>JAUIMM010000269.1:4555000-5155000 GCA_031769625.1 Taudactylus pleione
CAGAGAAGTCATGAAATCATGACGTCTCTTCCTACAAACAGTGCGGGAGCCGGAAGGTGGAGATCAGGAGTGAGCTCCAGCCTCTGGCTGCAGGGAAGGAGCCGCCAGGTGTCCACTGGTAATAAAATCTCATCAGGCGCTCGGCAAATAGAGAAGGCGGCAGCACGACTCCAGCCCGGCACCTCACAGCTGCACAGGGCCAGTCTACCGTCTCACGTCGGCCCTGTATATAAGTACCAACAAATCAGTTCCTATCTGTCATTTTACAGACTGTGTTTAAACAATGACAGTTAGGAGCTGATTGGTAGTTTAACTCTCCACTTTGTCTCTCTTTAAGGCTTAGTACATCTACGCCGTAGTGCATTACACATAAGAGTGATGTTATGAATGGAATGTAAAAGCACCAATAGGTTATGGGAGGTGTCTGCTTGAATCTATTATACCATAATGGGCAAATACTGAATTGCAAAACTTTGGCGTTAGTACAGTGGTGCCCAAACTGTGTACTACGGTGAACTGGGGAGCAGTAGTGAAATCTGATGCTTGCCATGTAACAGGTCTAGCAAAGTTAATTGGTAGACAGCTGCATGCGACCAAAATCTGCAAAAGTCTTGTCTGCTATGAAAAATTCAGTATCTGGATTTGCAAACTGAGGGGACAACAGCTAACAGTAAAATATTAACACTGCCACCTGCACTTTCCTTTTCAGTCTGTAGGTCAAGTGAGACTAGTGCACAAACAAAGCTGGAATTTTGTTTCTCTGCTCCATCTTATTCGGTCTGCCTGTTTATCAACAGAAATGTAATATCCTCTAATATTGGGAAACTGGTGAATTTTTGGCAATTTTCCTTTGAGATACAAATTTCTGGATGTAAGAATGTGACTCGCTGAAAAATTTACAAAAACACATCACATTGAAGAACACCTCATTGCAAGTCAACGTTCTGACTTTTCTAATGCTGAAGGTACAAGTCACCAGATGTAATAGGCACAATTTTGTAACTTATCAAAAATGTGGAAAACAAATTTAGTGTACACTTTGTGAGTACAAAAACTTTCACTCAATATGATATACTGTATGCTCACCAATTTTTGAATGTTATCAAGCTTTTGGTAATATTGCATTGTTACCCACCGGTGATTGCAGATTGCACTGATGGCTTTCAAACCTCATGGTAGGTGTACCTCAGAATACTCAGAAAGGTTTATAGAAAAAACAACATAGTGTCTATTGTCGTGTATTGTGAATTGGACCAACTAAATCCTTCAAGATCATACTCACCCTTCATTTATAATCCTGATGTCCATTAGTTTAATGGTAGTGGAGTAAAGTTCTGTTATCTCAGAGAGATTACAGATAGGTATGAGGATTTAAATAATCTAGAGTTCCAGGATGTTACCAGAAAAAAACAATGTCCAATTAGGGATGGTCCTCCCAATTTAAGAAGAAACAATCAATATGTAAAAAAAATACTATTTATTCAAAGGTGGAGAAACTTCAACCTTATGGCTGTATACTCCTAACCTCCATTGGACCTTTTTAATTGGTGCAAGTTACAGTATCTTCACTTCTCACGTATTCACATTTCACTTGGCCCTGGGCTCCCTCTCCGATCAGGAGGTTGTGCAAATGTTTTGCTTGATCATACAAAACTCCTGAATCTCTATGAGCAGGTGAGATATGATTTAAAATGTATGACAATTGGCAAGGAGCAATTATTAGCTGTAGAAATTATTGTGTGCCCTTAATAATATGGCCACAGGCTCCTTTCAGTCGGTGAGCTCGTAAATCTAAGGGATTACACAAGCAACCTCTTCAAGGAATTTAAGACAAGTGCTAAATGCCCTAAAAAAGTTGATGCACACACAGATCTGCTTCCCCATCAGAGGTCAGAGTGGCAGGACCCAAAGGTCCTGAGAGCCATACAGTAGAGTGTACTCATATTTTGATGAGGGCACTACAATTGAGGCCACAGGTTTATGTCAAATAACATCATTACCATTCCCTCAATGGGCAGGTGGTCTGAGATTCTAACATGAAAATAATATAATGGATTTTGTGTTTACTTGCCATATACTGAATGATATTTCCACACTCCAAGATAGGCATGACCCAGGGGCTATTTCTGTAAACAGTAAAGAGCCAGGTATCTCGTTAACACAATCTCATGTGGGGAATACAGAGGAGTGAAGGTAGGTCATAAAGAAGCACATACAAACCTATCTCACATGTTCGTGCTGACCACAAGAAAACTTTAGTTTTTAATTTAGACTTAAAAATATCAGTTTTAATCATAATCAAAAACATTTTCTTTCATATCTGTAGAAATACCATTGTATTCTGTTCTGTTCATCCTTTGAGAGAGTGTGTGGACGTCACTAAACCCATGACCTCTTGTATTAATGGTGAGTGATAAGTCCAAAACATAGACACCTAGTCACACCCATTGTTAAACCAACGTTACAACATGACTCAATTTTTCTTCTGTTTTTAAATTTTGTGAGCTAATGTAGCGTCCACCATCTTACTGTTTTGTATAGCAAAAAATAGAAAGTTATAGTCAAGGGACACATATATTTTGTTCAATTTTAAGTCAATTCTCTTCATAGGTACATTACAGCTACATTTTGTTTTCCTTGCTGCAGGCTGACTCTCTGCTTCCTCAGCTCCCTGATCCCCGTATCCATTCTCCTCCTTTAGCTGTTAGGATCCTCCAACCTGCTCTTCCTCCTCACTGACCCTATGCTCCTCGTGTCCTCTCCTCCCACTCTTCATACTTACGCAAAGAATAATAAACAGGCAATACACAGCATTTTTAAAGACAATACACAGCATTTTTACCGAAATATGACAATGTGGACAAAAACTCCAAAAGACAGGTAACGATATGGAATGAACAGACAAAAAATTACAAGACGATACAAGAAAAATGACAGACAAAGCACTCCGATATCACAAAGAACTCACCATCCCAACAATACAAACAGCAAAAACCTCTCTAGTCTGATGCCTACACCTAAATCCTTCTAAGCCTTCATAATAATATAAGCGCAAGCAACTGCTTATATGGTAGTGGTGACAATGAAATTGCAGCTCTGCAGATTTGGGCCAACAATAAAAATTTTTATAATGTTTCCATCTTTTCTATAACTTGAAGGCAGATTGTCCCAATTTCCATGAGATTAAATTCACTGCATATTACGGAAAGTTGCCATCATTTTACTAATGTTACCAACAAATTGCAGCCTATTACATCCAGCGACATGTAGACAAAACTAGCTGGTGAGAATCCGTCATTTGCAGAGAGCTTCAGCACGGCAAAAATGTATAACCTATTACATTCTACTCTTTGACTTCGTTATGACCCTCATAACATTTTGCTTGTGCCTCAACATGGACCATGCTGGGTTAGAGCTGAGGTGTGATGCTTTACAACACCACTCTTAGAGAGGAGATTGATATTCTCAAGCAATGAGTCATTGCAGATAATATGCTCGACTAGTCTATGCTGTACTCTTGCCCATCCTCGCTCAACTGCAAGTCAAACATATACAAAAACATAGATACAGATGCATTTTGGTACGCCTGTGCAGTTGGGAAATGATTCTGCTGTACAGCTATACCCATTATGCATTTTCTGCATTGCACAGTACTGGTTCACATTTTTTTTCAATTACAGGATGCTTTCTATTGGGTTTCTCAACACCTTCCAGCTTCTTGGACTAACAACTGTGATCAGTAACGCTCTATGGTATAGTGCAATCAAAAATGACTGTTGGGACTATATTCTGAAGGAATATGATAGAAGCAGCTTGTCTAGAAATAGCATTTTGTCAGACTTGTTTTATTTACAACATTCTGTTGACTCTTGTCTGGTGCCACTAATTATACTGTTACAATGTTGGTGGATTGCTCTCTCAGATATTTATTCTTGGCTGTAATTTGGCCTTTTGCCCCAGGGACTGCAGACTGTCGCTTTGGATTCGAACATACTGTACTGTTGGAATGATCACAGAATAATCATATGAGATTCCAGTCTGGGGTCTCACTGGGAGATTATTTTATTGTTTAAGTACGACAGACAGTGAACTATATAGGACTAGATGATGATGATGATATTATTATTAATAATAATAATAGTAATAATAATAATAATAATTAACTTATATAATGCCTTTTTCCCATTAGGACTCAATGTCCTTTACATACTTTTGCATAGGGTGGGAGGCAGCCATCTTAGATGCACTTAATTGCTATTCTAGGTCATTCACATCAGTCTCTTCCCCACTGGAACTTACAGTCTAAATTCTCTATCACACACTTACATACTAGGGTCCATTTTTATCAGAAGCCAAGTAACCTATCATTATTTTCTTTGGACTAAGAGTTAACTGCAGTAGATTATCTGTGTTTATGGTTCTGGCTACATAAATGGTTTTCAGCCCTACTTTTTATTTACTAACTGAAAGCATATTTTAGTGAGATTTGGCACACCTTGAGACATTAAGACATTGGGGGGATGGAGGCATTTGAGCCTGTACATTGAGACATTAAACTGCCCTAATTTCAATGAAAACTAAAAAAGGGGGGGTTCTAATTTCTAAACCTATTGATCAGTAGTGTATATACCACTATATGCTAGGGGCTGTCACCACAATCCTCAAGTACCACTAACAGGTAATGATTTGTGGATTTCTGTCTGTGAGGTGGGGTAATTACTGACCCAGAAAAATAGATTGACTCACCTGTGCATGATTAAAGAATTCCTAAATCACATGTTGGTGGTACTTGAGGATTCGTTTTTAGAACTCTTGCTATATACAATACAATATATAGAAAGGTGAGAGCACCATCAAGCAAATGGATCCACACCTGTGTATTCATTTCCCAAACGTTACAATCTGCTGAAGAAAATTATAGTGTTGGAAATAGAGGATACCTCATCATCAAATTATCTCTAGATATCAAGTTATCATTTGCTCTCTTCCCTGTGACCAATTACACTGACCACAACAATCGTCTTTACTTACAATACACCCAATGTTTAAACAGCAAGTAAGTGAGATGGCAATTCGTTTTCTCATAATCAGTTTTCCTGGTCACTGACCATCCGGGTACCATAAATGGTAAAGCCAATGCATTATAATGGTCCTTCGGCTATGGACTTCCTTCCATGCTCAAATCAGTGATGGATCTAAATTGCATTTGGTTTACCAAACCTTATTCTCCTGCCTTGGAAAACTTTGACCCCTTCCAGTCTTCTGCCCAAATTGCTATTCTGTGCACACTACACCTGACTCCCCAGGTGTGCTCATGTTAAACATTTCTGATGTTAATTTCTATGAGTCAGTGACCTTTACTTGAAGGTGTCAAGAACTTTTCTTGGCCTGTACCATCTGCGCCAAGTACAAAGTATCCCGTTAAGCCTCTGCTACCATTAGCTATACCTGACAAAACCTTGGACCCATCTTCAATGGAGTTCAATTAGTAAAATACTATTTGGGTAGTTGTGGATCATTTCTCCAAATTGGCTAAATTTATTCCTCTCAAGACCCTTCAGTTTGATCCTACATTGGATACTTTTTTCATGAAACACATCTTCTCTTTACATGGCTTCCCTCTTGAAAATTATCTCTTTTTTGATATTTAAATTTTGGCTCATGTAGGTAACACATGTTGTCAGTGCTAGTCCCTACTTTTAACTGAGCCTAATAAGGGCTATATTTTATTCTATCGTTGCATCTAAAAAACAAGACAGCACTTGATGCTCAAACTGTCATATTGCAAAAAACTTAGAAAATCTTAGCATTTCCTGCTACGCTAATCTTCCAAGAAAACGGAGTTGGTTAATTCAATTTTAATTTAGAATTTAAAAGATTTGTGTCTGTTTTAATTAATAAAACTTAAATGATTTTGTGCTTGCTGTTTATAGCATAAACAACATCTGTAGATCTTGCATGATAATACAGCATGTACACAGTTTAGACAAGAGCTAAGCAGTTTGGATTTGGGCTAATTTTACACATTTAAACGCCTGATGCAGAGATGAATGCGACTGTGTGAAAATATGCAAATGTTGCGGCCGCTAGGATTTGTATTGAGACGTCCGCAGGTGGCTTCGCAAATCCACTTCTGGCTTCGCAAATACAAAGACAGAGTGTCCCAAGCCGTGGCAGTGGCTTGTTTCCCACCGGCTCGGGACCTACACTGACTCAGAATCTGGTTCCGCTGATTACCAAGCATCGGGGATGCTGCAGAGAGTGACTCATACTCCATATGCTGCTGATTGGCTGCTCCTCCTATTTGTAGCTTCCAGATGCATTCCCCCTCGCCGGTTATAGAGTTTCCTCCTACAGCTCGGTCTGGTTGTTCCAGCTATCCTCCGTGATTGTCTACACTTCAGCCGCTGCTTCTATTTACCACTCTCCCTCTCCCTCCACGCTGCCTTCCTGGCTTCAGCAGGTAGGTCAATTATTCAAGACTGTTGTTCCACTCTGCTCTGAATGCTGTTAGCTTGCTGTCTGTTTTCACCATCCACATGCTGTGCTCAGTGTATGCAGGCCCAAGTCTTTGGGTCCGTGCTTCCTCTGTACAATCAGCAGCTACAGCTTTACTAGCTACAGCTAGTAGCTACAGCTACTGTGTGTAATCAAACTGTACATTTACACCTGAACTATTCACCATCCACATGCTGTGCTCAGTGTATGCAGGCCCAAGCTTTTGGGTCCATGTTTCCTCTGTATAATCAGTGTCATGATTGGTGTCTGCGAGTTACCTGTCTCAGGTGGTGATCGGGTTTCAACGGAGGCCGGCATGACTGGAATCACAGATAATGTAAATAGCTCTATTTACAAGACTTGGGTAGCAGTGAAAACTGCCTTTGATGATAAATGACAGGAACTGGAGGGACCGGAATGGGACCGGCAGGAAGACTTGTTGAATTGAACTGATGAACTAAGAACTTGACTCTGGACTGGAACAACGTGGACTGAACTGAAGAGCTTGGAACTTGACTCAGGACTGGAATGTGACAATGGCTAAAGGGAAGTCAGGTAATGCTGAGGCGAGGGCTAAACAGGGTAATCTGGAATTACTATGACAAAGGCTAGAACTCAGGTGCAAACTGGACAGGATAATTGGAAATAACAGGTTTCAGGAAGGATTGGGTAGGTTTGGGAATTTGCAGGCTGGACAGGATAATTGGAAATAACAGGTTTCAGGAAGGATTGGGTAGGTTTGGGAATTTGCAGGCTGGACAGGATAATTGGAAATAACAGGTTTCAGGAAGGAATGGGTAGGTTTGGGAATTTTAGGTTCAGGGAGGGGAGTAGGTAGGTAAAAGGGACAGGAGTTGATCCACAGCAGGAAGCAAGGCAGGGTGACACGATGCAGGTTTACAGAGTGCCAGGGACCAACCAGGAGTAGGACTAGCAGCAGAGCACAGGCCAGGTATTGCTGTAACAGGACGTCTGGATGCCAGGTATTACTGTAGCAGGTTTTTGGGATGCACCAGAGGTTGCTGTCAGCAGGCTTACTGGATTGCCAGGCTTGGCTGTAACAGGTTTTCTGGAAGCACCGGGGGTTGCTGCCAGCAGATTTACTGGATTGCCAGGTACAGCTGAAACAGGTTTTCTGGATAGCACCAGGGATTGCTGTAGCAGGTTACAGGGACAGACTTGAATGCATGAACCATACACCACGGGAAGACGAGATGTTCAGGCCCAGAATGCTATCAGGAGAGGATATATATACCATGGGTCTGACAGCAATTGGTGGATACGGACAGGTGGTCTGGTAGTAGCATTCTGAGTGGTGGAAGGCACAACATGCAGAGGGAGTATTCATCTCTGCAGCTCTGAGAATCAGAACCACACCTGTGATTCCAATCAGGGCTAGCAGTGCTCTCAGACAGAGGAGAGACCAGGTGCAATAATCAGAGCAAATCCTCCAGGCAAATTACACACACAGATCCATGGGGAAGCTGACAGGGGTAAGTCTCAAGGCAAAAAGGTAACAACTAGACAGGGTCGTGACAGTACCCCCCTCTTTATGGGTGGACTCCGGACACCAAAACAGAACTTTCAGACATCTTCCCAATTCTCAATTTCTTGGGATACTTGGAGTGGAAAGTCTACAAAGGAGATAGTTCAAGACCTTCGCCGATTCTTCTTTTTGCTGCGAGAACGTTTTGTGCCAACCAACGGACCAGGAATCTTTGGTAACTCCTGTGGAAATATGTGGCTGGGAAGGACAGGATCAGAATTTTGGGAGGAACAGTAGCAGAAAGGGGACAAGGAGGTGTGTGCACAAGTCATGTTCTGGGTTACAGATTCAAAAGTGCTGCTCTCTTGGGATGCCTGGAATTCGGCACGCTGGCCCTTGAAAACTTGACCTTGTTCGGATTTCAGAGGAGTGGAGGACGAATTCTTGGTAGCACAAACAGAGTGCTTGGACAATATTTTGGAACTGAGAACTTCGCTAGAATTTTGGTTTACAGGGTAAGGACCAAATTCTTTGACAACAGCTTCACTGAAAGTCTTTATATTTTGAAGCATTGGATCTTTGGAGTTGTAAATAGGGGCAACCCAGTCCCAAGCTTTACCTTGAAAAGATGAGATAACAAACTCTACAATATTAGTAGACTTGACTCCACATGGCAGGGAAGAATTCATCATACCAAAGAATTGTTTCAATAAAGCATAGTATTGAGTTAAGTCCCCATCAAAATAAATGCATGGTGAAGTATCTGACGAATCCTGTGTGTTCAAGGATTGTGGAGCACTTTCAGGTGCCAGGCAGGAGGAAATTTGAGGATGCTCCGATTGATGAGGAGTCGAAATAACTGAAGCTGACCGATGTTCAGAATTCAGACCAATTGATGGAACTGGAAGGAGTCCTGGGGAGCCAGAGACAGTAGCATCAACAATCAAAGCGGAGAACAGACTACAGAGATTGTCATCTTCTGGAACAATATATGCAGGAGATGGTGAACAGGAACCATAATCAGATTTTTTAGCACAAGACACTTCTCCCTGATAACAGGAACTTGAGACCCCCTCCTGAGGCATGAGACTTGAGACCCCCTCCTGGGGCGCGAGACTTGAGACCCCCTCCTGGGGCGCGAGACTTGAGACCCCCTCCTGGGGCGCGAGACTTGAGACCCCCTCCTGGGGCGCGAGACTTGAAACCCCCTCCTGGGGCACGAGACTTGAAACCCCCTCCTGGGGCACGAGACTTGAAACCCCCTCCTGGGGTGCGAGACTTGAAACCCCCTCCTGGGGTACGAGACTAGAAACCCCCTCCTGGGGTACGAGACTAGAAACCCCTTGCTGGGGTGCCAGACTTGAGATCCCCTTCTGGGGTACGAGACTTGAAACCCCCTCCTGGGGTACGAGACTTGAAACCCCTCCTGGGGCTGCTGACTGGAGTCCCCTGCCGGGATGGGCAGAATCCGGGCAGGGACCGGAACGGGCAGAATCCGGGCTGGGACCGGAACGGGCAGAATCCGGGCTGGGACCGGAAAGGGCAGAATCCGGGCTGGGACCGGAACGGGCAGAATCCGGGCTGGGACCGGAACGGGCAGAATCCGGGCTGGGACCGGAACGGGCAGAATCCGGGCTGGGACCGGAACGGGCAGAATCCGGGCTGGGACCGGAACGGGCAGAATCCGGGCTGGAACCGGAACGGGCACTGAGACGTTGACACTTAGAACCACTGCTGGAGTTGCAAAGGAAACAGTCTTTAATGAAGTGGTCAGAACTCCCACAATAGAGACAGAGCTGTAAATCTTTGCGCCGCTGGCGTTCGGCCACAGAGAGCTTGGGGCGTGGGTAACTACGATGTCTGACATTACTTGGTTCAGAAGAATCCTTGTTTCTTAGGGATTCCAAGGCAGAGGTTTTAGTCGAGACAGAGGCAGCTCTAAGAAATTCAGGAATGATCTGAAAAATTTTGCTGAGTAGAGCCTGAAGCTGTTCCAGCAGTCGATGGAAGGTAGTTAGGGGTTCAGGTAAGGTTTGGGTAACATCTAGCTGGTTTTTCAGGATTTTCAAAAGCTGTAGCACTTGATGCTGTACGGCCTCCTGTGAATCCAAGCGGGTGACCAGGTTACGGAAAGCATCTAGTCCCTTAATAGGTGCTTGATCCGCCACCATCGTTGGGCCTGAACATTCTGTCATGATTGGTGTCTGCGAGTTACCTGTCTCAGGTGGTGATCGGGTTTCAACGGAGGCCGGCATGACTGGAATCACAGATAATGTAAATAGCTCTATTTACAAGACTTGGGTAGCAGTGAAAACTGCCTTTGATGATAAATGACAGGAACTGGAGGGACCGGACTGGGACCGGCAGGAAGACTTGTTGAATTGAACTGATGAACTAAGAACTTGACTCTGGACGGGAACAACGTGGACTGAACTGATGAGCTTGGAACTTGACTCTGGACTGGAACAACGTGGACTGAACTGAAGAGCTTGGAACTTGACTCTGGAACAACGTGGACTGAACTGATGAGCTTGGAACTTGACTCAGGACTGGAATGTGACAATGGCTAAAGGGAAGTCAGGTAATGCTGAGACGAGGGCTAAACAGGGTAATCTGGAATTACTATGACAAAGGCTAGAACTCAGGTGCAGGCTGGACAGGATAATTGGAAATAACAGGTTTCAGGAAGGATTGGGTAGGTTTGGGAATTTGCAGGCTGGACAGGATAATTGGAAATAACAGGTTTCAGGAAGGATTGGGTAGGTTTGGGAATTTGCAGGCTGGACAGGATAATTGGAAATAACAGGTTACAGGAAGGATTGGGTAGGTTTGGGAATTTGCAGGCTGGACAGGATAATTGGAAATAACAGGTTTCAGGAAGGAATGGGTAGGTTTGGGAATTTTAGGTTCAGGGAGGGGAGTAGGTAAAAGGGACAGGAGTTGATCCACAGCAGGAAGCAAGGCAGGGTGACACGATGCAGGTTTACAGAGTGCCAGGGACCAACCAGGAGTAGGACTAGCAGCAGAGCACAGGCCAGGTATTGCTGTAACAGGACGTCTGGATGCCAGGTATTACTGTAGCAGGTTTTCGGGATGCACCAGAGGTTGCTGTCAGCAGGCTTACTGGATTGCCAGGCTTGGCTGTAACAGGTTTTCTGGAAGCACCGGGGGTTGCTGCCAGCAGATTTACTGGATTGCCAGGTACAGCTGAAACAGGTTTTCTGGATAGCACCAGGGATTGCTGTAGCAGGTTACAGGGACAGACTTGAATGCATGAACCATACACCACGGGAAGACGAGATGTTCAGGCCCAGAATGCTATCAGGAGAGGATATATATACCATGGGTCTGGCAGCAATTGGTGGATACGGACAGGTGGTCTGGTAGTAGCATTCTGAGTGGTGGAAGGCACAACATGCAGAGGGAGTATTCATCTCTGCAGCTCTGAGAATCAGAACCACACCTGTGATTCCAATCAGGGCTAGCAGTGCTCTCAGACAGAGGAGAGACCAGGTGCAATAATCAGAGCAAATCCTCCAGGCAAATTACACACACAGATCCATGGGGAAGCTGACAGGGGTAAGTCTCAAGGCAAAAAGGTAACAACTAGACAGGGTCGTGACAATCAGCAGCTACAGTTTTCTCAGTCCTACTGTGTGTAATCAGACTGTACATTTACACCTGAACTATTTTCAGCCTGTGTTATCCTGCCCTCCTGGCAGGCAACTCATCTAGCCAAGAAATCCTGCCCTCCTGGCAGGCAACTCATCTAGCCAAGAAATCCTGCCCTCCTGGCTGGCAACTCATCTAGCCAAGAAATCCTGCCCTCCCGGCAGGCAACTCATCTAGCCAAGAAACCCTGCCCTCCTGGCAGGCAACTCATCTAGCCAAGAAATCCTGCCCTCCTGGCAATCAATTCATCTAGCCAAAAAATCCTGCCCTCCTCGCAGGCTACTCTACAAACCAAGTTTTCCTACCTTATCTGGTGAGACACTTTTCCATAACATTATAACCGGCCAACTTTGTATTTGGGTTCTGTGTCCTTCATTATGGAGCAGGCTCAAAACCCTGCACAAATCCTTGCCACACAGATCCAAGTGCTTACCCAAAAAGTTCAGGAGCTCTCTATAAGATTTGAGGATGTTCGGGCATCCACTCCTGGAGCCGTTCCCAAGGAACCTAAAATGAATCTCCCTGATAGGTTTTCTGGAGACCGTACTCAGTTCCTGAACTTCCATGAGAGTTGTAAACTCCATTTTCGTCTCCGACCTTTATCTTCTGGATCCGAGACTCAGCGGGTAGGATTAGTGATCTCACTCTTACAAGAAGATCCACAGACTTGGGCATTTGGTCTCGCTTCAACACATTCTGCGCTTTTATCAGTAGATGCCTTTTTTAATGCTTTTGGATTATTATATGCAGATCCTGACCGTAGTTCTTTGGCCGAATCCAAGCTGCGGGCTCTTCGGCAGGGAAAGAATCCCGCAGAGGATTATTCCTCAGAGTTTCGGAGATGGGCAGTGGATTCAGAATCGAACGACCCGGCATTGCGTAGCCAATTCCGCTTGGGTCTTTCGGATGCCATCAAGGACATTTTGGTCCAACATCCATCACCTGAGTCCCTTGACGACTTAATCTCTTCAGCCATCCATATTGACCGTTGACTCCGAGAATGCAAATGAGAACACAGTCTTTCTGTACAGTTGCCTCAGTCACCTTCCTGGCTGCTGTCGAGGACTCTGAGGAACCCATGCAACTGGGAGCTTTCTGGCTATCGCCCAAGGAGAGACAAAGATGACGATCTCAAGGCCTCTGCCTATATTGTGGAGCTAGAGGTCATCCGCTGAAATCTTGCCCACATAGGCCAGTAAAAGATCGGGTCTGAATGTAAAAGAGGAGTTACATTTAGACCTGACATCTGTTTCCTCAAAAAATTCGTTGCTAGTTCCTGCGGTGGTACATCTGTCGCAATCCGTCCCACCGTATCGGCGTTTGTGGACAGCAGTGCTGCTGGGAACTTCATGGACTTCTCGTTTTTTCATTCCTTAGGCTTAGCTGCAGTTCCTTTACCTCAAGAGGTTCCAATTTGTGGGTTAGATGGTGGTCTGGTGGCTAATGGTCTTATCAAATTCAAGACACCACCTCTTCGTCTCTCAGTTGGAATTTTGCATTCGGAGATGATTTCTTTTTTGCTACTCCAGTTTCCTTTTGCTCCCATCATTTTGGGGTTTCCAAGGGTAATGACCCATTATCCCGTCATTGATTGGATTACAGGGGATATTGTCAAATGGAGTGCAGCGTGTCAAAATTGCTGTTTATCTACACCCATCCGGACGGCTATCGCTGCTGTCTCAGAGTCTCTTCCAGGACTTCCTGCTCAATACCATCTTTTTGCAGATGTTTTTTCTAAATCAAAGGGCAATTCTCTACCACCTCATCGTCCGTATGATAGTGCCATACAGCTGTTACCAGGAGCCAAGTTACTCAAGGGTCGTCTCTATTCTCTTTCTATACCTGAGAATAAGGCCATGGAGGAGTATATTGCGGATGCCTTGGCTAAAGGATTCATCCGTCCTTCTAAATCTCCAGTTGGGGCTGGTTTCTTCTTCGTCCAGAAGAAGGATGGGTCATTACGTCCTTGCATTGACTTTAGGGCATTGAAAGAAATCACCATCAAAAACTCGTACCCTTTGCCCTTGATCTCGGTACTTTTTGATCAGCTCCGGCAAGCTTCCATTTTTTCCAAGATTGATCTCCGTGGAGCTTATAATTTGATCCGGATCAAGACCGGAGATGAATAGAAAACGGCGTTCAATACGTATATGGGGCACTATGAAAATTTAGTTATGCCGTTTGGATTGGCTAATGCTCCAGCAGTCTTTCAAGACTTTATCAACGATGTACTCTGGGAGTTTCTTGGCATTTTTGTGGTGGTCCACGGTCAACAGGAGTTTGTGGTTGAGAAAGTTCTGGATTCTAGAGTATCTAGAGGTCGGTTGCAGTTTCTGTTTTTTTGGAAGGGCTGTGGTCCGGAAGAACGTTCCTGGATTCCAGAAGATGCCTTACATGCTCCCAGGTTGAAGAGGATGTTTTTTCAGGAATTTCCCTTTAAACCAGGCTCTGGGGGTTCTTCAACCCCGCGTCAAGGGGGGGTACTGTCACAAGCCGTGGCAGCAGCTTGTTTCCCACCGGTTCGGGACCTACACTGACTCAGAATCCGGTTCCGCTGATTACCAAGCATCGGGGATGCTGCAGAGAGTGACTCATACTCCATATGCTGCTGATTGGCTGCTCCTCCTATTTGTAGCTTCCAGATTCATTCCCCCTCGCCGGTTATAGAGTTTCCTCCTACAGCTCGGTCTGGTTGTTCCAGCTATCCTCCGTGATTGTCTACACTTCAGCCGCTGCTTCTATTTACCACTCTTCGTCTCCCTCCACGCTGCCTTCCAGGCTTCAGCAGGTAGCTCAATTATTCAAGACTGTTGTTCCACTCTGCTCTGAATGCTGTTAGCTTGCTGTCTGTTTTCACCATCCACATGCTGTGCTCAGTGTATGCAGGCCCAAGCCTTTGGGTCCGTGCTTCCTCTGTACAATCAGCAGCTACAGCTTTCTCAGACCTACTGTGTGTAATCAAACTGCACATTTACACCTGAACTATTCATCATCCACATGCTGTGCTCAGTGTATGCAGGCCCAAGCAGGCAGGCAGGCAACTCATCTAGCCAAGTTATCCTGCCCTCCTGGCAGGCAACTCATCTAGCCAAGAAATCCTGCCCTCCTGGCAGGCAACTCATCTAGCCAAGAAATCCTGCCCTCCTGGCAGGCAACTCATCTAGCCAAGAAATCCTGCCCTCCTGGCAGGCAACTCATCTAACCAAGTTATCCTGCCCTCCTGGCAGGCAACTCATCTAGCCAAGAAATCCTGCCCTCCTCGCAGGCTACTCTACAAACCAAGTTTTCCTGCATTATCTGGTGAGACACTTTTCCATAACACAGAGCATTGGCCACACATCAGTTGGTTATCAAAGTTCTGAGTAACCCTACAGTATACTTGGAGATAGGGGGAAAGGCTATGCGCTCACTAAGTGGAAAGTATAATCCCGTGGCAGCCAGTCTGGATATGAGAATAGTCTTGTTCTCACTGTAATGGTAATTTGGTCGGTAGATCTGCGCTCTAGAAGATGGTCTAAATGTATTCTTCTAAGAGTGGTGTGTCTGGTAGAGAATCTACAGATGGGCATGGATGTTTGTACCATACAATACTTTATTGAGACACTGGACCTCATTCAGAGTCGGTCGTAGCGGCCGCACGGTCGTAAGGGAAAAGGGGCCGGATATGTAAATGATGCCCTCGCAAGTTGCGTCCCTAAGATCGGATCGTTAGCTGGCCGACCAAGGGGAGGATGCGGCCGTAAGACAAAAAATACGCCCCCTTCTCGTATGCATTACACGTCATGTCCGGGCATATAAGGATTAATCGTGACCATCGGGAACCATCGGAACTGGTCGTAGAGCTTAAGGTTGACCATACCCTCTCTTAAGCACTACGATCAGGTCAGTGTACAAACCACCCATGTTACGTGTGCCATGACACTACTTTGTTAATTATGCACTCCCATAAAACGCCGTTCGCATAATTAGGCACGCCTGCGTTCGGATCTCCACTCCCCCGTTTTCAAGCACCTTCCCCTGTTACCACCCACAAATGCCTCAATCTGTCACTCAAACTACTGACCTGGCTGTGTTCAAGGAGAGAAAAAATTTCTGATCGTAGCAGCTAGTTGACGAACTTTACGCATGCGCAGTTTAGCGAACATCGGTGGCGTACGACCGTGCGGCCGCTACGACCGACTCTGAATGAGGTTCACAGTTATCAAATTACCATATGTAACAAAATGTAACACTAATCATATAAGACTGTACAATAAATTCTAATAAACAGATATAAATGCCCAACACAGGTCCAGTATCTCATTGATTAATGCTGGATAGCAACAGTAATATGGTTATAGATCAAGAAAACCAAAATCTTGAGGAAAAATAAATGAAAATATATAGAGTAAATAATCAATTGATATGATATGTAGTTATATAGATAAAATCAATATAGCATACAAAGAGTTTTTAGTGCATGCAGAATGTGGTTAGAGCAGGGGCGGGGAACCTTTTTTCTGGCGAGGGCCATTTTGATTTATATAACATTATTCGCGGGCCTGGTGCAGACCACGCCCCCTCTGTGTAACATCATATGGGGCAGGGCCACAATGCCGGTGATTACAGCAATGTCCGGAGCATCCTGTGATTGCTCCGTGGAGCAGTAAGGGCATCGGTGTGACCGTCTGAAGCATCCTAAGGATGCTCCAGGCAGCACTGCTGCATAGATTTTGGCTGCAGGGTGCCATTCTAGGCACCCTGCTAGCCAGATGAGGCTAGCAGAAAAAAGCACAGAGGGCCAGACCAAATGATTCCGCAGACTTTATACGGCACCCGGGCCTGAGGTTCCCCATCCCTGGGTAAGAGTGTCACTGAGGTTGGCGTCCTGTACCTCAGTGATACATGTCTTATCCTGACCTGGATAGTGCAGGAGTGGTAGGTACACAATCCCAGTGGGGAGAGATGACTGTATCCTTCCTGCTGGTGAGTTGTTAGAAGATGAACTCCTCACTGTTGGGGATGGATTTTCCCGCTGACACAGAGAGGCGCTGGCGGGATTCAGGGGCGCCGAGAGGGGGGGCGGGTACAAATAACCCGGGCTTGGGCTTCCTGAGGGGCCTGGCGTGTGCTGAGCTGCAGTGGGAGACTGCTCGTGGCTGCTGAGCAGCAGCCACAGCAGTCTCCTATGCCTGTGGGGGAAAGCGATCATACTGATTGCGCCCCCCCTGGCTTTGCGCCGGGCTGAGGGGGCTCAGAGTGCCCCCCTCGTCAGCATGCAGCGTTGACAATATATATATATATTTTCGGGTACGGGGCGTGGCCACGCCTTCCGCGATTTGGCCACGCCCCGTTACCCAGGCCCGCCATGGCTCTTGGCGGGCCTGGCAGGATTACTGAAGTAAATCAGTGTACCTGTCTGCACCCACAGTGTAGCGCACTCTTCTCCAGGGGAGGAGGCTGTAATCTGCAGTCTGGTGTATCGGAGCTGAGGGGCATTGGCAAGACAACCAGCTCACATAGGACGCCAATCCTGTGTGTCCTGTGTCTCAGCCCAGCTCCCCGCTCATACTCACCCTGCAGTGGACAGCACGACTTCCGGGTCCCGTGTCACTGTTAACCCTGGGTGGCCGCACGCTCGACTCTCTCCAGAGAGGAAGCTGGAATCTTGGCTTGTACTGGCGCTATTAGTGGATTGAGTGGCATGGGTTCCTATGCGTATCAACCCTCCTGGATCTTCCTCAGGGAGAACTGTGTGCCAGACACACCACACTTAGAAGGAGAGATTTAGACCATCCTCTAGAGCGCAGATCTACTGACCTACTGTAATGCTAGAGTATGGTTACTCAGAATGAGCACCGGAACTGAGATGCCGTAACATTTGCAACTGCGTACGGGATCACAGTTGCCGTCTGTGACTCCCCAAAACAGTCACAATGCATCTGTGTTTTCATTGGTACTCCCCTGTTACCTCCCACAAATGATCCCTCTCTATCAATCAAACTGTGGCCAAGTCCTTGCTGCAATGGCCGTTAGTAAAATAACTTGATGCATGCGCAGTGTCTCAATCACAATCGCAGATCACCATTGTCATTGTGTCAATCTCTGAATCAGGCCCTATATTGCAGATAGCCAAGTTGAAACTTTGGCTCAGAATTTCCATGATAATCGGATCTTAAAGCAATTAAAAAAAAGCAAAACCTTATTTTTAATTATGTGACATTGGGCCTGATTCAGGGAAGGACGCAATGTCGATCGCAGTTGAGTGATTATCGGTGGTCTGCACATGTAAATAAATTGCACTGCACATGCATCAAGTTTCATTACCATCGGCAGTCGTAGTGAGGAATTGGATGCTGTGTGATTGGCAGTCAAGGAGTGTTTGTGGGAGATAATGAGTAATGGTTTAAATGCAGCCTTATTATGCTGGGATGTTGTTGAGTAATGGTTCAAATGCAGGCATGTTGTGACCGTTACAGGGGTTTTTCACAGATTGCATTTGCCATCCCATATGTAGTAAAAAAATACTCTGGCATCTCAGATCACACTCCCATTCTGCACAACCATAGGGTTGATCAGATGGTTGATTTTTGACCGATGCGTGTCCAATGGTTGCATCCCTGTACATAAGTAGCAGACTTGAGAATGCAATGCTAGGTAGCTGCAACATTTGAATATTTTCGCAAGGGCGCAGCATATGTGATTGCAGCTGAGAAGCCAATTACACCACCTCTTGATCAGACCCATTGTGATCTGGGCATATGTCAGTCTGATGCCCAAACCACTCCTTCATTTTTTTTTTCTTTAAAATGGGTGGTAGAACATTCGAGCATAGGCAGTGCAAAAACACATGGGAAAAAAACGCCAGCAAAATACCAAATTGCTTTTAATTAATTAAATAACTTCAACACCACTGAATTGATGGGAGTTGTCTAATATATGGGATGAAGCATACAAGAAAAAAAAAGTTAGTGGGGCAAATAGGCAGCGAATAAATGCATAAATATATAACTTAGCGTTAACCCAGCGCTCATCACATTCCAACATCAGGATCACTAATTTTTTTTATATACAGTACATATAGATATATATTTTTTCTACAAAGACTTTGTATTTTCCAAAAATAAAATTAGTCTTTTTGCTCATTATAATATCTTAGATAAAATATAATTAAAATGGGAAAAGAAATGTTTTTTTTTTTAATTAAATTTTAAGAAAGTGAATTAAAAGCAAATGTGATTTTATTTTTAATTAACACCAAATATAAATACTTATATATTCTTGCTTTGGAATTAATTCATCGTTGTAAAATTTCAAATTAGATTTTAAATCTTGGTGGGTTTGCTGTGGGTAGTTGGAGCGCGGGTTTGTGGCGTATTCAGCATCGGTCGCAGGAACTTCAATTACCGGTCTTCTGAGTAACCTTATAGTTATGCAGAATGGCCGTGGGAAACTGAGATAGACATTTTTCTTGCATACGGGATCGGAGACGCAGTATGTGACATGCCCCTGAGATGGTCGCGAAACATCTGCATTCTTTACCTCCACTCCCCATTACCTCCCACAAATGCTCCTTGACTGTCAATCACACTGTGAGTAAATAGTTGTTGTCAGCGACTATGGTAATGTACCTTGACGCATGCGCTGTGTGACTGACAATTATTGTTCAACTGCCTAAACATTGGAATAGCATACAACTCTTAATCAGGCCTTTAATCTGCGATGGGCCCCATTAGTTTCACAACCCCAGCAAACACGGTGCTTAGTAAATCTTGACCCAGGTGTCTCTCTATGGGCTTTCTGCATCTTTCACACAGCAAGCTGTGGTATTGTTTTATAGGTTTATACAGGTACAGCTGCAGATTAGAAGACCCAAACTTGGCCTCATGAATGGATACCCTCCCTATATCTTCCAATCACTCCAGGAAATCCTTAAATCACCTCATACTGAAGCTAATCCTTCTGGACAGGATAAAGTTAATATACCGGCGGACGGGATACTGTGTGTCGATATACCGATGCCAGAATCCCGATGCCTGGCATAATGCTGATGCCGCTGGCCCGAAGACACCAGGATACCGACGTCGGCATCCAGACTACCGCCAAGGTAAGTACATAGGTAAGTATTACACTTAGCCCGGGGATGGGTGGCTTAGGCTTAGGGGCTCCCAGGGGGAGATTAGGGTTAGGCATCCCCTGGGGAGGGTTAGGGTTAAGCTGCGGGAGGGGGGGTTAGGGTTAGGCACCCCCCAGGGGAGGTTAGGTTTAGGGTACAGGAAGTAGGGTTAGGCACCATCAGGGGGAGGTTAGGGTTAGGCACCACCAGGGGAGGTTAGGGATAAGCACCACCAGTGGAGGGTTAGGGTTAGAGGGGGAGAGGGGAAGGGTTAGGGTACTTACCGCCCCTGTCGGGATTCTGTACCTTCAGGATTCCGGCGATGGGATTTGAACCGACGGCAATTTATATTCATATCCAACCCCTTCTGGCTAGTTACATATCTCATATAATAGACAATTTCTCTGGAAGTTTAAAGGCACAAGTAAGCAATATAGGACATACATACATCTTTCTTAGTACAGTATTTAACACATATGCTTCAACAATTCTGTCCGTTTCTTGTCTGTATCTTTTATTGCACTGCAATCCTCCTACCTACACTATATGAGGTTGCTCTTGTCGTCTGTTTCATTTTCATCCATGTCATCTCCTAGTACAAGCAAATGCACATCCTCGCTCACCTGTACAATTTCCATTAACTGACATTCTGCCACCTATTGGGTACCGCTCTTCCCATCACATTAATATGTGACTAATGTCAACTTGGAGTAGTAATTAAAATACTGTTATCATTTTCAGAAAATACCATTTTACAATCAAACACAAGATGCCCTTCTCATGCATTTCATTTGTGTCCAATGCCATCACCTAATACTAATACTAGTAAATGCTGAGCTGCACTAACCTGTATCTTTCCCCAAACTGTACTACAGTATCTGTTTAGTGCTGGTGTTCTTGTCTTCATTTGCATCTAATGCCATCTCTCTACTACAGTATCTGTTTAGTGCTGGTGTTCTTGTCTTCATTTGCATCTAATGCCATCTCTCTACTACAGTATCTGTTTAGTGCTGGTGTTCTTGTCTTCATTTGCATCCAATGCCATCTCTAGAAGCAAAAAGACATAACAATGTCTGGAGGCTCAATAGTTGGGGCTGATGCAGATACAATTCAATCGCATTTCCATTTGCAGCAGAAATGGTATAACTAGCTGTCTGGGCATTCACACCTACTGTATGCTAAGTTCTGATAATAATAGAATTAATAGAATACCAAGCTGTGTGTACAGTAATTATAGTATTTTTTGCACTAAGTAAGAATAGGGTTGGTGCAATGTGCACTAATAATGATGAAGGCTAGGAAAACAAGTGCAAATGCAGATGGATACAACTTTACATACTGGCCAATATATACAATTAGTTATGTACACACAATGCTGGCGCAATTGCAGCTAACTTGCATACAACTCTGCATCATCCCCAATTAGTACATTCACATGATTAACCTATACTTTCTCATCGATAGCAAAGACTATAGCGCTGGGTCTACAAGTGACATGTTCATTTATATATTTGGAACTGCCATTCTCCCAAAGGAGACTATAAAGCCATTCCTTCATATTGGATAAGTCCTGATTTTCCAAGCTTTATTCTCTGGAGACAATGACTGACTGTATACCTGCCACGCACTTCACCACTGCCATGTTTTCCACATCTCACGGAAATTTCATGTCCAAACTGATGACTTTCAGCTTATAGTGGAGACAGGACTTTTACATAATAGACTTAATTTTTTTTTTTTAATTGAAAAATTCTTGGTGCTTGTTTGTAAGTTTTTATGTTATGGAGAGCTACAGTAATAATTAGGGATGTGCGCCGACCCCCGTGTTTTGGTTTTGGATCTGTATCTCCTTCAAGGTTTTGGATCTGGATTTGGTTTTGCAAACCATCCTCAAGTGTTTTGGTTTTATTAAATAAAAAATAGCTAAAAAGTTTTAAAAACAGCTAAAATCCAAAACGCGAAATTCGGATTTAAAATCTGAATTCTGAAACACAAAAAGATCAGAACTGTGACCCGGATTTACTCGGATCTCCTCAGGAGATTAGAACCGAGTCTCGGATTTACCCGGATTCACGAAATTCGGGTGGATTCGGATTTCTGGAGAACCGAACCGCACATCTATACTAATAATAATAATGGCTAGGACAATATGAGAAGTACATTATCTAGGAGAAACACTAATACAAATTATTTAATAATAAATGTACAATGAGAATGGCCCCATTTACAGGAGTAGCAACCATTTTCTTGCAATATTGGAGGTAGAGGTGGGACCTGGGTGGTTAGCCTATCTTCCCAGTAGTCCCAGATGTCTCCCAATATTTCAGCAGTCTCCCTAACATTCCAGCATGTATTAAAACCTGATATATTTAGGTAGACTACTTTCCCCTTTGACTTACAAGCACTGTTGAAAAGATAAATTACAGTATGCGGCATGACCAATATTTGGCCACTGAGCCACTGTTGAAAACCATAGATTTAGATCCTGCTACCTTCTAAGGAGGAAGTGAGTTCACTTTTAAAGTAAGACTAAAGAAGTACAAAATGGATGTAAAATGCTGCAAAAAAAAGATTTAAAAAATCATTTAAGAAATGTGTAATTTTTGGTGATTTATCTCTATTTCAAAGGGCCTCATTCTGAGAAGCACGCACTGCTGATCACGGATGCAGTGGAGTGTTGTGCCTGCATCTAAGTCGCAATTGTTTGCACACAGAGGGCCTGATTCAGATATGTATGCAATGCCGATATTGATGCAGCTGAGCAATTATTGACCAACTGCGCATGCGTCTTAAGTGTGGTGATTGAATTGCAATCAGATGTGACTACGGTTGTAGTGAGGATTTATGAACAAGTTATGGACAGAGGCCATTTTGTGGTACAAAACGGAGTGGCGGCAAAATTGTGGGCGTGTCGTGATAGTTTTTGGAGCATGTATCTGCCTACATCTGCTCTCCCGTATGCAGAAAAAATGGCGCCAGAGTTTCATTTCCCGCTGCCATTTTGTGCCGCTATAGGGTTACTCAGATGGTCGGTTATTGAAGGATTTGCGTCCACCGCTGCGTGTTTGTGCGCACTTGCTTGAATCTATGAAGCCACCAGTGGGCATCTCCATACATTACAGGCGGCTGCATACATTAGCATATTTTTGCGCAGCAGCTGCGTACGGGAACGCAGCTGTGATTGCATTAGCGTACATATCTGAATGAGGCCCCGAGTCACATTACTGATTCAGATGCATGGTGACTGAAATGTATTAGAAATGTATTGGGCGTTCCAGAACGGTGACAGGTGTGGCGATTTAGATGCATGGAGATGCTTGTGGGGCTGTTATGGAAGCATTGTGAGCATGTCGATGAAGACATTCAAAAAGTCTTTGCACACAGGTGCGCCGACAGCTGTGCTGGGCACGGGTGAAGGGAGTGTGACCTAACCATGGGAGGCATGGCCACACACCCTTAGGGAAAATAAAAAAATTTGAGCTGGGGAAGGGGGCACTGTGAGCCCCTCTGCCCGGCGCATAGCCAATGGTGGGTGCGATCAGTGTGATCGCTCCCCCACAGGCATAGGAGACTGCTGTATGATGTAAGAGGGAGGTGCCAGAACTGGGCCCCTGCTGGGTCCCTCCAGCAAGCCCGGGTAATTTGTACCCAGTCCCCCCCCTCTCGGTGCCCCTGCTTGCACATTCAGATGCCCAGCTGTACTCCATGGAAGGGCTTTGTAGTGGCATGGTGGTTCTTATACCTGTCCTCAGGTACAGTGAATGCTCTCTAAACCAGTGGCATCACTGGGGTTGGTGTCATCCAGTGCACCAAATAGACCGCCGCGTGCCCAATAAGGAGACGTGACCTCGTGGGGAAGAGGCATGGCCATGGCCTTGCAAAATGCCCCCACTTTCATCTCTCGGGGCTATGCCCAGCACTCCAGGAGCTGCTGGGCTATCCCAGAGACTTTGCCCAGACTGGCAGTTCCTCCTCAGTGACAGAGAGGCGGGAGCAGCAGCAATCAGTCACTGAGGAGGAGCTGGCGTTTTGATGTCACCTCCTTGGATGGTCACACCCGGTGCTGTCCGCAGCCCCCCTACTGATGCCACTGCTCCAGACTAGTAACATAAAGTACTTAAATAAATGACAGACTGACAGTTCCTGTGGAAAGGTTAGAGAACTACTGATTTTCAATAAAAGTGATCCCACTGAACACCAGATATTGCATATATAATTCATACTCCCTGGAAATGTCTTCCTTCATTGTGCCAAATAGCCTGAAGACTTAGTAATCCTTGGAAATTAAAAACCTTCATTAAAAGGTTTTACATTTATAAGCAAAGCATTGCATTTACAGCCTCTTGAAGTGGCAGAATTATAAAGCTAATTTATTTGAGATAAATGCTTATATATAGAGGAATCCTATTTACTGTGGTAGCTGCTGTTATGTAACAGCTCTCCATGCCTATATTTAAGCACAAAATTCCTCCATTTCTCTCATACTGCAAAAAAGCTATTTTAGTTAAGGGGAGGCAAATCAATGCCCCATGTCATTCAGAAGTGTGACGAGTTGGGAGTGTCTGGACATAGGCATGTAGTCTGCTGGATGCTCCTATTGTAAGACAGCAGCATTAGTTGCCACCAGTAATAATTAAGCAGTAATTTTACAGATCTTTATAAGCAAGTTCATTAATGCATTTGAATGGAAAAACAGCATACACTACTAATTATTTAAATTAGTAGAACTAAATTGAGTGCTTTTTATTTAAACTAGTCTCCGCACATCTGTCATTTTGATTATGATTTTGTTTCCACCACCTCTGTGGCATCTGGCTCAGGCTCTGTCCTCTCACTATATGGTCTCCTTGTCTGCCAACCATGCTAATCCTGCAGACATACACCGTGAGTTGTCTCCTGACATTTCCTCCCCCAGCTCTGGGTGTCTCTGTCTCTACATAATATCCATATCTGTCTCTCAATACACAGTTTTGGTGTGGCTCTCATGGGAGAATCAGTTTAGTTCAGATAGCTGAGACCAGACAACAGCCCCCGGTGGTGAACCACAGAACTGCATCAACCCAGAAAAACAAAACAGTGCTATCCTGTTGATTGTGGAAACTTAGCTGATTGGAATTTGCCTCTAAAGAGTGAACTCTTGCAGCTTACCTTGCATCGCACCCTCTCACCTTCAGGCCATAAGGGTAACAAACGGTGCTGGAATGCCAACTGGTATGGACACAACGATCTTGGAGGGATGATGATGTGAGAGCCGTCCTTACTCAATGCAGACCGACACACCCTACTGAACCGAGAACCACTAAAGACAGGGATTCATGTTTTATATGAAGATCATCACTGGCACTTTAGGCTTCAGATCCTGAGTTTCACCTATAGGTACTTGCGCCCCAGGTGAAGACTCAACCTTGCACCAAAATGCAGATCCCACTGTTCACCCAGAAGGAAATATAGAAAGAAAACAGACAGACACAGAGGTTTTCATTAGCTCTTTTACATCTCACCCCCACAGTCCTCTCTGCATTCTTCTGCTGCAGGCCCATCCTAGTCAGCAGTGCCACCTCTTCTTTTCTGCCTCTAGCTGGTGCCGCTGATCTTTCTTTTTGATCCCAACATCTAGCCTCTTCCGCTGCCTCAGGAGCTGTTGCAGCGACATCCTCTCAATCTGACTGCCGCTGCCAAACTGGCTCTTCCTCCAGGCTGCGTCTGACACCAGGAACCGTGGGCGTGGCAACCATGTTGTGGCATGCATCAAATTAAAATTGCTGCCATTTCAAGGCTAACAGGAGGCAAACTAGAATCAGCTCATGCCCAGAGCCAAATCTCACCCACTGCAGTTTCTGGACCAGTGCTGGGAGCAAACATACTAACACACTGTCCCAGCACTGGCCACTGATGTGTCTTGCAGGGGACACATCTTTGCCTGCCCCCATACTTCTGGCGCTGGGATCAAATGTCTGATCCCAGCGCCAGAAGTATGGGGGCAGGCATGTGTCTGCTGTAAACTGGAACTTTTGTTTTTCTGCCTCTTTATATAGAGTCACATCTGTATACAGGGGCGTATCTACCCATTGGCCAGGATGGCGCTCACCAGGGGCGCCGGCCAAAGGGGGGCGTCGTCCGGCAGTGCCACCAGCAGCCAAGAGGTGGACTCAGGCCGGGACTACTAGGACCGGAACTAGCGACAGTGCAGCCACCGCTAGTCCACCGGACCCCACAAATTTAGGGCAGACCGCAGTGAGTACAGCGGCGCCTGTATGTTTGTTATAGCAGCCAATGAGAGTCAGACAGACTCTCATTATCTGCTGCGTCGTCCACAGAGGCAGCCTGCAGGAGCTCACTCATGAGCTCCGCCTTCCGGCTCCCCCAGCAGCGGGTGATGGTCATGACGTCTCTCCCATAGTGCAGAGCGGGCCGGGAGGAGCGGACAGCAGCGGTCACAGCAGGAGCGGGGATTCAGGTAAGTTGTGGTTTTTTTTCTGTGTGTATAAGAATGGCACAGGGGGAAGCGTGGCTACTAGGAGGCACTGTATAGAGTGTGGCACTTTGTGGGGTCAGTGGCTGCAACTGGGGGCACTGTATAGGGGGGCCGCTACTGGGGGCACTTTATGGGGGTGTGTGGCCACTACTGAGGGCACTGTATAGGGGGGACTACTACTGGGGGCACTGTATAGGGGGGCCGCTACTGGGGGCACTTTATGGGGGTGGTAGCCACTACTGGGGGCACTGTATATGGGGACTACTACTGAGGGCAATGCAGCATAGGGGCGATTACTACTGGGGGCACTGTATAGGGGGGACTACTACTGGGGGCAATGCAGCATAGAGGGTATTACTACTGGGGGCAATGCAGCATAGAGGGTATTACTACTGGGGGCAATGCATAGGGGTACTACTGCTCGGGGCACTGTATAGCGGGATGGCTGGGGAGACAAACGGAGGTGCTGGCTGATGAAACATGTGGGCTGGCTGGGGAGACAGAAGAGGGGTAGCTGGGGAAACATTGTAAGTACTTATTTAATGTATAGTGTAATTATTCATAAATTATGGGGGGTAGGGGGGCACCAGTCCATTACATTGCCAGGGGCGCTCGGATCCCTAGATACACCCCTGTCTGTATATACTGTAGTTTCTGGATTTCTCTGCCAGCATGCCAGTGACTGTGTTATATGGAGAGTATATGTGTACTCTCCAGCCTTCAAGGGCTCTGCAAACAGATTGAATATGGGATGCCGGCAGTCGGGATCCTGGTTGTCAGAATCCCAATACCAGCATCCCAACAGGGCTAGCATACAGACAGTAGTTTGGTATGCTAACCCTCCCCCTCTCTCTACCCAACCCTAACGCTCCCACTTTGGTGCCTAACCCTAACCCCCCTAGTGCCAGAACCTAACCTACCCCTCCTCACACCCTAAACCTAACCCTCCCCTTAGTACCTAACCCTAACCCTCCCCTTAGTACCTAACCCTAACCCTCCCCCTAGTGCCTAACCCTAACCGTCCCCCTAGTGCCTAACACTAACCCCTAAATTCTGGATTACGGAGATGAGACAATGGTGGGTAATTTTGACACTAAAAAGATATCTAGATCTGAACCTCATCCCTAGGGGCTTGTCAATTCAGAAAAATCCCACATTCACCCCCAAAAATGAAAAATTCAAAGAAAATTGGAACAATACATTGGACCAATGTTCCAAGGCACTAATGGTATTAATAATCAAAGACAGAGAACAGTCCCTGAAAGGTATCCAGGAAAATACCAAATCACTGTATGAAAAATTTAAACTACTGAGAAACATGGAGAATTATAAACAATTAATTAATCTGACAAATTAAAAAAAAAAATTAAATTGAATGCGATATAAAAGAAAGAAAAATAAGGAAATTCATAAGGGATTTGGAGCATAAGAAACTAGGAAGTACCATAGGAATGAGGACTAAAAATCAGTCATCTAGAAGAGAAAAATGTCAATTGCCCAGAACACCAGCAAGGAACCACAACAAACTGTCAATAGAATGACAAAGAAGAGGGGAACCCCCCAAACAAAGAAGATATCTACTCAAAACACCAACAACTGCAAAACAGAGATATTACCCATACTATAACTCAAGGAACTTCAGTTATAATCCTACCACTAACCAAAGAAAGAATTATTACTCAAAAAATACCAGATACATGTTAGATAGAAGAAACACAGCAAGATAGTCCTTTCAAGAGGGAAGAAGGGAAGCACAAAAAAAGAGCGACCAACTCACCTACCAACTCAGACAGAGACTTGCACAAATAAACCACAAAGATAGATAAGAATCAACAACCAACAAAAAAAGAACCAGAACATCAGATTCAGAGGAAGATTTTTTAGGTTTCTAGAGGGGAGAGAAAAGGAGCACATATCCCACTCACCCCTAATCAAGATAAAGAAATAAAACTTACTAAAAAAGGAAAGCGAGGAGGTGCCCAGACAAAGAATAATACAAATAAGGAGATTGAAATGACAATACCAGAAGGCATTTTCAATCTCTGTTCAGCCACCCTCATGAATGGACAATTGAGCCTTCTTAGCAAAGGTTTAAAATTCACACCCCAGTCATTACCCAATAAATTTGAGATGTACATTGCTCTCCACAAGTTTGTATGCAACTTATGCTTGAAGAAAAATTATGTCAAGGACCCAGTTGAAAGGAATGAAGTGTTGAACCAAAGAAGTGGGAATCAGATCTTCACACACACTAATTTCAAACCACAAAGTCATTTCACTCACTATCACATGAAATGTGCAGCTTTGGAAAGTTTCCAGAAGCTGGTAGAGAAGGACATAGAAAAACTACCAGAAAAACCCAAAATTAAGATGAACCTCAAAAGCAAAGAAAATAATTCCTTTGATGAATTGAAGAACAAGGATATTGTAATAAAAATAGCAGAAAAGGGAGGAGGTCTTGTCATAATGAACACTACTGATTACAAAGCCGAAACAGAAATACTCCTTTTGGATGAGACCACTTACAAAAGATTGGAAAGAGATCCCACAGAGACATTCAAAATAGAACTTACAGAACACTTAGAAGAGGGATACCATATAGGTATTTTAACTAGAGCAGAATTAGATTTCCTGAATAAAACATCTCCGCGGATCCCAGTATTCTATCAAATCCTGAAGATACATAAAGACCTGAGGAACCTGCCGGGATGCCCCATAGTGTCTGGAATAGATTTGATTACGTGAAATCTCTCAGGATATGTGGACTTTTTTCTCCAGCCTCTGGTGGTACAACAAAAAAGTTTTATAAAAGACACCACAGCAGTATTACAAATGCTAGCCAATATACAATGGAAATAAACTTTTTTGCTTGTGACTTGTGATGTCAAGTCACTGTACATGTGTATTAGACATGCAGCTGGATGAACTCATACACACCATTACCTGTGCCACCAATCAGACCTTCCCAACAGCCAAGTGAAATTTATCATGAGCAGTACTGAATACATACTGGAACACATTTTTTTCTGGTATGAAGGCCGATTCTACAAGCAGCTTACCAGGACCACGATGGGTAGTTCGCTTTGCTCCGAGTTACGCAAACTTGTTTGTGTCAAAATTGGAAGATGATCATATCTGCAGCAATAATCCCTACAAAATAAATTTACATTTTTGGATTAGATATATAAATGATGTGCTACTCATGTGTGATGGAAGTGAAGATATCACATATCAACTCAAATGATCTCAACCTAGAATTTACCTCGATTTACAATAAAGAAAGGATTAACTTCTAAGATCTTGACATTTTTATAGATCAAGGTAGGATTGAAATGAAAACGTACATCAAACACGAGGATTGTAACAATTATTTATTGGCTTCCAGCAACCATCACCCTCAATGGATCAACAACATACCAAGGATACAATTTCAATGATTCAGGAGGAATTGCTCCAGGGAAATTGATTTTGCAGTAGAAAGTGAAAACTTAAAACAATGATTTGAAGAAAGAAGCTAAACAAAAAAAAAGAGTCTTGTGACAACAAATAAGAAAAATAGGGAGGATTTGATCAAATATAAGGAAAGAAAAAGTTATAAAACTCCAAACATTCCATTCATCACTAAATATAATAGTAACACTAAAGGGTTCAATAGAATCCTTAAAATCACTGGAACATTTTAAGAACTGATCCCTTTCTTGAAAAAATCATCTCAAGTAAGCCCAAACATGGTATAAAGGAGGGCACAAACCTTATAACCCACACTAACGTCAAGCTACATACCATTTGAGAAAAGTGGTAAAAATACATGCAACAAAGGATTCTATTATTGCAATAACTGCAAGGGATGCAAAATCCTAGATACAGTAACTACCAAACACTGAAAAACTTCCAATCAGAAGTAACCACTAGAGAATATACAGTGAAAAAGCATCTGACCTGCAACACTGAAGGGGTGATATATTCCCTGCAATGTATTTGTGGCCTTTAATATGTGGGAAATACTATAAGAAAACTAAAAACACGTGTTGGCAAATATATTAACAATATAAAAAAGGGATTACGAATGCATAGTATTTCGGATCATTTTGTTTTACATCACAAAAGAAATCCCACAGGGCTCAAATTCATGCCTATAGAAAAAGTAGAACCAAACTGGAGTGGAGGAGACTATATAGAACAAATGTCAAGAAAAGAAACAGAATGGATTTATAAATTAAAAACCCTCCATCCAGGAGGTTTGAATGTGGACTTCGAACTGTGGGCCTAATTCAGAGCCGGACGCTCTGACAAGAGCGCTCGCTCTGAATCAGGGCCATCCTACCTAAAATTGGAGCGGCCTCCTGTCCGCTCGCATAGCTGTGGGTGACCACCCACAGCTTATGCAAGCGGCCAAAAAGATGGTCGTGATGGTCAAGACCATCGCGACCATTGGGCTTGCGACGAGACCCTGTAGTACGGTCGTGCTGCCGCAAGCCCAGGAGTGCTTTTGGCTCTATCAGAGCCAAAAGCACTCCCACTGACATCACTAGTGATGTCAGTGGGGCCGGACCCAGACGGTATACGTTCCCATGGGAACGCCTCCGTCTGGGCAGCAACGCCTCCGGCACGCCCACCAAAGGTGCGAGACCCATAGCGACCATCGACGCAACGGCGAGACCCATAGCGACCATCACTCACCATCGACAGCATGCCCCCTTTGGTGCGAAACCCATGGCGATGGCTGGCCATCGCTATGCAGGTCTCACGCATACACACGATGGAGCTCCCTCCGTCGTGTGCATGCGCACGATGGAGCTCCCTCCGTCGTGTGCATGCGCACTAGGGCACCATCGACCCACTTGCGAGCGCTTGCGCGCGGGTCTGAATCAGGCCCTGTGCTCCTTCTTGGAAAAAAACCTGAAAAAAAAACCCTGATTTTTTTTCTATTGTTTTATTTTTATTTTTTTTATTGTTAGAATTTTTTTATTGTTATTATTTTTATAACTTTTATATGTTTTATATATATATTTTTTAATTTTTTACATTTTTTTTATAATCTTTATTTGTAATATATATTTTTTAATATTCTGCGGTTTTAGTACTTTCAATAATATTTAACCTTTACCAGCAGCAATGTATCTTACCACTACACATAGGGCCTGATTCAGACCTGGACGCTAAGCTGCGCTTGCATGCTTTTGCCGATAATCGCACATCTGCGCATGCGTATGATTCACAACGCGCGTGCGCAAGTCAGTCTCTGCGATCTAGAATCGAGTGCTCATAGTACACAGACTGGACGCTACTTTGAGTGACAGATAGTGCTGTTTGTGGGTGGTAACAGGGGAAGGTGCTTGTGAACGGGGGAGTGGTGCTGCGAACGCAGGCGTGTCTGACCGTCAAAACGGCATTTAATGGGCGTCCATAATTAGCAAAGGTGCGTCATGGGTGCATCATATGACGAGGCAGCAGGTGTAATTTTACTTGAAGCACTCGTATTGCTTGTAGTAGGGTAGAGCTCTGACCAAATCATCAACTCAATTGATGTACACACCCATTCATCATATTACTATAACTTTATTGATCTATCTATATCAGGTATAAGACATAAAACTGTAGGACTGTATCCATTCTCATCTATTTCTATCAATTTACTGTGATCTGACTCCAGTCATGCTACCATATCCCTAATTACACCTGTTCATCTGTATTATGTTCATTATACTGATTATCAAATTAAGGCATAACTTGACCTTAGCTACGATCAAACATAGAATGACCTTTTCATTATATTTTAATTTACATTTATTGGTGTGTAATTACTAGAATTAATTATGGACACCCTATTTTCTTTTATACAATAGAGCTCTGCTATTGCATTCATTCATTTATTTATTTATTTATTTATTGGATCTGATTCCAATTCTGCTCTGTCCCCCAATCAATGTATTAATTATACACATAAGTACCCTTCCTCCCGCCCCCGCCCCTTGTTTATTATTCATCGCGATCAGTGACATAGCAACTGATAGCCGTGACCTGTCTCCGTTTGTTCCAACACACCAAAGATGGCCGCCGTCATTAATGTAGACATTCTGCAATAGTGTCACCACAAGGCCCAGTCATGCTATGAGAGGAATCCGCTTATCTTCACAGTAGGAGACACAATCTTGCCACTGAAGCTTTACCCCCATATGCAGAGACGCGCGATGTGCGCATGCGCACATCGCGGAACCCGGAAGTGCGGCTCACCACCGCATTCTGGCGCCATTCACAGGATCACGGATCTATAAATAGAGGGAAGGGTTACATTAAAGACATTTTGCCCTTGAAGAAGTCCCAGATTAGGGATGAAACGCGTTGGGACATTATCTGACATTTGTTGACTTTTTATGATTGCAATACCATACGGTGTATGGTCAATTTGTTCAACTCTATTTTTTCAATAAATTAGTTTTAGTCAATTACTGGCTTATCTGTATGCTACCTAATTGTGGATCCCTCGATCACATGCATCTAGCCCACCTGGACGCAAGGAGGAGTCAGACCAGCAGACATCCACCTAGGGTAAGTAGGTCTCACTTACCTAACACTGCATTATAGTGTCACAAGACATCCTGATAACGCCAGCTCAAAAATAGGAAACGCAGTGACTACAGAGGAGGTGGTATCCACAGCATACAGCTTTCATCATAAAACAAAGTTCTTATTACAACATCCAGCCTACAGTTTTTGCCTACCTGCATAACCAGATTGATTGACAGTGGTTTATATACCAATTACATAAGGACAGTTGGTCCTATTCTCTGGCCTTCCATAAGGCCTATATTATATCATATCATGTTTCAATTCACAACACCCAGCCTACAGTTGTTGTCCACCTGACAGAATCAGAGAGACTGATTGCTTTAATTATTAAGACATCATTTGCAATAATCATTGGACAAATTCCGAGTTATTTGTCAACTACCAGCCTCAAGTTATTGCCTACCTGACGGTATACATCTATCTTTAAAGAGAGTCATATATATATATATGTGTATACATGTGTGTATATATATATATATATATATATATATATATATGTATATATATTTACCATAATATTCAGATTCTCCACTCACACTAAACACTACAGCTATTAAGATCAAAATACCCGGACCCCAAATCTTTTACACATTCTTACATCTATATATCCCTTTACCACAGAGCGCTTTTCTCTTTTCTTGTATTTAGAGCTCCCACAAGCACTGCGAGTGCTTCCGATGGCTCTCGATGTTCCCGATGGTTTTAAACACGTCCTGGAGATTACGTTAGCTGCGGGCGGCAAGGGGGTGGCATTACACTATTCTGCGATCGCACAGCGGCCGCTCGCAAAGACATAGAGGGCATCCTTATGCCTTGCCGCAAGATCGTGCGATTAGAATACCCGGCCCCTTTTTGATGCGAGCGAGTGCAGCTTAGCATCCGGGTCTGAATCAGACCCACTGTCCTTTTAATTTATGTACGCATATGTTTTTAAATGAACCAAATAAAGTTGACCTATTAATTAATTAATGACCAGCTGTACACTCACCTTGGGAACCAATTAAACCTCACCCCAGGGTATATACAGGAAGTGCTTAGGACTTACAGGCTTCCTTGAAAAAGTCCATACAGGAACTAAACTAGTTGGAGCCTGCATCTATTTACAAGCACCAAGCCACTGGCAGGTCTGGAAAAACACAGTACTAAGGACTAAACAGATTGCCTGAGCAGTGTGATCACTCTTTGTATGCCACCTCATCCATCGCCCCAAAGACGAAGCACACACTCCACATTGCACAGCAACTTGTCTATTAAAGATACAAGCGCTGGGGAGAGAACAAAAGCAGTTGCAGAAGCACCAGCTAGACTACTAACTGAGGCGAGAAGGCAACTATTAGGGATAGTCTCTTGAGCAGTGGAGTAACTAGAGTCTTTGGAGCCCAGGGCAAGTTGAAGAATGGCGCCTCCTACACAAACACAGCAAAATCTATTTGCGCGCCAAAAGGCGTGCAGCAAAAATGGGCATGCTCACACACTGAATGGGCGTGGTCACTGAAAATGGGGCATGCCAACATGACACGCCACCAATTTCTCGTCACTCTGGGAACATTCCTTTCCATTCTATATGCACCTTACCTATACGGTAGATTTTCACAGTGTGGAACCTCTGAAGAAATATATCCTCCCTGGGATAACGGCGTCTTCAGTCGGTATTCACTATTCATGTAGGTTACATCATGTGGAAGATGCCTGTTTGTGTAGGAATATTAAGAAGGTCATCATCATGCAACAGCGGTTCAACCATATTTGTTCCCCCTGTATCTCTCAGCCACACAATCTCCCCCGCATCATCTCTCAGCACACCATCACCTCCCCCATGTGTCGTCTCTCATCACACCATCACCTCCTCCCCTGCCTTGTTTCCCAGCCACACCATCGCCTCCCTCCCTACATTGTCTTTCAGCTACACCATGCCTCACACCTGTGTCGTCTCTCAGCACACCATTGTCTCCCCCCTGCATCATCTCAGCACAGCACTGCCTCCCTCCCTGCGTCATCTATCAGCCACACCATCACCTCCCCCCTGCAATGTCTATCAGCCACACTATCACCTCCCCCCATGATGTTTCTCAGTACACCATCACCTCCCACCTTGCAACATCTCTCAGCCACACTATTGCCTCCCCCTGCATCATCTTTCATCACACCATCACCTCCCCCCTGTGTTATCTCTTAGCCACACCATCGCACCCCCCTGCATTGTCTCTCAGCACACCATCACCTCCCCCTGCATTCTTTCTCAGCCACACTATTGTCTCCCCACTACGTCATCTCTCAGCCACACTATTGCCTCATCTCTGAATAGTCTTTCAGCACACTTTCACCTCCACCCTGCATCGTCTCTCAGACACACCATCGCCTCCCCCACATCATCTCTCAGCCACACTACTGCATCCTCCCTGCCTTATCTCTCAGCAGACCATCACCTCCCCATGTATCATCTATCAGTTACACCATCGCCTCCCCCTGCATTGTCTCTCAGCACACCATCACCTCCCCCCTGCTTCATCTCTCAGCCGCACCATTGCCTTCCCCCCTGCATCATCTCTCAGCATACCATTGCCTCCCCCCTACATCATCTCAGCCACACCATTGCCTCCCCCCTGTGTTGTCTCTCAGCCACACTATCGCCTCCCCCCTGTGTCATCTCTCAGCACACCATCACCTCCCCCCTGAATTGTCTCTCAGCCACACTATTGCCTCATCTCTGAATAGTCTTTCAGCACACATTCACCTCCACCCTGCATCGTCTCTCAGCCACACCATTGCCCCCCCTTGCATCATCTCTCAGCCACTCTATTGCATCCTCCCTGCCTTATCTCTCAGCAGACCATCACCTCCCCCATGTATCATCTATCAGTTACACCATCGCCTCCCCCTGCATTGTCTCTCAGCACACCATCACCTCCCCCCTGCTTCATCTCTCAGCCACACCATTGCCTTCCCCCCTGCATCATCTTTCAGCATACCATTGCCTCCCCCATGCGTCGTCTCTCACCACACCATCACCTCCTCCCCTCAGCCACACCATTGCCTCCCCCCTGTGTTGTCTCTCAGCCACACCATCGCCTCCCCCTTGTGTCGTCTCTCAGCACACCATCACCTCCCTCTGTGTCATGGTCTCTCCCTGCATCATCTCAGCCACACCATCAACTCCCCCCCTGTGTCATTTCAGCCACACCATCACCTCCCTCTGTGTCATCTCTCAGCAACACCATCACCTCCCCCTGCGTCATCTATTAGCCACATCATCACCTCTCCCTGCATCGTATCGCAGCCACATCACCTCCCCCAGTGCATAGTCTCTCAGCCACACCATCGCCTCCCCCTGTGTCATATCTCAGCCACACCATCACCTCCCCCCTGCATCATCTCTTAGCCACACCATCTCCTCCTCCCTGCATCATATCTTAGGAACACCATCACCTCCCACCCTGTGTAATCTCTCAGCCACACCATCACCTCCCCGCCTGTGTCATCTCTCAGCCACACCGTTGCCTCCAACCCTGAGTCATCTCTCAGCACACCATTCTCTCCCCTGCATTGTCTCTTAGCCACACCATAGCCTCCCCCATGTCATCTCTCAGCCACACCATCATAAATACACACACAGTGACACAGATACACACACTGACAAATACACACAGATACACACATACTGACACACACAATGACACAGAAACACACACCTCTTTCACAAAAATGCAACCAACCCCCCCCGGCAAAAAACTAAGACACACCTGGGTGCTCCGGAGCTGAGAGAGCGCCAAGGAAGGATGAGTGATCACCTGGCAGCTCTCAGGGAGGGAATGACTGCCAGGGAGGGGCTGCATGCCCCTGCTACAGCTCCTCCTACAGTCAGCACCAGCAGGCACAGTTGCCTGCCAGTGCTCAATACATTGTTAGACAAGTCTTCGGTCCAGGGCCGGGCGGAATGGTGGTGGGGGTGGGCAGTGCGGCTGCAATGCCCTGGCTGGCAGCGCCCCTTCTGCTGGCCCTGCCATGGCGCCCAGGGCACATGCCCCGCTCGACCCCCCCTAGTTATGCCACTGCTCCTGAGGCATTGCACTGCAGCAGCAGGAATCTCACCACTCTGCAAAAAGAGCTATAACAGTATATACCAACGGTACATTTCCTAGAAATCAAATTGCCATTTTTTTTACTTGTTTTATGACTTGTTTTTTTGTTTTTTGCCTCCATTAATTTTAGAAGTAGGTTTAAAGAGTTTAAAAAAATATATATTTTTTTTATATTGTATTTTTGATGACTGCCATTTCACTCATTACCCAATTTCTCACATGTTATGCTTTTGGGAAGGGGTATTTTTTTCTAAGTTTTAACACTTTCTTTACACTGTATACACAGAAGTCTGCACAGATCACAATGTTCTGTGTAGTGCTTTGGCAGAACAAGCAGCTCACCTATTTCTATTTAATTTTTCTATTCTGGTTCATGTTCTGTCGTGTTTTGAAACACAATATTTAGTGAATCCGTGAGTTGTATTCCTATCTATAGAAAGTACTCGCGGGTTGGTTTGATGGTTGTGTGACTTCTATTTGTGTTTGGTCATCTATTTCTGTGCAGGAATGTGTTTTTGCACTCGATCTGTCTTGACTCTTTAGTAAATCTCTGAGTTGCTAAATCAGGGGAAACTTGCACAGGAATGCAATCTCAGCCAGACGCGATTTTTAGTCACTTTATCCCCAGGATGGGAAGATATGCAAGCAGCCAGGAGCGTGGAACTAAGCATACAACAAGAGAAAGATACACAAAGTGTGAAAGCAAGAAATAAGAAACAAGTGAGGGAGACAAGCTGCATGTTTCATACGGAATGGGTAGGAAATACCGCCGGCCGCGGCGGCAGCCCGACAGGAGCAGAGTGCGAAGCAGCGGAAGCCCGACAGCGCTGGAACTCCCGATCGTGGATAGGTAAGTATCCACTAACCTAACCTATCCCCCCTAACCCTAACCCTGCTTAGTGGTGCCTAACCCTAACTTCCCCCCCAAATGCCTAACCCTAATCCCCCCTCTAAGTGCCTAACCCTAACCACCCCCTTCCCCACTACCTAAACCTAAGTCCCCCGGGGGGGTGCCTAACCCTAAGTCCCCCCCGGGGGTGCCTAACCCTCCCTCCCCCTAGCCTAACCCTAACCCTCCCGGGGGGGTGCCTATCCCTAAGTCCCCTCCGGGAACCCTAAACCTAACCCCCCCCGCGGCTGTCCGCTCGCGGCGCCCGGCATCACTACGATCGTGATGCCGGGCGCCGGTCTCCCGGCGTCGGGGAATTGTGGGCGTCTACATCTAGATGCCCGGCATTTCACCCTTGCCGGGATAAGACAGCTGGGAAGCCGACAGTGCTGCAACAATAGGCAGTGTCTGTGTATTCACTTTAGTGCCCCAACTTTGCACACAGATTTAAGTATAACCCAAGTTATAAGGGGTAGAACTACTTTATTAGTTGTTACATTACATTTTGTTATCTGCTTAAGGAAAAATGTAATTGAAGCAAACAGTACTCGGTGAGTATAAAAAAGAATGCAAATAATACTTGCCAACTTCACCTTCCCCCTCCAGGAGGGAGCAGGCAGGTTGGCAGTGTGGGTGGGTGTGGTGTATCTATGTTGGTGGTGCAGGAGGCATGTTATATTGGTTGCCTCATAAAGATGCCACCCCTGTTATGCAATACCATGATTACCAATATTGTAAAGTGGGGGGTGAGGCCATGATACTGTTGCTGCCCACTCAGGAAGTGGGCAATTATTAAGTGAAACTTTGTGTGGAACTCAGTTGCAACCAGATATACAAGTGTTACATATCAAATTAATCAGCAGATTCTCCTAGTTGTGACTTATGCTGGGCATACACTGCCAGATAAAATGTCTGTCAGACCGACAGGAAGGAACACAGGAAATGTCTGTCTGTCGGCCAAAATGGGCATACACTGCCCGATGCGGCCGACAGTTTCCCGGGTAAATATCGCATCGGACGGGCATGCTGGACAATCCAGCATGCCCGACCGAGCAATATTTAACCCTCGGTCGCCCGCATACACGCTGCAATTATCGCGGCGATCCGCCGATATTGGGGCGGATCGTCCCGATAATTGCAGAGTGTATGGCCAGCATAAGATGCAGTTTTGTCAAAAAAGACGCCTGTGCTAGCAGAGTCTCACGGGACCAGGTGCTGCAAGAGGAGCTACTCATATTTGGCATGATGCAGCAAAGACGAGTGAAGACTCATCTGTAATATGCATCTGCCAACTTCCAGTGAATTTGTATAGTATAGGGAATATTGAGTAGGAAGTGTCATCTAGGCATATATGATATTGCATTAGTGAATCCTATATTTAATGTTATTTAAGAAGTGCCTTCCATCTATTCCTTTAATTAAAGTGACCCATTTGAGCCTTTATTTGAGTTCATTAGAAGAAAAAAATCAAAAACTCTTTTTGCTTGCATTCTGTCTGCCATTTTTTCTGTGTCTGCGAATGGGTACATAAAAAGTTTTTAAAAACAGTTAAAATCATATCATTTATGCAATCCAAAATGAGGATTGTAAATCTGAATTCCGAACTGGAAAAAGATCAGAACCGCTACTTGGATTTACCTAGATTCACAACATTTGGGTGGATTCGGATTTCTGGGGAACAGAACCGCACATCTCTAGTTTTTTTAATGCATTATTTTAGTCCTTGTACAGTTATGGAGAAAGTGCAAAGATAAGAGCACTATTGGACTTTTGTATGCCAGCAAATCCAGTGGTAAGGGTCCACTATAAAGTACAAAGATAACATATTTTATGTAGCAAACACATGCTGTGCATTAAATAGGCTATAATATACAATATGAGCACAGTTATCTAATGATTTTGTGAGATTAGAGTGCAATAATGCAACTTTTACCATATTTATCATGGATGATGGATCAACCATACTATATTGACATACAGTACATATGCAAGAATGATGCGGCACTCCAGGTCTTATACAAAACGACTATATTAATCCATGTTACAATACAGTACGCCAACTTTTCAGTGTTGGTGTGCTGTATTGTGATATGGATTAATATAATCATTTTGTATAAGACCTGGAGTGTCACCTAATTCTTGCATTGCTTCTACATAATATATTGGAGGGCACCTGGGCAGAATGACTTATCTTGGAGACTGAGTGCCGGTCCGCTTGGACAATCTTATATTGACATACAGTACATAGATAACAAAAATGTCTTGCCAAGCATACAGTAGCTAAGAAGCTTATCTTGAATTAGAGCATACATTTCCATAATACTGTAATACAAATATAACAAGCTAACAAGACTTTAATTCAATAGTAATACATAGATTAAATGTAAGATGATTAATTAAAATAAGGTGTTCATACTAAGGGCCTGATTCAGCAGCGGACACAAAAGCTGATATTCACACCGATTGAGCGATTATTTGCCATTGCGCAGGCTTTAAAATCGCACTGCACACGAATCATGAGTGCTTTGCGATTACGTGTGCATACTGCATAGAGGATCAATTCGCAAAGAGATTGTCCATGTGGTCAGCGTTTGGGGGAGATAACGGGGGGGGGGGTGGTTAGGTAAACACAGGCGTGCCTGACCGTTTATACGCCGTTACATGGGCGTGCATAAATTAGCCTTCGTAATTGCATTTGCGGCATGAGAGCTCTCTGCGTGTGAGGAGAGTTGCAGTGTTTGCGGTCGGTCACACTTACCGTGTATGCTGCGTGACTGCTTGATGTGCGTTGACGGTACTGATGCTTACGCAGGAGTGCGACATTGGATGGATATGAGAAGGCAGCAGTGGGCATCTTTATACTGGCTGTGCTTAGGCAAGCATAAGCATATTTTTGCAGCTGCATTCCGTGCGAAATTGCAGCTGCGATTAGCGTCCACTGCTGAATCAGGCCCTAAATCTGATTATATGTGACCCTCACACAGTTCATCCCTGATTCTTAGGTACTGAGGTGTCTTACACTGCAGCACGTGTGTATAAAACTTAGTGGAGAAAAAATTCGGGAAAAGCATCAATGAGCCCAAATCAATGACATTTTCATTTTCTGGACCAGAAAGCACATTTACATAGAAAAGGTCTCATATGAAAAAATAAGACCCAGTGACATTTATTAGGTTTTTACTTCTATTATTTTTTCTTATGACATACATAAATAAATATACATCCTGTGATAGAATGGTACCAATGGAGAAATTAAAAAATGCAGTCAGCTGCTCGGAACTACCAAAATTTATTGTGCCCTTATCTCTCATTATTGCTGTGTTATTGGTCTTGAGAGCTAGGCAGATTTTTGAATAGTGAGGCTGTATGTTTTTTGTTATATCAATAAAATGAAAAATAAGTAGTTAGAAATAAGGAAACCTGGTATATAGCATAATGCTATTACTAATTTTGAATACTGAACCCCCAACACACACACACATGCACCCCCCCCCCGCCATAACGAATTTGTGAAGTCATGGGCATTAACAAAGTCTCTCCATGTCAATGTGAATGATAGTTTTCCATCTTAGCAATGTAAAAGAGACAGGGCACAGAAAAGAAGAGCCACATTGTAGTGTCTCCAGTTTGTATTATGACTCATTGTAGTGCCCTCAGGGCCTGATTCAGAGCCGGACGCTCTTTGAGATTGCTCACTCTGAATCAGGGCGTCCCTGTTTTCTTTTAAAGACGGCCTCCTGGCCGCTCGCTAAGCTGTGGGTGACCACCCACAGGGGCCAGCGACGAGACCCTTGTGGTAGGATCTCATTCCCGCAAGCCCCAGTGAGCTTTCGGCTCTAATAGAGGGATGTCAGCGGGGCTGCCCCCAAATGGCAGGCGTTCCTTCGGGAATGCCTCCGTTTGGCCAGCCACCCCCCCTGACCGCCTCCAAAACGGGGCAAGCTGTCAATCACAGTCGACAACTGCCCCGCTTTTTTGCGAGACCCGTAGCGACGGATCGCCCATGGCTGGCCGGGTCTCGCGCATGCGCACGCCGGAGCTGGCTCCGGCGTGTGCATGTGCAGTGGTGAACCATCGACCTGCTTGCGAGCGCTGTGCACTCGCGAGTGTGTCTGAATCAGGCCCTCAGTTCATATTTTGCCACAGTGTAGTGTCTCCAGTGTGTATTATTACACATTATAGTGCCCTCAGTTCATATTATTCCACATTGTAGTACAATTCATATGCCACATTGTAGTGTCTTCAGTATGTATTATGACACACTGTAGTGCCCTCAGTTCATATTATGCCACATTGTAGTGCCCCCAGTTCATATTATTCCACAGTGTAGTACCCCCAGTTTGTGCTGTGCAACATTACAATGTACCTGATTCAGAGATGTACGCTAATGCTGCTGCTGTGTATCTGTGCGCAGCTACAAAGCACAAATATGCAAATGTTGCAGTCGCTGGGAAATGTAATGACACGCCCACTTTAAGTTTTGCAAATCCAAGCAGCTGTGTTAAATATCACAGCATCTGCATACAAGGATGCAGCATCGGTCACAGATAATTCAATTGTTGCAGTCCTGAGTGAGTCTATAGTCCCACAGACTGGCCATGGGAATTCAGATGCCGGAGCAATATTCCTTGCATATGGGATCGCAAGCGCAGGATGTGACACGCCCCCAAAATGTTTCTGACATACCTGCATTCTTTGCTGCCACTCCCCATTACCTCCTCCAAACGCTCCCTGACTGTCAATCACATTGTGAGTAAAAAGTCAAAACGCGCAGCTATGGTAATGGGCCTGTGCATTGCAACCCATGCAGTTTACTGATAATCACTTAACTCCATAAACATCGGCATAGTGTATAACTCTGTATCAGGCCCAATGTCTCCAGTACATAATATGTCACATTATAATGTATAATTATAATATTATTCTGCTACACTACAGTCCCCCCGTTCATATTATACACATTACAGTGTCCCCACACACACACCGCTTACCAGTATAACTTCCACTGCACAAACTCCGCTTACCAGTATAACATCCACTACACACCTCACTTTGAAATATAACATCCACTATACACATCGAACTTTCAAGTATAATATCCACTTGCCAAAATGTTCCTCTTTAATTTTCCAATTTATCTTTCTCAAAGGTTTTGCAGTTTACAGTGAGTCTAAAGACTGGGGAGGAGAGGGTGGGAACCTACCAGCTTTTACCTAAGGGGGTACTTATTAATACATGAATAACCACTTTTAATGGAGATCTTCATTTTGACACACTGTCCCTTTCTGGGACAGTACTAATCTCAGAGCTCAATCCCTGTATCCTAGCTCAATGGTCCAGACCCAATTGCTTAATGGTAAATTTCAGGAACTTGATAGACAACTACTGTATATAATGTGAGTCCTGGGGCCCCCTAAGCCTCTGTCTAAATCCATAACATTAATTAGATGAAATATCAAATATTTCTAGATATATACAAAGTATTGGAGTTCTGGGAGTCAGTAAATATAACAAGATTGTCTGTAGCGTATACAACTTAAGGCACCCTCCCTCATCCCCGAACATGGTCAATCTGTTGTTATCGGCAGATTGACCAGCATGTTTGGGTGATGATAGATGTAAAAAACGACCAGCGGGAGCGCGCATCACTGGCTGTTATCAACATTAAACTGCTTGATTTGTGCCCAATTAACAAATGATTGAACGATAACGATTGAACGGGGGTCCGCGATCGCGGGGGGCGGGACTTAGCGCCGGGGGGCGGGGCTTAGCGTCGGTGGGGGGGTAGTAGCGGTGGTCGGTCGGCGCATGCGCAGGCTCTTAGTCGCGGTATTTTTTCCGAAAATACAGCGACTAGAGTGCGGATGGGATCCGCAGGGACAGAGCTTTATCGCAAGCTCTGTCCCTGCAAGGGATTTATAGTAAATCCCTGTGATATTGCCTGAATTCGCAATGCGAATTCACTCGGTAATATCACACTACAATCCGCATTCAATATGCGGATTGTAGTAAATAGAGCCCTTAGAAACATTGAAATATGTTCAATCAAAGTTATGTTAACAGTTAAAGAGTTAGAAGTAGAGATGCTTGAACCAGCTGCAGATTGTTTTTCAAACCAGTTCTTCGAATCACTATAGCAACATTAAACACTCTACAGGTTCGATCATGTTCAAACCGACTCGCACATGATCAAACTTAAATTATACATTTGAATGGTTTTTAAATGCAAACTGCAAACCTCAAATGCTAATGGAAAACTTTAAACATAGTAGTATTCTCAAATTGAATTATAAACATGTGAAAATACTTTCTTTTTGTTTAAATATAAAAATATTTAAAAATGCTATTTTTATTACATTTTTATTAAATATACATAAATTTGTAATTTAATTTTATTGTTAACAGTGAACTAGAATCTAGGAAGTTAACAGCAGGTGTAAAAAGGAAAATTTCAATGCGAACTGTGAACCTTGCCTGCAATCACTGAACACTGGGCCTGATTCAGAGCCGCTCGTAAGTGGCTGCTCGTTCGCTCCGAGCGATGTTCGCACAACTGTGCATGCGTACGGGTTTTAGTACGCATGCGCGAACCAGTCAGTGCGGCCGAAAATCGTGTGCTCGCAAAATAGCGAATGCCTGCTAATTTGAGTGACAGGATTAGGCGTTTGTGGGTGGTAACAGGGGAAGGTGCTTGAAAACGGGGAGTGGAGATCCGAACGCAGGCGTGCCTAAAGGTCAAAACGGGCGTTTTATGGGTGTGCATAATTAACAAAGCAGCGTCATCGAACACGTCAGTTGGGTGTCTTTTAGCCAGAACTGCTCGCATGATTGCGGTAGGAAAATGCAACCACAAGAATAGCGAGCAGTTCAGACGCCGTTCGATGTACTCGATTAATCAAATAAATAGCGGAGATGACGTATGATGCGAGCGGCCAGGGGGCTTTTTTTCAAAAAAAGTCTGCATGTTTTGTTCGCTCGTTCAGACATAGAGGCGTCAACAGACCGCAAAGAGCAAACGGTCAATTTAAATAGCCAGCCCCTTTTTCTAAACGAGCGAGCGCAAATAGCGTCCGGCTCTGAATCAGACACACTGTTTTACACTTTCCAACATCTCTAGTTAGAAGGGATCATAATATTGTGAAATAAAGTATACTGTATCTGAGATACAGTAGTTCAGTCCCATAGTTTCACTCAAGCCTAAATAGCACCTTAGTAAACAGTTTGATTTTTATACTGTCCATGTGATAAATGGCAGCTGTTATGAATAGGTTATGGCTTTAACACAGTGGCAACCCCAGTGAAATATTTATACAACTAAGGGGTAAATGTATGAAGCCTTGGAGAGAGATAAAGTGGAGAGAGATAATGTACCAACCAATCATGTTTCAAACACAGCGTGTAAAGGTGCCCACACACATACCGATCTGCACACGATCCCACGATGTTTGCGATTTCCCCTGAACTCTCCCCCGGCAGCTCCCCGGCAGCTCCTACACACGATTTGGAGTAAAAAGCATAAGATCTATCGTGCTGCTTAACGTTTTTTTTTTTTTCCCCAGTGCATTTTGTCCCAGATTGTCAGATCTGCCCTACTGCACGGCAGATCTGACGATGCGATGTGCGACCAGCGGGGACGCGCATCGCATCGTGATCGTGAGTTAGGACTCGCGATTTCCTCACGATTTGGCCATATTTTACACGATCTGTCGTCACGATTCGTCGGAATCGGCCAGATCGTGTAAAATATCGCTATGTCTGTGGGCACCTTAAGATGGCAGTTGATTGGTTGGTACTTTACCTCTCTCCACTTTATCTCTCTTCAAGGCTTAGTACATCTGCCTCTAAGTGATTGACAGTTAAAAACAGCAGCACTCAATAACCCAGTGCCCTGGGAATAAAAGACAGAAGGATAAAGAGGCACAGAATATGGGGTATATTTACTAAGCCTTGGATGGAGATAAAGTGGATGGAGATAAGGTACCAGCCAACCAGCCCCTAACTGTCATTATTCAAACACAGCCTGTGACATGGCAGTAAGGAGCTGATTGGCTGGGACTATCATTTGAAGCAGATACACAGACTATCAAACTTGGTGTCCAGACCAAAAAGGAGGGTAAGAACATGCAACGACTTATTTCCATTCTAAGCACCTGGGGTGCCACTAAGACCCTCAAGGTCTCAGGAGCTTAATCTACAACTGCTACTTAAAGACTCAGATGATGACACTCCTTCCATTATCCAGATATATGTGTGACTGCAATTTGATCACATGCAGTACACCATATGCTATGCACATAAACATATTAGCACGCTGAGCTGTGCCAACTTTTCTATATAATATTGCATATACAGTATATAGCCTATGGTTCTATTTTATCTTTTATATTATGTGTGTTTTTGGATTATCAGGTAACGCTTATTTGACTATATGCACTGCCTTTTTTACATTTATTTATCCATTCTGTCAGCGCTTCAAGTTGTTGTTTTTTCTCTCCCACTTAGCCACCCTAATCTGGTTCAGCTTCAGAAATGTATTATCAGACTCTGACTGAAGCGCCTAGTCCCCATCTTCTCCATTTTTGTACTAGTTTTATCTGGGAAGCATCGTTATCAGAGTCTGTCATAAATGTATTTATTTTTATCTGTACAATCAGTGTCGTATCTATAATGGGTGCAGTGTGTGCGGGGCACACGGGCCCCCAAGTCTAGGGGGCCCCGCACCGCACACCCTGCACCTATATTATTTTAAACTTACCTGTCTGTGGCCATTTTTCTGGTGTTCTGCGCATGCGCAGTAGACTCTGGGCACACTCTAGTGCCCGGAGTCTACTAATGCTCCGGTGGCTGGCCAGCTGCATCAGTTGGCTGCCGGCCACCGGGAAGAGAGGCCACCGGGAAGAGAGGCCACCGGGAAGAGAAGAGTGCACACGGGCCCCTTGATCTCCTAAGATGCCTCTGTGTACAAGTGTATTCATATATTTATATATCCTGTTTGTCCTTTTTTACAATAATGGCCTCACTTAAATGTCTCACAGAACGCCTTGAATGGAGACAAAGATATTTTAATGAGGACACAAATGTTAATTCAATATTAATTGATGATTCAAAGACTGATATATTCCAACTCTTTAACAAACTAGAAGACCTATCTATATCAGAGACGAGACACTGGTGGGATCAAGTCACAATACAAAAATATTGAGACAGAGATATGATCCCCAGGAGTCTTAGGATCCTTAAACTCTGTTCATTTAAATATGACCCAGTATACTATTTACAGAAGAGTGGGATGCAGCATTGAACTTACAGAGGTCAATTCATTGAAAGTTTTTACACTGCTACAAGGAGTGACTTCCGAAAACTGTTTGCACAATCTGACTGTTACTCATTTAAAGATAATTTATCTAGAGCAGACAGACATGCACTGACCAAATCAATGCAAGATAAAAGTATTATCATAAAACAAGCAGATAAGGGCAGAGAACTTGTAATCCAAAACACAGAGGTTTATTTGCTTGAAACTTCAAACAATTGGACAACTGTCTCTTTTACTCCAAACTGGCATCAAGCCCCACACTAAAGGTGGGTACACACCTGTCAGATATATCTGCAGATCTAGTGATCTGCAGATATATCTACAGATGATGGCCGTTCATACACACTGAACGACCATCATCAGCATGCTGCAGCGCGTTCAGGCCGCCGGGGGTGGGTGGGTATGGGGTGTGGCCTAATCGCAGAGGGCGTGGCCATGCCCCCTTAAAAAACAAGTTGCGGCGTTGGGAAGGGGGGTGCTGTGTGCCCCTCAGCCCGGCAGAGAGCCAGTGGGGGGCACGATCAGTGTGATCGCTCCCACCTTTGGCATAGGAGACTGCTCGGGCTGCTGCTTTAGCAACCTCAGACAGTCTCCAAGTGCAGCCCAGCACACAGCAGCGTGTGCTGGGCTGCTGTGGATGGGGAGCTGTGTCGGACCCGGGTAATTAGTACCTGCCTGCGGCTCTGCCCCCTCTCTGCACCCCTGTGTACGGGCGATCGGCTGATCACCCGTACACACTTGCCGATGGACAGATATGTCTGCAGCACAGCCAATGCGATATGTCTGTGAATGACGTTGTTCACAGACATATCATCTGTACACACTGGCCGACGGGGGCACAATATTTTGGCCGATCAATTGATCGGCCAATATATCAGCCCGTGTGTACCCAGCATAACATTCCAAAAAGAGTTAAAATTCATAGATACTGCTATTAAGTCAAATGCCATCTCTAAAGATATTTTAACAATTTTGTTCATAGGACATTAAATAACCCCCTTATACTACCATTAGCCGAAAGTTCATAAATCATTTGAGTGTCCACCTGGATGCCCAATCAATTCTGGGATAGGCTCACTTACACCTAACTGGTCTGCTTTTTTGGATGCCGATCTACAAAATTATGTTTGTGCCTTTCCATCATATATTAGAGACAAAACTAATTTTTTTAAATTTTAGATTCTGTTATTTGGATGGATTCTTATATCCTACTCATATGTGACATCAAATTCCTTTACACTAATATCCCACATGAATTGGGTTTACTAGCAATTAATCATTACTTGAGTTTTGACACAGAAATTGACATACACTTTTGTAACTTTGACACAGATATTGACAAACACCTACATAACTTTGACACAATTATTTTTCTTTCAATACATAGTTTTATATTCAAACATGAGGCACTGCTCTGGGGACCAGGTTCGCCCCAAGTTATGCCTACCTTTACATGGGCTTCTTCGGAGAGTGACGTGTCGGCTGGTGAGTTTGGGGCGAACCTGGTAATCTTTGGTAGATATATCGACAATATCTTTATAAATTGTTCCATAGATTCTTCTTTAATGACTCAAAGTCAAGATTTATATTTGGCCTTTTGTAGGAAAGGATATCCCACCCACATTCTCGACAAAGCATGACATGAGGCTAAACTCTGTCTGAGAATCTCCCTTCTATCTAAAAACAAAAATTAAGTCAATAAAGACACTAAGGACCTCATTCAGAGTCGGTCGAAGTGGCCGCACGGTCGTACGCCACCGATGTTCGCTATACTGCGCATGCGTAAAGTTTGCAATGCGCCTGTGCAAACTAGCCGATGCGATCAGAAATTTCTCTCTCCTTGAACACAGCCAGGTCGGTAGTTTGAGTGACAGATTGAGGCGTTTGTGGGTGGTAACAGGGGAAGGTGCTTGAAAACGGGGGAGTGGAGATCAGAAATGCAGGCGTGCCTAATTATGCGAACGGCATTTTATGGGAGTGCATATGGTTTATGGGAGTGCATAATTAACAAAGTAGCGTCATGGCACATGTGACATGGGAGGTTTTTACACTGACATGATCGTAGAGCTTAAGAGAGGGTATGGTCAACCTTAAGCTCTACGACCAGTTCCGATGGTTCCCGATGGTTTCGATTAATCCTTATATGCCCGGAGATGACGTGTAATGCGTACGAGAAGGGGGCGTATTTTTTTGTCTTCCGGCCGCTTCCTCCCCTTGGTAGGCCAGCTACCGATCCGAACTTAGGGACGCAACTTGCGAGGGAATCATTTGCATATCCGGCCCCTTTTCCCGTACGACCATGCGACCGCTTCGACCAACTCTGAATGAGGTCCTAAGACCACTATAGACACTTTTATATCAACAGATAGACATTTGACTTTTATTATCCAATGTAATTCAGCTGCTAGGGATATTAGGAAGATTATCAATAAAAACTCCACTGTTTTACAACATGACAGATTTCTGGTTCCAATCCTCCCCCAAAAAAGTTGAGCAATTTATCGGAAAGCAATCACACTTAAACAAAATTGAGCTCCAAGCCTTTTTATTTTCCATAGAAACACTACTTCACCCCAGGATTCCACATCTAAAATTACTAATTGATTACCACCAAAACTGAATGGCTCTATATTCTGAAATAAAATGCTGCACTTCCACTCTTTTATAGGATTATATATATATATATATATATACATATATATTTGTATGTGTATTAAATACAATATTTATATATACTCATCTTTTAAAATTATTATTAGTTTGCTCACTTTATTTTTTTTTACTTGTATCTATTACAATACTGCATTTAGCAATTTAAATTCTCCAATGATTATATTCTCTTATACGATTAAAATTTTTTATTTAAGATTTTACTTATATCTATATACTATGGGTATTTTTATCAAATTATTATGACTACTTCTTATCTTTAATATTATCATCATTGTTTTGTTTATTATTTTTTAAATTATTAATTTTATGTTAATAGATACTCTTATTATATTATTACAATACATTAGGAGCTTTTTGTATATTATTGATTCAGACACATGGACCTAAAACAAACCCCCCTTTTTCTGTCATTCGCTATTGAGCTTCACTAAGTTACACTGATGAAATTACAAACTATCCTCAGGTGTTTTCCAACACCTGCATCGGGTTCAGTATGATTTACCACCAGCCCCCCTCTAAGTGCCTAAACCTAACCCCTCTTCCCGGCTACCTTTAAACCTAAGTCTACCAGGGGGGTGCCTAACCCTAACCTGATTGGCTCATGGCCGACGCCATATTCAAAATGCTATTGGTGCTGTTTCTTCTCCCTGGCTGCTGCCGATATAATGATGAATCCACATTGCTGACATCTGGGCTCGGTTTTCTCCATGCCTGATTGGCTGCCAGTGACAGGTAAGTATACTGACCCTCCCTGCACCCCTTTTTTAGTCCAGCCAGCCTTCTCTGTGCTTCTCTCCCAGTCCAGCAAGCCAGCCTTCTCTGCTCCCCCCAATCCAGCCAGCATGCCTTCCCTGCCAGCCATCCTTGCTTGTCCTGTCTCCCCTCTAGTCAAGCTAGCCTTTCCTGCCCTGTGCCCCCCAGTCCATCCAGCCTTCTGAGCCCTGTGCCCCCCTAGTCCAGCCAGCCTTCCCAGACCTCTGCCCCCCAATCCAGCCCACCTTCCTAGCTCTGTTCCCCCCGAGTACAGTTGGCCTTCCCATCCCTGTGCCCCCCTTGTCCAACCAGCTTTCCCAGCTCTGTGCCCCCCCCCCCCGAGTACAGCCAACATTCCCAGCCCTGTGCCCCGCCCAATTATAACTTTCCCTGCCCTGTGCCACCCCTCCCCTACCATGTCTAGGCCCACCTGTCCCTGTCCTGTACTTTCCCTTCCTTCTGGCTTTTTATGTGGATCCTTGTATTTCAATGTTTTTCATGTGGATCCGGCTATTTAGTATTTTATGTGGACCCGGGTATTTCAATGTATTTTATGTGGATCCAAGTATTTCAATGTATTTTATGTGGTTCTGTCTATATATATATAATATACGATTTGATGTTGTTTTCCCTATATATTTAGTGTAGATTCTGGTTTTCTGTGTGTGTAAATTGACAGCAGTTTGCTTTCCAACATTGCTGTATTTGTTGTTATGTTATAATAACCACCCCAACAGGCCAAAGTTTGAGAATGTTTAAACTTATGCACCAATTGATACCCCACCCCTGATGTAGCTCCACCCATATTATGCACAGCTCCGCCTACCTCTGCCCCATCCCCTGGGGAAGGAGGCCCTGCCTATTTTGTCAGTATCGGACCCCACAATTTCTGATGGCATACCTGACTGCTACTTAAAGACTTAATTGCATGCAGCACACCATATGCTTTGCAAATAACCATACAACTTTTCATATATGCACAAGGTGACAGGTCCTACTCCAATTGATATTTTGTTTACATGTCACATGTTGCATTTTATCTGACATTTTAATATTGTTTCATTGTTGTATCACGTGACCCATCATTGATTGCTATATACTCCTAATTATTTCCTACAGGAGCCTATGATTCTATTTTATTTTTTATATTATATTGTGTTTTTGGATTATCAGGTCATGTTTATTTGATTCTATGCACTGCCTTTTTTACTCATTAATTTTAGATATCAATTCTGTCAGCGCTGGTGCTTTATCTCCATTCACTTTATCTCCATCCAAGGCTTAATAAATAGACCCCTATGAGTGGGAGTGCACATGCACAGGCATAGTGCTGGGAGAGAAAGAAGAGGGTTGAGGGCCCTCATAAGAGCTTACAGACTAACGGAGTGGGGGGGGTGTATAACTGGGAGGTGAACTGGGAAGAGATGAGGAGGGAGGGCAGATAGCTAAGAGTTTTGCGTGTGAGTACAACTGATGTTCATTACTTTGCAAGTATATTTTCAGGGCACATTTCAAACAACACAGGCTGGTAGACAGGATGGTAGGGTAAAGGAGAGAGTTTCAGAGTAGGGTACCAGCACAGGAGAAATCTTGAATGCAAGAGATGAAGCAACTCAAGGGCCATGTGACAGAAGAAGAGTGAAGAGGAAGAGATGGAAAGTAGAATGCAATAAGGTGAGAGATGTAAGAAGAAGAGGATCAATAAAGTATTTTCAATTTTATGATAAAGAGCATATGCAGAAAGAGCTTAAACTAGGAAGAGGAACCTGTGAAAGAGTTGTAAGTAGAGGAGATGTTGAAACAGAAAGATGAGATCACTGAGGATACAGTATATGTAATATTAGAAAAACCTTAGAGTGAAAGCCCAGAGAGTTGGAGATTGCAGTAGTCTAGGCGGGAGATGACAAGGACATGAGTAATACATTTGGTAGCCTCATGGGTGAGACAAGGTTGGATTCTAAAGTTTGACTCATTTCAGTTGGTCCTGGTCCAACTTCAGTCTGACAGAGAGAATGGCCTTCCCTTAGAGTACTGAAGGCACATGACTACATCTAGCAATTAGGGGAACCATATAGAATACCTTAAAAACATTTGTCATCCAGGGCAAAAATCAGATTGATGGGCTCTACCCAGTGTCGGACTGGGGCATAATGGGACCACCAGGGGAATACAATAACAGAGGCCTACTAAAAGGTGTGGCCAGTTCCTAAAAGGGGTGTGACCATCCGATCAGAGATGAGTTGCCAGCCTTTATAGGAGCACCATAGTATAGTATATAAATAAAAAAATTAACCTTTCATATAAGGCCAGTTTTATATTTATCATTGATCCCAATCATACTAGCAGGACATAACATCATTTATTATTATTATTATTATTATTATTATTATTAGTAGTAGTAGTAGTAGTAGTTGTAGTAGTAGTATTATCATCCTTTATTTATATGGCAGTACAAGGGGTCCACAGTGCCTTACAAGGTACAAAGACAAAAACTGCGCATGCACGAACATTTCTGAAACTTCTGCAGCACAGAGTGTACGCACAAAGGCCCTGTTGCGATCAAGATGGACGTCATCAGAAATGTTTTGGTGGCTAAAAATGTATGCAAAAATGGTCCGTTCAGTGTGCGTATTATGGGAGTGTAAATGCAAGTGGGTGCATTCACAGACACACAGCCGCAGGCATAGGAAGCCATGGTCAGATGGAGAAGCTGCACCTGCCACTGGGAGAATGTGAGCTTGGACTGGGAGCAAGGATGCTGAGATTAGGAGGGAAAAGAACAGCAGACTAGTGGATAAGGTGCTGTGACTGAGAGCATGGGTGCAGGAACTACAAGGGGAAGAGATAACAGACTGGGAGAATATGTGGTGGAACTGGGATCAGGGTTGCTAGGACTGGGAGAGAGAGGGAGGAACAGCAACCCGGAGAAGGGGTACTGTTAGGGGCAGACAGGAAGCAACACTGTACTCACAAGAAGCCTCTGTCAGCCTGTAAAGGAGGAACAGCCTCACAATGAGTTACTCCCATGAGGCTGCACTGCTGCTGTTCTCCACGGGTCACAGGAGAACAGCAGCAAATGCTCCTCTGACCCTTTTACAGAGTCTCATGAGATTTACTCAGTAGTGCAATGCCCCGGGCCTCTGCATGTGGCTACCGACTGGGGCAGTCAAAACAGCTTTGATAACTGTAGCTTGCACCCTTCTATAGAGAACGTCACCATCACAATAAGCACCTCCCTCCTGTGAGGGAGGGATCGCGATGACTCCCAAGTGGCCTTGGACGGGATGCAGTCAGGAAGCCGATGGTCAAAATGCTGACCGCCGGCTTCCTGACTGTCAAATCCTGGCAAGGTACTAATGACAGGCGTCGAAATTCTGACTCAGAATCAGTGACATCAGTGTTGAGACCATGGATCTCATGGGCCTGGGCTTGCACTGTCTCTCTATAAAGATGGATCAGCCTCTATCTTAATTCATCGATCAGAGCAGGTCCTGTCTTTTGTTGCTGGACACACCTGAAACTGACTTGTCTGTTTATATTTTTTATTCTAAACTTGTACAATTTTCTTGGAAAGTATTATGCAAAACTCAAACATGTAAGTCACTGTGATGTCTTTTGCTAACATTATGGATATGCTTACAAAGATAAGCAGCTCTTGTTACATAAACATATTCATGTATTTATCCTGTGGCAAATACCTTTTGGCCTGTGCTGACAAATCCACATAATTTTCCCTTATCTTTATGATTATACGTGGAGAGTCTACGTTTCTGAGATAATATAATATGGTTAGTTTTGGTTTGTAAGATATTCCTGTTTTGCACTTTATGTCAAGGTAAGTATGTTTCTACTTTGAAGCAGGAAATACACATTTTAATAATTTGTAACTACAGTAGTCTAGCATTGTGCATTGTAGCAATGCTAAGGCTATTTGCATATACAACTTTGGTTTAGTAAGCTCTGTTTTAGGTAGTGCATTATAGACTCCTACAGCAATCCTATAAAGGCACCTCCGAATAAATGGCAAGTATCAGTTCAGTCACTTTTCTTTCAAAACAGTCTAAAACATTATTGGTCTCGCTCTCTCTCTCTCTCCCTCTCTCTCTCTCGGACAACTTTAAACTTGTGGAAATTACTCTTTTTACATGTTTAAGGGCAAAATTAATTATTACTTGAAATTACATTCATGATAGAAAGCAGGAGATAGGAAAGGAGAAAATATCTCCGCTATCACAGTATCTCCATAATTTGCTAATGCCATCTTCACATGTTGTTAACCTGCTAACCTGAATGAAGTAGCCCTGCTGGAAAAGGATCTCTCAATCCCTCTCTGGTGGGCTTTAGTTGATTGCAGTCGTGTACCGATGTCTGAACCTGGAAGTAAAGTGGTCACTTTGCTACTTACTCATCACTGGGGTTGGGTAAGAAATACTGACTGTCGGGATCCCTACTGTCTAAATGCTGACAGCGGAATCCAGATGCTCGGTATCCTGACAAGGGTTGGGTAAGTATACTAACCCCCCTTCTCCCCTTAAACCTCCATTCTTGCACCCTACCCCTAACCCTCATCACCCCACAGACCCCGCACCATCACGCTCCCTGTTAGTGCCTAAACCTAGCACTACACCATTGGTGCCTAAATCTAACTGTCCCCCCTTAGTGCCTAACCCTAACCCCCTAGTGGTGCCTACTACTAACCACCCCCCCAGTGGTGCCTAACCCTAACCTCCCCCCAAAGCCTAACCCTAACCCCACTGTGGTGCCTAAACCTAAGCGCCCCCCCCCCCGCGGCTAACAGCTAAGACATCCCAGTGTACCTTCAATCGGGATGGCAGATGTCAGGATTCTGATGTTGGGATTGCGATGGCTGCATCTCGTCTGCCGGCATACTAACTACATCCCCACCACTGGGATAAGCACTTATTGGAGCCCGTGTTACGGCAAGTGAAGCATAATGCATACCCCAAAAAAATTATTGATGGGGCATATCTCAATTCATAATAAATATGCCAATATGTGAGAAAAAATACAGCATTTAGTACTGCAGTATCTGCACCTGTACTGCTTATATACCATGCAGAGCAAAATAGGAATCTCTTATCCTAGTGCCTCAGAAACATAGATCGATATTCATAGGTTACTTATCATAAATGGAAGAAACTTTGTCACACATTGTCCCAGTATCGTAGAGGAGTTTCATCCATTCATCCATTGCAGCACCACAGTCAGGGCTGGATTGATGGCCACATGGGCCTGGAGCTGAAAATGACCAAAGGGCCTATTATGAGAAGCAGAGGAGGCGTGACCAGTGCTGTGTTGGTGTGGCAAGTACCATGTGGGCGTGTACCCCCTATACTCTCTGCTCCAATGTCTACCTAAATATGTAAAAGGAAAAAAATGCTTCATTTTGTGAGGTAAATAGAAATACAATTTTACTACTTATGATTTATGGCTGACCGTGTGGAGAGCAGATGGCCAGTCAACATTATGTTGTCTTGACAATGGGCCTATTTTTATGTGGAGGCCTGGAGCTGTAGCTTCATCCGCCCCATTGTTAATCTGGCCCTGACCACAGTAACTCCTTGAAAAAGATCATAAGGCTGAAACACGTTGGAGACCCTCACACTACAGAACCAGCTACCAACCAAAGACACCAGCACTAAAGCAACCCACACTGTAATGATCAGCGAGGGTCGACAGAAATGATATGGTCACCCTGCCAGCAACACCTCTAACACAGATACAGAGCCTCCGGCAAACTGCCTGCCACCTACAGGCTTGTAGGTCTTGCATGCGCCCATGGGACTCCCACCTGGTGCCACGTGTCAGACCCCACAGGATCGCGGGGTTAGATCCACCGATGGCTGCTGCACCGCTCTGCTGTAGTGCTACAAGTACCACAAAGCCAAGGCAACCACAACATCACGAGCGGTCTCCCTGCATGGAACCCCGCGGGATTACGGTGAAACCATATCTGCCGGCAGACACATGGGACAAGTGAAAGATCAGTTCCCCATTATGGACCATTCTTACCTACCGGTAGGTAAGCATATCCCATCACCAGTGCTGGATGCCGCCAACTGGATGGCCTACTGACTGTTTGACATTATAGCAATATCGGTTCCTAAGTCTGTAGAATGTGCAGGGGAATGTGCAGTAGTAAGGGCCGCACATTAAGGAGCCCCATGAAAGAGTCTACCCACTTCCCAACCAATGATTGTATCCAACCACTCTATGCTAAGAGGAATGAACTACTGCATACCTACTTAATTTACCTTACTAACATTTCCCTCATCATCACCACCATACCTCTAGGGGAGCACTGTGCTTTGCCCTGTAATAAATAGGTCTGGTATTTACATATTTGTCAACCTCTTCTTTTGATTACCTCTTTCCTGGTCAGACACCATCCACCTAGCTCACAGAATCACACACAATCCACATGTACCTCCACACATAACACAACCCCTTAAGCACAGAAAAAATCACGAACAGCATCACCACACCAGAGATAATCAAACATCACACAACTCGTCACCATACACAGACCTCCTAACCTCCCCTCCCCCTTTATCACCTCCACCATCTACCCCACTACAGACACCTGACCCAGGAGCGCACGTAATACCCCATCTTTATATATCTGTTTGCCAGTAGGATTAGGTATTCCTACTATACATTGCAGCACCTCCCCACCCCAAAATCCCCCCTCCCCCTATCCTCCCACAGATTAGACCAATCCCCTCACGGCTCACCACACCTTGAAGTGCGGTCCACTCACCAGTTAATCTTAATATAGTCGTATGCAAACCTGATAGTTATTTTTTTGCAAAAGCTGTCCTGGCAGGGTGGAGAATGTAGATACTAATATAAATGTCATGTGAAACACACAGATTATTATATTCATTATTTTCTTAATCAATCACCCTCACTGAGTACTGAGCTCCATCAATAAGAGCTTAGCATACACTCCTCTTATCCTCCTTTTCAAATAACAGCTGTTCTTCCAGGTACATAACTTCAATTCATACACCTGCAAAGGCTCCTCTAGCACAATCCTGTCATCCTCCAATAAGACCCCAGCCTATCTCCTCTTGACAGCAAACCCTTCAAGATGTTCATCTTTGCTGCATTTGGTTCTCCAGCCACCCAACAAGCATCTCCCCTTTCCTCATACTGTATCAGCTGTGCAGTATTCTACACAAACACCCATGTTGATTCTTCAGCCCAAAACCTTCTCCCCCATTCACTTGGAATAATGTCTTGGCTTTCTATACAGACATGAGTTACTTGCAACTTTGAAAGTCTTCCAGCCCTGTTGTGCTATTTGCTTTCTCCAGACTGCACCATTGCAGGTATGATCCCACTGGCCCCATAAAGGCCTGCACCCGCTGACTTTCACCAACCCCCGCTTCTCACGTCTCAAAACCAGACACCAGGTGCAGATAAGTGAGTTTGATTATTGTCGTGGAAAGGCATTTAAAAGGAAGCACAAGGCAGTTTTAGTTACAGAACCATATGGACACTTATGACACAATATGGACAGTGTCGGTAAAATCTTACTAGTTCGTTACATAGTTAGCAATGTTGAGTGAATGACAATATTCTATTAAAATCAGTCAATTCTTATACAATCTAAAAGTGTTGTGGTAAGAAAGGCAAAACAACAGTGAGGCAACTGTCAATTTATCCTCACAGTACAAAAAAATTACTTCCAGATCGAAAAAGTGGCAACTGGATAACATTTCTCTATCAATCATCCCAATAATTTATTCTAATAATTATAGATGAATAATACAATTTCTTGTGAGAATGGTATCCAATCCACTTTCAAAAACAGGCAATGAGTTGGCCTTCACCATCCCTTTTAGTAGAGAAGTTTATAGTCTGATGGCCCTTTCAGTGAAAGACCCCATTCTGTGCTAAAGTAATTAACATGCTTTTAATAACATTATTGCTATGTTGTCATTCTCCAGTCAACATTTTGACTGTTGAAAGCATAAGTGTTGACAAATTGTATGTATCACCATTATTTACCTTTAGACCCAACTGTTTCCTGTTTGTAGACAGAAGTCCAAGGTGTCAAATTTTCAGGGACTTGTTCTTCTGTTCTGGACTGCCTCTTAAAGTTCTCACTCTAGAGGCTCTGCAGACAAAGGGGAGGTTGTACCCAGGGACATACACATTACTGTCTGGAGTGGCAATATTTAATGATTTGAAAATGTATAACTGCAATAAGGGTATAAATTGTTTGGGTTCATAATGGTGGTTCAAATTACATAGGCATCGCACCATTGGGTCATTAGTTAATTTTAGCTCCACTTGAATTAAGCTCTCACTTCCCATGCACAGGAAGATTAATGATTTTTGAGCCTGCCATATACTTTAGTAATAGGGGTAAATGTGTGCAGCTGTACATCGCAGGACGTTCAGTTTCACATTGCCACTAATTTAATTGGCCCCTTAAACCCTTAAGTGGCAATGCAGAGATAGTAGCAAAATGGGTACTATTAGCATCGAAAGAAACGGAATGCAAATGTGGCATATATTTACTAAGTGAAGCGGTGTCCCAATGTTACATAGATGGGCACTTCTCTCCACTCCGCTGTACACACGCATCTCTCATCTGCCTTTCTGCAGTGCCCACACTTTCACTAGCTTTACACTATGGCTCTCTGACCTACCCCCTCTCACTGGCAAGAGTCCTACCTCAGTTTTGCAATTCTGAACTCCACTTAATTGCTCATGCACTATAGTCCTGCCGGGTCACGTGGGCAATCTGTGGAGCTGATGGCAATTTATTAAACTGACACCTCATAAGCACAGCCAGAGAACAGCATTGGTAGCAGATACACCACTTTCCAACATGTATATTTACTTTTAGAGGGGAATGCACTCCAGCATTTTCTCATATGCTGCATTGAAGCCGGCCAGTCACCTTTACCAAGATGGTTGCCAGGACATGTTAGTGCACATGTGTGACCCTACTCCATCTTAGATTGTGTGATTAGTACTGCACGGAAGTACAGCACATGTTCATCTGGGCTCTGAGTATCGCTGTCTCTTCTTACATACAATGCTTACTCTGGGTATTGCCGCTATTACTACTGGCACCACAGTCACTTCTATTACCACTATTACGCTTAATAATCCTGCAAGCCTGGTTAAGGTCAAACTGTTTGGACTAAACTAGGGGTGAGCGGGTTCGGATTTCTGAAATCCGAACCCCCCCCGATCCGAGGCCGATCCGAGTCAGGCTCGACTTTTCCCGCCTGACTCGGATCTGAAATCGAGGCAAAACGTCATCATCCCGCCTTCCAGGTCTCGCGGGTTTTGGATCCTATATAAGGTACCCGCATCTGCGCCATTTTCTCACTCGGCTGTGGACAGTGAAGAGGGAGGGTGGGAGTTAGGGCTGGCTGGGCTGTGTAGTGTAGTGTAGTGCAGTGTAGTGTTGTGCTGTGCTGTCCTGCTGTTGTCCATAGGGGCTGTGTCCACTCCTTTAAAGTCCATAGGGGCTGGCTGGACTGTGTTGTGCAGTCAGTTGTCCATAGGGGCTGTGTCCACTCCAAAGTCCTGTGCAGTGTCCCAGTCCTAAAGGGGTGCTGTAGTGTTGTCCAGGGGGTGCTCTGTCCATCAGGGGTGCTCCCCCAAAGTGCAAAAAAAAATATACATTTTCTGTGTTTGTGAATTGTGTGCACTGTGGCTGCACGTGCATCAACAAAGAAGCAGAACCAAGCGTGCGCCTGTGTCCCATAAGTAAAAGGCCAGCTGGCTTGTCCGTTAAAGGGTGCTGTAACCCCCAAAGGGCACTCCAAACAAAATAAAAATACATATTTTTTTGTGTTTGTGAATTGTGTGCGCAGTAGCTGCACGGGCATCAACAAAGTAGTGCCAAGCGTGCGCCTGTGTCCCATAAATAAAGGGCCAGCTGGATTGACCGCTAAAGGGTGCTGTAACCCCCAAAGGGCACTCCAAACAAAATAAAAATAAAAATTCTGTGTTTGTGAATTGTGTGCACTGTGGCTGCATGTGCATCAACAAAGGAGCAGCGCCAAGTGTGCGCCTGTGTCCCATAAGTAAAAGGCCGGCTGGCTTGTCCGTTAAAGGGTGCTGTAACCACCAAAGGGCACTCCAAACAAAATAAAAAAATATATTTTTTTGTGTTTGTGAATTGTGTGCGCAGTATCCGCACGTGCATCAACAAAGTAGTGCCAAGCGTGCGCCTGTGTCCCATAAATAAAGGGCCGGCTGGATTGACCGCTAAAGGGTGCTGTAACCCCCAAAGGGCACTCCAAACAAAATTAAAAAAACATTTCTGTGTTTGTGAATTGTGTGCACTGTGGCTGCACGTGCATCAATGAAGGAGCAGCGCCAAGCGTGCGCCTGTGTCCCATAAGTAAAAGGCCAGCTGGCTTGTCCGTTAAAGGGTGCTGTGACCCCCAAAGGGCACTCCAAACAAAATAAAAAAATATTTTCTGTGTTTGTGAATTGTGTGGGCTGTAGCTGCACGTGCATCAACAAAGGAGCAGCGCCAAGCGTGCGCCTGTGTCCCATAAGTAAAGGGCCGGCTGGCTCATTTCTTAAAGGGTGGTGTAACCCACAAAGTGCACTAGTCTCCAACAAAAATAAAAAATTATTTTCTGTGTTTGTGAGCGCCTTAGCCGCACGTATATATCATTATAACATAAATGGAGGACCAAACTTTCTCCGATAAAAATAAAATAGGGAAAGATCAAGAACCACTTCCTCCTAGTGCTGAAGCTGCTGCCACTAGTCATGACATAGACGATAACATGCCATCAACGTCGTCTGCAAAGGCCGATGCCCAATGTCATAGTAGAGGGCACATACAATCCCAAATGACAAAGTTCAGGAAAATGACCTTGAAAAAAACATTTAAATCATCTGAAGAGAAACATAAACTTGCCAATATGCCATTTACGACACGGAGTGGCAAGGAACGGCTAAGGTCTTTCCCTATGTTCATGACTAGTGGTTCAGCTTCACATGACGATGGAAGCCCTCCTCCCGCTAAAAAAATCAAACGAGTTAAGCTGGCAAAAGCACAGCGAAGAACTGTGCGTTCTAAGAAGATATCACAAATCCCCAAGGAGAGTCCAAGTGTGGTGGCGGTTGCGATGCCTGACCTTCCCAGCACTGGACGGGAAGAGGTGGCTCTTTCCACCATTTGCACGCCCCCTGCAAGTGCTGAAAGGAGCACCCACAGTCCACTTGCTGATATGCAAATTGAAGATGTCACTGTTGAAGTACAACAGGATGAGGATACTGGTGTAGCTGGCACTGAGGAGGAAGTTGGCGAGGAGGATTCTGATGGTGATGTGGTTTGTTTAAATCAGGCTCCGGGGGAGACAGTTGTTGTCCGTGGGATGAAAAAGCCCATCACGGTCATGCCTGGGCAGAAGACCAAACATTCCACCTCTTTGGTCTGGCAATATTTCTATCTAAATCCGGACAACAACTCTCTTGCCATATGTACCATATGTAAAGGTGAAATAAGTAGGGGTAGGGATGTTAACCACCTAGGAACATCCTCCCTTATACGGCAGCTGCAGCGCATTCATAAAAAGTTACTGTCAAGTTAAGAAACTTTGGCTAAGACTGTAAGCAGTCCAGGGACACCTAAATCCCTTTTTCCTGTTTTATCCAAGGAATCGGTGAATGAGGAGGATGAGGACGACATCTTGAGTCCGTAGAGCCAGTTTGTGCAGTGACACATTAATTGCCAGCTTGTTTTGTGGGGGCCCAAACGAACCAATCATTTCAGCCACAGTCATGTGGCAGACCCTGGCGCTGAAATGATTGGTTTGTTAAAGTGTGCATGTCCTATTTATACAACATAAGGGCGGGTGGGAGGGCCCAAGGACAATTCCATCTTGCACCTCTTTTTTTTCTTTGCAGTATGTACTGTTTGGGGCCTAGTTTTTCAAACTGCCATCCTGTCTGCCACTGCAGTGTCACTCCTAGATGGGCCACGTGTTTGTGCCGCCCACTCGTGTCGCTTAGCATAGTCATCCAGCTACCTCGGTGCAATCTTTTGGCCATAAAAACAATATTGTGAGGTGTGAGGTGTTCAGAATAGACTGGAAATGAGTGGAAATTAAGGTTATTGAGGTTAATAATTGCATAGGAGCAGAAAAACCCACAAATTCTGTGATTTAAGCTGATTTTATGCTTTTTTTCAAAAAAATACAGATCCAAAACACAAAACCCAGAACCCAAAACACGGAAGGGTGGTTTTGGCAAAACCAATCCAGATCCAAAACACGAAGAAAGATCCAGATCCAAAACCAAAACACGAAAAGTGGCCGGTGCACACCCCTAGCGTAAACTCTATTTCACATTTTCGCTGGTGCCTATTGTTAACCTCACAGATTCTACCCTAAGAGGACATATCAACATTTACACCTCAACCAGGTCCAGATGTAAATACACCCATATACTTAATTAGGCTAATTTCCCAATACCCAGCACTATTTCATTCCAGTGACAGAGTATTACACATTTTACATTAGCACTAGAGATTTACAGTATATTCACATATTTATTACCAGTTATTTATATAGCACACACATATTCTGCAGCGTTGTACAGAAAACATTTGTCCATTCACATCAGTCCCTGCCCCAGTGGAGCTTACACTCTATATTCCCTACCACATGCGCACACACATACACACTAGGGTTATTTTGTGTTGGGAGCCAATTAACCTACCAGTATATTTTTGGAGTGTGGGAGGAAACTGGAGTACCTGGAGGAAACCCACGCAAGCACAGGGAGAATATACAAACTCCGCACAGTTAGGGCCGTGGTGGGAATCGAACCCACGACCTCAGTGCTGTGAGGCATTAATGCTAACCATTACACCGTCTGTGCTGCCCTTACCCATATCCACATTATGTAAAATAAATATTTTGAATAGGTCCTAGCGCACTGACTCGTAGCTGCCAAAGCGTGTAAAAAGTTGGAGTCACCACAACCAAAAAGTCAATTAAATCACAATAAATTAAAGTTATTGCACACTTGCGACGCTGTCAGTATAAATCACAAGATAGTTCCCTTTTTTACCATAGATGAATATTTTTCTTGGTATAATTCAGACAGATTATACAGAAATTATCTTGTAGTCCTTCTCTAGGTGTTATTTGTTGGAAAGATTAATGATTCTCCCCAAATGGTTCTCCACTTTCCTTAGCACTCAAAAGTAGGCGAAATGACAATACATAGTGTAGTATTTCACAAACTTCAATTATTTAATACACATAGGAATACATATAAGGCTATAAGCATACCACATGATATAAAACAAATGATGAATAACAATAAATGATTCTAATAATCCAAAAAGGTAGATAGTCCAGAATATAGAAAAAATGGGACTCGTACCATGATCAGCACCAAGCCTCGGTGCTAGGAAGTAAGTATGGATGGGAGGTTTCCGGACTCCTTTCCTTCCTCCCTTCAAGCAAAGTAGCTTGACCGTTCATGGGGTGTTCCAAGTCAAATTTGGAAGATATGTTGGTAAGTCCATATAATGCTTCCAACCAGGGGCTGGCTGGCAACTTTCAGCCTGGGGGGCAAACACAAGCAAGTGGCCCAGCAAATGCAATTTTAACAATGGGTGTGACAATAATGTTGGGGGTGTGGTTTACGTAAAATCAGGTAAATTTAAGGCTGTTTATTGCGGTGGGACGATTTTTAAAAAAAGAAAAAGGCTTAGACTGTGCTAAGGTCACGGTAGATATAGGGGCCTCTTCATGGTGAGGTGTTATTCAGCTATGGCCACTACTGTCCGCCTGTGTCTAGCCACCGGTCCGCCATCTCCTCTGCTTAAGCCTCTCACTGACAATTACAAAATGACCAGCAGCTTGTGTGTTGCATCTAATAATGCCTGTCCTGCCGGATTCTAGCCCAAAGCATTCAGCCTGCCATATCCTTCAGGTAAATTCATGTGCTCTGGTGTCTCGCAGTCATAGGAGAAAGCTGTACGTACGGGTGTGCTTGCATGGATTGGGCTGCTGGAGACATGGGGCCTGATTCAGAGGTGGACGCTAATGCGTACGCAGCCGTGCTTCCCCACGCTCGCAGCTGTGAAAATATGCCAATGTTAGCAAAGATCACCCGAGCATAAAGACGCCCACTGATGCGTTCCTACTTGCGTGCACGATCGCATGTACGCATAAATATCGGTAACATCAGATAAAGTGGATGGAGATAAAGTACCAACTAATCAGCTCCTAACTGTCATTTTTCAAACACAGCCTGTAAAGTGACAGTTAGGAGCTGATTGGTTGGTATGTTTTCTCCATCCACTTTATCTCTCTCCAAGTCTTAGTACATAGACCTCTAAAGTTTTTTATCTGTTATTATTATGCTGTATGCACAGCAGTTACCAGTTAAAAAATAGTGATACCGTGGAACTAATGCAAGTTACAACGGTACTTCCGTATCTTTGCGCCCCCCTGCTGGATGTGTGTTGAAGATACGGAAGTAGCGTAAACTTCAGGAAATACTATTCGGACCCTGCGGGCTCGCTGCGCTCGGCACGCTGCGGGCACAGTGGTTCGCTTCGCTCGCCACATGGATTTATTCCCCCTCCATGCACACTTGTATAGTAGGGAATGATGCTGGATGGTAGGGACTGACATTTGACACAAGCTTATAAACCAGTGTCCAACGTGATTCCCTACCATCCAACGTCATTCCCTACCATCCAAGTGGCATGAAGGGGGAATAAATCCAGCGAGCTCGCAAGGGTCCGAATAGTATTTGCTGAAGTTTATGCTACTTACATATCTTTCTTCACTGAATAGTGAAGATATGCAAGTAGCGTAACCAGGGGCCGCAAAGATACGGAAGTACCGTTACAACTTTATAACCAATTTTTGGTCACAAATATTAAACAGAAAAAAATTAAACAGTTGTGTGGTAACAGTTATCTGTGTGTGTGTGTATATATTTATATCACCTCCTTCTTACCTTGTATGAGTGGAGAAGACAGGAAGCAGGCTCTCCACTCTGTGAAACTCATCTCTGCCCTCAGCCCCTCTGACTCTCACTTCCATGAGTGCCATAAAATTTCGTTTTTCAGCTCCTTTTCCCACTCGATAAGCCACGCCCCCTTTTCCCATTCTCCAGCCTCTTGGGTTTCTGGGTAGAGAAACCTGGCTCCCCATTGGTCAAAGGCGGCCATCTTTTTGTAGTCTCTTCTGGGGGCAGCCATTTTCTTTTAGTCCCTGCACTTCAGTCGGATCTCTCTCTAGCTGGGCAGCGGCTGGGGAGCAGAAGAAGCATCCTCTGCCTGCCGCAGCCTGGTGGCCCTAGAACACTGGATTGCACCGGCCCGGGGGGCAGGTGGCACCCTGCCCCCGGCCCAGTCCGCCTCTGCTTCCAACGTATTTGTAGTGATCACACTCTTCTTCAAGGCTGTATTGACTTACTGGGCTCAGTGATAGCTATTTAAAGCTGCTCCAAGCTGCAGTTCTTTTTGATTTGTGTGGAATGTTTCAATTTCAGAAAATCTAACAACTCTTTTGGGACTTCTTGGTTGAACCACAACACCGCCTGAATGTATGCCTCCAGTTCTTGTCACCGTTACTCCTAGACCTTGGACATCCAGTTTGTTACTCGTTTGGATGGAAAAGCTGGGACCTTGCAAATCTTTTTCAACTGTGCAGACAAAACAGAGAATTGTTACCACATAGTCCAACCACTGGGGTGATATCATTAGCTTTTTAAAAACTTTACACCTGTTTACTTTGGAAAAATTTAAGTATTACATTTTTAACACCACATGTATTAAACTTGCACTGATTGTTATTCATTAATATGGAAGTATCATGAGCTAAGAACACTACAGTAGTGGATTCTGTGACACTAATAATATTATAATAATAATAATATTGCTTGGATTTATACTGGTACATGTATACATTGCTGACACTAAAACACTAACACCTTTAGCACACTTTAACAAAAAATATGTTCACTATGAAAACTAGAATAAAAGAATTAGTAAAAATCAGATTTATTGGCATTCATCTGCAAGCAAATTTTCTGCTAAAGATTGCACCATCATCGCTCAAGTTGAACTGTTGAATGTTTGCAGCCTATTTCCCAAAAGACAAAGGAACCATCTTTTTGCCTACTCGATGGTGTACAAAAACCACACATGATGAATTAAAATTTTGATTCATCAGTCCATAAGACTTCAGTGGCCCACTACTGTTCCTTCATTGCCCATGCAAATCTCCTTTGCTTTGCTGCAGAACAGCGGTATGTTCTTAGGGTATGCAGTCGGGATGCCGACCGTCGGCATCCCGACTGTCTAATCCCGGCAAGGGTCTAATGACGGACGTCGAAGTCCCTACGCCTGTCATTTTACCTATGCCGGGAGCCTGGTGCCCGGCATCCCGTGCGTAGGTAAGCCAGGTGCCGGGCGCGGACAGCCGCAGGGGGGGGGGTTAGGTTAGGGGCTCTCAGGGGGGACAGGGTTAGGCACCCCCAGGAAGGTTATGGTTAGGCTGTGGGAAGGGGGGGTTTAGGGTTAGGCACCCCTGGGGGGAGGTTATGGTTAGGCACCCCCCCAGGCGACTCAGGGTTAGGCTGCGGGGAATGGGGGGTTAGCTTTAGGCACTTAGAGGGGGGTTAGGGTTAGGCATCCCTAAGGGAAGGTTAGGGTTAGAGGGGTTAGAAAGGTTAGCGATACTTACCTTAATTTACGATCTGGATTTTCACCCTTGCCGGGCTGCCTGTTTTGGGATTTGAACCGCCGGCCATGCGGTAAATCATACTGATTCCGTTCTTAGAGCCTAATTAAAAGTTAACACTTTCAATGTTCATGCAGCTGAGCGATTATCAGTGGTCTGCGCCTGTGTCACAGCCACATTGCGCACACGCTGCAAATTAATTGAGATCATGCACACTTTGAGGTTTCATTCGCAATTGATTGACAGCAGAAAGAGCCCGTTTTGTGGGTGGTTACAGGGAGTTCCGGCCAAAACATCTCTGGGTCATTTCCTGGGCATTTACTAGCCAGCATCGGTGACCGCGCACGCAGAGAACAAAGCTCCAGCGTCTCAATTACCATGTCCATTCTGAGTGACCATAGACTCACTGGAGGAGTGGATGTTTTGAGGATCTGCATCCAATGCTGCATTTGTGTACGTAGCTTCGGGCAGCTGCGAGGACTACGGTGGGCATATCAATACAAATTCAGCTGGCTGATGCATTTGCAAATTTTAGCAATTGCTAAGCGGCAAAATTCGCTAATGAGTTTGAGCATACGACTCTGAATAAGGACCCAAATTTGCTAATGTGTTTGCATTAGTGTATAACTCTGTATCAGGCTCTTAATACATTACTTGTTTCCTGAAAAAGGCCTTTTTATTATAACTCTAATTCACATTGTCAGTTTTTGCTAATCTAAACTTTTTTTTCTTAATCTCTAGCAGTTCATCACTTACCTTTGTACTATTTAGGCTGTAAACTGGACTTGAATATCTTAAATTCAAGAAAAAACATAAAAGGGGTATTTTTAACTGTTTGACCAGTAGGGTAGGTCTACTAGAGAGAGAGAGAGAGAGAGAGGGGCCTATTCATCAACACTAAAATAACGCTCTTAAGGACATTTTCCTTAATTACCATTATTTTAGTATTCATGAAGAGACTTAACACAGGAGATATCACTGGTATCTCTTGGTTAAGTCCCCCTGCGTTAATTTCCACACTCCCCATACTAATGTATGGGGAGTGGATATGGAAATTATGGTATTCAACAAATACCGAAAATTATGTATTTTCGGAATTTGATGGAGTTACTATCCGCCACTGTGAGGTGGCGAATAGCAGGTGACACTTACCTGTGTCAGTGTGTGCAGGTCCCCCGGCGTCTCCCTCTGGCACTTTGGTCCCTCCTCTGGCTCCGGTATCTGCTCGGATACTGTGTTCTCCCAGCAGAAGACAATAAAGTTTCGAAAAAAAAAAAGTTTTTTTTTTCTTCTAAACTGTACTGTGGTCTGCTGGGAGAGCACAGTATCCGAGCAGACACCGGAGCCGGAGGCGCTGCAACGGGCAGGTAAGTGCGGTACAGGGGGTAGGTATGCAGAGTGGGGAGGGGGTAGGGGGGGTTGGGGAACACACAAAATTACTGCAGCTGTAGGCAGTGCTGCGCATGCGCTGGTTGTACAGATGTAACACTGCATGCGCAGCACGGATTCCAGCTGTGGTAAGTTAGAGCATGCAGGGATAACTATCTATTTCCCGAAAAGCTGTCATCACAAAAGTGACAGCTTTTCGGAATAGATAATTATGGGGAGGAGGAATGATGAATTCCTCTGGTAATTAGGTAGAACTCCATGCGAGTTCTAAACCTAATTACCTCCATCGAATTTGAAGTTATGATGAATAGGCCCCAGAGAGAGAGAGAGAGAAAGAGAGATTTTTTTACCTACATGAAATAAAAGCCCAAATATTGAAGCCAACATATGCAGGGGCGTATTTAGAATGGGTGCAGCGTGTGCAGTGCACACGGGCCCCTGGGTCCATGGGGGGAGGGGGCCGCACCGCACACCCTGCACCCATACTTTTTTTTCTATACTTACCTCTACAAAGTACCATCGAGTAGCGTTACACAAAACACCTGGAAAATGGCCACTGTAGCCATTTTCCCGGTGATTTGCACATGCGCAGTAGCAAATCAACGGGAAAATGGCGCAGCAGCCATTTTCCCAGTGTTTTGCGCATGCGCAGTATGAAATCACTGGGAAAATGGCTACTGCGCCATTTTCCTGGTGACCTGTGCATGCGCAGTAGACTCCGGGCATGCTCTAGTGCCCGAAGTCTACTGCTGCTGTCATTACGCTGACAGCAGCTGGGGAGAGAAGAGGAGGCCCCAAACGGGGGGTAAACACGGGCCCCCTACTCTCTTAATACGCCCCTGGACATATTCTGTGAAAGATTTGAAAGTTAGGTTGTTTCTATTCTGCATTGGTACTTTAAGAAAACAGACTTTTCCTTAAGGCATATCAACAGAATCTGTTTCTTGCATTTATACTTTACAAAGTACTGGACTTAAACCACATAAAAATGGAGACTACAGCCTATTTGCAGTAAATCTACACTCAACAGCAAAATCTGAGGAATTAAAGAAGATTCCCATATTGGCTGAGGTGTTTCCTATAATGTGTGACTTAAAGAGTGATGCAGAGTCTGCTTAGTGCAGCTTTCCTCACCAAGCAAAAGAAAATCAATTTAGTGTAGTCATGTAGATTTCACAGGCTCAGCTCCCTTTCCTCCATCCCTCTTGTTAAACAGAGCGCTGACTAAAGAGGCGTCTAATAAAATGAGCAATAAAAAGGCAGTGCTGTGTGTTGGGAGCACAGCTCCGCAGTGACTGATGGCCTCTTCTGTGTGCTTGGATGGAACACAAACAGGGCAGGTGATTGCTACACAATGTTAATCTAACTTTACCTCTCCTGCTCGCACTTTGTCTTCCCAGATTTCCCTAGGGGGTCCATTACTTTTCGGAGGCTGTTTTCCTGGAAGATCGAGCTGCATCATGTAGTTTACCCGAAAAACTCTGTGTAATGTATTATTTGTTGCTCCCTCCTCTTCTGTATCTTTTATAAAGCACAGCAAAGTGGAGAAGGGATTATCTATAACCATTATGCAGTGCAAGTAGTGCCATTATTTGTACAAAATAAACAGTATTAGCAAGTATCTAATTTTAAACAGACACTTGGAATCTCTGGGGTAATCTCCAATGGAGCCGGGCAGCAGGACCTCATTAATGATAAGATAACCAGTGAGAATTATCCATTTATAAAGTTCATATCCGTAGGTAATTGAAACTAACGATCTCAGACTGAAACGGCCCTGTTTTTTTCTATGTAGCATAAAATGACACCATGAAAAACACTTTCACTTCCTTTGTCGATGAATCACCCACGCCGTGTTAATGTAACTCTTCCTCATATTAATTCCCTTTATGTAGGTGGATGCTTAACTCTTGTGGCCAAGTGAGGGTTCTGAGACAGCTTAGGGTTGCTTAGATGTTTGATGTGCAACCAATGTCCGACCAATGTTCCTGATGTTTCGTCTTTCGTATGCAAGCGGCGGATGTGAGACGCCGGAGGTGGGCGGCTTTGTGCACAAGACATCAGCTAAACCATTGTATATTGTTGCAGCAATGTTGCATACAAAATTGCAGTTGCGACAGAATTTGCATGCAGGGCCAGAAAGGGGTGGTGACAGGGGTGGTCACCCTGGAGCCCTTACACATAGAGAGGCCCCTACACTGGGTCAGTGTGACCCTGCTGAGATCAGTTGTCTAGGTGCATCTGTTCCCGGATGGGGGCTCAGCTGCCCTAGCTCTGTGTTCTACAGCACAGTCAATGCTCCAGCATACAGCGCAGAGAAGCTCCCAAGTCACCTCATCAGCGTCATGTGACACATCATATCCATGACGTTGATGAGGCCACTTGGGAGCAGCTTTGCTGGAATAAGGTGGTTAAGTAAGTAATCAGGGGTGGGGATGGAGGGAGTAGGCTCCATGTGGCTTGGGGGAGGAGGGTGGTAGGCACCATGTGGCTATGGGGGGAGGCTCCATTTGGCTTGTGGGGGGGAGTAAGCTCTGTGTGGCTTGAAGGGGGCCCTTACAACTTAGTTGCCCTGGGGCCCCCACAAACCTTAATCCTGTCCTGTTTGTGTGCACCTCTGAATAAGGCCTAGATATTAATTGCAACAGGGACTGTAGCATCCAATAAGACAGTAGTTTATAGAAACACACAGAAAGGGGGGAGGAACAGGTTATAGAATTGTTGAGCAACAGAATTATTCAGGTTCCAATGACCCATGAAACAATCAACAGTATCAGTGTTATAGCAGCAGTCAAACCTTGACCACACTACTGACAATATGTGACAGAGGCAGATTTACTATGCGCCAGTTTTTCAAAACCATCAACCAATGGATTTCAAACGGCAATAGTAATTATTAATTAATGCATAACAAGCCTGATTTAGCATGAATTACTATTGCATTTAAAGTCCATCTGTCAAAGCTGCCAATCATCGCCATTTTTAACAAAACTACACATAGTAAAAATGCCCAATAATGTTAATACTCTAGGGTATATCAATTGTTTAAATTGATTGTGTATCCCCTCACCCTCTAATCAATTATGAGGAAGAGTAGCTTTCAAATAGACGCCTTCCCTCTAGACATGAGCAGTTTAGTTTTGCAGAAATCTGAAAATGCCCACAATTGGGGTTTCTGAGTAGAACAAAGTAACAGCTTGGTTCTTCCCTGCCAAGGTCTATCTGAAAATGAGGCAAAACTTCTTCCCAGAAATCTTAGATTTTGCGTGTTTTGGATTGCCTATTGGTGCGTACACACTGGGCAATATTACTGAGCAATTGCACGATTACATTATGAAATCATAATTGTGCAATCGCTCAGTAATCATGCACAAATCGTGCACTAAAATGTAGGAAACGACCAGCGATGCGCGCGGCCCGCTGGTCGTTTCCGACATTGTTCATCGCCTGAACATGCAGGCAAATCTGACGATAACGACAGATTGCCCATGTTCAGGAATGATGGAGTGTGCCTGCACTGAATGACTGATTGTTCAGTGTAGGCACTGCAGGGGATCAGGATCGACGGTACAATTACATTGTCGTAATCGTACTGTCTTTCCTGATCGCACAGTGTGCACGCACCTTATGAGTCTCTCCATTCAAGCACTACTGTCACTGTGCGTTTGTTTGTCAGACACTAGTAGCACCTGCAATCCAGTGCAAACAGGCTCTTGTGTTGTGTTTTTTAGAACTGAATTTGAAGTGAGCTGCACATACCATGGTTTTTCACAAGGATATCTATCTACACTGCAATATATTTTGTCACTTGTCTATGAGGGCAGAGACAGTGTGATTTCAAGCTTAGCTGTCCAAAAAATACTGTGCTGTGTCTGAGTGAGCTGCAACCCAAAGAAGACATCTTTTCCTGTTTTTTAGAAAAAGTATTTTATAATTCAGTTTAGATTATATTTCAAGGGAAGATTGTATGTTTTTGACAGACAGTGCATATTACTGTTTTTACTGGGCATGGTCATGTCCCTGTTAGCTACATCTAAAAATAACAAGAGCGAAAAAGATTTTTCTGTTCTTTTTTTTTTTAAATTTCAAGTTTTGTTATAATTCAATTTAAATCATATTTCAAGAGTGTTTTTGAAAGGAAGCATATATTACTGTTCTTACTGGGTGTGGTCTTACTGGGTGTGGTCTTGACCCCATAATCTTAAGTACAGTGCTAAAAGCCTTTATTTATAGTGTAAAAAAAATTATTATTTTAATAAAACTGAATGGTAATGGTAACAGTCACTCATCTTCCTATCTCGTTGCACATTCTTTTTCTGTGGATCAGTTAAGTTCAACTACAGTAGCTTTACTCCTGTGCTGATGTAAATCAATCATGACTCAGTTTATAGAAGAACAAGAGCATCCCAGTACTAGTGCTAGCAGTCACGATACTTTAACATCTATTTTTAAAGAAGGTCAAGGGGTAAGAAGAAGGTGTAAAAAGGGCACTCCAAATGTACACAATGTTTAACAATCTTTACGAAAAAAACATCACCTCTAACTACTGTATGAAGGGAAAGTTACTGCTGAAAAACATAAAATTGCCAACATGCCATATACCACTCACAGTGGGAAGGAAAGATTCAGACCATGGCTTTTATTTTTGAGTGGTGTTAATTCTACTGCTCTTTCATACGCTAGAATGTCTACTGTGAAAGTTAGGGCCAACACAGTCAGGCACCTTCTGTAACCTTGCATGCACCACCTTCTCGCCCTGAGTCTTCGTGTGTCACTTCTAAAACTAAAATAGGCAAATCAGTGCATAAAAAGAACACTAAGGCTAAAGAACAAACTGTGTATTCACAGATTATTGAGGTGAGTCTAAGGACTATATTTACTAAAGTGCAGGTTTTTAGAAGTGGAGATATTGTCTATAGCATCCAATCAGATTCTACTTAACATTTATGTAGCACCTTGTAGAAGATAATAGCTAGATTCTGATTGGTTGCTATGGGCAACATCCCCACTTCTAAAACCCCACACTTTAGTACATAAACCCCTAAGGGTGTCCACGAGTGCTATGTGTGAGTCTGACATTTCTAATTCTGAAATTGTAATCTTACAGAAGCTTCCTTTCACCATTTATGAACCTTATGCAAATGTGAGTATGAGTAGTAGTAAAAGTAATGATGATGATGATGATGGTTTAGACATAAATTGAGGCTGCTAGTGTGGAAGTGCAACAGGATGATGGAAACAATTGTGTATTGGACACTAATGAGGATGATGATGCTAAATGTGTTGGACAAGACCAAGTTGATAAAATTCAGAAGGATGATGTTGTTTGTGTCAAAGTAAGTCAGCCACCAGTGGTAGAGGTTTTTATCAGTGATAAAAACAAGCACATTGTTATGCATAAGCAAAATACCAAAAAAATCCACCTCTTGTATGTGGAATTATTTATACCCAAATCCTGACAACATTTGTCAAGTCATCTTTACCATTTGTAGTGTCAAAGTAAGTATATGTTGCATTGTTAGCCATCTAGGTACCTCCTGCCTGTTACATCATTTGCAACAAGTTTATTCAAATTATTTATTAAAATCTGGAAAAATAGTAACAACAAGTAGTTCAACATCAGCTAAGTGCAGCATGGTTAGATCCCAGCACATGCAATCTTCAATTCCAACCTCCTCATTACTGATTGGCAGTAGTCCTGCATCCAATTTGAAAAGGTAAACTGACTCCTCTATCGACAATTCCCAAGAAGAATTCTTGCATGCTAGAGCTGCTGCTGCTGGGGGTGAATTTTCATCACAGAAAGGTACCAAGAAGTAGACTAGTAGTTTCACACAACAATTGACAGTGAAGCAAGCATTTGCAAGAGGAACCAAGTATGACAGCTGCCATCCTGATGCACAGCGAATCACTGAAGCCATGATAGCTATGTTAGCATTAGATCTGTGACCAGCATCTGCCATCAATGCATCTGGTTTTAGCCAATTAGTTGAGGGCATGTATCCATGCTGCCAAATTTCATCTACATTATTTTACCAGAAAAGCAAGTCCTCACTTGTACTGGGACTTTAAAGAAAAAGTTATTATTGGCCTAGAAAATGCCATTGTACTGATGTACTGAGTATCCACTTAACTACAGATATGTAGACAATTAGTAACTTACGATAGAATGACTGTGACAGCCAATTGGGTGGGAATTTTACTTTCAGCAGCATTAGTATCTAACAAACAATAACAGCTCATTCACAGACAGGCTGCTCTCTGTATCATTGGTTTCACAAAGAAGCATACCGGTGTCAACCTGTTGGAAAAACTAAATAGAACAAAATGGCTTACTCTGCTCAGAATCTCCTCAGGATTTGTTATTTCTAACATTGTATGAGCAGTACAACTAGGTGATTTCGACATGTACCATGTTTTGGGCACACAATAAACTTGGCGGTTTAGATTTTTTTTTAAAATGGAAGGTCCATGCAAGACATTGGCTGTGGCCTGAAAAATGTATCGGCATTTTCAGCATTCAGCAACAGCATGCAACAGATTAAAGAAGCTGCAAGAACAATGCCTTTTGCCATGCCACCAACTGAAGCAAGAGGTAGTAACCAGGTAGAATTCCACCCTTTATATGTTCCAGTGACTGAAGTAACACCAACAAGTCATTATGGTATACACATCAAGCCATTAGATAGGAGAAGAGTGACATGTTACCACCTTACTGCAGCATACTGGAGAATATGCTCAGTTTTATGCAATGTACTGAAACCATTTGAAATTATAACCTGTGAAGTTAGTTCAAGCACTGCCAGTCTGAGTCAGGTCATACCCTTAATTAAACTACTTGAAAAGCAAGTAGAAAAGCTGAAGGAGAATAATAAAGCAATTCCACTAAGTATGTTGGACTTCCAAATCAAGTTATTTTTTTTGCTTCACCAGGATCAAAGGGTTTGTAACATCTTGCAATTTGATTACTACATTTTGGCAACCATGATTGATCCTACAGTAGTCGTACATTCAACTGACACAGTATACAGTACCACCTCAAAGCAGCATCACACTAACATCATACTCTGGGTGAGAGGGATAGATTTTAGCTGGAGTCCCTTAATATGCAGTCAGTATCATACAGTCTATTACCAATATTTACAATTAGTGGAAACTATTAGAGTTGCAATGTATGTAAAGCACATATATCCATTTTCCCTATCTTAAGTAGAGATGTGCGGTTCCGGATTTCTGAAATCCGAACACACCAAAATTTAGAGGTTCCGAGTATAATTGGGTCAAGGTTCGGTTTGACTTTTGTGACCCGGTTCGGATCTGTTGCCAGTTCAGACCTCGGTTTTAAAAAACAAACTTGGGTTTTGGATTCAGACATTTTAGCTGTTTTTATTGATTTTTCTCCGAATTCAAAACCAAAACCAAACACTTGAGGGTGGTTTTGTACACCAAACACGAAGATGAATCCAGATCCAAAACCAAAACACGGGGGTTAGCGCACATCTCTAATCTTAAGAGAACCTATATGACACAGATGTGCCCATCCCTCAGCCCATGGGTCATTGAGAGTGCACAAGGGCCCGATGCAGTAGCTGCAGCTGTTTTTCATGCTAAGTTCCGAACAGATTCAGACTCAGTAACACACAAATGTTACAAGTGTTGCAAATCAATTGAATCAGTGCAGTCTTGTGAAAGGGTTTAATTGTATCACATTGTGACTAAGACGTACATTCAAGTAAAAAAACATGAACAATGCTGCACTGCTCGGCACAGCTCACTCATGCCAGGAGTCTTTTGCTGCATGGTGTATTGCAGAATAGGTGTATGAGGACACATCTGCAGGGGTGTATTTATAATGGGTGCATGGTGTGCGGTGCACATGGGCTCCTGGACCCAGGGGGGACCCAGAACGCACACCTTGCACCCATGTTATACTTACCAGTCCAGAGTCCTACATCGGTGCTGGTGTCAGCGCTGTAAAAAATGCCTGGAAAATGCCACCGTGGACATTTGCCCATTGTTTTGCGCATGCCCAGTACAGGGAAAATGGCCACCGCTGCCATTTTCCCTGTGACCTGCGCATGCGCTATAGACTCTTGGCACACTCTAGTACCCTGAGACTATCAGCGTGGTGCTGCGCTCAGTGTGCTGCCAGCTACTGGACTGAGAGGAGGGGGCCCATGATGGAGACTGCACATGGGCCCCTTCCTCTCTTGAAACACCCCTGCACATCTGTATGTATGTAAATGTATATAACTGAGAGCTCTGCATACTTATTATCATGTAGGATTTAAGGGCCTGATTCAGAGCCGGACGCTATTTGCGAACGGTCGTTCAGAAAAAAGGGGCCGGATATTTAAATAGAGTGCTCGCTCTTTGCGGTCTGTTGACGCCTCTATGTCTGAACGAGCGAACGAAACATGTGCTCGCTATTTTGTAAAAAATGCCCCCTGGCCGCTCGCATCCTACGTCATCTCCGCTATTTATTTGATTAATCGAGTACATCGAAAGGCGTCTGAACTGCTCGCAGTGCTTGTGGTTGGATTTTCCTACCTCAATCATGCGAACAGTTCAGGCTAAGAAACAACCAAGTGACGTGGCCGATGACGCTGCTTTGTTAATTATGCACACCCTTAAAATGCCCGTTTTGACCATTTGGCACGCCTGCGTTCGGATCTCCACTCCCCGTTTTCAAGCACCTTCTCCTGTTACCACCCACAAACGCCCATTGCAGTGTGCTGGGGGAAATTTTTCTCTTTTTTTCTTGTCTAGATTAACCCCTCCCTTATGTAACCCCCATCAGCGTGCGATGTGGTGCAAGGTGCATTTGGAGTGATACACCTCCTATTTCCCCAGGATAACTCTCCAGGGTGTGGACAATACCTGAGAAGGGGGTCCCTATAATAGTCACACATATAGATACAGGTATAGACACATGCAGCAACAGTTCTTGTTGAATAACTTGGGCGCCAGACCTTCTCTTATAAAAATATACCACTTTATTTCTATCCTCCTGCAGATGACTTTAAAGGACAAGAATATGGTTATAGCAGCTTCTGCTCTCCCTCCAGCTCATATGTGCCTGTAGTTCTCCACTTCATACATGCAGGTCCATCTGGCCCTTCGCTGGCTGGTGCCTGTAGTTCTCCACTTCATACGCGCAGGTCCACCTGGCCCTTCGCTGGCTGGTGCCTGTAGCTCTCCACTTCATACATGCAGGTCCACCCTGGCCTATTCTGGCTGGTGCCTGTAGTCCCACAGCTTCACACACATCTCACATAACTTCTTTTGCACTCTGCCTCTTCTTTGTCTCTTCTAAGACAATATACAGAGTGTCTCATACCCAGTCTGCCTCTCTCTGCTCCCCTTCTCTTTCACATGGGACAGCAATATACAGAGCTTTCTATTACACTCTCAGCTGCAGCCCATCCCTATCCTACAGGAATGGCTCCTATAACCACACTGCTACCACAGTGACCCCCCCTTTAATGGCTGCTGGGGGGCTTTTATGCATAAGGACTCCTCTGGTACTTTAACAGCAAAGCTCCTGGTAAATTCCTTTTCCCCATCTCTCCAACACATATACTTGCATCTCTTACCCCTCTCATGGGTGCTGAAAATGTCACTGGGCTGCTCACACTGTAGGTTTCCAGCTCTTTCTATGTAGTCTCTCACAGACTTTATCTCAGTGGTCTCACTGCAGACCTCTGTCTCCTTGGGCATTAGATGGGCATTGTGGCAGCCACCACGGCCCCTGCCAGGGGAGCACGAGGACTACATTTCTGCTTCCAGCTCTGACTCTCCCCAAAGATGCTTGCTCTCTCCCAAATTCTTCTTCTCAATTCCTTTTTGTTCTCTCCCCCCTCCTTTCTCTGCTCTGCCAGCTACACACAGAGTCTTCCCACCCCAGCGTGTCTATCTCTCCAGCCCCTCCTTTACCTGAAAACTGATCCTCAGGGTCTCAGGAATGTAGTATCTGCAACAGGCAGTAATCTTTAACACTGAGAGGGGTTTATTTGCAAATACCATCCCCTAGCAGGCGTTACATTTACATGCACCTGTGATGGGCCAATAAACTGATTGAGCAACCACTATTCTTAATATCACTGTTCTAAGAGGCATGGATGGGATCAGGAGCTTGAGGGTACTCTCATCCTTGTAGTGCCATATTGGAGTTCCCTGGGGTGCCTCCAGCTGAGTTGGCTCCCAACTTAGAAATACATAATGATCCAAAGTGGTGCAATTATCATATAACTTAGACCCACCACAGCAGAGATGCCTTGCCATGGCTGGTGGCTTATCATATGTTTATAAATGTATGTAATGGTGCATACACATGGTCAGATTTTTCCTTCAGATATGAACGATAACGATTTAAAAATCGTTCAGTCGTTCATATCTGAAGGAAAATCTGACAAATCTGACATACCTGAACGATGGACGATGAACGATGCGCGTTCCTGATGGTCAGATAACGATATCTGACATCTGATGTGTTTGCAGTCAGACTTGGACGATTCCATTCATTTTAATGCAGTCAAAAATCGTTCAATCGTTCAAATCGTTCAAAACTTTGGTAAAATCGTTCAAATCGTTCAAATCGTTCAATCGTTCATCTGACAAATCTGACACATCTGACAAATCTGACCGTGTGTATGCTCCATAATTGAGATCTCTGCATTACTATTATTATGTAGGATGTAAGTTTATTTTGCTGGTTCATTGCAGTGTGCTTGGGGAAATGTTTCTGTTTTTTTTCTTGTCTAGATGAACCCCTCCCTACCATGCACCTGTGATGGGCTGCTAAACTGTTTGAGTGTGGTTACTGGACTGTCTGGAGTAGTCCTGGAAGGTGGTTATCATAGTGCCCCTCTGGAGTTAGGTCACACCTAGGCAAGTTCCTAGTTCACCTACTGTATGCAGAGGACTGGTCCTGAATGCTGGCATCTGTTGTGGCTCCAAATTAATCGGTGATCCATTTTCTCTGCCCCAGTTCACTTCTTTCTAATGAGATATAGTTTACAAACCTTTTACATTCAATTATTTAATATTTCTCTGATACAATACTGTATTGCTATAACTCACTATGGGGCTCATGCTGGTAGGACAAATTTTGAGTAAAAAATTCAGGTGCAAAATACAGACAAAAAAGGTGTCACTCAAAAGGGGTCCCCCCACTATAGTGTCAAACAGACCTAGACAGGCCAACACAGGTCTGGAATACCTAGGGAAGTGGGGCCCATAAAATAAAAAAGTACATGCACCTCCTCCTTGGGATAAGAAGGCCAGTGCTGATAGTGCTGTTCCCCACACAACTCGGGCGCTGGTGTGGGATTAAGAAAGTATGTTTAATAATATATTTAATATTCTTCTTTACTGGTGCACTACAGGTCCAAGCTAACACTGTAATGCCCAATTTTATGAGCTGTCAGGCATGTTGGAATTTGATGAACCATGTAATGAAAATGTTAAAATTTTTACAATAAACACAAACCACACACACCAAATTAAAAAATTCTTTAGTTTATTAATTTATTACTTACAAATCCATTGGTAAAGATCCACTTCAGTCCAAGGTAAACAACTTCTAGCTTGGCAAAAAAAAACATGGCACAGTACAACTCTCATACTGTATGTGGCCGGGCCCATCGCAATGACAGGTCATTAGCGGACACTGCCATTGCAATGAATTGGACTGTTCTGATTGGTCACAGCGTGGGAGCTTGCAGTGAAGCACTTATTTAATTACATTTGTAAATGACCCCACCCCCTTGCTGAATTGTTAGGGGACATCCCAGGACCTCAGTGTTCTGTACTGTATGTCCCCTGAAGAAAGTAAGCACCAGACTTGCAGCTCAGGTCTCAGTAGACCATTATGTCAGGCTGTATCATTAAGCCACTTCGTCGCTGAGGTAATTGCTTTGTTACAGTGCCAATATTTACTGTGCTTATTACACTGTTGTTATATTCCTGATTTCCCACTCGTGACTTACAGATGGAGCACATTTCTTTGAGCTGAATGGTGTGATTTAGTGCCTATGGCACATCACATCAATCATGCTGTTCCCACTTAAAGTTTAACCTCATTCTGCCACTATTGAAGTACAATTGAGTGGGTAGAGTTATTGGCCAATACAGCATGATCTGCTTGTGCTTGGATAAAGAGAATTTGTGGGAATAGATACAGATAGAGTACATTTATTCTATACATATGGTGTGATTGAGAGATTGCCCACCTATGAGTAACATCGCTCCATACTCAGGCATAGGGTGGGTGGAGATATGAAGCTCATATTCTGTGCACAAAAGCCAGTAGAGGGCACCATCTGGGGTGTATATTTTTACCATCCCCTGTTGTCAATACACCATTTGGAAAGGAACTAGGCTAGCAGTTCCTGATCAGATTACTTTGTGCTGATGGTACACATTGCACATAGCAACTCCTGTTCCAGGTCCTGTTTGGTTGACACCACTTCTGGAAATTGTGTGGACCAATATCGTGCATAGGGGGGAATATGTGTAGGAGGGGCAAGGTGATGTGCAGGGGTGCATGTTGGTGTGCACAGGTATACTGAGAGGGTATTGTGGCAGGATTATTGGGGCAGTGGTCCGCATTCAGTGCTTTACAGGGAATAGAATGCATAGTCACACCTCCCCATTTGACCATGACCCCTCTCTAGTACTGGGGTTTGTCTGATGTCTCAGTAGCCTTTTGTGTGCAGGAGGGAATATGTGCAGTAGGGTATGTAAGTGTTCAGGGGAGCATGTTGGCATGTAGGGGAGAATGTGTGCAAGAGGGCATGTTTTATAAAAGCTGGTGGCCACAGGGGCATGTGTGACATGATGGCGGACACATTGTTGCATGAGAAAAGCTACTTGGAAGCTGGGTACGTTTGACAAAAGCTGGTGAGCAGAGGGGAATATTGGACAAAATTGTGTTGGCACAGTGGAATGTGTGAGAAAACCTGCTGTGAGGGGTCATGTGTGAGAAAAGCTGGTAAGCAGGGGTATGTCATATGTGGCACCACTTAGATTGACTACTATCTCTCCCACTAAAATGGAAGGGGGTGGGTGCCGTAGCATACACTTCCTCCGGGCACCATGGCTTCATGCTACACCTCCAACAGTTCTAGCCCTGCCTACTACACTGTATGCCTTACTTAGTGGAAATGTATAGTGGTTAGGCTGGTATGCTGGAATAACATACAGGGCTTGATTCTGAGTCACATGCTGTTGCAACCACGTCTGCATCTTTGCTGCGTCTGAGTCTATATGCTAATATTGCAGCCGATTTCTTCAAAACTGAGACGCCCATTTGCAGCATCTTGCACTTGTGGAAATCTGTTTTGGTGCATCTTTAGGCTCACCATTGGTGCACCATCGGATGCACCATTAAAACTTGCACCAGCCCTAAGGCAGGTGTAGTTTATCCATCTAAGCATGGCATCCTATGTGAGCAGTTGTGGGTCTTTAGACGCAGAGCTGTCAGCAACACACCTGCGTCTGCCTAGCCTGGCTGGTTCAGCCTGGTGCTTGTTATAGGAAAATAGGGGGAACCCCACATCAGTTTCCCCCCTGATTTTCCTGTACCAGAACTGCCTTAGAGGTCCAGGGATGATAATGCTTTGGTGGGGACCCCACACTGTTTTCTTTTTACATTTTTTAACACTTTATTACACCTATAGCACAGAAGCACTGCACAGATCATACTGATCCGTGCAGTGCTTCAGCTGAACATGCTGCTGATGAGGAAGTCTATTTAAAACTTTTATTGTGGCCCAAGTTTGCTCCATGTTTGATCGTGTTTGCACTTTGCAAACACAATTCTTTGTAAATCCCTGTATTGTATTCCTGTCTATGGAAAGTACTTGCAAGTTGGTTCTATGGTGTATTGACTCCTAATTGTGTGTTAGACAGTATCGTGTTTTGACACCCATGTTTGCCGTTCGTAAATCTCTGTGTTTCAAAATCAGGGAAAACTCTCACGGGAATGCTATCTCGGCCAGACACGATTCTTAGTAAATATGCACCTTTGCCTCCATCGCATTGTATATTATATAACCTGCTGCCATCACTGTCCATACACTCCATACAGTGAGTGCATATACTTGGTGGACTACAACGACCAGCAACCCTACAAACGCTCCTGACTGCTACCGGAGATATTGGTACCTGCTATTAACCCTGTGTTTACATGTTCCTGTTTCTACCTTGTTAACAAACCTTCAACTGGCTAAATCATCTGTCGTGGGCTAACCTCCTTTTGCACATCGCTGCCACCTACCACTGTAGTGTCTGCCAATAGAAACAGATGATACAAAAGATGAATCAGTTTTACTGTCTCCTGCTGTTTTTTTTTCTAGAGCTGCCTCAGGAATTCACAACACAAACACAAACAGCTGTTCCCTTTCTCTGACTGAATTACAAGGTATTAAATAATTAAGCAGTTATCAGGTTTTTGATACTCAGCATCTTGTTACCTGTGAATCACTGATTGCCTCTATAGTTCTTCTCAAAGTCATTAACCCTTCCTTTGATGAACCACAAATCATGGAATACTTTGAAGATGCTGGCTTGCTCAGCCCTATCATTTTAGACCCTAAAGAACTCATCTTCGTTAACGAGCACTCACTGGGAGACCTTCACGCAGTTATTCGTGAACAAACTGCATCCAGGGGCCTCTTCAAATAACCCACATAGGAAATATGACTGCAAATGAAAACTTTTCACTGCAGAAAGTGATTATTGTGAGCGAGGAAGGTGAGAGAGCAGAATTTTGGCTTCCTGTTGTCACGTCTATTCTTCACTCTCATCGCACACCCTTACAACTCGCTCCTGCGCACAGTTTGGGAGATAACGCTGAAGCATCTCAGCGGGGAGCGCATACCGCAACAAGCTGTTTTTCTGAATTTTCTCCATCCAGTTTGTCAGATATTCCCTGTGTATGATGAATGACTGTTTCCACAGAACAGTTATTAGATAGATATAGCTAGAAGAAGGGCGGGTGTATAGCACACATACAAACTAAATAAACAGGATGATTTCTATACTAATTATGAGCAAGCCCCTGGCTGCTTGCTATCTTCTGCGCACACACATACATACCTGGTGCTGTGACACAGAAGGTGTTTGCGTCCGACTGAGATAAATATAACCAAGAGAAACAACTTTAATGGGCAGATGATCAGGCCCAGAGAGAAATGAAGGATGTATGAGACATGTCTTAGAATACAAATGATTTTTTGTAGCGAAATAGCTCAGAACAACTTTGTCTCATTACTTTGGTAACTCTTGCTCTAAATTCTTGAATAATAGCACATGTATGAGAACGAGATGCCAAGTCTATATATAATCAATTGTTGGCTCTAATATCTGTTATGTCAGGCTATTCATTATAAAATAATTGCTGTCAGTGTCAGAATTTGAGATTTCTAGGTCCAGGTGTGAATTCTAAGCTCCTTATAGTGGTTGTACATATGCCACGCAGTAAATGCTGAATGCTGGTTTATGAAGGAACTGTATGGTGCTGTAGAAGCTTGGAATGGTGGTGTGGCTTTCTGTGTCATATACAGGGCATCACACAGCCAATCAGATGCTGACTTCTACTACAGTACACTATATGTAAGCTCTTACGAGCAGGGCCCTCTACTCTCTTGTGCTTCTCCCTACTTTAGTTTCATCTACTTCTTACTCACCACTAGGGCACCTAACACTTGGTTGCTTATGCTCTGTTGCTTATCTGGGTGTTATGGTCGCTAATGTAGCAATATATATTATCCATGTCCTGTATTGTATTGTTCTGTAAGTCGCTTGTCTATAACTTGTTTATGTACTTTGTAAGGCGCTGCGGAACATTTGTGGTGCCATATAAATAAATGATAATATTAATAATAATAATAATATGCTGTCATATTTATCTATATAAAAGGCTAACGCTGATTGTCACCTGTATGGAGGAAATTCGGGTGTGTTGAGCGCCGGGAGCCACTAGATGGTGCCCGACAGAGCAATTCAATTATTGCTCTGTTCGAGCATACACAGCCGTCTGCACTGACATTTCCACTAGCAGCCCCCCGAGCTGGCGAGCAGAAATGACTGAAAAGTTTGAGCACTCAAACTGGTCTTTTCGCGGGCGTTACAATGTCCTGTCATTTGACAGGTTACTAACTAATAAAAATAATCATATAATTGTTTACTGTCTAATTGATAACAAAACCAGCATTTGGCCTTTAATCCAAGGTATGTATATTTAAAACCTTTTTAAAACTATACTGTAACTTACAAAAAGACTAATTCTAAGTTACACGTTACTGCGGTGATGGCTATAGCGTCTTTAGTCATAGTTGTATCTACGATTATATGCTAATACCAGTATCAGCCCATCCTCTGGTGTACAAGCATTTGTCTGAATGTGCAAGTGCAGTGACACCCGTGGCCTCCAATGTGAGTGATTAAGCGTCTGTGTATGCAACCACTTCAGTGACACGTCTTCCATAACACACCCATAAGACAGATCATCTCTGTGTGTCTGATTAGTAACCTCCCGGTCACTGCCTGGGAACGCCCAGCATACTTCCAATACATTTCTGATAATCGCAAAACTGTGTCTATGTATGTACCCTCCATGGGACATATGCATGGTAAGAGTCTTTAGGATTGTTCACACTTGTTCTGTAGCACAAAATTACACAACTCCATGAACACTGGCATTGCATGCAACTCAGAATCGTTTCCAAAATGTGGTAGGACAAGGGCTCTACTGTACATGGTGCTGCTGGTGCTGATCTGTGAAACAGTTTTTTCCCCAGAACTCCTCCATTTCTTTCGTTAAGGATGGCCATCAGTGGACTAGCCATTGATAGCCATCAGTTAACATCGATGGCATGAAACCATTTTCTGTGGTAAGAGCTAAGCAGCTCAGGTCACTGCGTCGAGGATAAAAAATAATTGCTGCCTCACAGCCATCGATGGCGGAGAACCATCGGATATTTGTTATTGCAAACCATTCATGGGTGTTAACCATTGATGGTCAATGGCCATCTCTACCTTTTACAGGTCAGACAGAAAACCAGAGAGGGGTGGAGGGAGTTGGGGGACTAATCACAAGGTGAAATAATCCTGCTAGCTCTCTCTTCACCATTTAAAGGTGGTTAATAAAATTAATTTGACAGTTTTGTAATGATAAATATTTGCTACATGTATCAGTCTGCAGTGCTACAGCTATTGATGATGAGGAATTCCTGCCCTACCACTTTACATTAGGCTGTTGTGCTGCTTTGGGGCTCTGTGCATTCCATACTTTTTTTTTGGACAAATTGAAGAGTTAATTAGATACTCCTGAACTAATGGAATGATAGAAACCATTATTTGTCTGTGCGCAATTAAGAAGGGGCTAGGATAGATGAACCAGAAACCAATCAGATCATCAGAATGTCCATAGCATACATATCGTTTCGTGAAGTGAGTATTCAGACCATGTAAGAAACATGTCCATTCATTTGCTGGACTAAGGGGGTCATTCAGACCCACTCTCGAGGGCAGGACGCTCGCAAGCGGGTCGACGTTGCCCCACTGCACATGCGCACGACGGAGGGAGCTCCATCGTGCGCATGCGCGAGACCCGGCTAGTGACGGGCTCTCCGTCGCTCCGGGGTCTCGCACCAAAGGGGGCATGCTGTCGATGTTGATTGACAGCACGCCCCCTTTGGTGGGTGTGCCAGGGGCGTGGCTGCCAGATGGAGGCGTTCCCATGGGAACGCCTACCGTCTGAAGCCGGCCCCACTGACATCACTAGTGATGTCAGTGGGAGTGATTTGGGCTCTGATAGAGCCAAAATCACTCCAGGGCTTGCGGCAGCGAGACCCTACTGCAGGGTCTCCGTCGCAAGCCCGATGGTCGCGATGGTCTTGACCATCGCGACCATCATCATGGACGCTCGCATAAGCTGTGGGTGGTAACCCACAGCTATGCGAGCATCCATAAGGCCACTCCATTTTCATGTAGGAGGGCCCTGATTCAGAGCGAGCGCTCTGGTCAGAGCGTCCGGCTCTGAATCAAGCCCTAAGTGAGGAAAGGGTGGCATGAGACAGGAGAAGTGCGATGATATGGAGAGAGGATATAGGCAAGACACTGGAGACAGATGGTGGAAGAGATAGAGTAGTGATGAGATGCCCCTGTTGTTAGATTATGGTATCAGAACCACCTCTATATGAAAGGTCATACATCCAATTTGTCATTTATCAAGACAATTCCCATAGAGAAATAATCAGTTCCCTAGAACTGCTTCTTCAGTACTTCACCTATATTAGGAACTTTTTAACTCAGGATATTGCCTGTGGTACCTAACTTGATGGGACACTGAAGGAGGTCTATGTAATATAAGAGTACATGTGCCAGGTGCTGGATACTGGTGACTGAGAAACAAACAGATGGATTTAGGACAAAGTCCAATGAACAAGCCAAGGTCAGGGCAGGTAGCAGAAAATAGAATTTCAATGTGATCCATTTCAACGGAATGGGATTGAAATACCAGTTTAGCCGCTGGTTCAAATTCCGACAGCGGATGCCCGACAGGATGAATATCCCGACTGGGGCAGGTAAGTACCCTAACCCTCCCCAGTCCCCTCCCAACCCTAACCCTCCCTTAGTGGTGCCTAACCCTAACCTCCCTCTGAAGGTGCCTAACCCTAACCCCCCTTACTGCTCCCTAAACCTAACCCTCCTGGGGGGGGTGCCTGACCCTAACCCTCCTCCCTAGGGGTGCCTAACCCTAATCTTCCCAACCCCAAACCTAACCCTAACCCCGCTAGACTCCCTAATGCTAACCCTTCCCCACCCGCGGCTAATGCTAAGGGTGCCCCGGACTTACCTTCATTCAGGCTGGCGTCCTTGGCGTTACGGTGTCGGGATTAACATAGGCATTGGTATTGCAATGCCTATGTTAAATCCCTTGTGGGGATTCCAATGTCAGGATTGAGACCATGACTACATCCCCATTTTTTCAACATGATCCAAAGTTCCAAACCAACATGATCCATTTGTGCTTGGATAAATAAGATTTGTGTGAATACATACAGATAGAGTACAGTTATTCTAAACAAATGGCGTGATTTAAAGACTGCCCACCTATGAGGAACATTGCCACAGCACATTGGCCCTCATTCAGAGGCGCTCGCACGAAGTGAGTGCTCGTTCTGAATGACGGCGGCCGCTCGTTCTGAATGAGGGTGGCCGCTCTTTTTTTTTAGTGCGGTCTCCTGGTCGCTAGCTAAGCTGTGGGTTACCACCCACAGCTTTAGCGATCGACCAGGGTGATGGTTGCGATGGTCAAGACCATCGTGACCATCGGGGCTTGCGACGAGACCCTAAGATTGGGTCTCGGCAACCGCAAGCCCCAGGGTGCTGATGTCAGTGCAGCCACCCATAAAAAGTCACGGAATGCCTCCATTTGTGTAGCCACCCCCCACCCCATCTACAAAACGGGGCGAGCTGTCAATCACCATCGACAGCCGCCCCTTTTGTAGTGAGTTCCGGAGCGAGAGAATTTCTCTCTTGCTCAGGGGCTTCCGCACGCGCAGTACGGCCGCTGCGCGTGCGCAGGGCCTTAATATCGCCCCGGTTGCGAGCGCTCAGCGCTTGCGACCTGGTCTGAATGAGACCTATAGTTTTTACATCACTGTGTTAGGGAAAGCATATGCTACCTCTGCTCCCACCCCTACCCCCATCCCCACGGCTACACCACTGATCAAAATCTTTCAGACAAAAAAAAGAGTAATTTATAAAACTGCAGATCACATCATGTTTGCAATTTTGACAGATGTGTGAAAATATATATTCACACAACTTCTCAGTTTTGTAAAGGTACTCCGTGCAAGTGTTTTGTGCAAACATTTAATGGATTGTGGTTGTTCCTCTACAAAATATGCTTAGCTGATGCTAGAGACAGGGCCAGTGCTAAAATTAGGTGGTCATCTAGAACACTAAATGAGTGATAAGTGTTATTATTAGCTATCATTTATCAGCAGCAACCGTTATTGTACTGATAGCTAATAATAACACTTATCACTCATTCAGTGAATGCTACATTTGTGGCAAACAAGATCAATTTGTGGTACAGGTCCAATTCTAAAGCTAATGACAATCTTAAGCCCCGTACACACTAGACAAGTTTTTGAAAGATTTGGGCGATTCCGACGCATCGGAACGAAAAATTGTTTGAATCGTCAACTGTGTACGCACTATGTCACTGACGATGCACGCTCCCATGGGTCATTAGTGATATGCTCAGTCAGCCCTCCACGCAGGTCAGACAGGGAATGTTGTTAGTGAGGGCCATGCTGCACTCTGGCCGCCATCACTCCATCGCTGCCTGCATTGGCAAGTGTGTATGCCCTTGCCAATGCCAGCCTTTCTTACTGGGTCCCGTCGTTGCTGCTGTCGGGCTGGGTACACATCGTTTAGTGTGTACCCAGCCTTACACTACCTGTTCTAGCAGCCCACTGCACCAAGTTCATACTGTGGCCAGAAAACACCACAGACACTGGTCTCCACTGCGAGAGTATTGACCTCACGTCCGAAGAGGGTGAAATATTTACCACCATAATAGATAAGGAGACAAATAATGGAATCAAAATAAAATTGACACTGGTGTCAAGTGTAACGTTCTTAACTTGTGAATCTAATTGCTTATGGTGACTAGGTAATCAAGACCATGGGCGTTGCCATGCTGCAATCCACAAATGTCCTTCTGCAGTTTCATATGGTGGACAGTAATGTCAAGCCGCTCCTAGGTTTACTAGAAAGCATAAACTGGAGTTACTAACTTTAAGTGCTGATGTGCATAGAGTTAAAAGACTTTGCTGATCTGTTCAAATGTAATACCATTTGAGAAACTCCCAGGGGTCTAGTTACTAAGCAGTGCTATGAGACAGAGTGAAAAGTGATAAGTTTGCGATAAGGTGCCAGCCAATCGGCTCCCAACTGCCATCTCACAGGCTGTGTTTGAAAAATGACAGTTGGGATCTGATTGGCTGGCACCTTATCACAGACTTATCACTTTTCACTCTGTCTCCTAACACTTCTTAGTAAACAGACCCCCCAGTCACCTATCACGTGTTTAGATGAGGCGGTTTCCCCCACAGTTTGTGCTCCCAGCCTCTCACCGTGAAGTACAAAGTGATAGTGGAGTTAAATTGCACGACAGCATTGGGCATCATTGTTCCAGTGGTAGAAGTCGCCACACTGGGTGTCGGCTGTGGTTGACGCAGTAAAAAAAGATGGTTTGGTACGCATCTGCAATGACCCTCAAAGCTCTTATGAGACTGCATCACCCCCTAAAAACCGTGGAGCAAGTAATAGCTGATATGCTGGATGTGGATGGAGGAAGTTGCATAATTGCCTGCCCCTTGTTTATTATACAGGAAGTAGGGATGGGCATTGGAAGCCCACAATCAAATGATAGCTGGGTTTCCATCATCAAAACTTTCGATGTGATGTTAAGTAACTATCGTATCAAAAGTATTAGATGAAAAAACTATTCAATTTGATTTGCGAATGCATGCGCAATAGCCCTATAGCAGTGGTTCTCAAACTCGGTCCTCAGGACCCCACACAGGTCACGTTTTGCAGGTCTCCTGGCAGGTGCACAGGTGTAATCATTACTCACTGACACATTTTAAAAGATCCACAGATGGAGCTAATTATTTCACCTGTAATTCTGTGAGACCAGGAAAACATGCACCGTGTGGGGTCCTGAGGACCGAGTTTGAGAACCTGTGCCCTATAGGATAGTTGACAGGGAACGGGACTGGAGGCTAGATGGGGTGGGATCGGGGATGAGGCCTGGAACAGTTTATATGACAAAATGCCTGATGCAGAGAGCTGCAGTCAGGGACGGCGCAGCTCTCAGCATTTATAAAAAAAATGTAATCATCAGAACACCATCAGATCATTACCATTCGATGGCAGCAAATATCGGATGTCGCCATCAAATGGTAAAAACACTACCATCGCAAGAAAAACATTGATGGTTTGCAAACATCGACCATCAAAGTCCATGCCTAACAGGAAGTGCTTCTGCAGCCAGTGTCACACTTCTGCATGTGTATTTGTTCCCTATACAGAGCAGTGACGTGCGGTGAGTTACATGGCTGGGAGGTACTGGCTAGTATCAGAAACAGATTTACAGTAGAGATGTGCACTGACCCTCTTGTTTTGGTTTTGGATCTGGATCTCCCATGGTTTTGGATCTTGATTGGTTTTTCCAAAACCTCACCTCCGTGTTTTGTTTTTCAGTTTTGGTTTTGGATCTTGATTTTTCTTAAAAAATCACAATAACAGCTAAAGTCCAATAAAATGGGACTTTTTTGCTCCTACAGTATTATTAACCTCAATAACATTCATTTCCACTCGTTGCCAGTCAAGTTTGACCACCTCACAGCTCACAATTTTGATTTTTTCATCTAGTTTAGGCCCAAAATTTGCACCCAGATAGCTGGCTGACTAAGCTAAGCTGCAGCAGTGGGTAGCACAAACACATGGTAGTTCAACTTCAAACATGGCACATCAGGAAACACTTTTATTATTCATGAGAGGTCTGAGGAAGTTGTAGTATGTATGTAGTTGAAGGCAGGGCAGGGTCTGGAAGGGTTGATTGGTAGTAAATTTAATTTCTTTTTTTGATTCTGAAGAAAATTTATGAGGGAGAAGGGAAGGGGAAGATGCATTTACAAAAAAATGTGATACATTCACATCAGTTCTTACCACAGAAGAATCCTTGAGCATGGCTGCTGCTGCTGCTCGGAGTTGATCTTCCCATCCCAGAAGGGGACCAGGAAGAGTGATTTCCAAAAGCAAATAAACATTTGACTTAAATAATCCTTTGCAAACCTTCTATAAAGGCATTTTCCAACCTGTACAGGGACATGAAAATAACATAGTTAGTTAGTGGCCTCAAAGTGCCACTTAACCAGCACAGATATGTGGACAAGCATAAGATCTATGATCTAAGGCAAGGGTAGCCAACCCTGGTCCTCCAGAGCTACCAACAGTACATGTTTTCCAGGTCTCCTCACAGAATCACAACTATAATAATTAACTCCATCTGTGGATCTTTCTAAATGTTCTGGTGAGTTATGAATACAACTGTGCACCAGCTAGGTCATCTGGAAAACATGAGCTCTGGAGGACTGAGGTTGGCTACCCCTGATTTAAGGCCTTACTTTGTGCCTTTCTTGAGAATTCTGTGTCTACTTCTGCGGCTAGGAGTGGATTTGTATCCCAGAAGGGGACCATGAAGAGTGCTTCCAAAAAACAATTGACTTAAGTAATCCTTTGCAAACCTTCTGTAAAGGCATTTTCCAACCTGTACAGGGACATTAAAAAAAACAGAGTTAGTTAGTGGCCTTCAAACTGCCATTGTTCCCACTGTCCACTTAACCATATAAGATATTTGAACAAACGGATCAGAGCATTAAATGCAACATTTCAGATTTAAGGTTTAAGTTTTACGTTGTGTCTTTCTTGGGAATTCTTTCTTGAGCGCCATGCCTGCTTGCTGGGAGTGGATTTTTTTCATCCCAGAAGGGGACTAGGAACAGGAAGTGTGCTTTCCAAAAATAAATAAACAATTGCCTTAAATAATCCTTTGCAAACCTTCTGTTCTGTAAAGGAATTTTCCAACCTGTACCTGGACATTAAAAAAAACAGAGTTAGTTAGTGGCCTTCAAATTGTCATTGTTTCCACTGTCCACTTAACCATATTACTTAGATATGTGAACAAGCAGAACAGAGCATTAAATGCAACATTTCAGTTTAAGGTTTAAGTTTTATGTTGTGTCTGGAGATCATTTAGAAAGCAGAAAAAGAGCTCCACCACAAGCGGCAGATGCCTAAACTCACACACAAAGGTTTAATAGAAATAGATACAACATCAGATCAGATGTTTACCCTGGAGGATCTGTCTGATTCACCATGGTGCCCCAAGACCAAAATTGTGCAAATTCTGCCAAAAGAGAGACTGACACCACAGCTAAATATAAGAGTCACCTTCTGGATGTGAACTGTCTCATTTGCATGGGGAAAACCCAACCCTCAGATGAAATGGATCTCAGCCAGTGGACAACATTGAAATCGCCATTGAAAAGTCACAATGGAAGACTACAGTGTGGAGAACCTTTCTTCACAGTCAGGAGAGGCCTCAGAGAACATAAATAAAAGATGCTCTAGGTGCTGAACTTTAAGGGATTTCTCCATCATGTTCTGCTGTGTGGAAAGGTTTCATTCACATATTTTCTATATTGTAGTTCAAAGTTACAGCCTTGAAAGTGTCTGTCTATAACACCCACCTTTACCAGAAATTACCAAAGATTAGCAGAAGCAAACGATTCATCTGTCCGGAATCTGTCTGGGAATTCATGGATCTTATCTGGCCTGAATGCACTAAGACATCCAGTGATTCTGTGTTCTGTAGCCAACTTTATTCCTACCTGAATCGCAAATTGAAATACGGAATAGTGAGCACAGCCAACATGGAGGCCTTTGTTATTCTGCTGCCTTCATGCCAACCAATACCTCCCAGACTACACCCACTGGGGGGACCAGGTCTTGATAATGACCATCCCCATCTGTTGCCAGGCCTTCTTCTTCCAAACCATCCATCCTGGACTTCCTGTCCAAAAAGGGTGAGCAGAGAACAGGAAGAGGAGCTAGATGTCCCTGATGACATTTTTTTTCATCTTTAATAGATGATGTGGAGAGAGAAGAGCTTCAGATGTTGGAACAGGGGCTCCCACCTATTTGGCTTCCCTCCAGAGAGCAGAGCTCTGTTCCTCAGGAAGTGTCTTTGCCGGCACTGACAGGTAGTCTCTGTCTGTTGGTAAACATCCTTGAGTAGATGACAACCCAAAATAACAACAACTATAATAATGTGTCCACTGATAACCCTTAACAGCAACATACCCCATATGGCCAACTCATAACATGACACCCAGTTTGCAGCCTCCTCTTCCTTATGGCACTAATCCAGTCGCCATGGTTGATCAATCAGCCATGTGTGGTCCACCCAATTTCTGGCCTTCTAACTTCTAACATCATAATACCACACTATAACATACTAGACTTATAATCTTTGCTTTTGTTTACATTTTTGAATAGAACAGTTTTAGAATTTAGGATGTCCACTCTATATAGGTTTGTAAATAAATATAGGCTTTAGTTTTTTAGAGCATATAACTTTATAAGCTGTTAGGATAACATTTCTGCTATGTTTAAAATAAAAAAAACCCAACTTTTTGTAACCCAACAACTTAAAAAGAAAGTTTTCATTGCAATTTTCATATGTTTTTTTTTTTCTTTAAATAGAATTTTTATTACTGGTTTTGTTTACTAAATGCAATAAATATATTTAAAAAAAATGAGCTGTGTTTATTTTATTTTTTTAACACTAGGGTGAACCCCTGAAAAGAGGCAGCAGCCCCTTAACAGACAGCAGCACAGCACCCCTGCACTGATGACAAGTGTGGCTAACACTAATTATATTATTTTTTTCACACTGGGGGTGGGTGCAGAGCACCCCTGAAGGACAGAGCACCCTCTGGACAACACAGCACTACAGCCAGCCAGCCCCTATGGACAGGACAACGACAGCCAGCCAGCCCCTATGGACAGGGGCATAACTAGAACTTATTGGGCCCCATAGCAACATTTTTAAGGGGCACCCCTAACTTAGGTCTTACACAATAACCACAGTAGTTCCCCTAAAACATTACATGCCCACTGTAATGGTGCCCCTTATGCAATGCCCACTGAAATGGTGCCAGTTACGCAGTGCCCCCAGTAGTGAGCCCCCTGTAGTTGCCCCCAGTTATGAGCCCCCTGTAGTGCTCCCAGTAGTGAGCCCCCTGTAATGCCCCCAGTAGTGAACCCCTTGTAATTGCCCCCAGTAGTGAGCCCCTTGTAGCTGCTCCCAGTAGTGAACCCCCTTGTAGCTGCCTCCAGTAGTGAGATCCCAGTAGCTGCCCCCAGTAGTGACCCCTTGTAGCTGCCCCCAGTAGTGAGATCCCAGTAGCTGCCCCCAGTAGTGAGCCCCCTGTAGCTGCCCCCAGTAGTGAGCCCCCTGTAGCTGCCCCCAGTAGGGAGATCCCAGTAGCTGCCCCCAGTGGTGAGATCCCAGTAGCTGGCCCCAGTAGTGACCCCCTGTAGCTGCCCCCAGTAGAGAGCCCCCTGTAGCTGCCCCCAGTAGTGAGATCCCTGTAGCTGCCCCCAGTAGTGAGATCCCAATAGCTGCCCCCAGTAGTGACCCCCTGTAGCTGCCCCCAGTAGTGACCCCCTGTAGCTGCCCCCTGTAGTGAGCCCCCTGTAGCTGCCCCCAGTAGTGAGATCCCAGTAGCTGCCCCCAGTAGTAAGCCCCCTGTAGCTGCCCCCAGTAGTGAGATCCCAATAGCTGCCCCCAGTAGTGACCCCCTGTAGCTGCCCCCAGTAGTGAGATCCCAGTAGCTGCCCATAGGAGTGAGATCCCAGTAGCTTCCCCCAGTAGTGAGATCCCAGTAGCTGCCCCCAGTAGTGAGATCCCAGTAGCTGCCTCCTCTCCCCTCCCCCCGCGCACGCACACACACACACAAACAAAACAAACAAAAAAACCACTTACCTTTATCCCCGCTCCTGTGAAGCCGCCGTCCTCCCCGGCGCCCGCTCCTCGGCACTATGGGAGTGACGTCATGACGTCACTCCCATAGTGCACTGCGGGACCCGGAAGACGGAGTGAGCTCTGTCCTCCGGCTGCCGCCGGGGGTTTGAGTAGGAGCCGGGCGTCCGCTGGTAACACAGTCTCAGCGGGCGCCCGGCATATGGAGGGTGCAAGGGGTGCGATCGCTGGGCTGGCGGGCCCCTTAAGCCGCCGGGCCCCATAGCAACCACACCCCCTGCACCCTCCATAGTTACGCCACTGCCTGTGGACACGACAACAGCCAGCCAGCCCCTCTATAGACAACAGCCAGCCCTTATGGACAACAGTAGGCAGCCCCTATGCACAGCATCAGCATGCAATTAACAATAACAATTAACAACAGCACAGCATAGCTCCCAGCTCCCTCCCTCTTCACTCTCCACAGCCGGAATGAAAAATGGTTGCGAATCACAGGACCTTTATAGAATCCAAAACCTGTGAGAATCCAACAGCGGGATGATGACATTTTGCCTCGTTATCAGATCCGAGTCAGATGGGAAAACCCGAGCCGACTTGGATCTGCCTCTGAACCCCGTAGTTCGGGTGGGTTAGGTTCTCAGGGAACCGAACCCGCTCATCTCTAATTTACAGATACATATATGAACCCAAGGGTTCATATGGGCATTATAAAAAGGTGCAGCAATATATAGTGCTGGAAATTTGGTGAGTTTTGATCAGGGATGTGCGGAAAGGTAGACAGGGGAGGCAGTGCCTCACCTGCCATACACTTTTACTCCAGAGTTTTGACTACAAAAATGATTAGAATAATACAAAGATGATATTTATAATATTTTCTTTAATTTTTTCTTATAATTTTTAAAGTCAAAACTTTGGAGTATACCTAAGTATGACAGGAAAGGCTCTGCCTCACCTACCTCACCTGACCACACATCACTGATAGAGTTGATCACATCTTGCATTTGCAACCAGCTCAGGTGTATTTTTAATTTACATTCAATTCTTGTTGAGGTCCTATAATCTATGTTAATAGGCATCTGTAGGACAAAGATACATTTTTCATGCTAGCCATGCTATTTGTTACAATTACTCAACCCTGTCAATTTAACCTATTTTGTAAATGATTTTTTAATCCAATTTAGATTATGGTCCGTAATCAATTAGTGGCAAAATCGGCCAATTTTCACAAAAAAAACAGCGAAAACGGGATGGTCGAAAAAAAAACCAGGCGAAAAGTTTTCACCATCTCAGACCAGGTAAAAAAAAACAAAACCCTATTTTTGACTAAAAATGTGGGGATTTCTTTCAGAACCCTTTGGACACCCTCCCTAATGATAAATTACCCTAAAATTTTTGGGAAAGTAGCATTATTTGGTGAAAAACGACCAGTCAAATTTTAGGTGAAAAAAAAAACAAGAAACATTGAAAATGGGTTTAACGCATTGGGTCTGGTATTTTGGTGGGCGATATGGATGCGTCAAGTGTTTTAAACATTAACACGTGGTTGCAGCAGGCGCTTTTTTAATAGTTTTTAAAAGTGTGCTAATACCACACGAAAATATACTTGCACCCATTTTAACATACCCCGGATTTACATGGAACAGTCATTTCCTGGAAAAAAAATAGCTTTCTATCTTTTTTTAACATTTTTCCATATATGCAAATTACTGCCAACCGACACAATTTAAATAGCCTAAATACTTTTATTACGGACAATAATAAACTTCTAAATTATTTTCCGATGTACATCAGCCATTTTTTGGGGTACAGATGCAATTTCCTGCTTGTACAGACTTTTTCGCCAATTTTTGCCTGTTTTTTGGTGAAAATTGGCCGTTTTTTTGCCGAAAATCGTATGATTTCGCTGCTAATTGAAAATAAATATCAAGAAACCGCCTTCTGTTCCTTTATAAAAACATGCATCCTATGCCACTCAAACACATGGCAATAGCTCATGTTACACTGAGCTATACTAACCATAAACAGTGAAGTTATAGTATCTAGGTTTAAATATAGTCTAGACATTTCAAATACACGTTCTTAATTTACTGTTAAATCACTAAATAAAAAAATGCATTTTGATTCGGCAAGACCCTGTCAGTTAAAAAAAATCTTTAACCTTTTAGACAGGCATATTTAAGAGGCATTAGCTACTTAATATCCACACGTGCTGTGATCCATTAATTGGACATGGCTGCTAAAAGAATGGATCTGTTGCCAGTTTGGTTAAACATGTTGTTGAATAACAGGAAGAGATCGGACCAATGCATCATTTACCACCTGCCTGATAAAATCCCTAGTTTCTCTTATTTGTCTCACCACAGTCAGTGATTTTTGACTACTTTAGCCCAATCAAATTATCCATCTAAATAACAGTATATCTGTACAATATTGATCTCCTATTAAAACTGACAAAGATTAATGCACACAAGAAAATCACAGCCTCAGAGTAACAGCAAATAAAAGTTTACAATAAATTTCACTGGTTCAAAAAGGAACCGAACATGTTCTCTAGTATAGTCATTAAAAAAAAAACAATTCAAACTATGGGCCTAATTCACGAGTGACAGTCAGTCCAGGAAGAAAGGAGAAGCACAGCGCCCCTTGCAGAGCATTCAGGTAAGACACAGCGGCGGCTGCGTCCTCACTCCTCCTCACTGCATAGATCCTGTCCCGGTCCTGGCGTCCCACCATCACTCACTTGAAATTAGCCCCTATGTGTTACAAATTTGCATCTCACATTTGCCATTGGCATTTCATATTTGTCATTGAAGTTTGCTTTTTGACATTATCAGCTCGAGTTAAAATTAGTGTTTTTAGCACACGTTTTAGCACAGTATGGACATACTATTGAGAGTATTTTTTTTTTAAACAAAATATTGTTTTTGCATAAGTTAAAAGCATGTTAACACTAAACACCAAATGAAAATAAAACTGAACAAACCAAAGCTAAAGCATACCAAAAATGTATTACAAGGTACAATGTTTCATACTGGAATGTGCAATAGATACGGGGGCTGAAGCAGAGTTGAATGTACGCCTGTTTGCAGAGCTTATCTTGCGTGAATTTGCACAGCATATGCTCAGAAATTGATTGGACACAAATATAGCTGTACAGAGTCATACACAATCTAGATGCATTGACAACGACAGGACAGGGATGAGAAGAGGGGGATCCAGCCACATTGTCAACAGCTACCATGTCAACATTCATATTTTTGACATTAGAATGCTGACACAGTTCAATGTGGCGGCAAGTACTATGTCGATATCCATCTGAAATGTCGCCTTGTGAAATGTCACCATTCTCAAAATGCTGACTGATAGAGTTAGGTGCCACTAGGAGAGTTAGGGTTAGGCTGCAGGGGGAGGCTAGAGTCGGAGGGGTGGAGTTTAGGATTAGGCACTAGGGGGAGGGTAAGGAATAGGGTTAAAATACCTACCAATACCACCGCTCTTTCAGAGGTCTGGTCTGGAAGTGACCACCGGAACCTTAAAGCCACGCTGGAGTACTGGAATATTTTGTTAAATGTATTATATGAGAGTATTTTGTGTGATAATCACATGACCACTGGAACACGGAAGTCACGTCGGGAACGGGTAAGTGACTGCTGAGCCACCTTGAAGATTAGGTCAACATTCTATCATATCGACATGTTATGTTATCTGTGTAGGCAATAATATTTCAATATGGTCACTGTTGAAACATGCTAAGCATGTCGACATGCCGCATGCTGACACTGCATCCATGATAAATGATAGCTATGGAGGTATGGATGCATGTCGACATTAATACAATCGACCAAACATACCACACCCAGGAAGAAGTTTTCTAACTTAAGTGAAATTCAGTGAAGGCTTGTTTATGTAAATGTGGGCCATATTGACCAAGGAATACCCTTTTAGGAGGGGTATCCATTCATCTAGAATAGGGCAGATGCAAGTACATGTTTATGATGATAATTAGTATCCAACTACAGTAGGGGCATAAGTTCACTACACAGAAGTAATCACATCTCAAAAGTATGAATGTTATGTTTGTAGTATGTTATGTTTATTTTGAGTAATGTAAATACTGTTTGCTCCCATCTCTACAACAGCCCCATAAAGTACAGTTGTACACAATATTAAAAAAAATGATAAAAATTAAACACAAATTTAGCTGTCCTATCAAAAGAGGTGGGGACATAAATCATTATTAACATGGGCAAATATTTGAGATCTTGGTAATAGGAGTTTCTGTTTGTGCATAATTTTAAATTGAATAAAGTACATTTTATAAGCGTCATGCAAGCTGAAACAGTTTAACATAATTAATTATTTTATCAGGTGTTAATCCCTGGTTACAGGAATATCCACATAACAGCATTTACAATATGCAGCATGGTTTCACATACTGCATTAATGTACAGCAAGAGCTAACTGTTTAAAAATGTGTTATACAGTGTACTGGAATTACTAACACTACTGAGCTGGAAATACTGTATGCAGACCAAGCTCTGCTGTTATCCATGTGTAGTACTCGGTTTTCTCAGTTCACTATTTTGGCTAAACAATTTCAAAATATTTAAAAATCTACAGTATTCAAACATATGAACCTCAGAGAATGATAGAACCGATTGGTCATAAGTCACCCATAGTTTTATTATTTTAAACACCACTTTTAAGCTTAACTTAACTAATAAATAGGACACAGCCAACTGTATATAATTGGAAAAAAGAGGTCACAGCCAAATTTATTTAGATCGGATTAGAATTTAATTAATTAGTCCTGGTGGCGAAAAACCAGTGCTACCTCAGTCTACAGCTCATAATAATTGTTTGCTTTACCAAAAATGGGGTGGAGTTTTCTTCCCTGTGTGCAAGCCATCCTGGGTAGTACCACCTCACCTTAATTAGCACAGTGCTGGTCCCTCCCTAGGATGAAGACCTGGTTCTCCCCTAAAGTAGTAACCGACTCACCTCTCTCAAAGGGGGAATGCTAACCAAGCTCTGCTGCGCTAATTTGAGCCTCTGAGGAGCACTGGTTTACGCCAATGATGTGGACAAAATGGCCACGTAACACCACCAAAGAAAACTTAGCCCCTCCAAACTATTCCAACGAAGCCAGGATATCCAAGACAAAAAACACTAAGCCTACTTCGGTGAGGTGCATTCCGCTTGGCCTATATAAATGCGCCTCCTCATAGCGAAGACAAGGGTGCTTAATAACATGCCCATCTAAACCAATCACAAACCTAGACACTGCAGAGTTCAGCTTTCTCACCCTGGGTACCGTGCCAGAGCCTCCTCAGAATTATTTCAGATCAACAAAGCTTAACCTGTGGCCAGCACTCCACTATCAACCTCAAATCCCACTTAATGACAATTATCAGTTCAACCCCCTTACATGTGCCAAGGTCATTACCACCTAGGTGCACGATTAGACAGTCAGAGGTCCCCCACTTGCTCTCAGACTGCCAAAGAAGGTCCAAAAGGCCATTCCACCTGAAACCTCTCAAGCCAATCCAACGGACCTTAAAAGGGGCTGAGGTAGCATAGTTATGCCTGCTAGCCCAGGACACAAAAGAATGCCCTACAATTCAAAACCTGGCAATCTTTCCTCAAAAACTCTATGATGGGAAAAAATCATATAACATAAGTATTAATAAAGTATAATATTAAGATTAAAAACATGAACCAGGAACGAAAAAAGGAGGGAAGAACTGAGTTGTTTAGGCGACCCAGATGGACCTTAAAAGGGGCTGAGGTAGCATAGTTATGCCTGCTAGCCCAGGACACAAAAGAATGCCCTACAATTCAAAACCTGGCAATCTTTCCTCAAAAACTCTATGATGGGAAAAAATCATATAACATAAGTATTAATAAAGTATAATATTAAGATTAAAAACATGAACCAGGAACGAAAAAAGGGTGGAAAAACTGAGTTGTTTAGGCGACCCAGATGGAGGTGAATGACACAAAAACTCTTTATTTGACGGCAAAAGTGAAAAGAACTCTAATCCCCCCTAGTGGCGGGTAGCATAAGGCACTGGGTTTCCCAAAGAACAAACTCACCAGGAGCGCCACTACTTCTGCAATTTATTGCCCCTTATATAATTCTTGTAAGCCGAAGACTTCTATCTACCTAAGTGCTTGATTGCCTCCGTGCAAGAACCTGATGCTGCTGCGCAAGTTGCTGCCCCAATCCTAAACGAATGAGTGCCATATTCTTCAATCGGCACATCCAAAGCAATCAGGCATCTATTGAACACACTTATAAACTAGAACTTAGATAGAGGGGAAAGATCTTCATGAATAAGCCATTGAGCCCCCGCATTTGGATGATGCTGATTATACCTGTTAGCTAGAGTTACTGGGCAGATGCTCGGCTCCGGATGCGAGGTGATAGAGGCCCTTCAGAGCCGGACGCTCTGACAGAGCGCTCAATCAGGGCCATCCCTCTGAATTTTAGAGTGGCCTCCTGGCCGCTCGTATAGCTGTGGGTGACCACCCACAGCTATAGCGAGCGGCAAAAAAGATGGTCGTGATGGTCAAGACCATTGCGACCATCGGGCTTGCGATGAGACTCTTGTGGTAGGGTCTCGTTGCCACAAGCCCTACAGTGCTTTTGGCTCTATCAGAACCAAAAGCATTCCCACTGACATCACTTGTGATGTCAGTGGGGCCGGCCCCAGACAGTAGGCGTTCCCAAGGGAACGCCTCCATCTGGGCAGCCATGCCCCCGGCACGCCCACCAAAGGGGGCATGCTGTCACTCACCATCGACAGCACGCCCCCTTTGTAGCAAGACCCATAGCGACGGCTTGCCCGTTGCTATCCGGGTCTCGCGCATGCGCATGATGGAGCCACCTGCGTCGTGGGCATGCGCACTGGCCTAACATCGACCTGCTTGTGAGCGCTCAGCGCTCGCGAGTGGGTCTGAATTAGGCCCAGAAATCCAACGCCCCCTACCCATCTGATCCATTTTTGATTTCTGTATTTTTAACAAAATTAAATTAGCCTTAGCTACAACATTACCCATTAGCAACCCTGAGTGCCAAAAAATGCCAACGCAAAAGACAAACTGAACAAAACAACTTCAAAATCACCCTTAGCTATGCCTGAGACTGCCAAAATGAAATCATTCAACATACCCACATCTATTGTCCTACGCAAATCACCTAAAGTCAGCTGCTCCCTTGCCCAGTCTCTCAGCGCTTTAGCAATAATAAATGACTTTGTAGGATCAGTCAAACCATTCAGACGTGAGAAATAGGACAGGCCAGCTAAAGTGCAAGACATAGAAGCCTTTGAATGCCCACTCTCATGCCCATGCCATACAAACTCAGACATACTGACATGCAGCTCCTTACCTACCTCTGGTCTTGCCAGAAAAACCTGCCATTCATTCCAAACTGCGGAATAGGACCTCAACGTACCTGGAGCAAGTGCTCTCAAAGTGAGTCCTTCAATGCCGGATTTATGATCTGCCAGACAAAATCGGGACAAAGCAATCCATGAATCCTGGCTGACGGGGCCAATAACCTGAACTTATCCCACTGGAAACAAGACAAGGCATCAGCGATCTCATTCTCGACACCCGGGACATGCTTGGCCGTAAAATCAATATTCCTTAGCAGACAGACAAAAACGAAATGCCTAAGCAGCCTCAGCACTTGCGTGCAGACCAACCTCTGATTGTTTATAGCTTGAACCATCCTCAAGTTTTCACACTAAAATCCGATTTTTTGATTGCCAAACCTCAACGCCCAAAGTTCAACTGCTACCACAATTGGAAATAGTTCCATCAGGAGTAAATTACGTGTCAAACCCTCCGAATGCCATAAATCGGGCCAAGCCGATGCGTCTGTGAACAAATGCAAACCCCATTAAATTCCTGTAGGAATCTTAACCAGACCTTAAAATCCTCCTTCATGTCCGCCAAAAGGTGGATCATATGTTGAGCCTTCTTGACACCTGCAGAGGCTCACTCCAGCCTGCGACGAAAAACCTTACCCATGGGAATGATGCAACAAGCAAAATTGAGCAAACCTACAGTAGTAGTGACTGCAGCTGCTTCAAAGATATTTTCCTGACGGCCACAAAATTCAATTACAACTCGCTAATCTTCTGCACTTTTTCACAGGGGAGTCTACACAAACCCAAATCAGTGTCAATTTCAATACCTAGGTAAGACAACTTAGTAACCGGCCCCTCCATCTTTTTGTGTGCAATAGGAACTCCCATTGACCCAAAAAGTACTTGGACCGAAAACAGCACCTCGCTACAAACTGCGCTATCAGCTGGCCCTACCAAAAGAAAGTCATCAAGATAATGAATGATGCCTGACTGGCCAGAACCCGCTTGAAGACACCACTGTAAAAAAGAGCTAAAACACTCAAAGGAGGAACAAGAAATAGAACAGCCCATAGGTAGACACTTATCTACGTAAATTGAACCGCCTATCCAAAAACACATGTACCTAAATGACTCGGGATGTAAAGGGAGCAACATGAAAGCTGATTCAATATAAATTTTTGCCAACAAAGCCCCTTTCCCCAAATCCTGCACGATACCTAGTGCATCCTCAAATGACTGGTAGATGACACTACAATCGACTGGATCTAAAGCGTCATTTACTGACCCTCCTTCTAGGTAAGACAGGTGTTGTATCAACCTGAACTTTCCTTGTTCTGTCTTTTGTACCACGCCCAGAGGAGAAATGCAAAGATCCTCCACTGACGGTGAGGTAAAAGGGCCACCCATATGCCCCAAAGTCAGCCCTACTATTGTATCCACCACAACCTCTGGAAAATCCCTAGCTGACGGTAACCTAAAAGCCTCTGTAAAACATTGTAGTAGGAAGGTTGCTTCCTCCCTAAGAGGATAATGCCTCAACCAACTTTCTAACACCTCCACCTTAATCGGAGACACAGCTTTACTTAGCACCCGCACGCTGATCCCCCTTACCTGCTGCATGATCCCTGGAACGACTGCAGTCATTCACCGGGTGACTTCCCCCTCAAAGCATGCAGACGTGCCGGTAGCGGCAGCTAGCCCCTCTGTTACACTGGGCATTATTAAATGCGTAGCACTTCCCCTTCCCTCCGGTATTAAATCCTGGGCAGGCTGGAAAGGGGTGTTTACGCCCAACAGTAAGTTTGACAGCTGTTCGGGCCTGCTGAGTAACTTCCAGCCACACCTCCACATCCTTAAAACCAAAACTAAAAATGTTCTGGCCATCCTGCTTTTTCCTAAAAAGCTCATCATACTGCCTCCACACGTTATGCCTAGCTGACACCTGCATGCCCTGCACTTAATGTAAGTACTTTAACACATTCATACATTCAGCCGGGCGTGTCTCAATGTAGCTCGCAGCAAACACATACATACCAGTAAGCCAAGTCTGATAGCTCTTCCTGGCCTCCTCGGCTGCCACTCCCCCCTTCTTTGCTGCGTCTAACGCCTTCTTAGCGTCATGCGTGATTGCGAAAATGTCAACATATCGACCTTTTCGTATTCGCTCCCTGATCTTGGACCTAACACCCCTCAATATCGCTGTGTTATAGCAATGGAACACATCACCTGAAGCATCCGGTACCGAACTGGCTGCTACACTGCCTGCTCTTTTAGGACTTTTGCCTTTTCCTTTCAGCTTTTGCACAAAATATTTCATAAGCTTGTGCAGCCTCTCCCCCAATCTAGAAGAATCAGAAGAGTCATCAGAATGCGATAGCGGAGCAAATGAAGGTACTGCAAAACTCATCTCACCTGATCCAGATGCCAATGGGACTGCAGGAGCGTCCTTGGAAGTGGAAGCTTGTCCCTCGCTGTGTGGCATGCCCATTGCGCTTTGACTTGATGACAAACGTTCCTCTGCGACGAAATCCCCAGAGGTCAATGCAGACGCCAATGGCTGAACTGAAGAGACCTGTGGACTTAATACACTTGCATGAGGCACATAAACTGCTGGTACACAGATGGTAGGGCATTCAGGTGGGTAGTTTTCTGGTGGGGGGTTAAAGGAGGATGAACTGGTGAAGCCTGCACTGGAGTTGGTGGCAGGGGTGGAGGTGGGGCTTGGGGAAGAGGGGGTTGACTCAAAGGCTGATGGCCTAGGTGCTGCCCGGGAATCATTCGGACCTGATGAGGCACAGGGGGAAAAATGGCCGGGGCAATAGAGCGAAATTCCCTGGTGCCTGCGGAAATGAAGGGGCATAGAATTGGTGGCTACAACTTGGAAATGGATTGGTGAATGGCTGCTGGTATGAGCTCTGGCTGAAGTAAGGGGTGAAACAAAATGCCGGATTTGGGACGGGACTGGGCCCATAAGCCCAAACCTGCAGCCCTGCATGTATATTAGCCGCAGCAGGTGGAGGGGTTAACGCTGGTGCTAGCAACCTGGGCCAAGAGCCCCCATGAGGGGTTGCTCTATCCTGCAGCAATCACAACCTATCTATATTAAGCACAAGGGGGGGTGTAAAATGTTTAACATCCCAGCATCCTGGCTCAAGGGTGAACCCAGGATGCTAGGGGCAGGAGAAATCCCCAAAACTCCTGTCCCTTGGACAGAGAGGGGAATCTGAGGAGGTCCGGACCTTCCCAGCATCTAAAATGGTGGCCACTATAGAGGGGGCGGGGCTAGCTGCTGGGGAATCCCTGCGGGTGGCCGGAGACCTAGGCAGGCGGGGGGTGCTAACAACACCAGCCGGGCCCCTCACCAGCCAGGCCTGAAGGACAGAGGGTGAAGAAGCCAGCGGGGTCGGCAAGAGCACACAGTCAGCTGCCGCAGCTGTGGCGGAGGACGAGGGGAGGGGCTGGTGCGCACTGTGGTCAGACACGCACCTCGTGCCACAGTTGAAGCGGCGACCGATAACAGTCTAGCCGCCTCTACAAGATGGCGGGAAAGGGGGGGCAGTGTGGCGGGGACGGGGCATTGTCACAGGGGAAAGTGATGGGAAGGGAGGAGAGAGGACCTGACAGGAACTTGAGGGGAAAGAAAAGGCAGGAAAAAAGGGAATAAAGAAATAGAAGCACAGAAGAAAAAGCTGTGAGGAAGAGCTGTGGAATAAGTAGAAAAGTAAAATAATTGAAAGGTTTTATTTAAAGCTGTATGGCAAAAAACAGACAGTAAATGCAGGGAACTTAACAGTCCGGGATCACAAACTGGAAAGAGGAAGTTGACTCCTCCTCCAGCCTTAACATACTACTGCTAAACCTCGCCTCGATGGGGCAGCTAATAGGCTAACCGATAATGATTGGCAACTGACCTCTACCAATTATAAACTATCAACAAAAACCAGCTCTAACTAGTACTGTACCAAATAAAAAACAGTGTGCTTATATCTTCTCAAGCTTATTCAAGCATTTAAATATTTTAATGGTTTCCGAATCGAATGCACTTATTTGAGTATTTAGCATCTACAGTAGCCATCACTAAGAAACTTCAGCACAGCTTTGCATATAATCACGAATAGTTCAGGTTTATTCCAGTAATGAGGTTGTTCTCGAAATGTGTATAAAACGACACTAATGATTATATGTCAGAGGTACAGTATTTGGCCTACATACGAGGAGCTGATTAAAGAGATGCATCCCTAACTAGTACTCACTGAGCTAAATGTCCATCCATGAATTGGCCTCCACTGCCTCAGGGTCTTTAATTCTCACTCTACTATCTGGGATATCTCTTTGCTTCTCACCCTTCTATCTGGAGTATCTACCTGATCACCGAGTACCTGCAAGCAAACACAACCTTTTATTGTAATATATACGTGGTCGGAGTACATCGCTCTTGGTCTTATGTGTAGTGCCCCTAGCTGCTCCACATAAAGAGGTATCCCGACCTCTATTTCATAATATAATCAAATAAGGGAAAGGTTGTGAGGTGCTCCAAGGTACTAAAGTCAATTTATCTTAAATGTGTCTTGCTGTGACTCCATAAACAAAGAATGCTAAGTACCACGGAAGTTGATTGACATCCTTGAAATACTCATTTTTGTGTATAACTGTAAAGCCCTGACTTTAAATCTGTAGGGAGGATGTTTTGAAAAAATAGTCCATATAGATTAATGGTGTCTTAATTATGTCTCTTCATATAGTCCCAAACTTTAAATCCCAAAATGGCTGTAGGATGGGTGTTCTTAAACAATTGTCACGTGTGGACAGTGACTATAAAGTTTATTTATCTAGAACGTTACTGTCATGTCACTTGGAGGTAAAACATTAGGTTTGTAGTAGTGTATATAATGAAATTGACTTTTAATTATACATCAACACAATATATAATACTAATTAAGGTTACGTACAAAAAAACACATCTTGTAAATATGTTACTAGACTCATGCTGGACATGCGTATATAGCAAATAACAAAACAGCCTACTACACTCTGCCTTCATTAACTGAGCATGGGTAATAATAACCTCAGGGCTGAACACTGTTCCTGTTTGTGTTCCCTTTGGTAAAGTTCCCAAGCACCGTCTCTCCTCAGCTGTGAGATAATACAGAGAGAACTTAGGACCTCATTCAGAGTCGGTCGAAGCGGCCGCACGGTCGTACAAAAAAAGGGGCCGGATATTCAAATGATTCCCTCGCAAGTTGCATCCCTAAGTTCGGATCGGTAGTTGGCCGACCAAGGGGAGGAAGCGGTCGGAAGACTAAAAAATATGCCCACTTCTCGTACGCTTTGCACGTCATCTCCGGGCATATAAGGATTAATCGAGACCATCGGGAACCATCGGCACTGGTCGTAGAGCTTAAGGTTGACCATACCCTCTCTTAAGCTCTACGATCATGTCAGTGTAAAAACCTCCCATGTCACATGTGCCATGATGCTACTTTGTTAATTATGCACTCCCATAATCCGTATGCACTCCCATAAAATGCCGTTCACATAATGAGGCATGCCTGCGTTCGGATCTCCACTCCCCCATTTTCAAGCACCTTCCCCTGTTACCACCCACAAACGCCTCCATCTGTCACTCAAACTACCGACCTGGCTGTGTTCAAGGAGAGAGAAATTTCTGATCATAGCGGCTAGTTTGCGCACGCGCATTGCGAACTTTACGCATGCGCAGTATAGCGAACATCGGTGGCGTACGACCGTGCGGCCGCTTCGACCGACTCTGAATGAGGTCCTTAGTGTATTATAAACAATACACTCTCTCCAGTATTCTCCTATTTAGGTGTATTCCAGCAATATTACGAATGACTACCAGATGATAGGGATGGGCTGAAGGTAAGCTGGTAGCACAGTAATTAACACAGTTCCTCTCTCAGCTACAAGCTGGCTATGTACTAAATAATAAAGTTTCCTTTGCTGATTGCATTATGAAGTAATAGTAGAATGAAGTGGATAATACAGTGGTGCTGATATGTCTCTCACTGACTTTAATGCTGTACAATGGCACTGATATAAGGCTCCCCTGACTTGACTGCAATACTATACAGGAGGCAGGGAATAGCTGGCTTCTGTGGCTCTCTAGCTGAGAATGGAAGGCACTGTATAGGCTTACAGGATGCTCAATGTCTCCACAGTGGTGTTCCCACACTGGTTGGCTGCCCCAAATTCCCCAGTTAACTAGCTATTTTAGCAGATGATACACAACAAAGTACAATATATAGAGACAAACAGGCTCCTTTGGTTTAAGCTATGGTGCTCTGCCTGCTGTGACTAGAGATGGCTACTGAGTGAATGTCTTGACACAATGACTCAAATTATGTAGATCATGGGTCTTCAACCCATGGCCCGTCGATGGAGCTGTTCCCGATGGTGTGTGGTCTAGGTCAGTTTCAGGCAGTGTAGTGTGGACCACAGTGAGTGCGGTCCACACTACACAGTAACAAACACACCACTGCCAGTGCAGGGTAGTACACTCATACTAACCAGCCGTGGCGTGTTTGTTTTAGCAGCCAATGATAGTCAGACAGACTCTTATTGGCTGCTGCACTCACGGCCGGAGCCGGGCTGGAGCTCACTCATGTGCTCTGTCTTCCAGCTCCTGCAGTGGGTGATGGGAGAAATGTCATGACCTCTCCCATAGTGCAGAGCAGGCCAGGAGGATGGAGAAGCGGACATCAGTGGGCGCAGGAGCAGGAATGGGGATTCAGGTAAGTATTGTTTTTTTTTTTGTCTATGTATATGTAAGGGGCACTACTTAATATGGACCACTACTGGGGACACTACATAATGGGGACCACTACTGGGGGTACTACATAATGGGGACCACTACTGGGGGCACTACATAATGGGGACCACTACTGGGAGCACTGTATCAGGGGCACTGCAGAGGGGGGCAATTATGGGACATAATTGTTTGAGGATGGGGGCAACTATTTGACATAATTAATGGAGGGTGAGGGACAGTTATGGGGCATAATTATAATTGTGGGAGGAGGGGGCAGTTTTGTGACCTAATTGAAATGGTAGGAGGGACAATTATGGGGCATAATTGTGTGAGGAGGGAGCAGAGTTTAAATACTGCAGTATAGCTTACTGGCCCTTGGGCTTCGTTTAAGTTTTTTATGTGGCCCACACTGTCAGTTGAAGACCCCTGATTTAGATGTTCAAATGCTTCACTGAAAGTTTGATGTGTCGAGACAACCACCTTTTTCTAGCCTCTCTGTCAGACACAGAGGGAACTGCTACCGCCACGGCCCGAAGTGTGTGCACTGACTCGGGAGAGTCAGTGCAGTATGATGTTCAGAAGTGAGTGTGGGTCTGGCAGGGGGTGGAGCTGGCAGCGAATCACTTGGAGTTGCACTGCTACTGCTGGGGATAGAGGTGTGTGATTAGCAGTGCGAGTCTGCAGGGGGAGGAGCTGTCAGTGACTCACTTTGAGGGCTCCCCAACAACACATAGCTCCAGGCTTAAACTCCTCAGAGTCCTCTATCTGTCTCCTCTCTTCCCGCTCTGTTGGCTCTGCCCATAAGACCACCAGGTAGCTACCAATTGCAGAACCTCTCTTCACGCTCCTCTGGGTCCTGCTGCCTCCTGTGTTTTCTCCGATGATGTCATTAAGTAATGAGGAATTGTTAACCCCTGCAGCTCCATGTAAACACAGGGTCACCTCAGCCCATTAACAAAGGGGAAGTCCAGGGATGGCCAGATTTCCACAGGGTTCTAGCGGGGTACCATATATTGAATGGGGTACCACACTTTCAGTATAGAACCTAAACAGCTCCATGACCATTTGTTAAAGTGTAATTCCATCTACCAAAAAAAAAAAAATAGCTTGCAGAACCCAGGGGGAGTCATATGCAAACAACACTCACACGGAAGGTCTTCATGGATCTGTTTATCCACCTCCCAGTCAACGCCCAGGAACATCTAATACCAGGGACGGACTGGGGCTCCAGATCAGCCCTGGCATTAATTTCTGTGCGGCAAGATGGCTCACGCAAAGGGGTGTGGCCTAACCACACTGCATGCCCCCGTCTCTCAGTATCCCGGTCGAGCAGTACTGCTTGGCCAGGTCTCAGTCCGGACTGACCCATCAGGCCATCATTGCCAGATGGCCAGTCAGGCCCTGCCCAATACCTTCCAGTCAGTGAGGCTCAATCGGTCCTGTCACTCTACGCAGACATTGTGGAATGCGACTTCCTAGAGACATAGATCCATGCACAGTTGCATAAATTCTCTAATATACCTGAACATTGGCATTGTGTGCGATTTAGAATTAGTTCCAATATGGGATTAGAACTGATGATTTTATAAGTTAGATCCACTTAGGATAAATTTATTTAATAAATAGTTTATTTAAAATGATTTATTCAGCTAATAAAATAAGGGGAAACAGGAGGTAAACTAATAATCTGAAAGGTCTGGGTTCCCTAAAGATAAATGTTATGAAGCAATTAATTAGGAGTAGATATGCGACTGGAAATGTTCTACATTCTGAGCAGGGTACTCCTGCAGCACCTTTATTCACAAGGGAGAAGTGACCTTGAAATGACCTGCATTACGAGCACGTCCAGCGCTACCGCTCGCCTCCACACCATCACCGTAGACAGCAGGAGCAAACAGAAAAGGGACTTAATATTTCACACAGATCTTCTTTCTTCTTTTACCATTTTCTTTCATTTCTCACTGTCCTTCTTTGCCGAGCTTTGAAAAAAAAAAGACTCGTCTGCGTCTTTGATTTAGTTTTAAAGAATATACAGCGCATTTAATTAAAAGTACCCAGGCCAAAGTGAGATTAATTATCTCCCTGCCCCTGGAGGCTCTTCTTTGTGTACCTAGGAAAGAGGTTTTCTTTTCTCTTTTTTTAATGTGGTCTCAGAGATTTCTCTAGACAACAATTGAAAGTTCACCAAGGAGAGGCAGAAACATAATTCATTTGCAGAAGGAACGGAATACAGGGCTGAATGCCAGAGAGAAGGTGGTGACCACAGAATATATCTTTTGAACAAAATAAATAATTTAAAACAAAGGTATGGGGTAAACCTCAATAGTTTTTTTCCCTCTCCTTTCATGTAGCTACATTTCGCCTGCATTTAAAACATAGAGAGCGGCTACAAACCTGTAAACTAAACTGGACATAAAATACATTTTAACACTGTACAGAAGGTTCTGAAAATAAGAATCTGGGACCGTTGCCTACTCTGCAATAAATAAGTTGTGTTCATTAATTTGTTGGCTATTAAGGCATATTATTAAATGTTATCAAGCATGTTTAACAGAGTATCAACTGGGCGAATCATATTTTTAGAACTACAAGCTCTCAGGACAAACTTTGCATCACTGCATTAAAATTTAAAGGTGCTTCTTGATCCTGCTTACAGTATGCATTGATCGGGTGTAGCAGTAGAGACAGACCAGTCATTAAAATTCAATCGAAGAATAAGTCTGGTGCTTTCATTTATTTCCATTTTTTATTATTATTTAAGTCATTTTAAAAAAAGATGCTCCCTGACCCTCAAAAATATTGCCAGTACTAGCAATAACGCAGACCTCCAAAAACACCTTGTTGCTTTTGAATGCAGTCCACAAATTCTAGGCAGATTTATTTTGACACTGCAAATTTACAGTTCATCTAGGACTATAAGGGGAGAATTAAATTTGCAGCTGTAATTTACAGCAGCTAATTGATATCCCAGGGCTATTCAATCAAGCTGCACTTAACAGGGACTTTTGGGGGGTCAGGCCCTAAATTAGATCCCCGTTAAAGAGCGTGTTAATGGGTGCACATAGGTCTGTGAACTTATCATGGCTTTTATGTGTTAACGCCTGTTAATACTAGGGGTGTGCACCGGCCACTTTTCGTGTTTTGTGTTTTGGTTTTGGATCTGGATCTTTCTTCGTGTTTTGGATCTGGATTGGTTTTGCCAAAACCACCCTTCCGTGTTTTGGGTTCTGGGTTTTGTGTTTTGGATCTGTATTTTTTTTTAAAAAAGCATAAAAACAGCTAAAATCACAGAATTTGTAGGTTTTTCTGCTCCTATGCTATTATTAACCTCAATAACCTTAATTTCCACTCATTTCCAGTCTATTCTGAACACCTCACACCTCACAATAGTGTTTTTATGTCCAAAAGGTTGCACCGAGGTAGCTGGATGACTATGCTAAGCGACACGAGTGGGCGGCACAAACACGTGACCCATCTAGGAGTGACACTGCAGTGGCAGACAGGATGGCAGTTAGAAAAACTAGGCCCCAAACTGTACATAATGCAAAGAAAAAAAAGAAGTGCAAGATGGAATTGTCCTTGGGCCCTCCCACCCACCCTTATGTTGTATAAACAGGACATGCACACTTTAACAAATCAATCATTTCAGCGCCAGGGTCTGCCACACAACTGTGGCTGAAATGATTGGTTCGTTTGGGCCCCCACAAAACAAGCTGGCAATTAATGTGTCCCTGCACAAACTGGCTCTACGGAGGCAAGATGTCATCCTCATCCTCCTCATCCACCGATTCCTCACCCTCTTCAGTGTGTACATCCTCATCCTCACAAAGTATTAACTCGTCCCCACTTGAATCCACCACCACAGGTCCCTCTGTACGTTCTGGAGGCTGGTCTCCCTGGAAGAGCTGATAATTAATTTTGATGAACATCATCTTCTCCACATTCTGTGGAAGCAACCTCCTACGCCTTTCGCTGACAAGGTTCCCGGCTGCACTAAACACTCTTTCGGAGTACACACTGGAGGGGGGGCAACTCAGGTAAAATAGAGCCAGTTTGTACAGGGGCCTCCAAATTGCCTCTTTTTCCTGCCAGTACAGGTATGGACTGTCTGACATGCCTACTTGGATGCTGTCACCGATGTAATCCTCCACCATTCTGTCAATGGTGACAGTATCATATGCAGTGACAGTAGACATGTCAGAAATTGTTGCCAGGTCCTTCAGTCCGGACCAGATGTCCAAACTTGGTCCTGCCTGCCCTGCATCACCGCCAGCGGGTTGCTTAGGATACCTAAGTTTTTTCCTGGCAGCCCCAGTTGCGGGAGAAAATGAAGAAGGAGCCGTTGACGTGTCACGTTCCACTTCAGCTGACAGTGTGTTCACCAGCAGGTCTTTGCACCTCTGCAGGCTTGTGTCGGCCGGAAAGAGAGACACCACATAGGCTTTAAACCTAGGATCAAGCACGATGGCCAAAATGTAGTGGTCTGATTTCAACAGATTGACCACCCTGGAATCCTGGCAAAGCGAATGAAGGGCTTCATCCACAAGTCCCACATGCCAAGCGGAATCGCTCTGTCTTAGCTCCTCCTTCACTTTCTCCAGCTGCTTCTGCAAAAGCCTGATGAGGGGAATGACCTGACTCAAGCTGGCAGTGTCTGAACTGACTTCACGTGTGGCAAGTTCGAAGGGCTGGAGAACCTTGCACAACACGGAAATCATTCTCCACTGCGCTTGAGTCAGGTGCATACCCCCTCCTTTGCCTATGTCATAGGTGGATGTATAGGCTTGTATGGCCTTTTGCTGCTCCTCCATCCTCTGAAGCATATAGAGGGTTGAGTTCCACCGCGTCACAACCTCTTGCTTCAGGTGATGGCGGGGCATGTTCAAGAGTGTTTGCTGGCGCTCCAGTCTTCGGCACGCAGTCGCTGAATGGCGAAAGTGGCCAGAAATTTTTCGGGCCACCCAAAGCATCTCCTGCACGCCCCTGTCGCTTTTCAGAAAGTTCTGCACCACCAAGTTTATTGTGTGAACAAAACATGGGACGTGCTGGAATTTGCCCAGATGTAATGCCCGCACAATATTGGTGGCGTTGTCAGATATCACAAATCCCCAGGAGAGTCTAAGTGGGGTAAGCCACTGGGCGATGATTTCCCTCAGTTTCTCTAAGAGGTTGTCGGCGGTGTGCCTCTTACTGAAACCGGTGATACACAGCGTAGCCTGCCTTGTAACGAGCTGGCGTTTCTGAGATGCTGCTACTGGTGACGCTGCTGCTGTTGCTGCGTAAGGTGATACATCTACCCAGTGGGCTGTCACAGTCATATAGTCCTTAGTCTGCCCTGTTCCACTTGTCCACATGTCCGTGGTTAAGTGGACATTGTGTACAACGGCATTTTTCAGGACACTGAGGACACTTTTTCTGACGTTTCTGTACAGTCTCGGTATCGCCTGCCTAGTGAAGTGGAATCTAGATGGGATTTGGAACCGGGGACACACTACCTCCATCAATTGTCTAAATCCCACTGCACTAATGGCGGATACCGGATGCACGTCTAACACCAACATAGCAGTCAAGGCCTCAGTTATACGTTTTGCTTCAGGATGACTGCTGTCGTACTTCATTCTCCTCGGTAAGGACTGTTGGAGGGTCAATTGTTTAGTAAAAGTAGTGGTGTTCCTACTTCCTCTCTGGGATGATGAACGACTCCCAGCAGCAGCAACAGCAGCAGCGGCAGCAGTAGGCGTAGCAATGCAGGATCCTCCGGAGGAATCCCTGATAGGAGAGTCAGTCATGCCAGTGACATGGCCTGCAGGACTACTTCCGATCCTGACTAAGGAGGAAATTGACGAGGAGGGAGTTGACGGTGTGGTTTGCAGGTGCTTGGATACAACAGGACAACGGGATTTAGGTGTCCCTGGACTGCTTACGGTCTTAGCCAAAGTTTCTGAAATTGACAGTAACTTTTTATGAATGCGCTGCAGGTGCCGTATAAGGGAGGATGTTCCTAGGTGGTTGACATCCCTACCCCTACTTATTTCACCTTTACATATGGTACATATGGCAAGACAGTAGTTGTCCGAATTTGGATAGAAATATTGCCAGACCAAAGAGGTGGAATGTTTGGTCTTCTGCCCAGGCATGACCGTGATGGGCTTTTTCATCCCACGGACAACAACTGTCTCCCCCGGAGCCTGATTTAAACAAACCACATCACCATCAGAATCCTCCTCGCCAACTTCCTCCTCAGCGCCAGCTACACCAGTATCCTCATCCTGTTGTACTTCAACAGTGACATCTTCAATTTGCATATCAGCAAGTGGACTGTGGGTGCTCCTTTCAGCACTTGCAGGGGGCGTGCAAATGGTGGAAAGAGCCACCTCTTCCCGTCCAGTGCTGGGAAGGTCAGGCATCGCAACCACCACCACACTTGGACTCTCTTGGGGATTTGTGATATCTTCTTAGAAAGCACAGTTCTTCGCTGTGCTTTTGCCAGCTTAACTCTTTTGATTTTTTTAGTGGGAGGAGGGCTTCCATCGTCATGTGAAGCTGAACCACTAGTCATGAACATACTAGGGTTCGACCTTAGCCGTTCCTTGCCACTCCGTGTCGTAAATGGCATATTGGCAAGTTTACGTTTCTCTTCAGCTGATTTAAATGTCTTTTTCAAGGTCATTTTCCTGAACTTTGCCATTTGGGATTGTATGTGCCCTCTACTATGACATTGGGCATCGGCCTTGGCAGACGACGTTGATGGCATGTTATCGTCTATGTCATGACTAGTGGCAGCAGCTTCAGCACTAGGAGGAAGTGGTTCTTGATCTTTCTCTATTTTATTTTTATCGGAGAAAGTTTGGTCCTCCATTTATGTTATATCGATTTGATATATACGTGCGGCTAAACACAGAAAATAATTTTTTTTTTGGTTTGGACTGGAGTGTACTTTTCGGGGGTTACAGCACCCTTTAACGGTCAAGCCAGCCGGCCCTTTACTTATGACACAGGCGCACGCTTGGCACTACTTTGTTGATGCACGTGCAGCTACTGCGCACACAATTCACAAACACAGAAAATAATTTTTTTTTTGGTTTGGACTGGAGTGTACTTTCGGGGGTTACAGCACCCTTAACGGTCAAGCCAGCCGGCCCTTTACTTATGACACAGGCGCACGCTTGGCACTACTTTGTTGATGCACGTGCGGCTACTGCGCACACAATTCACAAACACAGAAAATAATTTTTTTTTTGGTTTGGACTGGAGTGTACTTTGGGGGGTTACAGCACCCTTAACGGTCAAGCCAGCCGGCCCTTTACTTATGACACAGGCGCACGCTTGGCACTACTTTGTTGATGCACGTGCGGCTACTGCGCACACAATTCACAAACACAGAAAATATTTTTTTTTTTGGTTTGGACTGGAGTGTACTTTCGGGGGTTACAGCACCCTTTAATGGTCAAGCCAGCCGGCCCTTTACTTATGACACAGGCGCACGCTTGGCACTACTTTGTTGATGCACGTGCGGCTACTGCGCACACAATTCACAAACACAGAAAATAATTTTTTTTTTGGTTTGGACTGGAGTGTACTTTGGGGGTTACAGCACCCTTTAACGGTCAAGCCAGCCGGCCCTTTACTTATGACACAGGCGCACGCTTGGCACTACTTTGTTGATGCACGTGCGGCTACTGCGCACACAATTCACAAACACAGAAAATAATTTTTTTTTTGGTTTGGACTGGAGTGTACTTTCGGGGGTTACAGCACCCTTAACGGTCAAGCCAGTCAGCCCTTTACTTATGACACAGGCGCACGCTTGGCACTACTTTGTTGATGCACGTGCGGCTACTGCGCACACAATTCACAAACACTGAAAATATTTTTTTTTTGTTTGGACTGGAGTGTACTTTCGGGGGTTACAGCACCCTTAACGGTCAAGCCAGCCGGCCCTTTACTTATGACACAGGCGCACGCTTGGCACTACTTTGTTGATGCACGTGCGGCTACTGCGCACACAATTCACAAACACAGAAAATAATTTTTTTTTTGGTTTGGACTGGAGTGTACTTTCGGGGGTTACAGCACCCTTTAACGGTCAAGCCAGCCGGCCCTTTACTTATGACACAGGCGCACGCTTGGCACTACTTTGTTGATGCACGTGCGGCTACTGCGCACACAATTCACAAACACAGAAAATATATATTTTTTTGGTTTGGACTGGAGTGTACTTTGGGGGTTACAGCACCCTTTAACGGTCAAGCCAGCCGGCCCTTTACTTATGACACAGGCGCACGCTTGGCACTACTTTGTTGATGCACGTGCGGCTACTGCGCACACAATTCACAAACACAGAAAATTATTTTTTTTTTGGTTTGGACTGGAGTGTACTTTTGGGGGTTACAGCACCCTTAACGGTCAAGCCAGCCGGCCCTTTACTTATGACACAGGCGCACGCTTGGCACTACTTTGTTGATGCACGTGCGGCTACTGCGCACACAATTCACAAACACAGAAAATAATTTTTTTTTTGGTATGGACTGGAGTGTACTTTCGGGGGTTACAGCACCCTTAACGGTCAAGCCAGCCGGCCCTTTACTTATGACACAGGCGCACGCTTGGCACTACTTTGTTGATGCACGTGCGGCTACTGCGCACACAATTCACAAACACAGAAAATAATTTTTTTTTTGGTTTGGAATGGAGTGTACTTTGGGGGTTACAGCACCCTTTAACGGTCAAGCCAGCAGGCCCTTTACTTATGACACAGGCGCACGCTTGGCACTACTTTGTTGATGCACGTGCGGCTACTGCGCACACAATTCACAAACACAGAAAATTTTTTTTTTTTTGGTTTGGACTGGAGTGTACTTTGGGGGGTTACAGCACCCTTTAACGGTCAAGCCAGCCGGCCCTTTACTTATGACACAGGCGCACGCTTGGCACTACTTTGTGATGCACGTGCGGCTACTGCGCACACAATTCACAAACACAGAAAATAATTTTTTTTTTGGTTTGGACTGGAGTGTACTTTCGGGGGTTACAGCACCCTTAACGGTCAAGCCAGCCGGCCCTTTACTTATGACACAGGCGCACGCTTGGCACTACTTTGTTGATGCACGTGCGGCTACTGCGCACACAATTCACAAACACAGAAAATAATTTTTTTTTTGGTTTGGACTGGAGTGTACTTTCGGGGGTTACAGCACCCTTTAACGGTCAAGCCAGCCGGCCCTTTACTTATGACACAGGCGCACGCTTGGCACTACTTGGTTGATGCACGTGCGGCTACTGCGCACACAATTCACAAACACAGAAAATAATTATTTTTTTGGTTTGGACTGGAGTGTACTTTGGGGGTTACAGCACCCTTTAACGGTCAAGCCAGCCGGCCCTTTACTTATGACACAGGCGCACGCTTGGCACTACTTTGTTGATGCACGTGCGGCTACTGCGCACACAATTCACAAACACAGAAAATATATTATTTTTTTAGCACTTGGGGGAGCACCCCTGATGGACAGTGCACCCCCTGGGCAACACTACAGCACCCCTTTAGGACTGGGACACTGCACAGGACTTTGGAGTGGACACAGCCCCTATGGAGAACTGACTGCACAACACAGTCCAGCCAGCCCCTATGGACTTTGAAGTAGTGGACACAGCCCCTATTAACAACAGCAGCACAGCACAACACAGCCAGCCCCTATGGACTTTGAAGTAGTGGACAACAGCAGCACTACACTACACTACACTACACAGCCCCAACTCCCACCCTCCCTCTTCACTGTCCACAGCCGAGTGAGAAAATGGCGCCGACGCGGGTACCTTATATAGGATCCAAAACCCGCGAAACTCGGAAGGCGGGATGATGACGTTTTGCCTCGATTTCAGATCCGAGTCAGGCGGGAAAAGTCGAGCCTGACTCGGATCGGACTCGGATCGGGGGGGCTCGGGGGGGTTCGGATTTCAGAAATCCGAACCCGCTCACCCCTAGTTAATACATTCATTTAATGTACGTTAAAAAGGGGCTCGGGAGAAAAAGAGGATTTTATTAAATAGTCCCAGGGGTTAAAGCCCATGGCTACCACCTTTTTTCACCCCCGTTAATTTAAAGGGGCTAATTGAATTCGGCCCTAAATCTCTCTGCACATTTTAATATGATGATGATGACTAACTTCTATGTGCCTCACTAATAATATATAACTCATACAATTATAAAAACAAAAATAGATAAGGGAGACGCAAATAAAAAATAACAAATATATATATGTGTATAGCTGCAAGACAAATGAGCCTGTGTAAGCTTAATAAGACTATTGCTAGTCAATATAAATCCAAGATGAAGAAAGAGTCCAGCGCTAGTTTGTAAAATATGAATTTAACCAAATATATTGGATGTGGCAGAATAGAATGGATCAAAATGCCAAATTAGGTAACAATATTATTTATAATGTAATATAAAAATGATACAGTAACATTAATATAGCAGCAATTACTAGAATCAACGAATACAAAACCCTTAAAAGGACAAAGTTACAAATACTCTCTCCACATGCCACCCAGCACCGGATCACCTATGTAAACAGCGACCCCAAGGGTTGTCACAAAGCTGACCTAACTACTGCCCACAAAACCGCCAGCACCAACGGAGATATAGTGTCATATATTATACACACATCAATATCACGGCTTGGCTGTGAGCCGCTATAAATCTTCGGAGCACTGCATATAGAGGAGCCGTTATATTTAACCCGCTTGTGATAGGGCTGGATGAGACTCTAAAATGTGTAGAGAGTATTTGTAACCTTGTCCTATTAAGGGTTTGGACATCGAACCTTAATTGTCATATACGTTTATCCAAGCACCCCTGAGGAAGTCCAAGAGGACGAAACGCGTTGGGACCTTGCTCCAGTACCTCTCCACTCTGCTGAATATTTTGCAGATAAGCATTTTACCATTTCTAACTTTTATGTTTTGTTGTTAACCCCTGTTATACTCTGTATCCATGTAAATTCGATTAAAAGACCCCTCTGTTTGTGAAAAAGCTCACTTGTGATAAGGGTCATTCTTTGCTTATTTGAGGCTAACCCTATCCACCTGCGTGCGGATTATGAGGGCCTCCATGGGATCCTAGAGAAGAGAGATCAGAGTATTATATGCAGATGTTCAAGTTTTCTTCTGGTAGGCAATATATATATATATAATTAACTAGATGTGCTGTGTAAACAAAAAATACTACACTATATTTGCATTCTATCTGGCTCGGTTTGAGCCCCCCCTATTAAGGTTTTTCTGACCTGTTGGAGGACCATACATACTTCACCATATGGAACCCCAGTGAAGGAATCACAGATAAGCTTTAAAGATTTATTATTTGGTACGCACATTATATTTTGAGCACGTGTTATCTTGTTTTAAATACTACACTATCAGGCGCATGCCTTTTCCCAATTCCACTTCCATATTTTATATGTATTCGTTGATTCTGCTATATTAATGTTATTGTATCATATTTATATTACATTATAAATAATATTGTTACATGATTTGGTGTTTTGATCCATTCTTTTCTGCCATATCCAATATATTTGGTTAAGATCATATTTTACAAACTAGCGCTGGACTCTATCTTCAAACAATTATAAAGCAAATACATAATTTACTATAATCCCTGATTTTATATGTCCTTTTAGTTTGATCTTTTAATTAACTAAGTTTGAATACTAGCATGTTCTTATTCGAATATATAATGTATAATTATACAAATAATAAATATGTATTTATTATTATTCCATACCCATTAGCTTTCATATGATGTGATCTTTACATTTTTCAAGGTTAATTTTTATTAAAACGTTCACTCTGGACAGATTTTGCTATGATATATTGAATAATGTACAGTAACCTTTACTGTATATATATCACCCTTGACCCCACCATACAGAGGGGTGTTGTAGAATTGTACTGTATGTGAGGGTTTCTCCACACTTATGCCCCCACCAAAATCTTCTTATGCAATCTGTGATGAGGTGAGAGATGCTTTCACCAGGGGCAACTTGAGAGACTAAGGAGTGGAAGCTGGTAGATTAATGGTGGATTGTAAAACCTATACTGTAGGCTTCAATAAGAATAGAATCACTTACAAGCTCCATCGCACCAAAACTCACACCACATCTCTATAGATAACTAAGCAGTGCCGGGGCAATGTGATCTAAACAATCCTGCTATACTGCAGTAATAAAGGCACAGCTGGACCAGTTGGTGCACTTCTCAATGGTAATCTGGGTTACAATAGTCTTTGAATGTATAAGGATGAACTTGGACGGAAGGGTACAATATGTGCAGTCTCTGATGGAATCACCAAAGGGGACAATTGTAGTTTGTTAGGGCCCAAGGGACAATACAATCAGTTCCTTAACTAACTCAGGGCCTGATTCAGCAAAGAATGCACGGATGCAGACACACACAATCGGCCAATGTTCACGATCTGCGCATGCATCAAAGTCACAGTGCGCGTGCGCAAATTGCTCTCTGCACCCGCAAAAGCAAGTGCAGTGAATACGAAGACCAAGAGAAAAGTGATTGACAGGAAGAACCGTTTGTGGGTGGATTCAGGGAGTGGTCAGCCGAATACAGGTGTGCCAGTGGGTTCGCACCCCAATACAGGGGCATGCATAAATTATCCACTGAGATGACAGATGCAGCCTGGTGTCCCCTGCATGCAGGAAGTCTGTCAACTCCTGCGGCAGGGTCAGGTCTATCCCTTAGTCTGTGTGCTGCTCCAATGATACTCGATGTTCCTGATGTATTATCAGCCTTGCGCATCAGTATGCACTTTAGCAGAGGGTAAAGGGGGTGGCATTATGTAGTGCTGTGTGTCTGCATCTTTGTGCTACTATTGCCGTGTGTATGCATTCATTAGCATATTCTCGCAGCGCCGGGTGCGTTCATCTGCATCTGCACATTCCTTGCTGAATCAGGCCCTCAGTACCCAGAATTTACACAACAATAACATGTGCAATGTCAGGTACATTTATCTAGTAATGGAGCATTTCAAAGATTGTTTGAAGCCATTAACTTTACCAGGGCCTCTTCATAGAATTTATTGCAGCTCAATGGCAATTTGAGCAAAGTCAGGAGTGTCCCTCTTTGGCCATGGACTAGCAGAATGGATCTAACAGATCTCTTTGGAAGACACAGATACTGTAGGCTTTGTTGCCTGAGACTTTGATGGTTCCATAGAGTGATGTAACTTTTGTATGCAACAGATTTGGGATGGGCGTTAGCAGGAGTGTTGAGCTGGGGGAAGTCATTAACAGAATACAGGTGCAGCCTAGGGCATCTTTTCAGTCTGGACTTTGTGCATCCTGTAGAGACATCACGTGGCCATTTACACAGGCTGCACTGCTTAGTGTGTATCTATGTGCCCCCACAACCAATCCTGCACTTCACCACCACTCTTGTCACTCTTTCCTACATAAAAAGAAGAAATCCTCAACAGACACCTTGCACAGGAAGAACAGTAGTTCAGCAGGACTTCTATATATGAGCTTCTAAGAAATGGGAGAGGATATTTTGCTTCCTGGTAGCAGGGTGTACTGTAGTTCCACCCCTGGTTCCACAAGTTGGTTACACTTGCTGTCAGGCTGTCTCTCAGCTGAATCATGCTGCCTTTCTCAGACTTGATACTTCTGCTGCTTGGCAGGGGGGGGGGGTCTTAGTTCTCCTATTGATAGACCCTCTAGGTGTCTCTCACTTGTCAGCTTCCTGCTCCTCACACACTTGGGTTCTGCATGCACCCTCCCTCTCACTGCAATTCTGCTCTCCTCCTCTATTGCAGTTTTCTTGCAGTGGTGACATCACTTTTAGCTCCTAACAGCCCTCTCCATCGAGTCCCAGGCTACATGGGAATTATAAGGACATTAGAGGTTCACTCACCATACTTATTCATGGCTATCAAAGACAATTTATAATGTCCTGTATTATACATTAAACCTCATAATACACAGCTTTCTTCAATTACTGTATCACTGCTGAGTTGAGTTGACATCAGAACTCATTGATTATAAGTGATGATATCAGGGAACTATTTATAAAGATATTTACAGGAGTTTATGCATACAGTATATGTTTTTCTCACTAAAAGAAATGGTGGCTTGGTGCCAAATATTTGAGTTATTATACCTTAAAGCAAGTGTGATGAAGTGAATGCTTTAGAAATTCCTATGCACTTCGTTAAACACATATGACAAACGAGGGGTACATGATAGTGTTTTATCTGATTTTGTTTGGTTACAGAGAATTGTGTGTAACTTAAACACATGTTTTTAAATGACAAAGGGCTTGATTCAGAGTTGTTCACTAATGCTTCTGTGGTTGTGAATTTTGCAGCTGTGGATGTGCGAAAATATTCTAATGTAAAAGTGGCCGGTACACATACACAGCATCCAGCATTAATATAGACTCACTCCTTGAGTGAGTCTATAGTCACTCAGAATGGCCGCCATAACTGAGACTTTGAATCAGGCCCAAAAAGCTGTAGTCCTAGGGTCAAACTTTACTGAAAATACAATGACAAAATGGGAAGAATGGAGAGTAGGGATTCCATGTAGTGAAATACAGTGTAAATCTGTGTAGGGCAAGTCTCAAGGTATGTGTCTCTCTATAAGAGAATTAGTCCCCCACTGTAGGTGAGTGGGATAGATGATATAGAAATACGGCACACTGCTGGAATCTGGAGATGAAAGGCTGGGAAAAGTGAATGTGTAAGGGGGGAATAAGTTGGTGCGGCGTCCCGCACAGTAAAGTCAGTGGACAGCGGCGTGTAGGAAGAGTATTGATGCCCGGTGTGATGTTCTGGGTTAAGAAGTATGGGTGATAACCTGGATAGCAGTGGGAGGAGTAGAACGCTAGCACCAAGTACGGACTCTGGACTTCGCCGGAGAGCACCGGGCTGACCCCGTGACCACCAGCGCGTCTCATCGGGCGGGACTGCACGGTGTAACAGAGATGGATGAACGGAGACGGCTCAGATGGGAACAGTCCCCGTTCTCCAGACCTGTTGAGGAACTCACCTCCTCCTGCCTCGACAGGACTCCGCTCTTACCCCTGCCGGCTCGATGTTCTCTGGGATCCTCCTCTCTAGTCTGATGTCTCTTGTTCCGTGTCCTGGCGGTTCGTGTCAGCCGACACTGTGCGAATGGTCTTTCTCTCCAGTTTTCGCTTTAGGTGATAAATGGGATAGTGGTTCTGGTGCCAACGCGTTTCGACCCACAAAGGGTCTTCTTCAAGGCAATGTGATTAATGTCCAGTCTCAAGGGTGTGTTTTTAAACGTGCAGTCCCAGTCACAAGCTCCATTGATTGGTGCTGGTGTAGTGGGGCGTGGTAACAGGTTTGCTGATTGAATCTGTTCTCTTAAGTGTTTCTTAATAGAATTGACAGCATACTTTGATTGCATGGGCAAATTACAGACATAACAAATGGATACTGTATCTACCAGTATGTACATGGCCTATGTCGCATTGTAGTAATAACTACTGAATAGGGACTGAATAAAGAATAGCAGAGGGAAACCTAAGGTTTAATCTAGTACAGACAGTAGCTAACTGAAATCAAAAAATATAAGATTGTCACAACATGAAGCGGTGAATACAATAATACCTAAGAAATAAAACAATTCAATATACATATATATAGATATATATATGGATGGAGGAAATGTAATATATATTCATGTGGTAAACCTGACCCTTACAGCATAAGGGGATGGTGATGTTGGTGATGATAGTATGGGTCAATTGTCGCATACAATCGATCTGATTTCGTTATCCAGATTAAGACCCCTAGGGTGAAGAGTGCCCATGTTAATAATGGTCCTAAGTTCTTCCTTATTTATTTTTTTGAGATAATCACCCCCCCGCCAGTTGTGTTTGACTGACTTAAGTGCAGTGAACATCAGACATGTTGAATCTGAATCATGAAATCTCTTGAAATATAATGAAAGGGGATGGTCCGCACATCCTTTCTTTATATTGTAAAGATGTTCGTTCACCCTTGTTTTTAATGAGCGAATTGTTATGCCAATATATTGCTTATGGCAGGGGCATTGTATTAAATAAATCACCCCTTTGCTATTGCTTGTTATGTTATCTTTGATGTGCCAAACCATATTGTTACTTGTTGAACTTATGGTCCTGATGGGTTGGGTACTCCTTTGTTTGGTCGTAATGCAAGCTTTGCATGTGCCACAGTAGAAAAAAAACCCTAAACTAGCCCCTCTGTTTTGGCTCCACATTCTAGTTAATGTGTTCTGCGTATTTCCCTCCTTGTTTGGGGGAATGTGATTCCTAGTAATAGTGCTTCTAATGTCGGATGTTTTACGGAACACCACTTTCAGTTTGTGTGGTAAAGCCTTTTTCAGTGTGTCATCTCCTAGGAGGATTGACCAATGTTTGTAGACTAATTGTTTAATACGTTTGGCTTGGTTGCTATACTGGGTGATAAAGTATATATCATTATCCTCAATATTGTGTGTACTTTGTTTTTTCTATTCTAGGAGGGGTTCCCTATCGGTTTTTTTGACATTTGTTAAAACTGCTTCTACTAAGTTAGTATTGTACTTCTTGGATAGTAATTGTGTTTTTAGAAGTTGCCCTTGTGTTTCATAATCTGCAATTCTTGAGCAACTACGTCTCAGTCACTTAAATTGCCCTGTGGGTATACTATTAAGTAGGGGTGAGCGGGTTCGGATTTCTGAAATCCGAACCCCTCCGAGCCCCCCTGATCCGAGGCCGATCTGAGTTAGGCTCGACTTTTCCCGCCTGACTCGGATTTGGAATCGAGGCAAAACGTCATCATCCCGCCTTCCGGGTCTCGCGGGTTTTGAATCCTATATAAGGTACCCGCGTCGGCGCCATTATCTCACTCGGCTGTGGACAGTGAAGGAGGGTGGGAGTTAGGGCTGGCTGGGCTGTGTAGTGTAGTGTAGTGTAGTGCAGAGTAGTGTTGTGCTGTGCTGTGCTGCGCTGTGCTGCTGTTGTCCATAGGGGCTGTGTCCACTACTTCAAAGTCCATAGGGGCTGGTTGTGTTGTGCTGTGCTGCTGTTGTCCAGATGGGCTGTGTCCATTACTTCAAAGTCCATAGGGGCTGGCTGGACTGTGTTGTGCAGTCAGTTGTCCACAGGGGCTGTGTCCACTCCAAAGTCCTGTGCAGTGTCCCAGTCCTAAAGGGGTGCTGTAGTGTTGTCCAGGGGGTGCTCTGTCCATCAGGGGTGCTCCCCCAAGTGCTAAAAAAAAATATTTTTTTTCTGTGTTTGTGAATTGTGCGCGCAGTAGCCGCACGTACATCAACAAAGTAGTGCCAAGCGTGCGCCTGTGTCATAAGTAAAGGGCCAGCTGGCTTGACCATTAAAGGGTGCTGTAACCCCCAAAGTACACTCCAAACCAAATAAAAAAATATTTTCTGTGTTTGTGAATTGTGTGCGCAGTAGCCGCACGTGCATCAACAAAGTAGTGCCAAGCGTGCGCCTGTGTCATAAGTAAAGGGCCGGCTGGCTTGACCGTTAAAGGGTGCTGTAACCCCCAAAGTACACTCCAAACCAAATAAAAAAATATTTTCTGTGTTTGTGAATTGTTTGCGCAGTAGCCGCACGTGCATCAACAAAGTAGTGCCAAGCGTGCGCCTGTGTCATAAGTAAAGGGCCGGCTGGCTTGACCGTTAAAGGGTGCTGTAACCCCCAAAGTACACTCCAAACCAAATAAAAAAATATTTTCTGTGTTTGTGAATTGTGTGCGCAGTAGCCGCATTTGCATCAACAAAGGAGCAGCGCCAAGCGTGCGCCTGTGTCCCATAAGTAAAGAGCCGGCTGGCTCATTTCTTAAAGGGTGGTGTAACCCACAAAGTGCACTACTCTCCAGCAAAAATAAAAAAATATTTTCTGTGTTTGTGTGCGCCTTAGCCGCACGTATATATCAAATTGATATAACATAAATGGAGGACCAAACTTTCTCTGATAAAAATAAAATAGAGAAAGATCAAGAACCACTTCCTCCTAGTGCTGAAGCTGCTGCCACTAGTCATGACATAGACGATAACATGCCATCAATGTCATCTGCCAAGGCCGATGCCCAATGTCATAGTAGAAGCCACATACAATCCCAAATGACAAAGTTCAGGAAAATGACCTTAAAAAAACATTTAAATCATCTGAAGAGAAAACGTAAATTTGCCAATATGCCATTTATGACACGGAGTGGCAAGGAACGGCTAAGGTCTTTCCCTATGTTCATGACTAGTGGTTCAGCTTCACATGACGATGGAAGCCCTCCTCCCACTAAAAAAATCAAACGAGTTAAGCTGGCAAAAGCACAGCGAAGAACTGTGCGTTCTAAGAAGATATCACAAATCCCCAAGGAGAGTCCAAGTGTGGTGGCGGTTGCGATGCCTGACCTTCCCAGCACTGGACGGGAAGAGGTGGCTCTTTCCACCATTTGCACGCCCCCTGCAAGTGCTGAAAGGAGCACCCACAGTCCACTTACTGATATGCAAATTGAAGATGTCACTGTTGAAGTACAACAGGATGAGGATACTGGTGTAGCTGGCGCTGAGGAGGAAGTTGGCGAGGAGGATTCTGATGGTGATGTGGTTTGTTTAAATCAGGCTCCGGGGGAGACAGTTGTTGTCCGTGGGATGAAAAAGCCCATCACGGTCATGCCTGGGCAGAAGACCAAACATTCCACCTCTTTGGTCTGGCAATATTTCTATCCAAATCCGGACAACAACTGTCTTGCCATATGTACCATATGTAAAGGTGGAATAAGTAGGGGTAGGGACGTTAACCACCTAGGAACATCCTCCCTTATACGGCACCTGCAGCGCTTTCATAATAAGTTACTGTCAAGTTCAGAAACTTTGGCTAAGACCGTAAGCAGTCCAGGGACACCTAAATCCAGTTGTCCTGTTGTATCCAAGCGCCTGCAAACCACACCGTCAACTCCCTCCTCGTCAATTTCCTCCTTAGTCAGGATCGGAAGTAGTCCTGCAGGCCATGTCACTGGCATGACTGACTCTCCTATCCGGGATTCCTCCGGAGGATCCTGCATTGCTACGCCTACTGCTGCCGCTGCTGCTGTTGCTGCTGCTGGGAGTCGTTCATCATCCCAGAGAGGAAGTAGGAACACCACTACTTTTACTAAACAATTGACCCTCCAACAGTCCTTAGCGAGGAGGATGAAGTACGACAGCAGTCATCCTGAAGCAAAACGTATAACTGAGGCCTTGACTGCTATGTTGGTGTTAGATGTGTGTCCGGTATCCGCCATTAGTGCAGTGGGATTTAGACAATTGATGGAGGTAGTGTGTCCCCGGTTCCAAATCCCATCTAGATTCCACTTCACTAGGCAGGCGATACTGAGACTGTACAGAAACGTCAGAAAAAGTGTCCTCAGTGTCCTGAAAAATGCCATTGTACCCAATGTCCACTTAACCACGGACATGTGGACAAGTGGAACAGGGCAGACTAAGGACTATATGACTGTGACAGTCCACTGGGTAGATGTATCACCTTACGCAGCAACAGCAGCAGCGTCACCAGTAGCAGCATCTCAGAAACGCCAGCTCATTCCAAGGCAGGCTACGCTGTGTATCACCGGTTTCAGTAAGAGGCACACCGCCGACAATCATCGCCCAGTGGCTTACCCCACTTAGACTCTCCTGGGGATTTGTGATATCTGACAACGCCACCAATATTGTGCGGGCATTACATCTGGGCAAATTCCAGCACATCCCATGTTTTGCTCACACAATAAACTTGGTGGTGCAGAATTTTCTGAAAAGTGGCCGGGGCGTGCAGGTGACGCTTTGGGTGGCCCGAAAAAATTCTGGCCACTTTCGCCATTCAGCGACTGCGTGCCGAAGACTGGAGCGCCAGCAAACACTCTTAAACCTGCCCCGCCATCACCTGAAGCAAGAGGTTGTGACGCGGTGGAACTCCACCCTCTATATGCTTCAGAGGATGGAGGAGCAGCAAAAGGCCATTCAAGCCTATACATCCACCTTTGACATAGGCAAAGGAGGGGGTATGCACCTGACTCAAGCACAGTGGAGAATGATTTCCGTGTTGTGCAAGGTTCTCCAGCCCTTCGAACTTGCCACACGTGAAGTCAGTTCAGACACTGCCAGCTTGAGTCAGGTCATTCCCCTCATCAGGCTTTTGCAGAAGCAGCTGGAGAAAGTGAAGGAGGAGCTAAGATGGAGCGATTCCGCTCGGCATGTGGGACTTGTGGATGAAGCCCTTCATTCGCTTTGCCAGGATTCCAGGGTGGTCAATCTGTTGAAATCAGACCACTACATTTTGGCCACCGTGCTTGATCCTAGGTTTAAAGCCTATGTGGTGTCTCTCTTTCCGGCCCACTCAAGCCTGCAGAGGTGCAAAGACCTGCTGGTGAACACACTGTCAGCTGAAGCAGAACGTGACACGTCAACAGCTCCTTCTTCATTTTCTCCCGCAACTGGGGCTGCCAGGAAAAAACTTAGGTATCCTAAGCAACCCGCTGGCGGTGATGCAGGGCAGGCAGGACCAAGTTTGGACATCTAGTCTGGACTGAAGGACCTGGCAACAATTTCTGACATGTCTACTGTCACTACATATGATACTGTCACCATTGACAGAATGGTGGAGGATTACATCGGTGACAGCATCCAAGTAGGCATGTCAGACAGTCCATACCTGTACTGGCAGGAAAAAGAGGCAATTTGGAGGCCCCTGTACAAACTGGCTCTATTTTACCTGAGTTGCCCCCCCTCCAGTGTGTACTCCGAAAGAGTGTTTAGTGCAGCCGGGAACCTTGTCAGCGAAAGGCGTAGGAGGTTGCTTCCACAAAATGTGGAGAAGATGATGTTCATAAAAATGAATTATCAACTCTTCCAGGGAGACCAGCCTCCAGAACGTACAGAGGGACCTGTGGTGGTGGATTCCAGTGGGGACGAGTTAATACTCTGTGAGGATGAGGATGTACACAACACTGAAGAGGGTGAGGAATCGGTGGATGAGGAGGATGAGGACGACATCTTGCCTCCGTAGAGCCAGTTTGTGCAGGGACAGATTAATTGCCAGCTTGTTTTGTGGGGGCCCAAACGAACCAATCATTTCAGCCACAGTTGTGTGGCAGACCCTGGCGCTGAAATGATTTCTTTGTTAAAGTGTGCATGTCCTGTTTATACAACATAAGGGTGGGAGGTAGGGCCCAAGGACAATTCCATCTTGCACCTCTTTTTTTTCTTTGCATTTTGTACAGTTTGGGGCCTAGTTTTTCAAACTGCCATCCTGTCTGCCACTGCAGTATCACTCCTAGATTGGTCACGTGTTTGTGCTGCCCACTCGTGTCGCTTAGCATAGTCATCCAGCTACCTCGGTGCAACCTTTTGGACATAAAAACACTATTGTGAGGTGTTCAGAATAGACTAGAAATTAGTGGAAATTAAGGTTATTGAGCTTAATAATAGCATAGGAGCAGAAAAACCAACACATTCTGTGATTTTAGCTGTTTTTATGCTTTTAAAAAAAAAATACAGATCCAAAACACAAAACCCAGAACCCAAAACACGGAAGGGTGGTTTTGGCAAAACCAATCCAGATCCAAAACACGAAGAAAGATCCAGATCCAAAACCAAAACACAAAACACGAAAAGTGGCCGGTGCACACCCCTACTATTAAGCCAGCTAGAATTGCAGTTTATGAAACACAAGGGTAACTTCTAAAAACACAATTACTATCCAAGAAGTACAATACTAATTTAGTAGAAGCAGCTTTTACAAATGTCAAAGAAACCGATAGGGAACCCCTCCTAGAATAGAAAAAACAAAGTACACACAATATTGAGGATAATCATATATACTTTATCACCCAGTATAGTAACCAAGCCAAACGTATTAAACAATTAGTCTACAAACATTGGCCAATCCTCCTAGGAGATGACACACTGAAAAAGGCTTTACCACACAAACTGAAAGTGGTGTTCCGTAAAACATCCGACATTAGAAGCACTATTACTAGGAATCACATTCCCCCAAACAAGGAGGGAAATACGCAGAACACATTAACTAGAATGTGGAGCCAAAACAGAGGGGCTAGTTTAGGGTTTTTTTTCTACTGTGGCACATGCAAAGCTTGCACTACGACCAAACAAAGGAGTACCCAACCCATCAGGACCATAAATTCAACAAGTAACAATATGGTTTGGCACATCAAAGATAACATAACAAGCAATAGCAAAGGGGTGATTTATTTAATACAATGCCCCTGCCATAAGCAATATATTGGCAGAACAATTCGCTCATTAAAAACAAGGGTGAACGAACATCTTTACAATATAAAGAAAGGATGTGAGGACCATCCCCTTTCGTTACATTTCAAGAGATTTCATGATTCAGATTCAACATGTCTGATGTTCACTGCACTTAAGTCAGTCAAACACAACTGGCGGGGGGGTGATTATCTCCAAAAAATAAATAAGGAAGAACTTAGGACCGTTATTAACATGGGCACTCTTCACCCTAGGGGTCTTAATCTGGATAACGAAATCAGATCGATTGTATGCGACAATTGACCCATACTATCATCACCATCATCACCATCCCCTTATGCTGTAAGGGTCAGGTTTACCACATGATTATATATTAGATTTCCTCCATCCATATATATATCTATATATATGTATATTGAATTGTTTTATTTCTTAGGTATTATTGTATTCACCGCTTCATGTTGTGACAATCTTATATATTTTTTGATTGCAGTTAGCTACTGTCTGTAATAGATTAAACCTTAGGTTTCCCACTGCTATTCTTTATTCAGTCCCTATTTAGTAGTTATTACTGCAATGTGACATAGGCCATGTATATACATGTATATACAGTATCCATTTGTTATGTCTGTAATTTGCCCATGCAATCAAAGTATGCTGTCAATTCTATTAAGAAACACTTAAGAGAACAGATTCAATCAGCAAACCTGTTACCACGCCCCATTACACCAGCACCAATCAATGGAGCTTGTGACTGGGACTGCACGTTTAAAAACACACCCTTGAGACTGGACATTAATCACATTGCCTTGAAGAAGACCCTTTGTGGGTCGAAACGTGTTGGCACCAGAACCACTATCCCATTTATCACCTAAAGCGAAGACTGGAGAGAAAGACCATTCGCACAGGGTCGGCTGACATGAACCGCCAGGACACGGAACAAGAGACATCAGACTTGAGAGGAGGATCCCAGAGAACATCGAGCCGGCAGGGGTAAGAGCAGAGTCCTGTCGAGGCAGGAGGAGGTGAGTTCCTCAACAGGTCTGGAGGTCTGGAGACTGTTCCCATCTGAGCCGTCTCCGTTCATCCGTCTCTGTTACACCGCGCAGTCCCGCCTGACGAGACGCGATGGTGGTCACGGGGTCAGCCCGGTGCTCTCCTGCGAAGTCCACGGGCCGGACTTGGTGCTAGCGTGCTACGCCTCCCACTGCTATCCAGGTTATCACCCGTACTGCTTACCCCAGAACATCAGCCCGGGCATCAATACTCTTCCTACATGCCGCTGTCCACTGACTTTACTGTGCGGGATGCCGCACCAACTTATTCCCCCCTTACACATTCACTTTTCCCAGCCTTTCATCTCCAGATTCCAGCAGTGTGCCGTATTTCTATATCATCTATCCTACTCACCTACAGTGGGGGACTGATTCTCTTACAGAGACACATACCTCGAGACTTGCCCTACACAGATTTCCACTGCATATAGAACTGCATGTGTACATCCTGGTGATTAACTACATTACTTTGATATATTGTTTGCTCATCTATTTATGTATGTTTTTCTTTCAGTAAAATATATATATATTTTTTAGTCAATTGGGTCACCTTCGTATGCATTATATCCCATCATACGTACTTATATATTTGTAAGGGGTATAGAGCACATTTTCTCATATTTGTTTTTCCTCTGTATATTAGAAAGGCTGGACACCCTTTCATAAGTGCAGCCATACCTCTTACCTTTGCATTAGTTCAGTGCGCAATAGATCCCCATTTGCTCTGTAGTGAAATACAGGGCCGGTGTGCAAGCAGTGTGGCTGCACAGAGCTCTGTGGGCGGCACTACCTTTCACCCACAGATCCTGCATCTAGCTAGCAGGGTGCCTGGAGTGGCACCCTGCAGCAAGAATCTTCACAGCAGTGCCACCTGCAGTGTCCTTAGGACACTTGAGATATGCACACCGCTGCCGTTACAGCCCACCTGCTCTGGGCATTGCTGTAATTTTCACCATTGTAGCCCCGCCCCTCCATGGGACATTATATAGAGGGTGTGTGGCGTGCACCGGACGCCGTGAGCTATAGTCACGGCTTTGGTGAAATCAGAGGAAGATCTACATTTCTGGGGCCCCTTGCAAGGACCTTGAGGCCTAAATGGCGAAGATTTAGAAACCCCCCAGAGAGTGAGAGACTGTAGATAGATAGATGTTAAAACCCCACAGAGAGTGAAAGACTGTAGATAGATAGATAGATAGATAGTTAGAGGTAGAAACCCCAGAGCAAGAGAGGCTGTAAATAGATAGATAGATATGAGATAGATAGATAGATGTAGAAACCCCCCCCGAGAGTAAGATACTTTAGATATATAGATAGCTGTAGAAACTCCCCAGAGAGTGAGAGACTGTAGATAGATAGATGTAGAAACCCCCCAGAGAGTGAGAGACTGTAGATAGATAGATGTAGAAACCCCTTATAGAGTGACAGACTGTAGATTGATAGATAGATAGATAGATAGATATAGAACCCCCCCCCCCAGAGAGAGAGAGACTGTAGATAGATCACATACAAATCCAAAACTTACTCACTTTTGGATCCCAGCTATTGATCCTCCTGAGTGGGATCTCTGGAATCACCCTGAGTCAGTTCTCTTCTCCACGGTGCGTGCTTCTGCCTATGTGCTGTGTGCCATCCCTCCGTCAGCTCAACTTTCAGTTTGTGGTCAGCACTGCAGAGCCGACTTCTGGCAGATGGGACAGCAAAAATGGTGATGGAAGTATCTAGTGGCATCTGGCAGTACTGCACTCAGCAGTGACAATGACAGCAGCTCTCTATTCTGCATCTGGCCGGCTCATAAGAGCCATCCACTGTTCGGAGCTGTAGATAGAGTGTATGCTGGGCAGTACTGATCAGGGGTGTTTCTGGGTACTCAGAGCATATTCTAAGATCATTATTAAGTACTTCAACCCATTGTCTTATGATTCTATTACTAAAATAACCTTATTATAATAACACACACTTTAAAAACTCCATTGATTTTGTTGAAAAATTCACTCATTAAAAAACTTAGCTTTAGGGCCCCTTTGCAGTAAAGGGCCCTGAAGCTTAAGCTTCATTCGTTTCACAGTAGATCCACCTCTGGGTGAAATATACTATGATGTAATTGTATTATTTTTCACTAAAATAAATATTGCAGTAGGTGTGGTTACAGGTAATTGGAATATGTGTTACATTTATAGAGCCTGAAAATTGGCTGCTTTATAAATGTGTTTCTTTTGTGACATTCCGTAGAAGCATTAATAGATTAGTACAATAGTCTTTATCCATATAAAGTCAGAATCCTTTCTGATTGTATAGTAAGTTTTAGAGATACTTTATTTTCCCTCTCCAAAATCACACCTTACAATTCACTTTTAGCAGTGACAGATACTTGAATGCATGCAATTAACTGCAAACGCCTCTGATACAACATTAACAAATACATACTTATTCAAATCACAAGAACAGAGGGGTTTCCAAACAATGGTTTGGAAATAAAGCGAAAACAATAAAAAAAAAGTGATGCCATAAACCAGTAACTATTTTGTAGTCTGTTTGGATTCATTTATTATGGAAATTAATTGGTACAGAGGATTGGTAACAAATTAGCTACATTCTAACATTTGTTCACCTTGAATACTATTGAATGTTTAGATTTGGTAAAATAAAACCCCTGATATCAGCAACCCTTGTGCTCCTTTACACTACTCCAAGAATAATGGTGCCCTGCCTGGGGACACCATAACATCTGTACACAGGAAATGGAAGAAGGAAATAGTATTAGGACTTAACTCCATCTTTCTCCACAGTCCCTGGCAGATTATATCATTGTTATGTATTACCACTATGCGCACAACTCTGAATGTTACTGACATAAATTTGGAATAATCTATAATTTTTTACTACTTATGCATATAGGGCCTGATTCAGACCCGCTCGCAAGCGCTTGAGTGCTTGCGAGTGGGTCGATGGCTTGCTCTGCGCATGTGCAGCGGCCGCACTGCGCGTGCGCAATCCCCGGATCGAGAAAGAAATTCTCTTGTTCCGTGGCTCACTACAAAAGGGGCGGCTGTCGATGTTGAGCGACAGCTCGCCCGTTTTGTAGGCATGCAGGGGGAGTGGCTTCACAAACGGAGGCTTCACCTGCCGTTCACCTGCCATTTGTGGGCGGCCCCACTGACATCACCAGTGATGTTAGTGAGAGAGCTTCTGGCTCTATTAGAGCCAGAAGCTCTCTGGGGCTTGCGGCCACAAGACCCTACCACAAGGGTCTCGTCTCAAGCCCCGATGGTCGCGATGGTCTTGACCATCACGAACATCATTCTGGCCGCTCGCAATAGCTGTGGGTGGTCACCCACAGCTATGCGAGCGGCCAGGAGGCCGCACAAAAAAAAGAAAAAAACCCTGATTCAGAGCAAGCGCTCTTTCAGAGCGTCCAGCTCTGAATCAGGGCCATAGCCCACACCCCAGATGCAAAAATGCCCAGTGTCTATTTTATCAGTGAGCATTGTGCATTAGCTGTGGTTTCAGTCTCACGGTACAGTGATACATACGTATTTATATATTATGTCGACACATTATGTCGACACAACAATGTTAAATTAAATAATGGTTTCTTTAGCACATCCCCTACATTTATAATGTGTATTATACTAGTGTATGTTTTCACTTGCAATATAGGCTTCAGAAGCCTGCTCAGTCAGGCGAAACGCGTAGAAAAAGAGAAATCGATCGTCACGCTGACCACCAGTGTTGAATGTCTGCCAGCAGAGCAGATGGTTCTACAACCATCCAGAAAGGAGGAAGGCATCACAGCACAACAAATACCCATTCATACAACTTTCAAAAGGAGTTGATATAGAGGGACCCCTGCCAGAGAAATAAGTCCCGGTGAGTGGACAGCTGAACAACAACAGGGTGAGTACAGTGACTTGTTTTTTGCTGTCTCCTCTGATAACAAATGAAAACTGCAAATATTCTGTTGACTTATTTGAGAAAGGGAGAAGCCGGATACCCCAACTTTTGGAAATGGTTTCATGACTATTGATAGGAGTAATGCTATTGTATACCCAGTTTATGTTAATTTGGATATTGTCACTGATTTTTCAGCCTTCTTTTATATAATACTTTTCTAATTATGCTCTCCAAAAATATTTTTTTAGAGCTGTACATTTTGTTTTGTTTTTATCACATTTATATACCAGTATTAGGAACGCAGAAAAAAAATCATTAGCATTTGACATCCGCTATAAATGTGTAATTGCTCTAACTGTTTTTTAATATAAATAAATGTACTTTTAATTATCCTTATTTTGTAAGTGGTGAGGCCTCTTTGTTAAAAATGTCTGTATTTACATTAATAGAAACATATGCTAGTATTGGTAAAAGGAAATCGTGCGCTCTTACTATATGTATAAGCAGCTATCTATTTTAGTAAGATCAGAATGAACTGATAACCAATAATGAAGGACCACAATATAGAAGCGCTTGTAATAAAGAACATGTATCTATTAAGCGTGTTATGAGGAGTCCTAAATGGATAAACTTTGATACAATATGGCCTGGCAATCTCTGAAATTATACACTGTGTCAATAAAATGAAATGTAACAAAATTATAACAAAATTAAAAACGCCTGTTAAGTTAGACCAGCAATGTCTGACACACAGTGCGCTACATATAAAAACATGAATAGTAAGATGTTTATAACTCTTTTAGTGGAGTATATGTCAGTTGGGAGTCCCGTATAATGGAAAGGGATCCGGAGCACCGGTGGACTTACCCTACCTTTCCCTGACGGCAGCAAGGGCGACAGTGAGCGGCTAGCAGAATAAAGGTAAATACTGCTGCCCGCTAAGCGCCTTCTGGTTGTGCTTGTCCGGGGTGAGCTTTCTCCCTGGCTTCTTGTTGAAACGCCGATAACGGGAGTGTTTTTGCCTCGTGTGCTTGAGCTTCTTCTGACGAAGTGACGTCAGTCCGGGGTCCTGCTTACACCAACGCGTTTCGTCACGATATGGACTTTTTCAAGGTGTCTGTAGTGCTGTGTTAGCCCTGTTATATTCTACAGGAAATGTTCTGATTGGTTCTTTTCTTGCTTCTGAGATTGGAAGCTGAATCCATGTATACGGTTGTTAAAATGATTGGTGTTTAAAAGGTATAATCTTTATTGGTATCTTTGAAGTAAAAAATATATAAAATATGTAGCACAATGTTTCTTGATAAAATTTATAAATGAACATTATAAAATAAGCTATAAAGACATTTCTTACATTTCATGCTTTTCAATTAGACGCAGCAGTGTGTACAGAGTAATGCCTAGTCTTAAAATGAATAAAAATAATGAATACAAATAATAATATTAATAAGGTAAAAATGTATATAAATATAAATAAGGATAAATGGATAAATAGATATACGTGGGTGTGCACATATTTGAATCAATATAGGGATGTATCTCAAAGATATGATTTATATGGAATGACTGATATTTTATGATAGTGGTATAATGAAGTATATAGATCAGGTTTTAAGAAAGGCTCCCAGATCAAAATCTATGTTCAGTCCTTTAGGGTGGAGGGTGTCCATATTATAGATCCATTTGGTTTCTTGTTTAGAGATTTTTTCTGTGAAGTTTCCTCCTCTCCAATCTTTCTCTGTTTTCCTGATTGCTAGGAATTTAAGTCCTTTTGGGTTCTTCTGATGGTGTGATAAGAAATGATTGGACACACTGTGTAATGTGTAGCCTTTTTTGATGTTGTTGATGTGTTCCCCTATTCTTACTTTGAGTTTTCTGATGGTACGACCAATGTATTGGAGACCACAGGGACATTCTAGTAGGTAGACTACACCTTCCGTGTTACAGCAAAGGTACTGTTTGATCTCAAATTCTATGTTTCGAGAGTTAGACTGGAATCTTGTGATCCCTTTAGTGCTGTTGGTTCCAGTATCTTTACATGTTTTACAGTTCAAACAAAAATGAAATCCTTTATGACATGCAGTGGAGAGTGGTTTTTCCGGAGGTATGCAACTGGCTGTAAGCATATTTTGAAGTGTTTCAGCTCTTTTGTAAACTATTTTTGGTCTGGTTGGGATTAGGTTCTTTGTTTCAGAGTCTAGATGTAGAAGATGCCAATGTTTTTTTATACTCTGCTCCAATGATTTAGTGTAACTGTTGTAACATGTAATGAATAGTATATTTTCTGAATTTTCCTTTCTTTTGTTGTTGTATTGTAATAAATCCTCTCTATTTATTTTCTCAATTTTCTTAAGACTGATGTCAATCTGATTTTCCGAATATTCCCTTTCTATGAATCTCTGCTTTAGAATTTCACTTTGTGCTTTAAAATCTTCATTTTTAGTACAGTTCCTTTTTATCCTCTGGAACTGTCCTCCTGGAATGTTTCCAATCCACTTCGGATGATGGTTACTTGATGAAAGTAGATAATTGTTGCAGTCAACTTTTTTGAAACAAGTTCGTGTGTGTATGGTGTTCTTTTCTACATATATTTCTAAATCCAGGAATTGTATAGACTCTTTGCTGAAATTATAGGTGAACTCTAGGTTTAAATCATTGTGGTTCAGATATCTCAAGAATTTAGTCAGTCTGTCCTCATTTCCTTCCCAAATAAATATGATGTAGTCTATAAACCTTTTCCAATGTTTCACATGTTCTTGATATGGGTTGTTGTGCCAAATTTTGTCATCTGCCCATTTAGCGACAAAGAGATTCGCGTAACGGTGCGAATCGACTGCCCATCACTGTACCGGTTATTTGTTTAAAAAACTGGTTTTGATACCAAAAATAGTTGTGGTTCAGTATAAACTCTATACTGCTCATAATAAAGTTTATTTGTGAATTAGAAAGGTCTGATCTATGGTTCAGATAATGATAAGTATGAGCACAACCATCAGCGTGGCGTATGCAGGTATATAGTGACTTGACATCACAGGTTACTAAATAAAAGGAGTCCTTCCAGGTGATGCTTTTGAGGTCTTGTAGTACCGTTGTGGTGTCCTTAATATAGCTTTTTTGTTTGGTCACTAGTGGCTGTAGAAATATGTCCACATAACCTGAAAGGTTTGAGGTCAAAGATTGAATTCCGGACACTATAGGTCGACCTGGAGGGTTGAGTGGATCTTTGTGTAGTTTAGGCAATTGATAAAATACTGGTATTCTTGGAGCGTCGTTGTTTAAAAATTCAAATTCTTTTTTATTTAAGATGCCCAACCTAAGTCCTTCTTCTAAGTGCTCATTTAGTTCTCTTTTGAACATTTCCGTGGAATCATTTTCTAATATTTCGTAAGTGGTGTTGTCTGATAGAAGTCTCTCTGTTTCTGTTAGATATCTTGACCTGTCCATAATTACAATGCCTCCACCTTTGTCAGCTCCTTTTATAATGATTTCTTTGTTACTTTTCAGTGTTTCTAGAGCTTTCTTCTCCCCTTTGTTTAGATTCATCTTGATCTTTGGTATGGATGGTATTTTCTCTATGTCTTTTTCAACAAGTCTTTGGAACATTTCCAGAGCTGGTCCTTTTATGTGGCTGGGAAAAAAGTTGCTTTGTGGTTTTAAATTTGTATGTTGTATTTCTTGTTCTCCTTCTGTTATTTCTGTGTGGTTTCTAATGATCGGGTTTCTTTGGAAGTACTTCTTCAAACAGAGTTTCCTAACGAATTTGTGCAGATCTATATACATCTCAAACTTGTTCGGTACTGATTGGGACGCAAATTTCAGTCCTTTTTTCAGAAGATTATATTGGTCTTTGCTAAGCTCCGATGAACTTAGGTTAAAGATTCAACTCGTTTGAGTATCTCCTGTTGTGATGTTATTTGACTCGGTTTCCCATGATTTCCTAGTTGACCTGCTTCTTCCTCCTCTCTTTCCTCTTCTATTATATTTCTTCGTGATTTTTTCCACTGGGGAACAATACCCGGGTCGTCGAATGTCTCCAGAAATTCTAAAAAATCTTCTGTTGAAGATAATCTCGTTCTTTTTTTCATGCTAGTGCTCCCAGGTGGACTATTATTTAGCTCTTGGTTCACAATTTTCTGTCTTAACTGGTATGCTTCTTTTATATTTTGTCTTATGGCTTCTTTTCTTCCTATTTCATAAGCTGTCCTTGATCGATTGATCTGTAGGTTTTCTTTCCAAGAAACAAGAAACAAGAAACCAAATGGATCTTTAATATGGGCACCCTCCACCCTAAAGGACTGAACATAGATTTTGATCTGGGAGCCTTTCTTAAAACCTGATCTATATACTTCATTATACCACTATCATAAAATATCAGTCATTCCATATAAATCATATCATTGAGATACATCCCTATATTGATTTAAATATGTGCACACCCACGTATATCTATTTATCCATTTATCCTTATTTATATTTATATACATTTTTACCTTATTAATATTATTATTTTTATTCATTATTTTTATTCATTTTAAGACTAGGCATTACTCTGTACACACTGCTGCGTCTAATTGAAAAGCATGAAATGTAAGAAATGTCTTTATAGCTTCTTTTATAATGTTCGTTTATAAATTTTATCAAGAAACATTGTGCTACATATTTTATATATTTTTTACTTCAAAGATACCAATAAAGATTATACCTTTTAAACACCAATCATTTTAACAACCGTATACATGGATTCAGCTTCCAATCTCAGAAGCAAGAAAAGAACCAATCAGAACATTTCCTGTAGAATATAACAGGGCTAACACAGCACTACAGACACCTTGAAAAAGTCCATATCGTGACGAAACGCGTTGGTGTAAGCGGGACCCCGGACTGACGTCACTTCGTCAGAGGAAGCTCAAGCACACGAGGCAAAAACACTCCCGTTATCGGCGTTTCAACAAGAAGCCAGGGAGAAAGCTCACCCCGGACAAGCACAACCAGAAGGCGCTTAGCGGGCAGCAGTATTTACCTTTATTCTGCTAGCCGCTCACTGTCGCCCTTGCTGCCATCAGGGAAAGGTAGGGTAAGTCCACCGGTGCCCCGGATCCTTTTCCATTATACGGGACTCCCAACTGACATATACTCCACTAAAAGAGTTATAAACATCTTACTATTCATGTTTTTATATGTAGCGCACTGTGTGTCAGACATTGCTGGTCTAACTTAACAGGCGTTTTTAATTTTGTTATAATTTTGTTACATTTCATTTTATTGACACAGTGTATAATTTCAGAGATTGCCAGGCCATATTGTATCAAAGTTTATCCATTTAGGACTCCTCATAACACGCTTAATAGATACATATGCTAGTATTATATACATTAATAGAAACATATACGCTAGTATTATATAAATTAAATATGTACGGGATACGCTAAAGAAATAATTTTACCCTGTTTTGAGGTAGTGGAGTATCCATCTTCTCTTTGAACAGCAACCTACATAATAACTCACCGAGCTGATTTTTTTAAGCACAGCTTAACCTGTGTTACTATTGTCACAATAATGTCGACAATTATGATATTGACATTGATGAAAATGTCTACTTAGAACATGTTGGGATTTGCAGAATGTGAACATATTTACAATGTTGACATGTGAAATGTCAACATTCCACAGGTGCTGGAGGGTTAGGTTTAGACTGCAGCAGTAGGGGGTTGGGCTATGGGAGGGGAAAATTAGGGTTAGGCACTAGGGCGGGTTAGGATTTGGCACTAGGAAGAGTGTTTGGGTAAGGCACTAGCGGGAGGGTAAATGTTAAGCTATGGGAGGACAGGTTGGAGTTAGGCACTAGGAATGTTTAGGAGTTAGGGATACTCACCACCGGAAGCGCTGCAGTAATGAGGTGGAAGTCACCATGACGTCTCCATGAAGTCACCTGGAAGACACAACTGGAGCTGCCACTCCAGGTAAGTCACTGCTAGAGCACAAGGATCATTTTGTCAACATTCTAGTCATGTTGACATTTCATCAGTCTCGATGTAATTAATGTCAACACCTATACCACACCTGATGGAATTACAAAAAGCAATACTTGTTTAATAATTGGTTTGTTTTTATAAGTCCTCATTGAGATGTTGATATTGAGAAATAGCTGCATACTGTAGGTGTGAAATCTGTATAAAAGCCTGTGTGCAGAATCAATTCATTTTTATTTGGTTTGCATAACAACTGGGGTTGGGGAGATTCTTTTACTTTACATTTTTCTGATAGTTTCCTATGATAAAATAAGCCATGAAAAATAACAAATCTGAAGGATGGCGGAGTGCACCCTCCATTGAGTACTTGTGCATGGAGATGTTTGACACCTATTTGGTTTGCTACCCCAGCAAGTCTATGGACATGGCGTGAGCGTGGACCCATCGGAATTATTATAGGTACAGTATATATATATATATATATATATAAGGAAGGGAATAGCAGCGGCACTTGGAGACTGTCAAAAAACCTTTAATGTGATCCCTAACATAGCTCTAACGTTTCGGGGCTCACACGCCCCTTTGTCAAGGTATATATATATATATATATATAAAAAGGTCTGTGAGAGAGCGCTTAAGTAACTTTACAGTTTTTACTGGGGAAATAAGAAAAGGTCGTTCTGGGAAAACACTTCAAAATACTACTATTGAAGTATAAAAGCATTGACATAAAACCTACTAGTTTTTGTGGACAAAAAGCTGTTGACACCCTTATAAAAACATAATACAATTTATTACAATAAAAAACATTTTGTACAGTACCAATACAATTTTAGACGGTGCTGATTAGGTTTACACTTTGAATCCATAAGGAAAAAATTATTGAACTTGAAATGCCCTTGTTTTTTTGAGAAATATTCTATTGCCAGTGATAAAAGATAGATGATAATAATTATATTTTTGGTGGAATCCAATTATATTAAAATCTTTATGAAATGTAATAACAATCTCCCAAGTAATGCTATTGTGAGGTGTTGTTACACCACACAAGGGGCATCCATATAAACTAGGTAAAGATATCAATTAAACTTCTGTACCTATGATTTCCTTTACTTGACATGTATTCGGTGTTTCTATACATATTTATGTTCTCTGTTATATGTTGGAGGACAGTATAATACATTCATCTCACTATGAGATCCCAGGTACATCCTGCACATTGTAGGGCTCTTAGTTTCTTTTGACAATTGGGAATGATGCTGTTTTCCAGATTGACTAGTTACCTTTTGGACACAAAAAAGACTGGGAGCCAATCAATGGATCAAATGTTTTGAAAAATAGCAGCAAATTCACCCAATGGGCTTGTGTTTGCCCACTATTAATATAGAAATACAACAACAAAACAATGGTGATGCACTAATAAACAGATAAATAAGATACTATGTATTTCCCAAAATGGCAGAAAAAATTCTCAAGACACCATCTATGTAATATTATTAATCTTTCTAGAAATAGAATATGTCAGTACATATATTCAGATTTACACTTATAATCATATTATCCACTAAAAAAAACCTCATGTGCACTCCTAAGAACTGAAATATATAAAATATACTGCCTTTACTGGAAGTAAATCACTACATCTTTGATGTCTGGAGCAACCTCGTGTCAAATTAATGACATATGGAAAATCCAATAATGAATATGTGAAGCTCTTTTTGTATGATATATATGCACACACTGTTGCACAAGTCTATCACCACATCGATACCTAGTTACAGAGTCCTAGGAACAATCCGCTGAGTTTTGAAGGACACGCCTCCTATGACGTAGTGGGCACTCCTGGTAAGTAGTGGTGGTCCAGTCGGTGTTTCACGTGTGCAGCTGATAGCCAAGGGAGTTAATTTCCAATGCACGAACCCAAACAAAGTGAGCTGTTTTGAGTCACAGTCACTTGTATAATTGTGCTGATAGAGCTTCCAGCTCCCGGCTTGAGGCCCAGTCTATTAAGCTTCCATAACACAAGATCCCAGTTCCAGTAGCGTGGCAGCAAAGCTACTGTGGTATACAATCGCTGGCACGTAAATCTCTGACTGGTTTCTCTCCAATATGGGGGTTTTATCACCATATTTTAGGTGGAATCCAATTATATTAAAATCTTTTTGAAATGTAATAACAATCTCCCAAGTAATGCTATTGTGGGATGTTGTAACACCACACAAGGGGCTTCCATACATACTAGGTAAAGATATCAATTAAACTTCCGTACCTATGATTTCCTTTAATTGACATGTGTTCAGCTTTTCCACAATTACATATTTATGTTCTCTGTCTGTAATATGTTGGAGGACAGTATAATACATTCATCTCATTATGAGATCCCATCTTGCACATTGTAGGGCTCTTAGTTTCTTCTGACATTTGGGAATTATGCTGTTTTCCAGACTGACTAGTTACCTTTTGGGAAAAATGTCTACCTGTGTTCCCTAGTTTGCCTCAATTCATGCTTTTTGAGACAAAAGTTAAGATTTATCAAAGCTTGGAGAGAGATAAAGTACCAACCAATCAGCTTCTAACTGTAATTTTACAGGCTGTGTTTTAAAATTGACAATGAGGACCCGACTGGTTGGCATTTTATCTCTCTCTGCTTTATCCCTATAGTTTTGATCAAGGGTGTATCTAGTGATCCAAGCGCCCCTGGCAATGTAATGGATTGGCGCCCCCCCTATGCAGTGCCCCCAATAGTAATACCCCAGTAGTAATCCGCCCTATGCTGCATTGCCCCCAGTAGTAGCCGCCCTATACTGTGCCCCCAATAGAAGCCCCCTTATACAGTGCCCCCCAGTAGTAGACCCCAGTAGTAGTCCCCCTCTATACAGTGCCCCCAGTAGTAGTCCCCCTATATAGTGCCCCCAGTAGTGGCCACCCCCCTAAATTACCCCAGTATTGGACACCCCTATACAGTGCCCCCAGTAGTGGCCACCCACCCCCTAAATTGCCCCCAGTAGTGGCCACCCCTATACAGTGCTCCCAGTAGTGACCACCCCCATAAATTGTCCCCCGGGGGGAGCCGGCACACGGAGCTCATTAGTGAGCTCCAGCCGGATCCCTCCGTGGACAACGCAGCAGCAAATGAGAGACTGTCTGACTCTCATTAGCTGGCAGCTATTACAAACACACAGCCGCCGCTGGCAGCTGTGTGTTTGTAAACGGTGTAGGGCAGACTGCTATCACTGCGGTCTGCTCTACACTTGTGGGGCCGGTGGACTTGTCCACCCCTTGGCTACTGGTGGCACTGCCGGACAGCGCCCCCCCTTTGGTCGGCGCTCCTGGCGAGTGCCATCCTGGCCAATCTGTAGATATGCCCCTGGCTTTGATAAATCTCCCCCAAATGTTGAGTTTTAACCTGGGTACACATTAAAAGACTGCAAATCATTCAAAATGTTGTCTAATGTGTACCAATCTTTACTCAGTCTCTGTTATTGTTTCACAAAGTGTATTGGTCCCAATATCTGAGCTCCAACCTAGGAGAGGAGGCATTTCCCCATTCCTTCCCTGGGAAGAAACAGGGGAAATGTCTGTCGGTCGGCCGCGGCTCGGCATACATTGCGGATGCGGCCGACATTTAACTTACAAAATATCGCATCAGATGGGCATGCTGGATGATCCAGCAAGCCCGGCCAATGCGATATCTTAGCATCGGTCAGTGGCACGCACGGTGCAATTATCGGGACGATCCACCAATATCAGCTGTATCGGCCCAATTATTGTATAGTGTATGCCCAGCATTAAATGATGTCCTTTTCTATCTTCTCCCCGACAATCATGTATTAATTCTGGAAGATTGCGCTTAATATATTACTCCAGATTTATGGAATGGAAATTGACACTGTGATATATAATATATTACTTAGCATACCATTACTTTAAAAAAAGGTATAATAATTCATACCTTTATACAAATACATGTACTATATACTGATCTAAGAGTTCTTGCTACTTTTTCCTTATGAAACTTTCTGTTGTAGCTTTTATGGCCTTACTGAGATGCACTTCATGTAACGTTCTCTCTTTTTGGACCACTTGTATTGCCACTAGTAATAGTTGTATGCAGGGGTGTAGCGAGGGTGGTTCCGGTGGAGTATGAGCTCCGGCGTCAAAATGGACAGAGGGCAGCATCCAGGGTTCTGAAATTCATGGGGCACTGCACAGTATGATGGCTGCCTGTTAGCTTTATTTCGGTTTGTTTGCTCTATATCCTAAATAAATTATGGTTCTGAGATCCATTTCTACATTTTATGCTCCCTCAAGCTGCCCAGATTACTACCCCTCCAGCCCTCCCTCCTCTGTGATCATCACCACCCCTCTCTGATAGACTCTTTGCCCCTCCCCTCTCCTCTTTGATACCCTCCCTCCTTCTCTCATTCATTCATTGTGCTTCAATGGATTCAAAAGTGACCCATGTGAGGTAAAGTCCTAAACTTCAATTATAAGGTATGAGATTAAGCAAAGTCACTGCTTTGCTATTTAAAGTAATAAGGTGCTCCGAGGCATGACCACAAAGTGTTGTTTGAAAGGTCTTTTAAAAAATATTAGGAGACCTGAAATAATAATCAATACGCATTCTATTACCCCAATTGGACCTCCATGACTCAGCATGAGACTGCCACTGCTGTTTTTCTCTTCACTTCAATATTATCATGCAGGCTTGCCATACCACACTGGTACAGTTCAGTACAGGGAGGGGTGTGATAATACATCCACTTTCTCCGGGTGCTATGGTTCCATGCTACTCCTCTGGTTCTATGACCCAGGCATTACTAGGTATTTGAAGGCCACATAGCAAAAGTTTGTAAGGGTCCCTATGTACCACCCAATGGTGAAAAATGTATATAACACATATAACTGACAAGGAAGATGGGCCCTCCTCAGCTCTGAGCCCCATAGCATCTGCACCCTTCCACCTATGAAAGTTATGCCCATATCTGTATGTTCTATATGTTTCTATTCACTTTCTGCTAGTTTGTATAGCGAGCTTAGGTACATTATCTCACATCTTGTGTGTTTTGTATCACATATTGGGCTAAATGTTATAGCTTGCAATCTTCTGACGCTGCTGGGATTTATGCGCATGGCAATAATTTTAAAGGCTAAACCAGCTTGGTTTGTAACTTGAAATATATAAAATCTATAACAGAGCCTGATCAGCTTTTACTCTTAGCAATAGGCTATACCCATCGTATTACCCTACTTACGGGGTGATGCAGAAATGAATGCGACATGTTTTTGTGAAGGTATCTTGCCCGTTTTTGCATTCCACAAGTGAGGATGAAGCAGAGCTCTTCATAAATTGGTCACATCTTATCTTATGGCTGAAAGGGAGTAATTGGGTGGTAGCAGGCATCAACAGGTAGGCAGAGTTCAGAGAGGGTGTCGATGGAGTTGTGGCCAATGTTTTATGCATACACAAAATACAGATGGATCTTTTGCACCAGGGGAATGGCTGGTACAATCGCTCACTAAAAATGATGACTGCTATTAAATCAAATATATGGACCTAGGTAGTACAGCCAGAGAGGTGCATACAACTTGGAATACAGGCCAATATATTAAGAACTCAAAACAAAACAAGACATTTGATTCAGGCGCTCATTCGCAATACAATAAAAAACCTCTATATAAACAACAAGAAAAAAGAATGGGATCTGCGCTGTGCTTATATACTATGGTTTCCACAATGGGGGAAATCATATAGCCACAACAGGTTTAAACAAGCAAAACATATTTAATATACATCAGGAACAACAAAAAACAGCACAAAGGCAATATATGTATGACAAGCTATGTAAAATAGACTGGTATTGTGCGGAGGTAGCTAAATCCAATATGGATATTTGGATATTTTGGCAGGTATATACATGACCGCCGGAACCCATAAGAAAACAATTGCTGCCACCAGGACCAGGTAAGTAACTGCTGGGCCATCATTGATGTTAAGTCAACATTCTAACCTGTCAAAATATTCTCCATGTAGACATGATTTGGTATAGATTTGTTCTTTCTTGAGAGATTTTTAAAATGTACTTATATAATAGTCATGAACAACAATGGTAATCTGGGAACTTGCTGTCCTTCTATGGTGGTTACATATAAACTCTTAGATACAGATTACAATAGGCCTTACCGTATAGCAGGAACATGAGTCTGGAGAAATGTGGTGATGTCCTTGTCAGCATATAAACTTAAGGATAGATATGAGTATAGGACAAGTAACAGGACTGTGCATCAGCAAGGCCAGTTCCATCCTTGTCAGTGTGTATAGCAATATAGTCTTTATACGATCAGGTGCCATTCGAAAGTTGCTCAACCTCTCCGTAGATTTGCAAATGTCTTTCTAGCTTGGGCTTTGTCCTGTTCAATAGCCTTTAGCATAGAATTGATCAACGCGTTTCATCTCTGTATGGAAACTTTTTCAAAGAGTGCAAATATACACATTTAGTTCTGTAATTCTGCGTTTAATGGAGGAGCATTATGGCTGACATGTGTATAACTGCATCAGCCTATTAAAATCCAGTCTATAACTTTTTTTAATACCATTGATCCCTACAATTATAAATTAATGCTGATAATCATCATCATCATCATCATCTGCAGAAAAAAAGGAAACGTATTGTAGCTTGCTCCAAAGACCAGATGTAGCTGAATCTGATTTTCCTTTATTAAAAAGGTTTGAAAAAGCTGCTTAATATTATTAACTACTGATTATTTCATGACATTGAGACTTTTCAGGTTGTACAGTAGTTATGTATTATGTTTTATGTATTTTCTACTGTCAGAGTCCTTGTCCTGTGTCACTGTGTTGTTGCTGTTTGTCAGCTTACACTTGGCTAAGAGATGATTCTTCTCACTACAAGTCCTGCATGCATAACCATACAGAGGGCATTTTTCTATGTCTTCTACCACAATACCTGAACTTTACTGAATATCCAGGGAGCTTTTCACTTTGTTTCCCTTTACTACATTCTGCATGTAAAATATCAGATGGGCCTTCAATCATTTTCAGTCTGTCTATTGTTAGCTCAGAAGCTCTGCATATTTGAAGACCTTGCTCTAGACCCTGATCTTCTTCCATGAGTAATTTTTCTCTCAGGTGAGTGTCTTATTCTGCATGACATCCTATCTTTGAGGAGACAATATCTTTTATCCCATTATTACAGATAGCTGTGTCATACTGTATGTGTCAATATTTTACCTAGGTTCTTGAGTTTTTGAAAAACATTTCTTACTACAGATTCTTTTCAGATGGCAGAATGTATCCCATGTCCGTATTACATCTGTCGTACAGAGACCATTAGAAGCTTTTGATGTAAATAAGTCTGTGACATGTCTCTCTGATATTGGCCTTTTTTCCAATCAAGAAATGGAACAGTTTTATTTTATGTTCTCAGTACTGGGAACTACTGTAACATGATAATCCACATATGGATTGAACTCTGTCCAGGTCAGAAGATATTGCATTTAATCTCTTTGGGGTTTTCATACCACTCTCCATAGTGTATTAATGCTAAAAATGGCTAGGTTTTAGCAATTGCCAAGGCTGTTTCTCACAGACTCTGGGCCTAATTTACAGTTAGGAGTGAATTCAACTAAACGGGAATATTTGAATTTTGTCAAAATCATGTTGCACCGCAGTGAGGGGAAATAAAATAGCTAGATAGATTTAGAATTGGGAGGAGGTAAACCTCCTAAATCAACACTATAGTACAGTGCAAGCTGTATAACGCTGCCCAGTATGTGTGTGCTACATACAAAGCAGAAATGTTTACCCTGCAGTGAAACAAAAATGCAATTGCACCCATTACTATATGATGTTGTTGTTCAGATGTATACTGTAGATGAGCGGGTTCGGTTTCCTGGAAACCGAACCTCCCTGAATTTACCTAATCCAAGGACAGCTGTGCCACTACTCAGATCTCAGCGCCATTTTCGGATCCAAAATTCGGTGTCATCTTCCTGGCATCGGATCTTGCGAGTTTTGGATCCAATATAAGTACCTCCCATGGTAATTCAGCATAATTTGTCACTGGATCGCGAGAGGGGAAGAAGTGTAGGCTAGGCTAGGTTAGTTAGCTTAGCTAGTCTAGTGACAGTCTAATAGTGACAGTGACAGTGAAGTTGATGGGCAGTGTCATTGACAGTCCCCTAGGTAATACTAACTGAGATAGTTTTGTGGATAGGCAGTTAGCAAATCATTGTTTTTTTATAGTGCAGGAACATCATATAATATAATAATTAATATTGTTGTATGTGTGCCTTAAAAAACTATATTTTTATTTGATGCTGTAACTTCAGGCTGTAATATCATATATCAGTCAGTAACAATCAGAAGATCAAGGGCCACCACACAGCGTGCGGCAGTTGGTGGGCATGTTTTGTTTTGTTTTTTTGTAAAAAATAATATTGTTTATTTTGTTTGTGAGAAAATTCAGGCAGTGATACTGTCCATGTGAGATATAACAGTCTGTAATTGTCAGTAGATCAAGGGCCACCGCACAGTGTGTCACAGTCGATGGACACTTTTTTTGTGAAAATTTTTTTTTTATCTGTTTGTGACAAAAATCAGGCCATGATACTGTCCATGTGAGATATAACTGTTAGGAATGGCCAGCAGATAAAGGGCCACCATGCAGTGTTTCTCAGTCAGTGGGCACATTTTTTTTTGTAATAATAATAAATAATAAATAAAAAAAATTCAAGCTCCGATATGGAACATGACAAACAATCAACACAACAGCAGGTGTGACAACCAAGCACTATTGCTGCAGCTGCTGCCACCACCAGTCATCATGACGATACTGCTTTAACATCATCTACTAAAGCCAATGTTCAAGGGTATAGAGGCTTTCAGTAAGGACATCTAAAATAAAAAAACAATATTTTACAGTAGTAAAGAAAAAAACACCTCTAATAAAGGGAAAGTTTAGTACAGAAAAACATAAAATTGCAAACATGCCATTCACCACACGCAGTGGCATGGTGATTCTTCAACTGTCAGTGAGGCACCTTCTTATAAGGATGCAAGACCTTTTCATTCTGAGTCTAGAAGAGGTGTCAAAAACATGAAGACCACTAAGGCAGTAGAACAAACTGTGTGTTCAGAAACACAAATATCACAAATCTCTGAGGAGAGTTTAAGTGTGTCCACAAGTACTAGGTGTAAGCCTGACCTTCCTGGATCTCATAAAGAAGCCCCCCTTTTCCATTTATGCACCCTCTGCTAATGTGGGGATGAGCAGCACAAGTCAAGAAGTTGCTGACCTAGACATTTAAGATGCTACAGTAAAAGTGCAACAGGATGAGGGGGATATTTGTATAGAACATGCAGGGGCTATTGAGGTTTTTAATAATGAGAATGTTGATGATGAGGATGTTCTTTGTGTAAGTGAGGCACCAGTGGAAGCAGTTCTTTCCCGTGATAAGAAGCCCATTGTTATGCCTGTGCATAAGACAAAATTAATCCACCTCTTATTTGTGGAATTATTTTTACCCAAATCCGGACAACAGTTGTTTTTAAAGCCACAGTAAGTAGAGGTAGAGACTTTAACCATTGTGAGGGTCTATAATAATTTGTAGAGTGTTTATTACAGCATAAGATTCATCAGTACTTAGGAGAAAAACCTATTTTCCTTTACACAAAAGTCATGAGATTGAACCAGCAGCTGATACAGAGGAACAGCTGACAACTCCAGAAATAGGACACTAAGTTTGGACTCCATGAAGACAAGATAGTGTGAAGACCCTCTGACACATCTTATGTGCTGTTAACCAATTATATGTATATTTTGCTGTTAACAATTATTGGCAAATGTTTGTAACACAGCAGTGTTCTTGAACTTATAAAAAGGCAGCTCAAAGAGGATGTACCTCAAAGCTGAGTTGAATTCATCACAATGTGTGCTGAGTTTACTTATCTCCCCAGCCGGCTGGATAATACAATAGCAGAAGTTTCTCATACCTTGGTCTAAGGGTAGTAAGCCTCATCACCCTAACATTTCCTGGGGCAAACATCTGGGATCCCCAACTGCCTGTCCAGACTGAGCAATGACCATCTGAAAATTGGTTACCGCAGAAGCAAATTCTGATCGGTGAGTATTGAAAAACAAATGCGCATTTGCGCTTTCAATACTCTCTTCTGCACTTCCTAATTAGTATTGTGGGGTTCAGTATGGATAGGCTAATCAGGGATCTATGAATAATATATTGTATGATAAACCTGCTCTTTTAAAGTATAAGTTGTCTTGTCTTGAAGATGAGTGAAAGGAGTATGATTGTATGTGTGCTAACTATGAGATGTCTATAAAGGAACCAGATCTTTAAATAATCAACCAAAGACTACACTTCTCATCTGCAATCAGAGGCTTGTCCTGTCTTTTGAGAGGTGTGACCCCTGGGTTGAGACATTCAATGATCTCCTCGCTCTCAGAGTAGCTGTAAAAAGTGACACCTAGCACTAAAGCATGGTAAAAGTTTATAGGGTTGCAGAGAAAGCTGCCCATTGAGTCGGGATAGCATCCTTCACATTTCCTTGATGGTACCCCTAGGGGTGCCTGGGTCCAGAAGGTTGTACATGTTATTAATTTGTGTAGCATGCCAGAAGGGTTAGAACAGTGGGTCATAATCTGTGGGAGTGTTATAGTGACATTGGGAATACTGTATTGTCTCTTGAAATTAAGGACAGGGATAACAGGTCTCCAGAGTCTGATATGTGAACCACATATAACTAAAGTGTGAGTGCTGTACTTGTGTAGTGATATTACCGAAAACCAGATCATTTATAAGTCCTGTTTTAATAGTTGTAGTAAATAAGAGGATCCCTGTGGTATATACTTGCCTCATAGGGTGTCAAAATATTTGGCTACCAGGTTAGAGGAGGACTGGGCTGGACTAATATGCTACCCAGTAATTTGTGCAGGGATAGTTTAGCAGCTGCATGAAGAAGGTTACAGCACCTGCAAGAACAGTTTAATTTGCCATGCCACCAGCTGAAGCAAGAAGTAGTAACAAGGTGGAATTCCATATTTTATATGCTTGAGTGGATGGAGGAACAGCAAAAAACCATCCAAAGCTACATAACAAGCCATGACATAGAGAGAATGTACCTTACTCTAGTGCAGTGGAGAACACTTTGTGTTATGCAAGGTGCTGAAACCTTTAGAAATTGTCACCTGTGAAGTGAGTTCAGACACTGCCAGCATAAGTCAGGTCATTCCCTTAATTAGACTTTTGGAAAAGCAGCTTGAGAAACTGAAGGAGGAGCTGAAACAAAGTGATTCTGCTCAGTATGTTGGACTTGTGGATGAAGTCCTTTATTCACTTTGCCAGAATCCAAGGGTTGTCAGCATCATAAAACTGGATCAATACATTTTGGCGACCGTGTTCCATCCTAAGTTTAAATCACGTCATGTCTTTCTCTCCAACAGATAAAGATCTGAATAGATGCAAAAGTGCTGTTGGCAAGCAAATTGTCAGCTCATGGTGATGTCTCCTCCTTCAGTTTCTCCAGCAACTGCGGCTGCCAGGAAAAAAACTCAGCTTTCCTAAGAGACCCACTGCTGATACAGATGAGTCAACACAACAGTTTGACATCTGGTTGGGTCTAAAAGAATTGCCAAATATTAGTGACACATCTGCGGTGACTACATCTGATACTATCACCATTCAAAGAATGGTGGAGGATTATTTTAATGATAGCATCCAAATAGGCATGTCCGACAGTCTTTTTGACTACTTGCAGGAAAAGAAAGCAATTTGGAGGCCCTTGCACAAACTGGCTTTGCTTTACTTAAGCTACCCACCCTCCAATGTGTACTTAGAAAGAGTTTTCAGCACAGGCGGGAACCTTGTCAGCGATTGGCATAGGAGGCTACTTCCTCATAATGTGGGAAAGATGATATTCATCAAAATGAGCTACAAATTCCACGAGGAAGACCTTATTCCGGCAATTACGTCAAGTCCAGAGGCACCTGTAATGGTGGATTACAGCAGGGACAAATTAATATTGTGTGAAGATTATGTACACACTGATGAGGGTGAGGATGATAATGGTGATGACATCTTGCCTCTGTATTGTCAGTTTGTACATAGAGATCATTGCCAGCAATGTCAGCTGCCCATTGATAGCTTGTTTTGTGGGGGCCCAAACATACCAATTACTTCAATCACAATTGGCAGGCCATGTCACTGATGTGATTGGTTTATTAAACTGTGCATGCTCTGTTTAATATATACAACATAAGGGTGAGTTGGGGGGCCCAAGGAGAATTCCATCTTGCACCTCTTTTCTTTGCATTATGCTCTGTTTGGGGCATTGCCGAGTGTCTTTTTATGTAGATGACAAATATTTTTATACTTTATTAAACTGCCATCCTGTCTGCCACTACAGTGCCTCTCTGTTTTCCAGATGTACCATGTAGGAATTTGAACTGCCACATGTTTATGCCATCCACTGCTGTCGGTTAGCTTAGTCAGCCAACTAGCTTGGTGCAACCTTTGGACTAAACTGGATGTAAACAATATTGTGAACTGTAAGGTGGTCAAAATTGACTGGAAATTAGATGAAATTAATGTTATGCAATTGTAGCTGTTTTTTCATTAAAAAAAAAAAATACAGATCCAAAACCAAAACAAGCGAGGGTGGTTTTGGCAAAACCAAAACACAAAGTTAATAAAGATCCAAAACCAAAACACAGGGGTCGGTGAACATCTCTATTCAGATTTGGCTATGCATCTTGTAACTGGATTTGCTCTAATGCTTTCATTCTAAAATGAGTATTTCAGACTGCGCTAAATCCGATAGGACTGTATTTTGGGGTACCAAATTGAATTGAGTCACAGCTTATTTGCACCAAACCCAGATCTGAAAATGAAGCAAAACTAAATTTTCCTAGGAATCTTGTATCTCACTTGTTTTGAATCACACATGAAAAGCTACATTTGCTCTCAGCTGTCATTCCAAATAAAGGGTATCATTCAGACGCGCTCGCAAGTGCTTGAGTGCTCGTAAGTGAGTCGATATTTGGCTGTGCGCACTGTCAGCGGCCGCACTGCACGTGCGCAAGCCCCGGAGAGAGAGAAATCCTTTCGCTCCAGGGCTCACTACAAAAGGGACGGCTTTAGATGTTGATTGACAGCTCGACCCGTTTTGTAGGCGTGGTGGGGGGCTGGCTTCACAAACGGAGGCGTTCTCAAGCGAACACCTGCCGTTTGTGGGCGGCCCCACTGACATCACCAGTGATGTCAGTGGGAGAGCTTCCAGCTCTATTAGAGCCGAAAGCTCTCTGGGGCTTGCGGCAGACGAGAACCTACCACAAGGGTCTCATCGCAAGCCCCGATGGTCGCAATGGTCTTGACCATCGCGACCGTCATCCTGGCCGCTCGTTAAAGCTGTGGGTGGTAACCCACAGCCTAGCAAGCGGCCAGGAGGCCGGATCATTTTTTAGATGTGGCCGCCCTCATTCAGAGCGAGCGCACGCAATTTGCGAGCGGCTCTGAATGAGGTCCAAAGTGTTGGGAGAGGTTCTATCATTAGGTGCAGAGAGTTACAGAGAGGATGAGACAGGATGACACAGAAGTCCTGATTCGAATTCGCTGCTGCGAAAAATTGTAAATGCTAGTTACAGTCTTCACCTTGTGAACCTGAGAGTGCCGGACACTGCAAGGCCTGAAACGCCCTGCGATACTGTACGTATTTAAACTTGGGCAAAATTGCATAGAAGTCCAGTAGTCCAATTTACAGTACTTAGAAGCTCAGTGCAGCCCCCGGGGTAAGTGTGGCTGTGACTCAAAGATGGTTGTCTAGCATGGTGCTGGGGTCTGAGTAGTCACGGGGCCTGAGCTTGAGCACCACCACCATGCAGAGTGAAGCCCGGATGCAGCTGAAGGGACCAGGTAGATCCAGCATGAAACGTCTGGCAGCGTGGGCCGGAGTTGAGAGGGCTGATCGTGGGTGCTGAGGATCATGGCATGACTCATGGGAGACAAGAGGATGGGACCATGGCCAGGGCCAGTCACACGGTGCAACAGGGGATCCCCGGTGTAGTCGCCGACAGCAGGAAGCAGCACATCATGGCGGACTCCTCTGATGGGAACAGAAGGATGGGCAGTGAGGAGCAGCCATCTTCTCTTTTGCCCTTCAGTGCACGGCCTCAACTTTACCGTAAACTGGAACATTTGTGCACAAAAACTAGTACTGATACGATCTTGGGAAAATTAGAATGTATAGCATCCTACTTCAATAACATGGCTTATATGGACATTAGCATTCGTTTTTACATATGCTCATTGTGAATGAGGCACATAATTAGGTGGGAGTAGAATCAGGGAATATTTTCTAACTCACCAATTACAGCATTGTCTCTCAACTCTTGTCTTGGAATCCATTACTCCTGCACCTGTTGCTCCTGGAGCATACATGTCTGGAGAGGGATGAGAGTGCATGTCAAGACTAGAGTTCCAGTACCAAGCACTCCCAGTTCAAGGACTCTTGCAGCCAGCACTCCATGCCACAGATGTGCCTCCCTAAAGATTGCCAGCCAAACCCAGGCCACAGCGAGGTAGAAGTGCTGGTGTTGTTTGTGGTGGAGAAGCTGCAACACACCGACAGGCAGCTTTCAGCTGCACCAAATCTTATGGGTCTATTTACTAAGCCTTGGATGGAGATAAAGTGAACGGAGATACAGTACCAGCCAACCAGCTCCTAACTGTCATTTTTCAAACACAGCCTGTGACATGGCAGTTGGGAGCTGATTGGCTGGTACTCTATCACCTTTCACTTTATCTCCATCCAAGGCTTAGTAAATAGACCCCTTAGAATCTTGAAGGACATTATAGCACAGGTCAATGCGGAGGCAGAAATCCAGCAGAGTGCCATAAAAATAAACAAGTAGGTGAGTCCATTTGATTATATATTATAAAAAAATAACCATCAGGTTTCCGCTCTTTGCACTTTTGTTTGCATGGCATTCTGGGGCACAAACTTGGCATGTGATGTCACCAATCAGAGACAAGGGGCTGGATAAGCAGAAGAATATCAGTTTTGCACATGTGCAATACAGAGAAAGCCCATGCGTCTGCAGTCACATCCTTGCACTGTTTGATGGAGTCATGGTTCAACCACTTAACTGACTATTTTTTCCCAGCAAGAACAGTCAAAAATTTTAATTTTAAAAAATTATATATAATATATAAAAGATTTTATAAAATAAAAAAAAGTGTGCCTAGGGGTATTTCGCACCACCCCATGCCCATAGACTCTTGTTATGAAATAACTTCCCTCCCCCATTGGCAAGAGAACCCCAGTGATCATAAGTCCTAATAACAGTACCCCTACACCCCCTTTGTAGTGAAAGAATCAGCCAAATAGTGCGCAAGGGGGTACTAAGTTTCCCTCCTTGTACTTTGATCATTGGTGCATGTACTCCAGAATGCCGTTCATATAACATTCTGGGGCGCAATTCCATCAGTAATGTCGTCGGTCACTGACTGCCGTATGACTGCATGGGGGTGCGGGGAGTCAGAGGAGATCCCTTTTACACTTGTGCAGAATGGATCTCCTCTTTAAAAATCCAGAGCACACAGCGGGGCAGTGTGGTCGCATGTGATGTGACCTTGTCAGCAGAAACAATTCTGGCTGCAGTCACATCACATGGTAAGTGGTTAAAGAAAATTGCAATCAGAGCTCCTGCATAGTCTCAGTTCTATTAAAAGGAATACAGAGAAACATCCATTTTACAGTCATAGATTTTACACATTCCCATAATTTACACTTTTTAATCATTGTCACTTTGTTCTGTAATGTATTTAAATGAATTTACACCAGCTATTCACACATATTACACCATAAAAAAATTACTCAGACACACATCTGTTAAATTACTATACAGTATTTTTTTTTTCTTAATTTGAAACACTCTGAATTTTTAGTATCGTATAAAAATTCAGATTTTAGTAATTTGAAAGGTACGAAATATGATACATACAGCACATAACACTGGATACTGTATGTCTTTTCAGATAAGGGCAACTTTGACTTGTAAAGTTTGTACACATTTAATTTTACTGTAAAGATACGGGAATTGAAATGTTGGTGAATTATCTCATATTATATACAGCCAGTGGTGATACAGTGAATTTACCAGGCCCCATAACAGAATTTAGGAAGGGGCCCAACAACTACAGTCTAGCTGCTAATGCTTATGGCCAAATTCCAGCAGAGAAATCAGTGAAATTCTGCAGACTGCATGTGGCCTGATGGGAATAATCCTCAAATACATTTTAAAATCTTAATCATCTCCATTGCCGATGTTGTAGCAATCTAGTGATGGATCAGTATAGCTACACTGACAGCTTACAGTATATACATACTGCCAAGCAGGGGCGTAGTGAGGGCGGAGCCGGAGGAAAAGGTGCTCCAGGTGCCGGCTACTGGTGGAAGCGTCAGAACGGGGCTATCTATATTTGTATTTAGGGTAATTGACAGCAGTTTATTACTTTCCTGGATGTGGGCAATTTTGGCATAGAACTTGCACCAGGGAAAGCAGCTCTTCCTATGTACATGCTACACCCGTGATCTCACCTCTGCTTCTCCCCTTTACCTCTGTTCTGCATCCTTGACCGGGAGACGGAAAGTGCGTCAGCCCCAGACAACCCTGGAGAAGGAAGTAAAGAGAGCCCATCACTGCCAGCTGCACAAAGCCTGCAAGTTGGGGCTAGGTGAGAGCACTGGTATGGGTTCATGGGGTGCAATGTGTGTGTATGGTGTGTGTGACACAATGGGTGACTGCTGTGTGTGTGACAGTGACTGACTGCTATGTGTGTGACTGTTGTGTCTGTGTGACAATGGCTAACTGCTGTATGGGTGTGTATGACAAGAGGTAACTGCTGTGTGTGTGTGTGTGTGACTGCTCTGTCTGTGTGAGAATGGCTGGCTGCTATATATGTGTGTGTGTATTGAGGCAATGGGTGACTGCTATGTGTGTGTAAGAGAGAATGGGTGAAGGCTATACACCTGCATAGTAGCCATATCTATCCAATTTTTCATCTACATTGGATGCAGATTAATTTTTTCATTGCTCAGATAAAAGTTCTGGATCTCTGCACACACCCATGCACAGCTCAAAGTGCGCTAACAGGAAGGAAATGGCATGCTGAAATTTGTTGCACTGTTTCATGGGCCCCTATAATTGCATTTCTCCAGTGGGCCCTTCAAGCCCCAGTCTGACACTGCCCTTGTTGGCTTTTTATCACTTGAACTTACTCCCAAATTCTGGCCATGCCTCCTCCCCGTATGCACTTTAGTAGAAGATGGTTGGGGCCACCATAGCATGCATTGGCTCCAGGTGCCAAAGCGCCAAGCTACACCTCTGCTCCCAAGTGACCTCTGAATAACCTGTCCTCTACAACCAACATGAATTATACTGTTGATTGCTCATCTCTAAACATCTACATCACAAAGACGGATGTGCTCATTCTGGAACATATGCATTGCTTGCTTACATAATTATATATGCCACAGAAGATAGTGTTATGATGATAGAATGAATGAATATATGAATAGGAAAATGCTTGCCACTCTGCAGATTCCTCTCTGTAAGTGAATACAAAAGTATTTTGATTCCTTATATTGCACATTGACATCCATCAGTCAATGAGATGGGGCATGAAAAGACATTAGAGAGGTGCTTTCTTTTCCAGATTGCAGTGGACATAGAAGAAGGATGAGGAATTAAATTAAACTGCTACATTCATTGTCTGACCCAACTATAAGACAGTTAATACATGAATACATAGTTATTATTATTATTATTATTATTATTATTATTATTATTATTATTATCATAGACTTGTAAGTAGCCACACCCCCTTAAACGTTGGTCATTGGGGAAAACAGGACATACTAGTTGGACAAAATAAATGCAGACATGAAAAAAAGGTAAGGAGGGCCCTGCTCATGAGTTCTAATTGGAAGAGGCAGAAGAGGAGCTTGTGTGGTTCAAAATAGAGATTGGGACAGTTGTGAAGGAGTATTAGGGGTATATTTACTAAAGTGTGGGTTTTTATAATTGGAGATGTTGCCCATAGCAACCATTCAGATTCTATTTAACATTTATCAAGCACCTTCTATATATAGCCAAGTGCCTTGTCCAATACATTCTTGCAAGGCTGCACCTTCAATATATCAAGGAATAAAAACAATATAGAAAGAAACCCATATGTAGGAAACTTTAATATTGCCAATGATTTTATTCTTCCCGTACATGGCCTCTTTCAGCATAGCAGTAATATAGCTCATCTCTTACATAAGGTGACCACTAAAGTGTGGTGGAACTGCCAGATTAGACAAAGTCTCTTCTAAGATATAACTTTCATGCCCTCAGTCACTATAAAAGCTTGCTCCCTGTATTACATTGTCTAATATATCTTAGTGTAGAAAGCAGTGCTCATGCACATGTACTAGTCTGGAATGCAGCTACTTGCCAGCGACTTGGAGGACCTGCTGGGATATAGTTTGGCAACTTCTAGATTGCACGTGTTCTGTTAAAGGCACATCAAATGGCACAATATATGGTTTAAAACATTAAAAATAATTTAATAATAAAACTATAAAAACTATTTGCGCTATCATCACTGTCCTCAGTCTTGCTGTGCAAATTTTCCAAACAGATCGATCTATACATACAATACATCTAGTACTCATAGGGTCACTGTGGTTGGTGGCTGCTCTCATCTCGCTATTCTCTGGGGACTATCTAGGAAGCGCTGTACAGACTCGGCTTCCCTGGGTGTTTTCTGAGACGAAGGGGCACAGAGAGAGGGAGGAGTGGGCACTACTTACCCATGCCCTCGGCCAGTTGGAGGGGCCTAGTGGGGGCCAGAGTGTGATCGCCCTCACCACCAATGTATAGCAGCGCAGTGGCATATCAGGCAGTGAGAGGAGACTACTAGATTAAGTATTTATTGGAAGAGGTGGCATGGTCACACCTTCTGAATTCAGCCATGCCCTTAGTGCCCGGGCCCAACAGAGCTCCTAATGCCATTGCTGAGGAGGCGGCAAGTCTGGTAATAAGGGTCAGAGAGAATCTTTAGGACTGAAGGGGAGAGGTATCAAAGCTTCTAAAGAGTGGAAAAGTGGACAAATTCAAGAAGTTGCACATAGTAACCAATCAGCTTCTAGCTTTCATTTTATAGAATGTATTTGATAAATGATAGCTAGAAGCTGATTGGCTGTTGGTACTAACTATGCTTCACTAGCAGCAACTTTACATTTATACATTTCTTCAGGCCAGCAGCAGCAGTGAAAATTATGGCTGCAATGTGGGCAGCTCAGCCCTGGCCCCTGTCCAGGGTCATCGCTGCCAACATGAATTGTGGGGCCCATTACTGACAACATAGGCAGGGTCAACCCCCCACCCCCCAATCAATTGGTTCGTGAACCAGTTTAAAAATTCCCAAAGTTTGGCTGTGGTTGTTATTATAGCATGTCAATCTATAATATAATTATCGAAACTATACAAGAGAAAACCGATGTAAATTCACACACACAACACCAGAATATATACTAAATATATAGGGAAAGCAACGTAAATTCTACATAAAAAGTAGGAACCACATAAAATACATCGAAAAAGACAGAACCACATAAAATACATTGAAAAAGCTGGAACCACATAAACTACAGTGGAAAAGTCTGAACCACATAAAATACACTGAAATAGCAAGATCCACAGAAAATAAACTGAACTTGCCAGATCCGCATAAAAAGCCAGAAGGAAGGGGAAAGGAAGTGCAGGACACAGGGCAGGGTAGGCTGGCTGGACTGGGGGGCAGAGGGAGGAGACAGGCAAGGCTGGCTGGACTGGACTAGGGGGGAGGCACAGAACAGAGAAAGCTGACAGGACTGGAGAGGCAGGACAGAGAATGTTGACTGGACTAGGGAGGGCAAGGCAGAGAAGGCTGGCTAGACTGTGGGGGGGGGGTAAAGGGCAAGGTTAAGGACTACACAGTCCACATACCTGGATTAATGGTTTCTTCAGATGGGAGCCAGCAAGGTAGACTCAGTGCAGATGGCATTTCATATATGGAGAGCACGGAAAGAGGGGGCCTGAGTGGCAGCGACGGTGCTGCACCGGCAGCCAGGAACAATTGATACGATGCAGACAGCATTTCAAATATGGCACCGGCCATGAGCCAATCACAGCTTGCAGACCAGCAGCCAAGCAGGAGCAGCTGCTGTGTCCACTCCTGATTGGCTGCCGGTCTGTGAGCTTTAGTTTGCTCTCGGCTGGAACCATATTTTAAATGCCACTGTCAATGTATCATATCTCTCTGGCTGTCGGTGCAGCCCCTCTGCCAGGGCCCGGGACTGTACATCTGTTATGTGCAAAGAATGTATGTTATATACTAGAATAATATAGTCCTGCTGTAAAATCCATATACTGTCATTGGAGCACTTGGTGTTTTGTGTTAGTGTTGACATATAATTCAATCCAAGCAATAAGCATGAATCAATTAAACATACAGAGAAATATATTGAATATGATGTCTGAAATACCTTAGACTTTCCAGGGTTCTGAAATGTGGCTCTGTATTTCCTCTATACTACTCTGATATTCCCCTCCATTATGTAATAGATCCCCTCACAGTAACTGTAGTGGGAAACACATATGGATTATGTTGGTGTATACAAAATTATCACAGAACAACAGAAATAATTTGCTTCTTTATCTTTCTGTTTTTCTTCATACTGTACTGCTTTTCAAATGCCTGTATGTGATCTTATTCTATTTTTGTTACTTACCTATGTACAGATAGAAGTACTGTATGTTTCTCTTACATATGGAATGGACCATGGCACATATGGGGCTTTTTGGTGTAACTTATGCCTTATAATGAGTGTGCAAGCTAGAAAAACTGCAATAATAAGCATGGACACCAGGTGGCCCATTAACCAATGCATTTCCTCATATGTATGAGCACTACTGCTACCATCGTTTTACTAACAGCTGCAGTATGACATGCCTGTGCATTGGAGAGTAAAATGCTGATTATCCACATGGTCATGTCATAATCAGAGTATGTGCAGTACAGAAAGGTAACCATGATGTACAATACTGTAAGCATTCATATAATCAGTGCTCCTTATCTGTCTGGCCAGGGGATCTGTAATTCTGTGCATGTGCATGATCGCAAATTCATTGATGCGCCCAAATAGCAAACTGGACAGCTTCAAGGGACTGCATTGGCTAACGCCCTAGAAGCTGGTAAGGGCTGCTATAACAGCAGGGGAGTGGCATCCCTTGGGAAGTGTTCTCTGCTATCACAGTCTGGGTGCATAGTCCCAAGGGGAGACAACATCTTCCCCTGGGACTGCCTGTCTAGCTGTGATTAGCAGGGAGCGCTTCCAATGGGAAGTCACTGCCACTGATAGGCAGTCCCTGATGGTGGAGGGTGAATTTCTCCGGAACTGCAGTGGAGAAAAGCCCATAGGCTTCTATTTGGCTACTCCATTTATAGATAGTGTTGCCTTTGGGGTACAAGCTCAATTTCCGGAGTTTGATGCATATGGAGTCCGAAAATGGTAGTTTATCAGAAGGATAAAGAAATAGACAGAAGGTGAAGGAGAGACAGATGAGGAAGAGAGGATGAAAGTGAGACAGAGTAGAGTAGAAAGACAAAAAAATTATATATATACAGTACTGTGCAAAAGTTTTAGGCAGGTGTGGAAACAATGCTGCAAAGTAAGAATGCTTTCAAAAAAGATTGATGGTTTATTTTTATCAATTAACAAAATGCAAAGTGAATGAACAGAAGATAAATCTGATTGAAATCAATATTTGGTGTGACCACCCTTAACCTTCAAACAGCATCAATTCTTCTAGGTACACACTGTGTCTAATTAAGAAGGTTCTAAATTACACACAAAGTTACCTGCACTACTAGGTATATTGTTTACCTTATTACCTGCCCCTGTGGATTAGGGTATGTTGAAATGGCATATAGGACCCTTCAGGAATTATGGCGTTGCACCGGTCTGCTATCAAGGATGCAATTGCCTCTGGTACTAGTGAGCAGCCGGTGACATGACACGTTTATGAAAAGAGTCATAATCTGTCGACCTTATGTTACACTATAATTAACCATGTCCCTAACTTTCCCATGGAGACAATAGATCTCTCAAATTGCCCCAATGTGAATCTCACTGAATTCACCAGTTGAATACTATTTCTCCCCGGGGTCTGAATGAAAATCTCGGCTTGCATTGTTTTTTTTATAGTTCTCCATTGTGTTCTTTATGAAATTCTCCTGATTTTCACAAATCTGTGTTCCTGGTCAATATATATTTTAAATAATATAATTTTTTTAGGGTTTACTAACTATATATTCCCGATTCAGTATATTATAGGATTGAGCTTTATACTGTGATATTACCATTAATTACACTGGGGAACAGTCAATCTGTTGCCAGGGTTTTAAGAGTCGATGTTAATTAATTTTGTGCTCCTGATCATGAATATGCCATGCTTATTTTTCAAGTATCTCTAGTTTTTGAGATATGCATATGTCTTTAATAATTATGAAAAATTAAAATAAACAATGTTAAAAATAGTTAAAAATATTTTTTTTATTCTGATTAAATTTGATTCGTAAAAGGTTACAAAAAGACACAGGATAATTACATACATAAGTGTAAGGAAGCTATGAGAAACGTTTATTTGTAGGATTTTCTTTTGTATTCTTGTTGTGGGCAGTTCCTCTGCAGACTCCAACAGCAATCGGCCATTTTGTGATGATCCCACCTTCCTTGATATCTATCTTCCATTACCTGAATATCCTGGTGGAACCATTCACCCTGTTCTTTGCTTAAATCTCATAGACTGGACAAGAAGTGATCTAAATGGCTGTACAAAAAATGTGCTTTGATACTCATGTTGGCACCTACTTTCTCAAAACATTTTAGCATGTTGTGGACTAATTCATGATAGTTGTCTGCATTGTGATTGCCTAAACTTTTTGAATGACAGACACATAACTCAGCCATGCTTCAGATTCTGTTTCAGTCATAGATGTGGTAAAATTCACCAGTTTCCATATCTGTGGGCCGTCAAAAATTACTGCCTTTAATTTTTCAGTACTAAGAGGTGGAAATGTTCAACAAATATACGTAAAACAATCGCCTGACTTGTCCAATGCTTTTACAAATTGTTTCATTAAACCCAGTTTGATATGGAGAGGCAGCAGTATGATTTTTTCCCTGTCAATTAAGGGCTCATGAGTGATGTTGGCTTCTCCTACAGTTATAACTTCTCTTGGAGGCCATATGGTTTGCTGCCAGTGCTTTTGTTTTGCATGACTATGCCATAAGTATATGTGACAAGGATACTTAGTTTATCCACTTTGCTGTCCAAGAAGAAAGTTTACTATTTTTAAATCAACAGACCACCGATGCTGAGAATAAACAATTTTTCCTAAGACTAACTTGATATTTTTATACTGTTCTTTAAGTTTTGTTGAATGACGGATAGGAATCGACGCAAATTTATTCCCACTGTGCAGTAATACGCATTTTAAGATCCTTTAACACTATCCAAAATGAGCCGCCATACTTCAAATGGAGAAAATAATTGCATTTTATAATTTTTCATTAATTTGAAAACTGGATCCAAATCAGTTTATGCGAAAATAGGACCTGCGAGTACTTTCAAACTGATTTTAAATCTTTGGGAAGAAAAATTAAATATTTTTGTTCCCCAGTGTTATATATGTTGCTGGCTTGTGTTTATCCAGTAGTGGCTATTATTAGCAATATCCTGCAATATGTTCTTATTTACCTTGTTGCGCTAACTTCCAGCTAATGGTATGTATGTATTTGTTTATAGAGTTGTCATTGCGATAGTCATCTGCAGATAATGTCAGAGGGGGGCATCCGTGCCTCCAAACGCCGGACGCTGATGGCCACAATGTGGTGTGGTGAAGGTATACGTTAGTGGTTGTATATGTATTTTGACAATGGAACATTAAAGGTTCCAAAACATTGTTACACTTACCTGTCCATTGGTTTTGTAATTGAACTGAGTGACACCGCAATGCAGTATCTTGTGGACCTCTGTGAGGATCCTAATTGGTAGGCACCGGTAACTGTGAGTGTACTACTTGGGGTGCCAACCTATCTGGACTTAAAAAGAAATAAAATAATGCAATTTGGACCAGTTTTTGTTCCTGCAATAGTATTAACATCAATAAAATTAATTTCCAGTCAATTTTGACTACCTCACAGCTTACACTATTGTTTTCACCAAATGTTACAGTGAGCTGGCTGGCTAAACTAAGCATCAGAGCAGTGGCACAAACAACTGGTAGCTTAAAAGAATATAGCACATCTATGAAGCAAAGTGGCACAGCAATGGCAGACAGAATGGTAGTTTAATAAACTATACAACCCTATTGGATGTTTTCATTAATCAAGTACATATAGCCTATAAGTAAAAGCCTAGTAGAAAATATTTTACCAACACACTTCTCCAAACAGAAAATCACAGGTCTCAGGCCAATACAGGTGACTGAAGCCAGAGTAACAGCCAAGTAGAAAAGATAATAATAACAAACTTCTCCAACTATCAAATCACAAGCCTCTGGACAATATAGATAAATGGAGATGAAATAACAGGCTTGTAGGTTTTACACCAATACAAGGTGGGCAAAGCTCTTCATGTAAAGTGGTGCATAATGGAAAATCACTTGGGCCTAGCACCCACCTTTATGTTGTGTATTAAAAAGGATATGCACAGTTTAACAAACCAAGCAATTCAGTGACAGGATCTTCCACCTTTGTGGCTGAATTGCTTAGTTTGTTTGAGCCCCCACAAAAGAAAACATTTTGGTGGTACGGTTAACTCAAGCATACAATGGGCTAAACAGTGTTAATCATCTTCAAAGTTCAAGATGTCATCATCCTCATTTCATCTCTGTTGTTAATATCAAGACACAATTTAGCTCATCCCCACTGTAATCCACCGTTACAGTATGTGTTTGTAATAGGTGTCAAAGGTATTCCTTATGGAATTTGTAGTCAACGTTAATGAAAATCAGTATTTCCACATTTTTTTGAAGTAGCTTTCTCTGCTGTTAGCTCACAAGGTTCCCATCTGTGCTAAACACTCTTTCCAAGTACACACTAGAGGGTGGGTAGTTTGAGTACACCTTAACTAGTTTGTACAAGAGGCTCCAAATGTCCTTTTGTTCCTCCCAGTATTCAAAGTATTCATATGATACGCTAATTTGTACATTATCATTAAAGTAATCATTCACTATTCTATTGAAGCTTACTGTATCAGATTGAGTCATGGTAGATGTGTCCAATTTTTTTAAGCCAGACCAAGTGTAATAATTTTTCTCTGTGGAGTGCTGAAATAACTCCTCCTCCTCCTCCTCCTCCTCCTCATCATCATCATCATCATCATCATCATCATCATCATCATCACTGGGTCTCTTAAAAAAGGCAATTTTTTCTCCTGGCAACAGCATTTACAGGAGAAACTGAAGGCAAATACATGGTTGTGTCATGTGGTACTTGAGCTGACAACTTGCTTGCAAGGAGCACTTTGCAACTCTTAACTTCTGTGTCAGTTGGAAAGAAAGACATTTGCTGCAGTATTGTGGTAACATGTTCCACTTCTTCCCATCTCATGGCTTGATGTGTACGTACAGTATTGAGAGGCTTGTTGCCGTTTTTTTACAGTTGCTGAAGCATATAAAGGGTGGCATTCCACCTGGTTATTACTTCTTACTTCAATTGGAGGCATGGCAGATGGAAATGTTGTTGTAGCCACTGCAGTATTTTACATGCGGTTGCTGAATGCTGAAAATACCTGTACACACTGAGCTATTTTTAGCTTTGAGGGTAAGATTTAAAAAGGCAATAGTAATACATGCAAAACAAGCCTGGGATTGAGAATTGAGGAGGAAAAATACATGAGGAAAATGCTATCTTTGTATATTTGTATTACATGTATTTTACACCCAAATCAACTGCAAGAAAAATTTACTCTCATTAGACATACAGTATACAAAGAATCACAATTATGGACACATTCTGAGCCCCTTCAAATTCACTGAAGGGGAGAGAGAGGCTCTCTGGCCAACCACAAACCAAAATATGTATTTCCAAAGTCTGCATCTCATTTAAACATTGTGAGACTAATTCAGAGTTGGGTGCAAAACAAAAGAAGGGAATTGCACAATGGCAATACCATGTTCCACTACATGTGGGGCAGATGTAAATTGTGCAGAGAGATTTGAATGTGAAAGGGGCGTGTTCTACTGTAGCTTAATCTAACTTTAAGTGTAAAAATAAAGTTGTCCAGCATTTGTGAGTTACATGCAAAATCAGGCAGTATTTACCCTACATAACTAATAAATAACTAAATAATTAAGTGCATTTGCCCCTCTTGCATTGCAACATGGTTTGTCAAGGTGCAAAGGTTATTTTTTTAATATATTTGCTCCCAACTTAAGGTGTCCATACACGGTGCAATAAAGCAGCTGATACGATGGATTGGTATGATTTGGCTGCTATATCGTACCTTGTATGGGCATGATATCAGACCGAGCGAACACCCATGGGGTTCTACATCGCACCCCCAGATCTTACTGCAGGGATGCAATATTTGCATATTGGCAAAACTAGAGTCACATTTATGCTCATTAATGTGCTTCCTGTATTAACAGGTGCATTAATAATAATAATAATAATAATAATAATACTAATAATAATTATAATAATAATTATAATAATAATAATAATAATAATAATAATAATAATAACATGCAAAATTACAAAATACCTATTTAAGTTCTTTTTGGGTTGCTAAACATCAATGTCAGCCAAGTTGGCTGCTGTTTCTATAACAGTGATTGCCACTCCTTCCTGAAGAGGATTCTTAAACACTTTTATTTTTGGTGATTTATTTTATTGTATGCACATGTGTATATATTAGAGATGAGCGGGTTCGGTTCCCTAAGAACCTAACCCACCTGAACTTAGCAGATCCGAGCCGGCTCGAGTTTTCCAGCCTGACTCGGATTTCAAAACGAGGCAAAACATCATCATCCTGCTGTCGGATTCTTGTGGGTTTTGGATTGTATAAAGGTCCTGCGATCACCACCATTTTTCATTCCGGCTGTGGAGAGCAAGGAGGGAGGGAGCTGGGAGCTGTGCTGCACTGCTGTTGCATAATTGCTTGTGAGGTTGTGCTGGGAGCTGTGCTGCGCCTCTGTTGTGCATAATAATTGTGGGGCTGGCTGGCTGTTGACCAATCCATACTATAGGACTCTCTGTTGTCCTGTCCATAGGGGCTGGCTGGCTGTAGTACAAAGGGTCTGGCTGGCTGTTGTCCATAGGGGCTGGCTGTTGTCCTGTCATTAGGGGCTGGCTGACTGTTGTCCATAGGGACTGGCTGGCTGTTGTCCATATTAATCCATATAGTCGCTGGCTGGCTGTAGTCCATATTAATCCATATAGGGGCTGGCTGGTTGTAGTAAATAGGGGCTGGCTGGCTGTTGTACATAGGTACTGGCTGGCTGTTCTGCTGTGTTGTCCAGGGGGTGCTCTGCCCATCAAGGGTGCTCTTCACCCCCAGTGTAAAAAAAATAAAAACTTTTTTTGTGTGTGCGTGTTAGCCACACCACCAGTGAAAAAATAAAAACAATTGTTTTTTGTGTGCATGTTAGCCTGCCACACCACCAGTGTGAAAATAAAAATAATTTTTAGTGTGTGCGTGTAGGCCACACCACCAGTCAAAAAATAAAAACAATTTTTTGTGTGTGCGTGTTAGCCACACCACCAGTGTAAAAATAAAAACAATTTTTTGGTGTGTGTGTCTTAGCCTGCCACACCACCAGTGTTAAAATAAAAAAAAAATTGTGTGTGTGGTTGGTTGTGTGCATTAGCTGCGCTATAGTTGCTTGGTGACACTGCTGTAAGACTGCAGTGAGTATGGAGGACAGTCACATTACAAGAGAGCAGGATCCACATACCAGTCTTGTAGATGCCGGCAGTAGTCATGATGACGATGCAAGGCAATCGACATCATCTATGAAGGCTGATGTACTAGGGCTTGAGTCAGGCCAAAAAGTCAGGCTAAAAAAATAAACTATTACCCTGTTAAAGAAAAAAATCTAAAGCTAAGTCAGCTTTAGAGAAACAAAAAATTACCAACATGCCATTCACTATACGAAGTGGCAAGGAAAGGATAAGGCCTTGGTCTTTATTATTTATGACTGGTGGTTCTAGTGATGATTTAAGCCCCTCTTATTGTAGGAGAGGCACAAAAAATTTAAAATTGTTAAGATGAGTAAGACATCGGAACCAACTTTGTGCTCGTAAAAATCACAAATCCTCGAGGAGAGTCCAAGTGTGTCCACTGTTGCCATGTGTGAGCCTGACCTTTCTAATATTGTACTTGAAGAGGATCCTCCTTCTACCATTTGTGTGCCCTCTGCAAATGGGGGGGATGAGCAGCACAAGTCAACATGCTGACATAGAAATTGAGGATGCTTCTGTGAAATTGAACCAGGAGGATGAGGAGGATATTTACGTAGTTGGTGATAACAACATGGATGATGAGGATGTTTATGATGAGGATGTTGCTGCGGAGGATGTTTGTGTAAAAACTGTAAGTCAGGCAACAATTTTTGCCCATGGTGGGAAAAATCCCATTGTTGCCATGCCTGGGCAAATGACCAAAAAATCCACTTCCATTGTGTGTAATTATTTCCACCCAAATCCGGACAACCTTTGTCAAGCCATTTGTAACCATGGCCAAGTAACAGTGAGTAGAGGTAAGGCCAATTGGCTAGAGGAGCAATGTCATACACAATGTGTTTTAAAACTCATTGCATATGATAAAATTTGTTGATAAATGAGCCCCTAAGTCCCTTGCTAAGCGATTTATGATTACTACTGTAAGTAAATTGATCTCCTTGGAACCCCAGCTATATTTCCCGATTATTAGATTACCAAATATGCATTTGTTGTATCTTATATTATAGATTGTATCTGTACACTGTAAGTTCTGTGCTTCTGTTCTAGTCTGGAGGATTTTATTGCTTGTTTTGTTACTACAGATGACATTTTCCTGTAGTTACTCTGAACAGCGTTGCAGAATATTCCGGTGCTATATAAACAAAATTTAATATTCATAATAAACCTAAGGCCACTGTAAGAGTGTCTTTTCCGGTGGTCTGCGTGACCTCCTCTCTTCTTTGAGGGTCTAATAGTTACACAAAATCTTCTCTTCATCAATAGTGACTATTATAATTAATTATAGGAATATAACACAATATTTTCCTCTTTATTCTATTTTCTCTGTCTGATATTGCTACATCTGTGACCCCCTAGATTACTTTATTAATCTTCCAAACAGTCTTCTCACTTTTTCCGTCTCTTATCATGAAAATCCAGACAGAGGTTGCCGTTGTTATGCTATACATAACAACCAGAGCTCCATGTGAGCTAAACATGCAAGCTTTTACTGGGCCGAAACCACCTAAATATCCCTTGACAAATCTATCAAGTCACCTGATTATCGTATCATAATGTATTATGCATATTAATTAAACCTTGAAATCATTCTCAGTTATCCAAAGATCATATACATGATATAAAAAGTATTTTACTCCATAAATGGGAATTGCAAGGTAACAGATGGTTTACATGCAAATAATACAAAGAGATAATACAGTATACAGTAAATAACTCAGAAGTGAATTTCTAACTTTAATCCCAGTAATGAATTACCCCATGCAGTTTCTAAATAACCTTCAATGCAGATTCTATTTAATCCTTCTTCTTGGTGTACGTGCAGATATACAGTCAGGTCCATAAATATTGGGACATTGACAGAATTTTCATATTTTGGCCTCTATTCACCACCACAATGGCTTTGAAATGAAACAAACAAGATGTGATTTAACTGCAGACTTTCATATTTAATTTGAGGGTAATTACATCCAAATCAGGTGAACGGTGTAGGAATTACAATGGTTTCTATATGTGCCTCACACTTTTTAAGGGGCCAAAAGTAATGGGACAAACTAAACAATCCTAAATCTAACTTTCACTTTTTAATACTTTGTTGCAAATCCTTTGCAGGCAATTACAGCCTGAGGCCTGGAACGCATAGACATCACCAGACGTTGGGTTTCATCCCTGGTGATGCTCTGCCAGGCCTCTACTGCAAATGTCTTCAGTTCCTGCTTGTTCTTGGGGCATTTTCCCTTCAGTTTTGTCTTCATCAAGTGAAATGCATGCTCAATCGGATTCAGTTCAGGGGATTGACTTGGCCATTGCATAACATTCCACTTTTTAGCCTTAAAAGACTCTTTGGTTGCTCTTGCAGTATGCTTCGGGTCATTGACCATCAGCACTGTGAAGCACCGTCCAATGAGTTCTGAAGCATTTGACTGAATATGAGCATATAATTTTGCCCGGAACACTTCAGAATTCATTCTACTGCTTTTGTCAGCAGTCACATCATCAATAAATACAATGGAACCAGTTCCATTGGCAGCCATACATGCCCACGCCATGACACTACCACCACCATGCTTCACTGATGAGGTGGTATGTTTTGGATCATGAGCAGTTCCTTTCCTTCTCCGTACTCTTCTCTTCCCATCACTCTGGTACAAGTTGATCTTTGTCTCATCTGTCCACAGGATGTTGTTCCAGAACTGTAATGGCTTTTTTAGATTTTGTTTGGCAAACTCTAATCTGGTCTTCCTGTTTTTGTGGCTCACCAATGGTTTGCATCTTGTGGTGAACCCTCTATATTCACGCTTGTGAAGTCTTCTCTTGATTGTTGCTTTTGACACATATACATCTACCTCCTGGAGAGTGTTCTTGATTTGGTCAACTGTTGTGAAGGGGTTTTTCTTCACCATCTTTTCTTCTTCTGTCATCCACCACAGTTGTTTTCCGTGGCCTTCTGGGTCTTTTGGTGTTGCTGAGCTCTCTGGTGAGTTCTTTCTGTTTAAGAATGTTCCAAACAGTTGATTTGGCCACACCTAATATTTTTGCTATCTCTCTGATGGGTTTGTTTTGATTTTTCAGCCTAATGATGGCTTGCTTCACCGATAGTGACAGCTCTTTGGATCTCATATTGAGAGTCGACATCAACTGATTCCAAATGCATATGTCACACCTAGAATCAACTCCAGACCTTTTACCTTCTTAATTGATAATGAAATAACGGGGGAATAGCCCACACCTGTCCATGAAATAGCTTTTGAGTTGATAGTCCCATTACTTTTGGCCCCTTAAAAAGTGGGAGGCACATATTGAAACCGTTGTAAATCCTACACCGTTCAACCGATTTGGATGTAATTACCCTCAAATTAAATCTGAAAGTCTGCAGTTAAAGCACATCTTGTTTGTTTCATTTCAAAACCATTGTGGTGGTGAATAGAGGCCAAAATATGAAAATTCTGTCAATGTCCCAATATTTATGGACCTGACTGTATATATAATATATATAAATATATATATATATATATACACTGTATATATATAATATATATATATATATATATATACATGGACAAAAAACTGCGGCACTCCAAGTCTGATATACGTAGAAAAGTCTTGTATTAAATCATCCATCAATGAATAGCCAACGTTTCAAAGCCCTCAGGCTTTTTATCAAGGCATACATCAAAAAAGCATTATCAAACACATACACGCGCTCTTACCTTAAGTAAGTGCTGTACCACGATGTTCTGATGCAGACCGGGGAGAGGGGGCTTCACGAGCTCCAGGACGTCCCATGTAGATGACGTCACGGCAATGACGGGTTGTCATGGCAACCCGATAGTTCCCGGAAAACTGTCTCCCCGGTCTGCTAAAGCAGAACGGAGACAATGTTAAAAACAATCAATTTAAATTAATAAATAAATCATGCTCTGTGTGCTGCATATCCAAAGCACGAGCAACACTAGCATTGGTAGTTACAACGCATGGAAGCAAATTCCGATATAATTCTTCTTGAATCAAAAACATCAAGTTAATATCGAATATATGGGAAATACTAATCACACTCATCAAAGAATATAACAATAGCAAAAAGTGGCCTCCATCTAGTGAAAAATCGGAAGGTCGGCTGAATGCACTCAGACCCTGTAGATACACGAGGAGAACAATAAACATGAAAGTAAACATGAAAAATGAACATAATAATAATAAACTTGACAATTCACAGATAAAACTGTGTGTAAACAAGCGGTCATGGACTTATGGTCTCAACATGTTCCAATTGATCTTTTCATTAAGTCCTGCTGGGGCAATAGTGCCCAGTTGGTGGATCCATTTAGTCTCTAAACGAAGCAATTTGCCTGCTCTATCGCCGCCACGAAGTGATATAGGAACTTGATCAATAATCATGTGACGTAGGGAAGCAACTGAATGGTTTTGTTGTAGAAAATGTCTCGCTACCGGCTGGTCAGACAATTTTTTTAATCAATGCTGCTTTAATCGAAGATCGGTGAACTGCCATTCTTTCTCTCACGGTACGTGTAGTTTGTCCCACGTAATATAGGTGGCATGGACATACAATTATGTAAACTACAAAAGATGATAGACAATTCAACACAAAGTTGATCTTGAAACACTTATCATTCCGGGGGTGTTTAAAAGAATCGCCAATGATCATATGAGAGCATGTGGTACAATGAAGGCATTTGTAGCACCCAGGGAGCCTTTGTAGAAAACATGGCTTGGATGGTTGTGTTTGAGTCAGATTAGTGATATCAGTACGGACTACCATGTCGCGTATACTACGGCCTCTCGTATAACAAGGCATGGGTACTTTATCTTTGAAGGACGGGAGATCTTTGTCTGTCTTTATAATTGGCCACAGAGCCTTGCCCACCAATGTATTTAACGACTTCACGTGGAATATAGATCTGCACCGTTTTTCTAGGAAACTTCGACTTCAAGAACATTTCCAGTTGCAATTAACACCATTGGATACAGAACCATATCAGTCTTTTTTGAGCAATAGAAGCAAGTCCACATTCGATCCTCAATCATCGAATGCTTCATTGAGGACCTTTTCGCGACTTGTCGATGATTCAGTCCATAGATATATACAGACCCCTATCCGGCAGGTACCTAATTTGTCTAAGGCAGAAAGATCCGCCCTCAAGGATTTGGGCTCATACTGTGACATCATTATTTGCCCCGCCGACAAAGGCGGAGCGATTGTTATACAAAATTTAGACCAGTATCGCTATGAACTGGAGATACAATTGACTGATGGGGACACGTATAAATGTCTGACATGATCCTACTCAAACCTTCAAGAAGGAGCTTGATTCAATTTTGACCATGGCTAGAACTGAAGGCCTCATTTCTGAAAAATTATTAAAGGCTCTTAGTGAAATTTTTCCAGTTGTTCCCATCATTTACACTGTGCCCAAAATCCACAAAGATCTTACATGTCCACCTGGTCGACCAATTATATCGGCAAGAGGGTCCATATACCAACCGATCTCTAAATTTCTAGACACTATTCTTCAACCGATGGTGCAGCGACACCCGTCTTACATCAAAGACACCACAAGTTTCCTAATACTACTTAAAACCATAGACTGTGTACCTAGTAATACGATCATGTGTACGATGGACATTAGTAGCCTTTACACATTTATTCCACATGTAGGAGCTTTAGCAGCTATGCGGAATTTTTTGCTGCAACAACAGCCATTTGATTTTGATATTGAATTATTTATGAAACTCCTTGAATTGACTTTAACAAGGAATTATTTAATGTACAATGGCGGTTTTTACCAGCAACTGTCTGGTTGCGCCATGGGGAGCAACGTCGCACCGACTTATGCAAATATATATATGTTCCAGGAGGAGCAAAAGTTGTTTTTTTTCCAATACATTGATATCTAATCATATTCTGCTTTATTCACGATACATCGACGACCTGTTTGTCCTATGGACAGGGGGTGAGGAGGCTCTATTGCAATTAATGACACAGGTGAATGCAACAGACTCTCCGATTAAATTTACGTTTCAATATGACCGATCCACGCTGAATTATCTCGATGTATTGTCAATGGTAATATTGTTACGGGGGTTTTTTACAAACCCACAGACAAAAACACTTTGCTTCTTGCTAGTAGCCACCATCCCAAACCCCTTATAGGTGGATTGCCTAAATCTCAGATGATGCGGGTAGCCCGTATCTCCAGTGATCCGAGTCAATCTGCATGCGAAATCGATCATATCATCAACAAATTTGTAGCAAGGGGTTATAACTTACAGTCCTTATATAGAGCTAAAAATGAGGTCTTACAAATTCCACGCGATCAACTACTATGTCCAGTGGTTAAAGACAAAAAGAACATGATTCCATGGAAGATGGAGTTTCAGACCACAAGCCCAGTGGTCCAGCGAGCCACTAAGGCTCTGTGGCCAATTATAAAGACAGACAAAAATCTCCCGTGCTTCAAAGATAAAGTACCCATGCCTTGTTATACGAGAGGCCGTAGTATACGCGACATGGTAGTCCGTACTGATATCATTAATCTGACTCAAACACAACCATCCAAGCCATGTTTTCTACAAAGGCTCCCTGGGTGCTACAAATGCCTTCATTGTACCACATGCTCTCATATGATCATTGGCGATTCTTTTAAACACCCCCGGAATGATAAGTGTTTCAAGATCAACTTTGTGTTGAATTGTCTATCATCTTTTGTAGTTTACATAATTGTATGTCCATGCCACCTATATTACGTGGGACAAACTACACGTACCGTGAGAGAAAGAATGGCAGTTCACCGATCTTCGATTAAAGCAGCATTGATTTCTTCTGACCAGCCGGTAGCGAGACATTTTCTACAACAAAACCATTCAGTTGCTTCCCTACGTCACATGATTATTGATCAAGTTCCTATATCACTTCGTGGCGGCGATAGAGCAGGCAAATTGCTTCGTTTAGAGACTAAATGGATCCACCAACTGGGCACTATTGCCCCAGCAGGACTTAATGAAAAGATCAATTGGAACACGTTGAGACCATAAGTCCACGACCGCTTGTTTACACACAGTTTTATCTGTGAATTGTCAAGTTTATTATTATTATGTTCGTTTTTCATGTTTACTTTCATGTTTATTGTTCTCCTCGTGTATCTACAGGGTCTGAGTGCATTCAGCCGACCTTCCGATTTTTCACTAGATGAAGGCCACTTTTTGCTATTGTTATATTCTTTGATGAGTGTGATTAGTATTTCCCATATATTCGATATTAACTTGATGTTTTTGATTCAAGAAGAATTATATCGGAATTTGCTTCCATGCGTTGTAACTACCAATGCTAGTGTTGCTCGTGCTTTGGATATGCAGCACACAGAGCATGATTTATTTATTAATTTAAATTAATTGTTTTTAACATTGTCTCCGTTCTGCTTTTGCAGACCGGGGAGACAGTTTTCCGGCAACTATCGGGTTGCCATGACAACCCGTCATTGCCATGACGTCATCTACATGGGACGTCCTGGAGCTCGTGATGCCCCCTCTCCCCGGTCTGCATCAGAACATCGTGGTACAGCACTTACTTAAGGTAAGAGTGCGTGTATGTGTTTGTTAATGCTTTTTTGATGTATGCCTTGATAAAAAGCCTGAGGGCTTTGAAACGTTGGCTATTCATTGTTGGATGATTTATTACAAGTCTCTTCTACGTATATCAGACTTGGAGTGCCGCAGTTTTTTGTCCATGTAACCATTTTCTTACTGAAGGCAACCAAGCAGCTGCACAATTTATTTTGAAGTGCCGGTCCAGATTTGTGTGTTTATATATATATATATATATATATATATACATATGTATATCATGAAACGAAAATAAGACGACAAGGCGCATCCACATGAGTAAAAAATAACAATCACTTTACTAAGTGTAATAAGCTCACATACATCAAATTAACTGTGGCCGGCTCACACTCAACCCTCCGGTGCCTCCGGATAGCACTCAGGGTGATGGATATCCACGTTATACAAAGTGACAATCCCGTCCAGCTCTCCTTGCAACAAACAGCTTGGAACTCAGCTCGTGACGACACCACATCCAACGTCAGACACTGCACCATGCCCTGGCAAAGTCCTTGGCTGACGAAACTAGTTGGGCGTGGTTCGGTGTCTGACGTGGGACGTGGTGTCATCACGAGCTGAGTCCCAAGCTGTTTGTTGCAAGGAGAGCCATACGGGATTGCCACTTTGTATAACGTGGATATCCATCACCCTGGGTACTATCCAGAGGCCCCGGAGGGTTGAGTGTGAGCTGGCCACTGTTTACTTTGATGTATGTGAGCTTATTACACTTAGTAAACTGATTGTTATTTTTTACTCACGTGGATGCGCCTTGTCTTCTTTTTGTTTCATGAATGATACTATTTGGCCTGTGGTGAGGCTAATAAGAGGACGGCAGCACGTACATCGCCATATTTGGGACTTTTTTGATACTGGACTTTATTTGTATTTATTGTATGCTCTTAAGTGGATATGTTGCGCACTTGTGCATTCTATATATATATACATATATATATATATATATATATATATATATATGTACAGTATATGTGTATGTAAGAAAGGTGTAAGCAAGTGTTATATAATTTTCTCTGTGTGCATGTGTATAAGAATATGAGTTAAAGAAAGCACATGGCTGAAAGTAGTGTGAGAAATGTACATGCGTGTATGTATGGGGGGATATATGATGTACTGTATGTATAATTAAGGGATACATTTTCTCTTGCACTTTCGGCAACATTAATAATCTATTGATGCATTGTGGATGGCAACCTATCCGAGAAAATAATTTGTGTATGAATGTGTATATGTGAAAATATAGAGATAGTTTGCTCTTTGTGTTGCTAGGTGTGGGGGGTGGCGTGGAGCCTCATGGCAAGGCAGCCATGATGGTGTCCTTGTGTCTTTGTGTTGCCATAAGTGGGGGTGGGGTGGAGCCTCATGGCAAGGCAGCCATGATGGTGTCCTTTTGTAATAGGCATTTGTGAGCATGGAGATGAGCATGGAGATGAGAGAAAGATGATTTATTATATAGGCAGGAAAGGAGAGTACATGCAAATATAATACAACAGATACAGACAGAGGAGAGTACATGCAAATATAGAGAGAGTTATTACAGAGATTGTTATTTGGTAATACAACAGATGCAGGCAGAGAAGGAGAGTACATGCAAATATAGGGCCTGATTCAGACCCGCTCGCAAGTGCTATGTGCTCGCAAGTGGGTTGATGGTGGCCCAGGGCACATGCGCGGCATGCGCACTGCGCGTGCGCGAGTCCCGGAGTGAGCGCAAAAAGCACTCGCTCCGGCGCTCGCATCCAGAAGGGGCAGCTGTCGATGTTGATTGACAGCTGCCCCATTTGGAAGGCGGGGAAGGGGGTGGCTGAGCAAATGGAGGCATTCCTGCAGGAACGCCTCCATTTGTGGGTGGCCCTACTCACTTCACTAGTGATGTCATTAGGTGGACTTCCTGCTCTAATAGTGCAGGAAGTCCACTGGGGCTTGCGGCAACGAGACCCTACCGCAAGGTAATCATCATGGCCACTCACATAAGCTGTGGGTGGTAACCCACAGCTATGCGAGCAGCCAATAGGCCGCAACAAAAAAAAACAACACACGCACAGATTGAGAGCGAGCGCTCGCTTTTTGCGAGCGGCTCTGAATCAGGCCCTTAGAGAGTTATTACAGAGTTAGTTATTTGGTAGATAGTTATCAGATGCATCAAGGGAAAGGGTTAATACAGAGTACCTTGAATAGCCAGGGAAGTTCAGGGAGCCAGGTGAGTGTCGTTTGTAGTTGCAGAGAGAGTGAGGGTCTATTCACTGGGAGTGTATTATATAGTCCTTCCCCCACTCCCATCTCACCTTACAGCATGTGGGTGTTGACATTCTACTCCCACATGTTGCAGTACCTCAAGCTTCCTCACTGCTAGGTATGCACTTCCTGTTTTTAGCACGTTACTCAGTCTGTTTGTACCTTTGTTTGATATGAGCTAGTTTTGAACTATTTCAAATATAAATCTTCTGACTTCTGCATACCTTTCTAATGGCACATAGATTATGTCAATATTGGAGCTCCTTCACAGTCCCCATGTTGTCAGAAATCCGACACTGAGGGCCAAATGTAATAGGCAGTCAGTTTTAGTAACAGTACAAACTCACACTTTCTCGCACTTTTAAAAAGTGCGAGTTTATACTGAAACTCGCAAATTCAATAGCCTGCGAACTTTTCAGCTCGAGGCTACTACATATGCGAGTTTAGGCGAGTTTAGGACTATGTAAACTGACACCTTTTAATGTGAGTAGCATTAAAAGGTGCGAGTTTTAGAGAAGCCATCACAGATCAGTGAGATCCGTGATGGCTTCTGTGTGTGTTTTAAATAAAAATGACGTGAACCACATCCCCAAAAGCATAACCAGCCCCGGGCATTATAAAGCCTGTCCTGGTTCTAAAAATACAGGGGCCAAATGCGTAGGGGGCTCCTGTATATTAAGAACCTTTGTTGAGGGCAAAGCCACAGAACAGGGCTTTGTTGAGCTGGTCCTGGTTCTGGAAAATCAGGGGACAAAATGAGTAGGGGTCCCCTGAAAATTCCAAAACCAGCATCGGACTCTTTCTAGTGGGGGGATAATGCCACAGCCAGGGAAAACCTTTCACCGGTTTCCCTGGCCAAAGCATTACCCCTGACTGCTACTCAGCCCAGGCTGGGGATCCCTGGGGAGTTGGGGACCCCAGGCCTAGATTGATAGCCCGGGGCTATCCCCGGAACCCTAGGGCGGTGGGTGCTGGGTTGATAGTGTTAGTGTTTTGTGTAAAATAAAGGGTTAAATATTGTCTTTAGTTGTAGACCCACAAGTACCAGCAAGCTTCCCCCACACGCTGGTATTTGGAGAGCCACAAATACCAGCATGCGGGGCATTACGGGCCTGCTGGCACCTGTAGTTCCACAACTAAAGAAATATGTTAAAAAAACAAACACACTGTGAATATAAAATTTTAATAAAACATACCTGCACACTCACACTCACACATACTCACCTAGTATCCAAAGTAATCCATAGGGGTACCTGAAATAAAAATCCATACTCACCTCTCCTATGCGTAGATCACATCCGCTTCGTTCCCTGTAGGCATCCAAAGGGTTAAAATAACAAACCGAAGATAAACCAATCCATGCTGGACCGAGCAAAGGTATGTGTGTACACATACCTTTGCTCCGCGTAAATGATCGGGGCACACATGTGCCTCGTTATTGAAGGAGCCGCCAGCCAATCAGCGGGCATCTCCATCGGAGCAGCTCCCTGATTGGCTTAATGTGGTCAGCCTGTGTTCCACATAGACTTCTATGGTGAGAATTCACCATTGAAGTCTATGATGGGAGCCGCTACATCGTAGCCACAAGGTTAATTGAGTTTAATCTTGTGGTTACATTGATACAATGTCGCAAAGTCCTTTCAGCCCATACGCAAAGTCCTTCAACCCGTACGCAAAGTCCTTCAGGCCAAGATGACAAATAATTCTTTAAAGTTTTAAAAGTTATGGGGAGATAAAAAAAACCTCTGTGTATTCCAGGAAATGATGTTGGTATCTTGGTGGTCCACTACCCCGCCTCACCCTTAATAATTCCTCATTTGTCAACTTTTAGTCTTTAAAAATTCTTCCTTATATATTTTTACTGTGTCTTGTAGTTGTGCATTCAGTTTTTTTATCTTCTGGTAGACAATTATTAACTCAATGTACATAATCAATACTAAAAAAATGAGAAGGTTGAAGAATGATGTTGCCTTTGGACTGAGGGCCTGATTTAGGCCCGGTCGCTATGCGCGTACGCTCACTCAATGCATATGCAAATATTTGAAAGTGGGGGAGCGATCGCTTGCCAAGACATAAGCACGCCCATCTTACCTGTACGAGCGTTCGCTTTGTGTATGCAGACTCCCCTTAGCGAATGCAGAGAAGCCCACTGCCCCACGTCATCTCCTGGAAGTTTGTGAAAATATTGGTACATCGACCACTATCGGATGTAAGGATACCAATATAGTTTGTAAATATACAAACTATATAGAATTCAGACGCTCACAACTTGTAGTGATAGCTAACAGTATGGAAATAATGAAAAATAGCTGCTTCTAATAGTGAATGAATCTGTGATTCCCACCTAGTTAGAAATAATGTAAAATCTGAGTATAATGTCAATTAATATACATCTTGTGACACTAATAATAAGTGTTAATATTGACTATTATCGACATATCGGACAAAGAGTGCTAATTTTGAAAAAAGTATAACAATTTATTAACATCATATGAAAAAATGCACATATATCTGAAACATAATAAAATTATAAAAATAATAAATAAATATATAGACACAAAAAATTTTACAAAGTACCAACCTGGTAAAAATTGTAAGTAGGCTTATATATATAAAAAAGAAGAGATTCACCCCTGGAGTAGGTGTCTCTTACATACAAAAATAAAAGTATTTATAAAGCCATATATGCTCCAGCTCCACACAGCACTAGTCGAGTAGTGGAAACAATAAGTCTATTTTTCTTCTCATGCAGGAGAAAATATTAGTACATTCCAGCTAAAATCCTAGCCAATATAGTTGTTTCCACTTAAAGTATTTAATCCCCGTGATTTTTATGGATCAGTTCGTACAGCAGCATATGCTTTGATCTATAGAGTATTTCAATAGAGGGCAGTCTGCTTTAATGCAGATAACAGAGTTCATCTGTCAGCATATTCAGCCACAATCAGTTCTCCCCAACTTGTGCTAGATGCTATTGCTTACCGCCGGCTGGCTGATGTGGAGGGTAATTATCTCTGTCTGTTATAAGTGTTCCACGGTCATTGAATGCCAAGGTGTAGATGTTGCTCCTCAAGCTGTATGTCCGTCACGTACACTGCAATACTCGAATCGCTGTTGGCAGCCGGAGCAAGAAAATCCAGTTGGTGGATTGAAGGGGAAACTCTTATACGTTTCTCCGCTATATTAAATGACGGTTTCATCAGAGGGTAGGTTTCCTTATGATCCTGTGAGTGCTTTTAAACTTAGGTCATCCAATGAGATACTCATGATAATTAGGTCACATCTGAATCACCTGTATAAGTGTGTCTCCATACTTTCAATCTATCGTAATCTTCATTAATTAATAGTTGAATGAACAATTATTTCATGGAAATATGTGTATCACAAAGCATCATTATATGTTTACAATAACATTTATATATTATATATACCATAGTTAGTGTGGTATTCAGCATTCAGCAATAATGTCAATTTAGTCAGCATAGAAATAGTTTTACTTAGAGCATACGTTAAAAGAACTGCATTTATTTATTATTTATTATCAGTTATTTATATAGCGCACACATATTCCGCAGCACTTTACAGAGAATATTTTGTCATTCACATCAAGCCCTGCCCCAGTGTAGCTTACAATCTATATTCCCTATCACATGTGCACACACATACTATGGTTAATTTGTGTTGGGAGCCAATTAACCTACCAGTATATTTTTGGAGTGTGGGAGGAAACCGGAGCACTCGGAGGAAACCCACGCAAGCACAGGGAGAATATACAAACTCCGCACAGGTAGGGTCGTGGTGGGAATCGATCCCATGACTTCAGTGCTGTGAGGCAGTAATGCTAACCATTACACCGTCTGTGCTTTCCTCATTCAATAAATGCAGCTTGAGACTAGCTCAGAGGCAGAGCATCTGCCTAACACTGGGGCAACCCAGGTTTAATTCCTTACTATAACAGAATAATTTCACATTTTTATATAAAAAAGATACATCAATTTAATCTATATTCTTAATCCTATTATTGTGTATTAAATAATCTCTCAATTGGATCAAACTTCCATTTTCAAAAATACATGAATATAATAATGATAATAAAATGATAAATGGTTAAATAGGAAAATACAAATAGATTAGAATAAATTCCACTATTTACTAGTATGTATTGATGATGATAATGAGAAAATACTAATAAGAGAGGCAGGGATGTTGCTGCTGCATACAGCCCTATATGTCTTGGTTAAGTAAATACCATTGCATGACTTATAATAATATCGATTGAATCTTAATATACCAATATGTTGCATGCAGTTGCGGCATCCTTACCTAGAGGCAAACTGGTGTGATCAACTACTATATTGGCTAATATTAATACATAGAGAATAGTCATGTGTAAATAGTGGATTGTAGCCAAATTCCTAAATATACTTGTGATAAAGACCTAGTTATTACTGATTCCTGGGAATCTCAAAAAAAAGAGGGGGGCTTGGGCGAAGGGGGAGGGGAATAAATAATAAATTGAATATGTGGAAATTGCCAATTAACTAGCTATCAAAAACAATGGAGTTCTATGTTGTCATTCAGCCCTTGGGGAAAAAGTGTCCCCAGGGCAAAAATCCAATATGCTTCCCATTTGCAGAGTGTACCATATCTATCGCCTCCTCTGCTTGTGACAGGAATGTGTTCAATACCCGTGATCTTCAACATCTTATCATCGCCATTATGTTCACTCCAAACATGTCTAGGGAGGCTATGTGTCTTTACGCCTTTAATAACGTTCCATCTATGCTCCAAAAAGTGAGTATTCATACTCCGCGTGGTCCGACCTACATATTGTATGCCACACTTACATGTTATCACATAGATAACATAGTTGGAAGAACAGTTGATAAAATGATCAATATTAAACTCTTGTTTTAAGGAGTAAGAAAAAAAGGAATGTATCTTGTGACTAATGTAATTACAAGTGATACATTTATTTCTGCCACATTTATAGCAACCTTTCAAATGGGTAGGTAGCCACATTTTATTTGATATCAGACTTTTATCTTTATTTGAGTTGTTCTTTTCTTGCTTCAAAAACTGGGAGATAACTAATTTTTAAGGTTAGTTGTCTTCCTAAATACAATTTTTGCTTGTGGTTCTAAGTAAGGTGACAATATCGTATCTAGTTTTAATAGAGAGAAATTATTGGATACTATCTTTTGGATCTTGCTACTACAGATATTAAACTCTGTCACAAAGGGCAAGATAGGACTATCTATATCCCTTTCTGTGTCATTCGTGAATTTGGTAACAAGCAGAGTCTCCCTGTTAATTAGATCCACTGCTCTTCTGCATTTATTTAATAGATCCATAGGATACCCCTGGTTCTTAAAGGCTGTCGTCAGTTTATCTGCCTGTAATTTATATGTAGCAAGGTCAGAACAGTTCCTCTTAATTCTTATATACTGCCATTTTGAGATATTTTCTTTCCATCTAGAGTAATGACAACTAGAGAAATTCAGAAAGCTGTTGGTATCTACCTCTTTTTGATAGGTGCTTGTCTTAATGGACCCTTCTTCCACTAATAGAGCAATATCCATAAAGTTAATACTTGAACTACTGACTGAGCTTGTAAACTTTAAACCAAAAGAATTAGTGTTCAAGTGACTAATAAAATCACTAACAGAACTCCCATCACCCTTCCAAACAAAAAATAGGTTGTCTATGTATCTGCCATAGTGCACCAAATTTGCCCCGAATGGACTGTTCCAGATCATAAGATCTTCAAAACATCCCATGTATAGGTTCGCAAAGCTCGGGGCAAACTTGGTGCCCATGGCAGTACCATGTATCTGTTTGTAAAAATGTTTGTTGAATAAAAAATAATTGTGTGATAAAATAAAACCCATTGAGTCCAAAATGAAATTACATCTCATTTCTCCTATATTAGAGTCCTTTTGTAAGTAGAATCTTGCTGCCTCTATACCACCCTGGTGTGGGATGTTAGTATACAATGGCTCAACATCACAATCCTATCCTTCTGAAGTGAATTATCATTCCTTTTCTTTGTAAAGAATGGAGTATAGGCTTTTTGAGATGTTATTGGGTCAAATTTGGGAGTATAGTATTTCTTTTTCCTATGTTCTTGTCTCTGAAAATGTTTAGACATATCTCTGTTAAAAATTCTCACTAGACCATGATCATAGTCATGTTGGTCTCTTTTAAATGTATTATTTTTGTTGTTAACCAAATAAGCCTCAGAGTCTTCTGCACCTGGATGCCCTATTATATCGGGTATAGGGTCTATGACTACTAATCTGTCAGAATTTGTGGATTCTTTTCTTCAAGTACACGTTAACTCTCTGAAATCCTATATTAGGGATACTAAACAGTTCTTGAATATGATAAATGACATCAAGTGGTGTGATGACTATTTATTAGTCACTTGTAATGTTGAGTCATTGTATACTAAGATCCCACACCAGGGTGGTATAGAGGCAGCAAGATTCTACTTACAACAGGACCTTAATATAGGACAAATTAGACATAATTTAATTTTAGACTCAGTTGGTTTTATTTTATCACACAATTATTTTTTATTCAACAAACATTTTTACAAACAGATACATGGTACTGCCATGGGCACCAAGTTTGCTCCGAGCTTTGTGAACCTATACATGGGATGTTTTGAAGATCTTATGATCTGGAACAGTCCATTCGGGGCAAATTTGGTGCACTATGGCATATACAAAGATGATCTATTTTTTGTTTGGAAGGGTGATGGGAGATCCATTAGTGATTTTTTTAGTCACTTGAACACTAATTCTTTTGGTTTAAAGTTTACAAGCACAGTCAGTAGTTCAAGTATTAACTTTATGGATATTGCTCTATTAGTGGAAGAAGGGTCCATTAAGACAAGCACCTATCAAAAAGAGGTAGATACCAACAGCTTTCTGAATTGCTCTAGTTGTCATTACTCTAGATGGAAAGAAAATATCCCAAAAGGGCAATATATAAGAATTAAGAGGAACTGTTCTGACCTTGCTACATATAAATTACAGGCAGATGAACTGACAACAGCCTTTAAGGACTAGGGGTATCCTATGGATCTATTAAATAAATGCAGAAGAGAAGTGGATCTAATTAACAGGGAGACTCTGCTTGTGACCAAATTTGTGAATGACACAGAAAGGGATATAGATAGTCCTATCTTGCCCTTTGTTTAATATCTGTAGTAGCAAGAGCCAAAGGATAGTATCCAATAATTTCTCTCTATTAAAACTAGATACAATATTGTCACCTTACTTAGAACCACAAGCGAAAATTGTATTTAGGCAGACAACTAACCTTAAAAACAAGTTATCTCCCAGTTTTTTGAAGCAAGAAAAGAACAACTCAAATAAAGATAAACGTCTGATATCAAATAAAATGTGGCTACCTACTCATTTGAAAAGTTGCTATAAATGTGGCAGAAATAAATGTATCACTTGTAATTACATTGGTCACAAGATACATTCCTTTTTTTCTTACTCCCTAAAACAAGAGTTTAATATTGATCATTTTGTCAACTGTTCATCCAACTATGTTATCTTTGTGATAACATGTAAGTGTGGCATACAATATGTAGGTCGGACCATGCGGAGTATGAATACTCACTTTTAGGAGCATAGCATGAACGTTATTAAAGGCGTAAAGACACATAGCCTCTCTAGACATGTTTGGAATGAACATAATGGTGATGATAAGATGTTGAAGATCACGGGTATTGAACCCATTCCTGTCACAAGCAGAGGAGGCAATAGATATGGTACACTCTGCAAATGGGAAGCATATTGGATTTTTGCCCTGGGCTGAATGACAACATAGAACTCAATTGTTTTTGATAGCTAGTTAATTGCCACTTTCCACTTATTCAATTTATTCCTTCTTCCCCTTGCCCCCCCTTTTTTTTGAGATTCCCAGGAATCAGGAATAGCTAGGTCTTTATCACAAGTATATTTAGGAATTTGGCTACAATCCACTATTTACACATGACTATTCTCTATGTATTAATATTAGCCGATATAGTAATTGATCACAACAGTTTGCCGCTAGTTAAGGATGCCGCAGCTGCATGCAACATATTGGTATATTAAGATTCAATCGATATTATTATAAGTCATGCAACGGTATTTACTTAACCAAGACATATAGGGCTGTATGCAGCAGTAACAACCCTCCCTGTCTTATTAGTATTTTCTCATTATCATCATCAATACATACTAGTAAATAGTGGAATTTATTTAAATCTATTTGTATTTTCCTATTTAACCATTTATCATTTTATTATCATTATTATATTCATGTATTTTTGAAAATGGAAGTTTGATCCAATTGAGAGATTATTTAATACACAATAATAGGATTAAGAATATAGATTAAATTAATAATTTGAAGTTTTTCTGTGATGGCAGGGAATTGATCCTGGGTTGCCCCAGTGTGAGGCAGATGCTCTGCCTCTGAGCTAGTCCCAAGCTGCATTTTCTGAATAAGGAAATGCAGTCCTTTTAACCTATGTCCTATTTATTTTATTTTTATGCTGATTAATTGATATGTTTGCTGAATGTTGAATTTTGATCCAACAAAGAGATTACGAATACAGAAAAGAGGAATAAGAATATAGATAAAATTAATGCATCGGTTTTATATATAAAAATACAAAGTTGTTCTGTGGTGGTCGGACCTGGGTTGCCTCAGTGTTAGACAGATACTCTGCCTCTGAGCTATCTCAAGCTACACTTCCTGAATGAGGAAGTACAGTCCTTTTAACCTATGTTCTATCCATTTCTAAATAAAACTATTTTTATGCTGACTAAATTAACATTATTGCTGAATGCTGAATATCAGACTAACTATGGTATATATAATATATAAATGTTATTGTAAACATATAATGATGCTTTGTGATACATATATTTCCATGAAATAATTGTTAATTCAACTATTAATTAATTAAGATTACGATAGATTGAAAGTATGGAGACACACTTATACAGGTGATCCAGATGTGACCTAATTATCATGAGTTCCTCATTGGGTGACTTAAGTTTAGAAGCACTCACAGGATCATAAGGAAACCTATCCTCTGACGAAACCGCCATTTAATATAGCGGAGAAACGCGTAACGGTTTCCCCTTTAATCCACCAAATGGATTTTCTTGCTCCGGCTGGCAACAGCGATTCAAGTATTGCAGTGTACGTGAGGGACATACAGCTTGAGGAGCAACATCTACACCTTGGCACTCAATGACCGTCGAATACTTATAACAGACAGAGATAATTACCCTCCACATCAGCCAGCCGGCGGTAAGCGATAGCATCTTGCACAAGTGGGGGAGAACTGATTGTGGCTGAATACGCTGACAGATGAACTCAGGCCCTGATTCAGGCCCTGATTCAGAGCCGGACGCTCTGAATCAGATGCTGTATGAACTGATCCATAAAAATCACGGGGATTAAATACTTTAAGTGGAAACAACTAAGAGGGGTATTCAATATGAAACGTAAACTTCGCTGTCAAAGTTTACGTTTCATATCGGAGCTTTTACCTGGGATAAAGTATCGGGCGCGCGCCCGCTTATCCCCGTATTCAATATGAAACCTTCGAAAACAGGAGCCTGCGAAGTTGGATTTGCGTTAAATTACGAAATTTTCCTTAAAAAAATTGTAGGACCCCTTAAAGCTGTAAAAACATGGGGGATCACTATGGGTACCCCCATTTTAACCTGTAAATGAAAGTCGGGGATTTAAATAGCTGCGGCAGGTGTTTTTTTCCCGACATTGAAGAAGTGATGCAGAAGAGCACTTTTTTCATTTTTTTAAGTGGTCCCATCAAATTTGGGTACATGAAAATGGGTACTAGCATATTTTTATGTCCCTAAAGTAATTTTTTAAAAATTCTGCAACTGTGCACCTACCGCTATTAATCTTTTCTAGAATACACCTGCCACATATTTGCAGAATAGCCCTGAACCTATTTCCCTATTGTTAAACAATTTTTTCCCATTTTTTTTTTCACCCCAATTTTTAAATACATTTTTTGTGGTGTCCCTATTTTTTTTTTTTTTGACACAGTTATTTTTAAAATGTAATTTCCAGGGGTGCAGGCTAATTTTTTTTAAGCCTGCACCCTTAAACCCCAATTCTGCACTTTTTTTCGCCACCTATTCAGTGGTGAAAAGTTATCCCCATTTTTTTTCAATGACTTTTCGAACCTGCGAAAAATCTTTGAAATTGAATACAGTGTAAAACTAAAACCTGCGATAATGACGTCATAGGTGCGATATTAACGCAAAAAACGGACTTATCGCTCCATATTGAATTCCCCTATATATTGGCTAAGATTTTACCTGGAATGTACTAATATTATCTCCTGCATGAGAGGAAAAATAGACTTATTGTTTCCACTACTCGACTAGTGTTGTGTACGGAGCTGGAGCATATATGGCTATATAAATACTTTTATTTTTGTATGTAAGAGACACCAACTGCAGGGGTGTATCTCTTCTTTTTTATATATATAAGCCAACTTACAATTTTTACCAGGTTGGTTCTTTGTACATTTTTGTGTGTCTATTTATTTATTTATTATTTTTATCATTTTATTATGTTTCAGATATATGTGCATTTTTTTCATATGATGTTAATAAATTGTTATACTTTTTTCAAAATTAGCGCTCTTTGTCTGATAAGTCGATAATAGTCAATATTAACACTCACTATCGGATGTGAATGCAGTGCTTGTGGTAACTTTTTTTTACTGCAAGCATTGCGAAGAAAACAGAGTAAAAAAATGGCTGGTGACGTGTACTATGACGCTGCTTGTTTATTATGCACGCCTCTAAAACGGCATTGAAACACTCAGGCACGCCTGCGTTTGCATCTCCTCTCCCCCATTTTTACTGGACTGCCCCTGTTACCACCTACAAACGGTCTCTCCTGTCACTCACTCTGCTGGGCTGGCTTTGCTGAGCGAGCGAGAGATCTGCGAACGCACTGTGTAGTTTGTGCATGCAAACAGATTCCTTGGCTTCAGCGGGGAAGCGATATTGACCCTGAGGTGGTTGGTCTGGCCCTTGAATGTCCACCTGAACATCAATCATTCTTCCACAGTCAATTTTATCTTGTGCCCATAATTCTCGATACTTGTACACAATAGGTTCAAGGTCTTTACTGAGCGAAAACCTCTGGCCATTTATGGACAAGCATGTTGTTTTTGACATTTGTGTGTATGGGCGAGCTCAGAAAATGCCGTTGTATAACACAAACCTTGGATTTTCTGGGACCCTCCATACCATACCATTCTGTGTCATTACATCAGTTCCAATTATGTTATCAGATCCTGTGTAATGCATTGGGATGTTTAATGAGAAATCAAATCACTGCTGATTTCTACATTGACCTCATTAATCCTATGAGCTTTCAAACCCCCTGTTCATGATCAAAGTCGATCACAATACACTGAGGGCTATCCGGGTCTAAATCATGTTCCACATTGGTAATTGAAATTTCAGATCTAGTATCGAGCATAATGTGTAACCAAATGTTTTTTATTTTTGCCATGATATGGGGTATCCCTGAAGGATCCAATATGAGGTTACCCTATTGGTGACAGATCCTATAGGTGACAGGTATTGGTGACAGATCCTTTGGGATCCCTGACCTTCAATCTATCTGCATCAGAATTTCTGTGGGAACTTCTGTTGTACAGACTGCTACTTCTTTTTATTGTACTGTCTTTACCTGTGGAGCAGAATTTTTTTCTGCTTGCACATTTAAAATTGCCACACTTTTCTGTAAGTGTGGGATGGGCAAATGTTTTGTCCGTACGGAATTACTATATCGCTTTTTGAATCCATTAGTATTTCCTGATTAGGCAAGGAATTGTTTAGGGCAATCTCTTCTTATGTGTCCTTTCTGTCTACACCTGTAACAAATCAGATTCTCAGTCTCCACTGGTGGAGCAGAAGGCTGAAATACCATTTGACCGTGTTCATGATATGCATGGTGGCATTCTTTCCTTATGCCTCCATGCATATCATGTTCCCTAACTTGGACAATTTTCTTAGAACTCAAAAGTTCTTTTCTGAATTCCTCAATTCCTCAATTATTCTGGCTGCACCTGCAATTGTGGTTTCCCTTTCTGCCATTGTTCGCAGATTGACATTTGTGTATGTGAATGTTTCCACAAATGCGCAAATCATGCCTGGTGGGGTATGGGATCTATGGTCATTGGTTATAGTCCTATACATGGCTTCAAACCAACCACATAGAGCTAATGGCTCATATTGTATGGTGGGTTTAAAGTTAGCAAGGATGTTGGGAGTTACTTCCTTATGTCCTGCTGTTAAAATTATAAGTGTAGAAAGTCTTTCCTCTCTGTTATGGTAACAACCATTTTTGGGGGCGGAGTCCCCTGTAATGTTATACCTTTGACTGAGGTGAATGGGTAACCACAATTTGAACAAATCCATGTGATCTTCTGGGGTTACACTAAGTTGTGTGAAATGTCCCTCAAAAATATTGCATGAAGTGAAGGGATCTAAATTACCATCATTTTGTGGGAATTCTCTCTTGAGATCTAACAGGATCTTTGTTCTCTTTATAGCTTTTCCTTGAGGAGGTTGATTAAAAGAAAATAAATCCTTTTTCCTATTGTGGGCTTGTGCAGAGCTAGAAGTGGCATCTAATACTTCCCATCCACTTCTATTCTTTTGTACCCCTAAACCAATAGTATTTTCCCCTGTTGTTAATAGGTATTCCAGTATACATACCACTGGTAATGCAAGATAAATCATAGGGGTACTTAATCCCTGCTGATCACCCCTGATATCAAGTAGTGTTGCATGAGGTGCCATATCAGATGAATTTGATTGGTTCCTAGTTGCACCACTACATTCCCTGTTATATACACAAACCTATTGTGTGGGTATTCATCCGGTGAGATCAATCCGAGGATGATTTGTAGACAAATTTTTGATAGCATTGGAAAAATCAGTTATTAAACCCTGCATATTCATTATCATTTGGGCTCTACTATCCAGATCTTGTTGTATCTGTGCCAGATGGGCCTCAGTAGTAGCCATTTTCTCATCTGCAGTATTAAGTTCAGTGCATAACTTCACAATCTCAATTTCTCTTTCTATGCAGTCTTTACAATTGTCTTTCTGATCTAGCAGTTTTTCTTTCTAATTCAACATACTTCTAGCTAACATTTCTGCATGCTCTGGTGTCTAAATGTTGTCTTCATAAACTTCTACTAACTTAGCTAACCTTTTAGACTTGTTTTTAACATTCCATCTATCATTACAAAGTTTATCCTGACTATAAACCTGATCTAACAATTGTGACCACAGATTCTCAGCTAATGTGTAACTAGTTGGTAAAACTGGATTAAACATGCTATCTTTTGCTAGCTTCTTAATGGTAAGAAAATCCATATCTACCTGAGTTATGACCGATGTATTTACTATTCCTGTCTGTATTAATGGAAATGAGAAAAAAAAATTAGGAAATTTGTTATAACATTCCTTATAAAATATCTCAAGTTTGTAATCAAACAAACCTAGTGCTAACCAACTCTCAGCTCCCTAGTCCAGCTAGAGAAAGAAATGTTACAGCATTAACCATAGGCAGAACACTATTACGTTTTCCCTTGAGAATATTTTACTAAGATATTAGAGATCACAATTTTAAGCAGGACAATACGGGCGCAATATGTAAGAGTGTCTTTTCCGGTGGTCTGCATTGCCTCCTCTCCTCTCTGAGGGTCTAATAGTTATACAAAATATTTTCTTCATCAATAGTGATGATTACAATTAATTATAGGAATATGACACAATATTTTCCTCTTTAATCTATTTTCTCTGTCTGATATTGCTACATCTGTGACCCCCTAGATTACTTTATTAATCTTCCATACAGTCTTCTCACTTTTTCCGTCTCTTATCATGAAAACCCAGACAGAGGGTTGCCGTTGTTATGCTATGCATAACAACCAGAGCTCCATGTGAGATAAACATGATGGTGTCCTTGTGTCTTTGTGTTGCCATGAGTGGGGGGTGGGGTGGAGCCTCGTGGCAAGGCAGCCATGATGGTGTCCTTGTGTCTTTGTGTTGCCATGAGTGGGGGGTGGGGTGGGGCCTCATGGCAAAGCAGCCATGATGGTGTCATTTTGTAATAGTCATTTGTGAGCATGGAGATGAGAGAAAGAGATAAATGATTTATTATATAGGCAGGGAAGGAGAGTACATGCAAATATAATACAACAGATGCAGGCAGAGAAGGAAAGTACATGCAAATGCCTACCCTCCAACATGACCCATTCCATTAGGTACAAAATGCTCTGCTCCTGGATTTCCCATCTAATCTATGATTGCTGTCACCTGTGTTGAACTAGGTAATTGATAAGACAGGTATTTCAGCACAGGTGGCTGCAATCATACATTAAGAGGGAAGTCCAGGAGCAGAGCATTTTGTACCTAATGGAATGGGTCATGTTGGAGGGTCTGCAAATATAGAGAGAGTTATTATATTGATAGTTATTTGGTAGATAGTTATCAGATGCAGGAAGGGAAAGGGTTAATACAGAGTACCTTGAATAGCCAGGGAAGTCCAGGGAGCCAGGTGAGTGTCGTGTGTAGTTGCAGAGAGAGTGAGGGTCTATTCACTGGGAGTGTATTATATAGTCCTTCCACCACTCCCATCTCACCTTACAGCATGTGGGTGATGACATTCTGCTCCCACATGTTGCAGTACCTCAAGCTTCCTCACTGCTAGGTATGCACTTCCTGTTTTAGCACATGTTACTCAGTCTGCTTAAACCTTTGTTTGATATGAGCTAGCTTTGAACTATTTAAAATCTAAATCTCCTGACTCCTGCGTACCTATCTAATGGCACTGAGATTATGTCAAAATTTGAGCTCCTTCACAGCCACATACACAAAGTTTTTTTTTATAAATAACTACTGGCATAGATACTGTATAATCCTTGTAATATTTTCCATGTTGAGAAACAAAAGTCTTGTACAGTATGTATCTATAAGTATTTTGCTTAGATTCAAATAGAAGATAATGAAGATGGATTTTACTGTAAGTTTATTTTTTGACAAACTGTTGCCTGCATCTTCACCCACAATAAAATTTGCTTCTGTCAACATTTTTCTTTGAGGCGTTCTAGTTGTTTTGCTTAGCACAGGGGCTCTGTTGCAAGAGTAGCCCATGTGACCAGCAGCGCTATACAGACTGGTGGCAGCAGTGCCTTCACCCACCACTCACACCAATGTCACTGTGTGCCCTGTGCACACACTACTATGTAGCCTATCTTATTCAAGTTAATGTGTGCCCACAACACCTCTCCCCCCACCCCTTATCAGCCACACACATGCTGCCACACCTATCGCTTGCATTGATGAGGTCAATATAGTTTATTTTTGTTTTTGCCTAGCTTTAACTTCACAGATGGACATGAAACAAAGTGCAGGTTATTTCTAGTAGTTTCCGCTACAAAATGGTGCAATTCTCAAGAAAATCGTTTCAGTAATGTTTGCACCAACTTGGAACAAACAGACAGACACAACATTCTTATTATATTAGTATAGATTTGACTTTATTTAAAATGCTAAACTGTTCCAAATACTGAATTTCACCTGTTACAAATAGCACAATGGGGCTCACATATTTTCATACCCCGCTTCCCCCGTATTTGTGATGTTATGATGTCATGAACAAATTGGCTGGCACCATGAAGCTGAGTGCCAAGCACATCCTAAGTATGGCGATTGTTGGGTTTCTCTCCAGACTGCCGGATGCTGTTTCAGGCATCCTGCAAGGCAAATACAAAAATACTAGTGGCACTAGGGTAATGATGGTGATATCCATTGGGTTGCTCCCTGGCCACAGCAGCAGCCACACACCCCAAGTTACAGTCCTGTCTGTAATGCGTATAAACACCAAAATTCATATGGAGACGTTCATCTATACATTTTCATACTGTTGACTTGCATCCTGGAGAAATGGATGGAGGTAGCAGGTGTAGGCTGAGTACAGTAACTTTTAGGAGGTTTATTTTTTGTGGGTGGTGGACAGCTGGTGCATGATAAATGGTGATGATGACAATCGGCATTACTATATACTTTATACTGTATCTAACAGCTTTTGATATATTGATTTCACATTAACCACCCTTCTTGACAATAGTTAAAATATTAGCATCACATCTCTGCTATAAACATTTGCAACCATTGGGAACACTACAGGATTTTTTTTTTATATATTTGAATTGAATATGGGAAAACAACAGATGTCGTTTAAATTAATTTTAATTTGAATTTGTGTCCAATTAAATGTTAATGCAATTTAATATTATTTCATTTATATTTTGAAATAACACATTGATTCATGCTGTAACTCCAGACAAAATTCCCTCTTTGCATATGAACCTTCATTGCAGTATTATATTGCATACAAATAGGGTAATGTGCCTTTAGCCTTAACTATTAAAACTGTCTAGCCACGTCTCTATGCATTCCTTATGCTACCACTATACTGTTGTGGGGCAGAAGTATAGAAACATGCACGTCTAACATCCGTTTTGCATAATTGCTAACATGATTTTTTCTCTGTGTACGTTCTAACAAGCCATCTGCGATTAATTAGCCCCAATACTTTTACAAAGCTTACACTACAAAGGCTTAATGGGAGCTGGTTCAGCCCTGTAATATGCATTTTTAAATATCCTTTTTCTTGAATAAACTAACTTTCTAAAGTTAGTCAAGGTTATAGCTATTGTAACATTCCGGTGTATTTTGCTCAGTAGAGTGGTCAATGGTAGAGTATTTGGGTGCTCAAATAAGGGTCACCATACAGCTTGTCTGGGTTTAAATAAATAAATGATCGCTAATGTAGTCAGCATAAATTAACACAAAATAATATACAGCCTAACCCTCTTCGAGGGCACTATCTCACTTCTTCAGCCCTATCTGAAGCCCCCATACATCAGCAATTGATTGTAGCAATCGTGCAATTTGCAATCGATCGTGTATAAAAATCTTTTCCTTTTTCAATCGATTGTGGCAATTCTGCAATCTGCAATCGATTGAAAAAGGGAAAGATTTTTATACACAATCGATTGCAGATTACACAATTGCTGCAATCAATTGCTGATGTATGGGGGACTTAAGAAGGGGCAGCCACTGGCCTTAAGGCCTGGCTGCATCAACCCCACCTGGGTTGTATCATGCCCCTTGTTGGGGCACATCCCTCCATCAAAGCACAGAATCAGTGGCTCAACAATGCTGTAGTACCTAGCATAATTTACCACATTTTAGGTGAGGCTTAAATGGGGGGTGGGCAGATAGGGAGAGCTACTGGGGGCACTACTTTACGGGGCACATCTACAGGGGGCATTTAATAAGAGGCACAGCTACTGGGGGCATTGCAGGGGGCATTGGAGGAAAGGCACAAATACTGGGGGCATTGAAGAAGGGGCATAACTACTGGGGGCATTTAAGAAGAGGCACAACTACTGGGGGCATTGCAGAGGGCACAAATACTGGGGGAATTGGAGGAAAGGCACAAATCCTGGGAGCTTTGAAGAAGGGGCACAAATACTGGGGGCATTGGAGGAAAGGCACAAATACTGGGGGCATTGCAGAAGTGGCATTGCAAAGGGACACAACTACAGGGGGCATTCCAGAAGGGGCACAACTACAGGGGGCATTGGACATCAGACAGATAGACCGGTATGTGTATGCGTGTATATATATATATATATATATTCATTTTTTTATATAAATAACTTATTGATAGGGGCCCCCACACGTTGGTTGCCCAGGTGCCCCCACAGACCTTAATCCGGCCCTGCTTGTTAGTACACATTGACCCTATGTACATACTCATTGGGGCTGTTCTGCTGTTCTGTCAGTTGTCTCTCCAACCACCAGTGTGATGAGATGAAAAACAGCAACAGAGAGCTTTAGTCGCCAGGTATACAGTGAGCTGATAATTACCTGATCATGTAGAGGAACTGTATCTGTATGCAGAAACCAGCCTGACACAGCCACTGATTAATTGGAATGGGACCATCTGGCAATCTGTCCCCAACTCTTGGGTTTTTAGCACATTAATAGGATAGCAATTAGGGTATTTACACTGCAAATAATGTGCGTTTTATCAGAATCTCGAGGGGGTTAATGAAGACAGATTAATCATTTAACCTGTCAGTCACTATGTAATGCTTGAAAGAGCTGTATAAATACATATGCACACAGATGTATAAACTGTCTGTTGGAATGACACAAATCATATACAGTCTTCTTATCTTGATTTATCTGCACTCTGCAGTCATTTTGAAGGTTATTGGGGAAATTTATAGTCTCTACTTGCATATTCACTACTTGTGTTCTAGTCCAGTCTTAGATCCTGTTAGGCATTTTAAGTATTGCGGCCAGAATAATCAGACAACATATACAACAGATACAATTCCTTCATCTCTAGGACAAGCCTTCAACATCCGTCACTCTGTCAAAAAGCCTGGAAAGTGTATCTTCTTACAGCATGTGAAGACGGAGGGCATCCACATATGCAGGATGGACTTTAAACCCCTGGGTAAACAGGACAGTATTGAGTTAGCTGCATGAGAGTTGAGGGTTAATCTAGTTTCAGGCTAAGCCAATAGCCAAGTTGCTGGAGGATTGTGGGGGGTGTGGTTAAGCATTTATAGCATTGCTACTTCCTGTATTCTGTCTCTTTTCAGAATTTGCCTCAGCTGGAGCTTGTCTGTTAAGTTTGTAACATTTTCACTGTTATTCTTTTCTTATATCCCCCTTTTTCATCCTACTCTCTCTCCTACTCTTTCTTTATTTCACGTTTCCTATCCCTATTCTTCTTTCTTGCTTCAGTTGCCCTAATGGCGCAGCGGCCACACCACTCTGCACTGGTCCCTGCATGCTTTTCAGAGGCTATGGGGTCTGAATCTGTGGTCAGAGCTGGGGCTTGGCACCACAGGGCTTCCTCTTGCCCTGTGGGAGCCAGGCAGCCCAGAGTGTCCTTCAGGACAACTCTGGAGGATAGTGCTGTGGCGGGTATTTTGGATCCGCCGGGTACAGCACTGGGCGAGGCCAATATGGCGGCCCCTGTTGCGAGGAACACAGCCCCTGCTGGGAAGTGCAAATGGCGCAAGGGGGCCCGGCATCAGCCTTCCCCAGATGCGGGGAAGATTCCAGGCACCTCTGCCGGTGGTCCCAACCAGAGCGCGCTGACAGGCCGTTCGTCGGGGTCTGGGAGGCAGGGATTATCCCCGCTCTCTCTTTTATGATGCTTTTGCGGGGTATCATGACCGCGGTCCCCTATAGGGGAACGTCATGTCACTAACGGCGGCTGCTGATGGGAGCCAGCAGGATTGGGGGGTCATCCAGTTCTGCTGCTGCTCCTTCGCGGTCTGGCTCACGATGACATGGGCATCCCAAGGGTGAGGGGCATTGAATGTTAGATGATATGCAGGTTAGATCTACGGGGTTTCTGGGATCCAGCATTGCTGAAGTAGCTACAGCAATGGCTCCTCCCAGTACACCTGATTTAGGCTCTATTTCCGGGCTTTTGGTCTTGGTGGTAGGGGCTTCGACTCTCTTTTAGGCTGCTCAGTCATCAACAGGCCTGTCTGGAGTCATGGCATCCCCGTCATCCCCGGATGGCAATGTCCGGTCACAGCTTGCGCCGTTAGTTACACAGTTGGGTACAATGTGTGGTATGTCCCTATCTCCTTCCATTCCTCCTCCTGCATGTCACTCTCAACGCTTTTTAGCAAGTGCTCCTGCTCCTCTTTCTTGGGCGCTTGCTCCTGGTATCGGGGCTGGTTCTTCTGTGTCCTCTTTTTCAGATGCCACAATGATTGATTCAGAAGGGGTGTCTGGGGGCCGGAGGTCGTTCGTGACAGTTGACAGTTCTTCCTCTGTGTCTTCAGGTGAGCTGTTTACCCTGCCTAAATTGCATGCCTCAGGTTCCTCCTCCACTGACACTGAGTGTTCCAGTTCTCCCAGGCGCAAGAGTCATAAAAAGTCCCATAAGGCTAGGTCTTCCCGGCGCTCTCGTATGAGCCATCACTGCAGGCGTTCATCTAGTGAGGAATCTTCCATTAGCCCTGGAGATGTGGTCTGCTGTGCTAACACGGTGGTTCTTAGGGGTTTATGGCCACTCATAAAAGAGCGTATTCGCAGGGGGAAGTATGTGGATATTTTCGTGCTCACTACTAAAGCATGTAAGTCTTTGGCAGCGGCTAAAAAGACAGGTGGAGTCGGAGAGGATGTGCACCGCTCTTATATGGGCTGGCTGCAGGGGCTTTATATGTTTACGGCATGTTATTTGAAGTCACGTCCGGGTGAGGCTATGAATGTGGTGCAGTATTTGCATTTGATTCATTGCCTTATCCATTCCTCAAGGGGCCCTGTTTGGCGGCGATATGATGAAGAATTTAGTCGCAAGCAAAATGGTAGTCGAATAATGGCTTTTGGGTGTCAGGATGTGGAAGTTTGGTTGGAGGTCACCCAGCAGTCTCCTGCTCCGGGTGAGGGCATGACTGCACGTCGCATTCCTGCCACAGTAGCGGGCGACCCCAAGGGACCCAGCTTGGGGCAAGGGAGAGGGGGGTGTTACGCTTTCAATAATAGCTACTCTACATCAGGGACTCGGTGTCATTTTCGACACCTCTGCTTACGATGTGGAGCACCCCACCCAGTCTGCAATTGCACCAGAGGGGCGGCTACCACACATGGACCCTAAGCTCACAGCTACAATTGGTGGCGCAAAGTAAGGCTCCATCCCCTGTTCGTGTTTCAGTTATTGCTAGATGGCTGAAGTTACACCCAGCACGGGTTGATACTGAGTTTTTGCTGAAGGATTTTTCTGAAGGCTTTAGGCTGCCAATTTCAGGCATGGTGACAGGAGGTGGTCCATGGAATTTGCGCTCTGCTTTAGAGTTGCCGGACATTGTTAATGACAAGGTTATGCAGGAAGTTGCAGGATGGCGGGTCCTTTTCCTGTGTGACCTTTTACTGACTTGATCCTTTCACCCATAGGAGTAGTGCTAAAAAAGGCGCCAGGCAAATTTCATTTGATACAGCATCTGTCTTACCCGGAGGGGGCCTCAGTGAATGATGCCATACCATCAAACATCTCGTGAGTTTTTTATCAGTCATTTGATGATGCTCTGGAGATGGTTCGATCATTTGGTCAGGGGGTCCTGCTGGCTAAGATTGATGTTTAATCTGCCTTTAGGTTGTTGCCTTTACACCCAGATTCCTTCCGGTTTATGGGTTTTGGACTTCCTGATGGATTTTATATTGACCGCTGTTGCATATGGGGTGTTCTGTTTCATGCGCCTTTTTCAAAATGATTTAGTTAGTTTTTACATTGCTGTGTTGAGGCTGGCACAGGTGAATCTGGTATTGCTCACTACTTGGACGACTTCCTGTGTATTGACCCGGCTTGTTCCCCCTGTTGTTCTCAATGAGTGCCCTGTCTAATGACAAGATCTGCAAATTGCATGATGCTATTGTATTGGCGCTGGCTAATGGCAAGGTTATGTTACAGCAGGTCCAGTCCCTTCTGGGCTTATTCAATTTTGCGTGCCGTATTATCCCTATGGACAGAGGGCCTGATTCAGAGCCGGACGCTCTGACAAGAGCAAAAGGTATATATTACTGGCAATGGCGCTCACCACTGCTGGACTAATAAATAAGTGGTAAGACCAGAGTGCAGCTGCCAATCAAGGAAGTATGTGCAATTTCTCCAAAAAACAATAGAAAACAAATTGGCTGCGCAGTCTAGTCAATTAATAATAATAAAAAAACCTTTTATTATCGTCTCTCAAAAGAAAGATCCCAGTACATGGTCAATTTTAACCATATAAAGCGGTCTAATACAACAGCATATGTACATAGAAAATTGATCATCTAAAATACAAAAAATAGACACACACAAAGAAATAAAAAATGAATGTTGGTCAAAATAGAAAAATACGCTGTGAAGCTGAATATATGTAGTCCAGGACTGAAATCACTATAATTCACTTGTAGGTGGCAAAGTGAATATAAAGGTAATGTTCCTTAATAGGTGCCGTGAGTCACAATAAAGAATTTTCACTGGTGTTGGACTGCTTGCAAAATAGTATATGGAGCGGTACAGATGAATCCCAATGTATGGCTTTATGATGACAATGTTAAACCAGGTATCTCACCTGTCTTCAGTCTCTAGGCACTGTATTGTTTGCGACAGCGGCTTGATTAGATAGAGTAAATGTCCTCAATGTCTGCAAGACGTCAGTGTCGCTAGTTAAAATAGACAATGGTGAAATCCAGCTGGAGTCCAGTACTCCCTCTCGGGTGGATGATACCTCGTGCACCACGGTCGGCGTTGATGGGCCGTCTATGAACTCTGCAGTTAGAGCTGTAGGAGAACGTGTCTGAATCAGAGATCCGTCCCTTAACCACAAGCCGGGTGTCAGCTGAGAGAGTACCGTTGCTGGTATTAAAGTGCCTGGGATATGTATGCCGCTCTAGCAGTCGCGATCAGTGGCAACAATATTCGGCATAAACGTCCGGGTAATATATAGTTCAAGCTTAGGGCAGAACTCTTCGTTCTGGAGATGAAGGTGCTGAGGAGCACGGAAACACATTGAGAGGGAGTACTGGACTCCAGCTGGATTTCACCATTGTCTATTTTAATTTTAGATTATCAATTTTCTATGTACATATGCCGTTGTATTAGATCATTTTATATGGTTAAAATTGACCATGTACTGGGATCTTTCTTTGAGAGACGATAATAAAAGGTTTTTTTATTATTATTAATTGACTAGACTGCGCAACCAATTTGTTTTCTATTGCTCTGACAAGAGCGCTCGCTCTGAATCAGGGCCCTCCTACCTAAAATTGTAGCGGCCTCCTGGCCGCTCGCATAGCTGTGGGTGACCACCCACAGCTTATGCGAGCGGCCAAAAAGATGGTCGCCATGGTCAAGACCATCGTGACCATCGGGCTTGCGACGAGACCCTGTGGTAGGTTCTCGCTGTTGCAAGCCCAGGAGTGCTTTTGGCTCTATCAGAGCCGAAAGCACTCCCACTGACATCACTAGTGATGTCAGTGGGACCGGCCCCAGATGGTAGGCGTTCCCATGGGAACACCTCCGTCCGGGCAGCCACACCCCCGGCACGCCCACCAAAGGGGGCGTGCTGTCACTCACCATCGACAGCACGCCCCCTTTGGTGCGAGACCCATAGCGACGGCTTGGCTCCCTCCGTCGTGCGCATGCGCACTAGGGCACCATCAACCAGCTTGCGAGCGCTCAGCGCTCGCGAGCGGGTCTGAATCAGGCCCTGAGTTTTTTGCAGGAAGCTTCAACGCGCTTTGGTGGGGGTTCGTCGTCCTCATCACTTCATTAGATTGTCAGCAGAGATTCACCAGGATCTTGCAGTGTGGGATTCGTGTTTGATTACGTTTAATGGTTTATGTTTTTGGCTTGACCCCCCCTTGTCTAATTTGCAATTGCAGCTGTTCACAGACACTGCGGGTGCTACAGGTTTTGGAGCTTACTTGGAGGATTCTTGGTTGGCTGCCGCATGGCCTGCTTCTTGGGTCAGTGGTGGGCTCACCAAGAATCTTTTGCTATTGGAGTTGTTACCAATCATGGTGTCCATTGAGTTGTGGGGCGAGCTTTTACGCAACAGGCACATCATTTTCTTCTGCGACAATTTAGGTGTGGTACAGGCTGTGAATAGACAATGGTCATCTTCGTTACCGGTGCTGCGCTTGTTGGCGCACCTAATTCTTTGGTGTCTCACTTTAAATATTTGTTTTGTTGCGCACCATATCCCTGGGTTTCAGAATTCTGTAGCCGATGCATTGTCCTATTTTCAATGGTCTCGGTTCCGGGCTCTCACCCCAGATGCTGCTCTAGTTGGTGACTTATGCCCCTCTCACTGTTGGCAGGTCATCTCCCTGGATTGGAGGGTTCAGCAGTGCACTCTATCGCCCCGATGAGTCTTAGGTCTTACCGGGCCGCGTGGAGTCAGTGGGAAGCATTTTTGGCTCGCAAGTCTGCGCAAGGTAAGGCTTTGCATCAAGTTTTGCTGTCATTCATCTGGCATCTTTATACGTCAGGTAGCTCACGCGCAGTAGTTTCACAACGCTTGGCTGGAATTTCCTTCTTTTTGTGCTTGTGGTTCAACACAATTTTACCAGGAGTTTCTTGGTAAGTCGGGCCCTGAAGGGATGGGCACACGTGGCTCCGGTACCGCCTGATACTAGGTGTCCCATCACTCCTGTGCTATTGCTGTTTGGTGCTGGCTCTCCCTTCAGTTTGCTCCTCCCACTATGAGTTATGCCTGTTCCAACTTGCCTTTACGATGGCCTTTCTTGGGGCTTTTCACATTGGCAAGTTGGTTGCTTGTTCTAAAACGGCCCTGTCACCCTTACTACGCTCCAATGTCCTTTTAGCCAATTCACTTTTATTCTGCATTCTGTGCTCAAAGACTGATTAGCTGGGGCAGGGCCGATGGGTACCTCTGCATCCCTGTACTGACTCCCGGTTGTGCCCGGTATGCTTAGTTGAAGCGTATATGTTGGCCCGGCCGCTGGTTGAGGGTCCATGGTTGATGCATGTCGATGATTCCCCGGTCACTGTCTTTCAGTTCAGATGGGTTTTTCGGTGTTGCATTCTGTCTATCGGGTTATCCCCTAGGGATTATTGTATTCATTCCTTTAGAATAGGAGCTACCACTGATGATGCCGCTCACGGCCTTTCACCGGCTGAGATCCAGGCTCTCGGATTATGGAAGTCCGACGCCTATAAGCATTATATCCGTTGATGTTGGAGGGTAATGTTTTAACCTGATTGTCTTGCTTTCATTGCAGATTTTTGACTTGGGTGCATTTTTGACGTTCATCACCGTTGCTTGGTGGGGGCCCTGAAAGATTTTGCCCTTTTCCCCTGCTAAAACAGGAGATTTATTGGCTATGGTACTCCAAGCAGGTTTTTAGGTTTTTATCTCAGGCCAAGTCCTTCCTTCCCTCCTTTTCTTCCCCTCTCTATCCTTGTTCAGCTATTCCTAAGGCAGTCCAGTCAACCTTTAGTATATGGTTTAACTTTTAATTTATTATGTTGCATGTGGCCATTTGGACAATTGCCCAGTGTTGTTTATAGGGCACTCCTATGTGTTTTGGGCTGATAGATCTCCCTTGGTCCATTAGTCCTCCCTGGCGGTAGTGGTACCCCAGGTTAGGTGGTTAGGTCAACGGGGCATGCATTGGGTAGAGTTAATTCCCTGGCTTATCAGAGGGCTGAGGAATTTGGTCCCCCGGCAGTTTTGATTGTCCATTTGGGCAGAACTGATTTGGGAACTCAGTCGTTTTTAGACTTGAAGTTCTCAATTGTTTAGGATTTAGAGTTGATGACACAATGGTGGCCTTGGTGCATGCTGTGATGGTCATCTATCATTCCCCAACTGCATTGGCGAGGTGAGAGCACAGGGGTAATAGTAGACAAGGCTAGGCGCAAAGTCAATTAATTTGTGGCCAGAAAACTGGATGCGCTGGGAGGTGTGGTGGTTTGTCATCCTTGTATTTGATTTCGGGATGTCCACCTATGCAGATCTGATGGGGTCCATTTATCTGAAGTGGGACTACGCCTTTTTCTAGAAAGGGTTTTTGGAGTTTTAGGCAGTTTAGTTTGAGTTGCTTTGTTGGTGGCGGAATTTGGCTCCTGGTTGGTGCCGCGCGTGGAAAGAAACGGCAGTGACTGATTAATAGGCTACTCCCCTGTAATATACTTTTTGGCTGATCGGCCTTACTGGGGCAGCAGTCTTGGTTCGCTAACCAGACTGCAGCAGTATAAGGGAGTATTTATTTCCTATGTGCTTGCTATCTGGGCAATTGGCCCTGCAAGATTTGCACTGTAGTTATATCATGTGATAGTCACTGACCTCTGATAGCTGCTGTTGCTTTCGGTCACCACCATATTTCTAAGAACTGATTTATTAATAAAGAGGCCGACTGGTTTAAACGCCACTTACTGGCTCCATGTCATTATTCATTAGAGTTTAAGTTATATTAATTCTTATATTTATGCACCGCTTAAGGTAATAGTGCCAATTGCCAAAAGGACGTTAATGAGGCCTTGACAGTCTTGTTCTGTTTCCAATGTTTCCAAGCCATATAGTCCCCTCGCCGCCCCCACCCCCTCCACACACACAAACAGTTTTAAGGCTATTTAAAACAGTGATGTGTGGTGAGGCCAATGGTTGGGGAGACACTGGCTATTATCAGAGCCATATTTACACACACATATATAAACTCAATAGTGGTACCTTAAATTCACCATTGGCAGGTTGCACAATTGCATGCATTGTCCTGTATATCAACAGGATTCACAGCACAGGCACAAAGACAACAGTATAAGTTTAAAAACACATATGGTCACTACCAACTGCAGTAATGAGGGAGAGAATTAGTATAGAGGCAATCATATTCTAAGCATAGTTTGCAATGCATAACAATGTTATCCCTTGCAAACTATGCTTAAACTATAATACAGTATCACTGGTTATGCTCTAACCCAGTGGTTCCCAAACTTTTTGGAATCATGGCGCCCTAGTGCATCAGCATTGTTTTCACGGCACCCCTAAGCCAAAAATTTGTTATTCAGAAATTCAGAAAAAATTTAGTGAAGTAGTACAGTGAGGTAAATTGTGCTGACCTGTCATCCTTAGGTTTGGTTATATAGTGGTGGACAGGTTTGTGCCTCACATTGTGCACATATTTACATTACATTGACCATAAAGAATTTGATTTGATGCTTACCAACCTGAGGCACCCCTGCACGTGTCCCAAGGCACCCCAGGGTGCCGCGATGCACAGTTTGGGAACCACTGCTCTAACCTTTTAAAAATATCATCCCTTAGCAAATGAATTATAGTACTGTCTTTAGTAAATTACTCTATTTACTAAATAGAGTCTTTTACTAAAGACAATACTGGGCAGAATAACTTGTCTGAGCTGATACTCTGTCCCCAGCAAAGTCTTAAAGAATGGCATATCTACAATATGAGCCTATCATTGCCAGGCAATATCACAAGCTTCCAAGGTGAGAACAGCAGTAAATGTCCTAATGTTGTGTGTTGTGAATACCTTTGGCTGAACAGAATGCAAGGGGTCCAGACCGATAAAAGCAGGCAACTCTATCCAAATATCCATTCCTCTGCTCCAGTGGGCCCTTGCATTGAGTGCTGACAGCTTGTGGGCAAGTGCTAGCATGTAGCTGCTTGTAATGGCAGCTGCACTGCATGGTCGGAAGTGAGTTGTCAGAAATTCCTGTATAGGTCACCTGATCAGAGGTGTCCATCAGAGCTTAGCTCTGAAAGCTATGACATCTGCCTCGCTGAGAGGGGCATGCCTTGATGTGGGCTCAAGACATGCTCCTCTCAGTGAGGCAGGTGTGATAGCTGCTTCCCCTGGTGCTTTTTCATTGCAGTTACTACACTGCAGTAGTATAATTAGCCACTCCAGGCAGTGTCTGATTATCAGAGGGGAGGCTGAGCTTGTCGCTGCCTTACCTCTCATCTCTCCCTGTATTTGCATCTTTGCTCAGCAAAGTTGCAAGTTTTGACTATAAACATGATTACAAATTCTAATAACTTGTATAGTCAAAACTTTGTTATAAAAATATTCTATCTATAACTCTAATTTAGAACAATACAAACAAGATATATGTAACACAGATCAGTGGAAACAAATCTAACTATGACATGTGAGGCTCTGCCTCCCTTGACTGCACATCAGTGGTTTAAAACAGTTTACTCAATATAAGAAGCCCATTTGGTAAGATATTGCATACCTTTAAGTTTGCTTTGACAGTCTGTAGCAGTGCCGAGTTAATAACAGGGTGGCCGGGGCGGTTTCCCAAGGTCTCCCACACCCTGAGGTCCCCCACACATCCCTACATCACCAGCTTGGTGGCACAGTGGCATATGTAAACTGGGTGTTCTGTGTGGCATAATGTGAACTGGGGGCACTACAGTGTGTTTTAAATACATTTGTGGTGCTGGGGGTATCTACATATTATACTTTTTAATAACATCACCAGCATATCATATTGACAAAATCCTTAGAGCTCCCATAACACTTAGGGGGTCATTCAGACCCGTTCGCGAGCAAAGGATGCTCGCAAATGGGTCGATGTTGCCCCACTGCGCATGCGCAAGACGGAGGGAGCTCCGTCGTTCGCATGCGTGAGACCCGGACTGCGACAGCCAAGCTGTCGCTCCGGGTCTCGCACCAAAGGGGGCGTGCTGTCGATGTTGATTGATAGCACGTCCCCTTTGGTGGGCGTGCCGGGGGCGTGGCTGCCAGACGGAGGCGTTCCCATGGGAACGCCTACCGTCACTAGTGATGTCAGTGGGAGTGATTTTGGCTCTGATAGAGCCAAAATCACTCCAGGGCTTGCGGCAGCGAGACCCTACCGCAGGGTCTCCGTCACAAGCCCGATGGTCACGATGGTCTTGACCATCACGACCATCATCATGGACGCTCACAGAAGCTGTGGGTGGTAACCCACAGCTATGCGAGCGTCCATGAGGACTCTCCTAAAACAGGTAGGAGGACCCTGATTCAGAGCGAGCGCTCTGGTCAGAGCGTCTGGCTCTGAATCAGGCCCTTAATCCAATCCTTTAAGTATAAGTTTTCTTTTGTAGAACTTTCCTTATTTTTAATTTGCCTTCGCCTATGTGACATATTGTATTGTCCCTCCGCACCGCTCTACCCTGAACCGAGTAGTCAGTGAGATGTAATTTTGCTTTGTACTGCCCATAACACAGGGCCATGGAGTATGGCTATTTGTAATCTGGATTTTAACAGAAGGTACACTTAACATGGATTTTTCCTTACAGCTCCTGAGGCTGAAGAAAAATCTGTGTCAATTGCATCCTCTGAGGCTTACTACATGGGGTAGTGGCAGTCAGTGGTGCCAGGAGGAGGGGGCAGGTACTCTTTACCCAGGACCCATCTTATGGGGTTCGCCTTGATAAGGTGGATAGGCAAACATTTTTGGCCAAACATGTACTAAGAACCTCACTTATACTCCATGTTAATTGTAGAGTTTATCAGGATAATTTTCTCTATTATTTTTCTTATTACGTAGACTGTGCACCTGCATTCTATGTCATCTGCATTGTACTACAAGTCTCAGGATGGCAGCACCTCCTATTATGTTTGAATTAGGGTGTGCAGTCCAAGCCCCCCCCTCTTACTACTGTATATGTGTATATTTTGTACATTTGAAGGTTGAGACTCCTTCTATTTGCAATTTGCACCCCACCCATCTGCTCTTAGGAGTTTTTAATCACCAGCCCAGGTTCCAGCATTTCTGTCTGCATATTAGAATGGGCACTATTACAGGTAAGACCTGAATAAATTTATGTAATGTGTTAGTATAGGGATGTAAGGTACCCATCTTATGGGGTTCACCTTGACGAGGTGGATGGGCAAACATTTTTGGCCAAACATGTACTAAGAACCTCACTTATACGCCATGTTAATTGTAGAGTTTATCAGGATCATTTTTATCTATCATTGTTCTTAGTACCTAGAGTGTATGCCTGCATTCTATGTCCCCTGCATTGTACTACAAGTCTCAGCATGGCAGCACCTCCTATTATATTTAAAATTAGGATGTGCAGTCCAAGCTCCCCCCTTACTCTTTACCCAGGCCCAGGATTGGTGGAGGGGCCAAGCAGGGGCCAGGGTCCTGCAGCCCCCTTGTCACTGGAGGATGTGCTACTTATGTAATACCCCGCTATGCAAGGTATTATGTATGACACTGTATAGACAACAATTCATAGCAGCCTCTACAGCTGCTCAAGAGGTCAGTAGCTGTGTCACATGACCAGTGTCAGGTAGTGAGGTCAATGACAGTTGGAGGCTAGTAGCAGTTGGTCAGGAGAGAGCTGAGGAGTGTGTGAGGTACCTCCAGAGCAAAGCAAAGCTGCGCTGCTGTTTGGTCCTGTGACAGGAGAGGAGAAAAGGTGGATTCTCCCACCAGCTTCAGATAGCTGATTAAGCAATGACTGGGAAGCTCTGGAGATGGACTGAATGGTGGGTCCAAAAGATATAGAACAGGGTCCATTCCCACTGCTGAGATCAGGTCTGTAGCTGAACATGTACAGTACATTGCACCATTTACAGTTGCTAACACTATAACTGGAAAAGCAGCTGAGTCAAGTCAGGCTAAAGACTATGTGACCCTTCTGTGAGGGCCATCCCAAGGAGCACTACTATAAGGTTTCAGATCTAGCAACTGTTCATCTTGTGTGTCTGAGGTAAAAGACAGTTACAGGAACCCAGCAAGACCTGGTTCTCATATAACTTACCCTACATACCTGTTTAGGGGAAGAATCTCTTTATTTAAAGCTATGCAGAGCATTACAGATACCCAGAGATAGCACCTTTATAATAGTAGAGAGTTTTAGCCCTTGGATTCAACACAGATAGTGAATTTAGTAATAAGACAGCAGTCCTCTCTCTGCCTGCGTGATGTGTGTGGAAAGGGAGAGATCATAGTCATCCACACCCCTGGATACCTGTACCGCCATCCACAGACACCAGTGCCCCCCTGTGGTGCGCACAGCCTCAAACATATGATATTTTTCCTTTTATGCAAGGAGGAGGTCTGGCCACAACTTCCCAAGTTAGCTATGCCCCCTCCCAGTGCCGGTGCCTGGCAGAGCTGGTGGCAGCCCTGGTGGCAGTAATTAGATAGCTCAGGACAGAGATACAGCCACTGGTAAGCCCCTTGGCTATTTTAATCTGTCCCTAATATTTAAAAAGCCATCCCACTATGTCAAAAGAGAAAATATAGTCATATAAATTAATAGGAACTACTTACTATTAATCAATGTAGAGAATCCAGGCATAGTTAGGAAAAATGTCACAAAATATGTCTTCTTAAATCTATTAATTCTGCCCATGAAAATGTATAGATTCATTGGGGCAATTCAATTGTTTTATTGGGCGCCGCAATTGTTGCTCCATTTGGTTGCCCGTGCCACATATGCATTCCGAAAACCACGGGTTTAGCCATGTATAGCAGCTAACCCCATCTAAAGTCCTGCTTTGGGCACCAAAACTCCCATTTGGGTGTCTATAGTCCTTCTTTGGACGCCCAAGTTTCCATTTGGACGCCCAAACAGCCAACTTATCGTGCATTTATGCTCTCAACTTCAGTAGATTGTGAGCAGAAATGGGTCTAACCTTGGCTATACACACATGAACGGAGCATCATTTGAATTTCTCCATCCAGCATCCAATAGTTTAGGCACCCTATAAAACAATTGAATAGCCCTCAAGGCCCCTTAGGATGAAAAAAAATTATGTTTGCTATGCGCTGGGGAGGTAGATGCTGTGAGCCCCTCAGCCTGACACAAAGACAGGGGGAAGCACGATCAGCATGATCGCTCCCCCCCACAGGCATGAGACTGCTGTGGATACTGCTCAGCAGCCATGAGCAGTCTCCCACTGCAGCTCAGCAAACAGCAGCATGTGCTGGGCTGCTATGATTTCAGAGGGAGTGGGGGCAGTGCCGGATCCGCCCCCCCGCCGGGCCCCTCCAGCAGCAGTAATTAGTACCCGCTCCTCTTGGCACCCCTGTCCATATGCCCCATGTTTGCATAAAGACTATGTATGGATATTAAATCCTGAGCCTCAAAGGAATCCTTGCCTGGAAGACTTATAGTAGCAGGACACAAACAGGCAGGTGTCCGTGCAAATCTATGTGACTAGCCTTATGGTGGGAACAAAGGCAGCTTGGATAAAAAATACTACTTATGGTGTAGCCAAAAGACTCTAAAATCATAGAAATATGTAACAAGCTTACTAATCCTCCTGCTGCACAGTATAAGGGTCCATAGCACTGTGGAGAATTGTGTGTTTCATTTCTCACCTCTCTCTAAACAGTGATGTTTGGTATCAGTCTACAGATTCATTTATGAGAAATAGTTTGATTTCCAAGTAGCCTCTATGCAAGTACATTTCTATCATTTTCTATGTTTTAGATATAAATTAGTTGGGCCATCCCATAAAACAGGGTCAGATATCACACAGCTAGTCACAGGAAAATTGGGGATGACATCAATAGAAATGTGATGTAGGTTCTAAAAGGTATGACAGCTTTTGTTCTGTGTCAGACTTTGGGGATGAATTGAGTTTCAGAGGCTGCACTAATTTGCTTGTAGTTCTCGCAGCCATCAGAAAAAATACAACCCTACAGTATGTGTTATATTTCCTGTCAGTTTTCCTTTTTATTTTGAATTGCTATACAGTATGTGTTGTCAATTTTATTGTGACATCGTTATTATTATAATTGTTGTAACTAAGCAATGTACTCATTGCAGATTAAGAGGTCTATTTACTAAGCTGTGTTAGGAGATAAAGTAAACCGTGATAAGGTACCAGCCAATCAGCTCCTAGCTGCCATGTCACAGGCTATGTTTGAAAAATAGCAGTTAGGAGCTGATTGGCTGGTACCTTATTACCGTTCACTTTATCTTCTAACATAGTTTAGTAAATAGACCCGAAAGTGTTTCTTTATTAGTCTGTTCTGTTCATACTGTATTTGCTCTGGAAACCTTAGTCTTTGAATAAACTATCAATCGCTTAGGCTACCTTAAAACTGTAGCGTTATCTTCAACTGAGTCATAGTTTGTGTCGCATAGACTGTTCAATTATAACTAAAGTCATTTGGGGACCTACTGAATGATATAGATACTTTTATATTGTATATATAATATTAAGCCTCGCCCTCTATCAGTCAGGAAATGGGATCTGCATGAGCTCTGTCCTGAACAACAATTTAAAGCATGAGAAACAGTATGGTGGTTTAGTGTTTCACATAAGCCTAGATGGAATAACAATAAATACATCATATCTTGTCATTCCATACAAAGTTAGTTCTCTGTCACTTCACTTATCTCATTCATACAGTGAATGCTGACTGCACATAGTGTGCTATACATAAGTATTTATCACATACAATTCCTTTCACCCTCTACACTTATATAATCGGAGTAACAAAAATCACTACTGAGATAAGTGTTTGCATGTCACACTGATTACCATACTCTGCCCTTTCCTGCAAATCTAATCTAACCTTTATACCAAGGTTGAGTTCTTTTTTCCAAACAGACAAACAAAATAGTAATGAATGGTCTGAATAAAATGTTAAAGAGACATCCTCTGATATAACCATTCAGTCCCAATGACAAGACTGTCGGACACGGAGGAGGAATGATCTGAAAGACAAAATAGCAATGTGGAATAAAAAGGAATAAAACACATGGAACATATAAGGACCATTAGTACTAAATGCAAAAGAAAGCATAAAAATAAAAAAGCAAATTCAGAATTGACTGCATAGTAATTTGTTTTAATGGAATTATGTTCCATATTTACATTAAATATTCTGTTACATATTGTACAGTTTGGAAGTCAAGTTACTATATATATGTGACCTTTATACATTATTGTGCACGTTATATATATGGAATACACCCATCAGCAATATAAAGGGGCAGTATTTATTTAGGAAAATATTTCCTATAATTGGCATGACAAAATGAAAGTGGTCAAAAAGGTTATACTACTAAAACTGCAAAAGGCCCAAGAAACGTTAAGAAAAAAAAAATGATGAAAGCAAAAATAGGGAGTAAAGAAAGCTTTCAACAATCCGTCAGGTTTCTTGTTATATTTAACAACCCTGATCAAAATTGCAGATAGACATGATCAGATAGCTAAAATATTCCTCTCATCAAGGGTGGCTGGAAACACATACAAAATCCAAAGATCCAAAGACTTTATAAACTGAAATGGAAAAGTTTCTGTTTTAACCATTTTGTTGCTAGAGGTGCATTAGATGGCCAGGCTTAATTTAATTAATGGCCTGTGTCGTAGCAGGAAAGACTTTATAATTATTGAATATATTTTAGTGAATTTTATTTAGCTTTTTGGACTTTTTTTCATTATATATTGGAATAAATTTATTTTTGTAAATCATGGCTTTATATCAGAATTTAAGAAAAAGGGAAAACATATTATGCTGGATATATCGTTCTGTTGAATTATGTTGTGTGTAGTGACTGTAAGACCAAATATATGTGTACATCATTAGAATTTTTAGTGGAGGATGTACTATACTAATGGACAATTTAGTATGCCTTCACAAACAACCATGGAATGTATGCAGTTTCATCTCTAATCTGCATCTGACTTATGGTTTTAAAACCTCTAAACCACCAAACTGTCTAGTAATACCAGATGGGATACATCAGATTTTACCCTACATTGTGTGAGGGCTGGTGCTTTTCATCATCAGACCTGGTCCTCTGGGTGGTGGATGTCCAAACAAATAATTGTGCACCTGTACTTAAAGAACAATGGCCAAATGTTGACTGGCACTGGGTTTCCTTTGGTAATCCTGATTGGCCTGAGTAGTGTTGAATTAAAAATAAATATCTATATATTTTTGACAAGTAAACAATATTTAAGAAGCAAATATGGGCTTATATAGAAATATTCTAAATTAACACAAATTAAAATTAAATTAAAATGATTATTTTTTAAATCAATTTACAGACTTCTAGGCAAGTACCTATATCACAATGACATTTAGTATCAGGACAATAGGCTCCCAAATTAGTTTAGTTATAATTGGGCAGTCCTTCCATAATTTTAGGGAAGCCTAAGTAACCAAATGCTTCTTCAAAGATTTACAGAGCATATATGAACAGACTAATAAAGAAACACTTTATTTACAAATAGAGTACTATGGTAAGTTACAAAAATTATAATAAAAAAAGCATAATTAGGTAAGTAATAAGGTTTTTGGAAATAAAAAAGGGTATTGGAAAAGGTGATACCATTCAGAGATATTTCTCATATTATCCAATGTATTGTGTTTCCTTGCCCATTTCCTCAGTGTATATGAGAAAGATCTCTGATCTTTAGTTCTGAGAAATATCTCTAACCTTTATTTAATTTCCAACCTCCTTTTTTTTTCCAAAACTTTTTTCTTTTAATTTGTTTTATTTTAGAATGTTTCTATATAATTCCACATTTTAGTTCTTAATTTAATTGTAAATATTATTATATTTTTTTATATCATTATTCAGTGCTTGAAGTTTTACAAACCTATAGTCTGTTAAGAACACCATGATCATTTTAAGATCCAATAGTAAGATTATTATTATTATCTTAATTATTCAAATACTGTGACTTAATACCTAAGGATTATTGAGACTAAACATGCCTACAAGCTCGATATCACATTTAGATACTGTAGTCTCTAATAAAATAATTCTCTTACCATTCTTAAGGTTCTCATTCTGCCAGGAACTATTGAAACAGGGCAGTGATCAGCTTTATTTTCTGTTATTTATCAATGACAGACGTCATATGCATAAATTAGAGTCCAAGGTGCTTTTCATTAAGCAAATACCTGTAGGTGAGTGTATTGAGATATACTGTATACACAGAACTATCCTTGTGTGAAGATATCAGTGTACACTATTTGAAATTTGAGGTTAAAAATTCAGACAAAGATCCCAGTAGGCATAAAGGAAACATCTCTTCATTGTAAAAGGAAGCACCAGTGGACAACAGTGTAGATTTTGCCCAATGTGTGAATATCATAGGTACATTTTAAATAACATTAATTTATTCAAATTCTATTTACACCATGTACATTTAGGTTTAAATTCCAGTACATCTTTTGAAGAACTAAAAAATCGGAATATTGTCCAATCGAAAGACTTCTTCAAAGTCACAGATAGCACTGGATCTAAAACACACCTAGGTTTAAAGATCCTAAAAACCCAGGCTGCACAATCTGAACCTACTGAACACACTTTAACATTCCTAGAACAGGTCTGTAAACATTTGTTTAGACAGATTATGATCACCCATTTGAAAGATGGTTTTAATGTTGATGCAGAGCTACTGTAGAGGGGTATTGACCACTCTGTTATAATCACATACGGTTGGAAATGGTCACTTTAGAAAGTCATATGGCAGCTTGCATCACACCCAGATGAAGGAAGCGTAAAATAACCAAACCTCACTCTTTCTCAACAGTCATTATGGACTTCAAAATTAATGGCATAACATTTTATACAGTGATTTATTTTCACTGATCTACCTGATACTTAAAGAAATAAAGAAGAACTTTCTAATCTTGACAGTGAGATAAATGTCCTGTGGAATCAGTTTTCTAAATTGAAAGATTACCAAGAAAAGGAAAGAGATATTTAGAAAATACATAAGTGCATACAGTCGCACTTACTCGTGCTGCGAGTAATTCACTCCTAATTGGATGAAGCCTATAAACAGCAATTTATAGCAATATAATAATAATAATAATAATTATTTTTCTTTTCCTTCAATTCTGTCAGCAAACTTATGGATGTTCCATTTGAAATGCGTAGTAAGAGATTGAGCCGCCACCATAGATATCAATTGAGATGATTATACCACGTAGTCAGGAGCCTTGCTCTGTTTCACAAGTGTACCTAAATTCTGCTATTTTATGATATCAAATCATATCAAATATAGTTTTAAAATATACCAAAGTACTGTATGATCATTGTATTGATTTCAAAATAAAGTATGTTCTTCAGTACCCTAACCTTCACTTATATTGTTTTATACTACACATGAATTTATGTCCAAATAATATTCCAACAAGTAATTTATAAAGGAACTGTACATACACCATTATTAGGTAAGTTTGAATTTAACACCTTTACCTGTAACAAAATAAATCGAACAATATAGATATTTGTTTTTTACTTACTGTTAGTTTGTTTTAGTTTATATCTTTTCAAATTCTAACAGTAATACGTCACTGTTTACAAATCTCTCGCTTACAGAGCTGTCTTGTTACATCTAAAAGATAAAGGAGCCTATTTTTTCCAAAGCAAAAAGCGGCACAAAAAAATAGCAAAATCACGACATCTATTTCCGTCTGAGTGCTATACACAGCAAGTTTCAGCATTGATTCCAAGCTGTGCGCTATATACAAGTGCCAGCATCCATTACAGGCCGCATGCTGCACACAGCAAGTTCCAGCAGCCATTCTAGGCTGTGCGCTACATACAGTAAGTTCATTCCAGGCTGCATGCTGCATACATAAAGCATACATTCCAGGCTGCACTGTACACAACAAGTTTAAACAGCTATTCTAGACTGTGCTCTACATACAGCAAGTGCCAGCATCCATTCCAGGCTGCATGCTGTACACAGCAAGTTCCAGCAGCCATTCTAGGCTGTGCGCTACATACAGCAAGTTCCAGCGTCCATCTCAGGCTGTACGCTATACACAGCAAGTTTCAGCATCCATTCCAGGCTGTACACTGTACACAACAAGTTCAAACAGCCATTCTAGACTGTGCTCTATATACAGCAAGTGCCAGCATCCATTCCAGGCTGCAAGCTGTACACAGCAAGTTCCAGCAGCCATTCTAGGCTGTGCTCTACATACAGCAAATTCCAGCGTCCATCTGAGGCTGTACACTATACACATTAGTTCCAGCATCCATTCCAGGCTGCACATTTTACGTAGAAAGTTCCAGCATCCATTTCAGGCTGTACGCTATACACTGCAAGTTCCAGCATCCATTTCAGGCTGTACACTATACACTGCAAGTTCCCGCATCCATTGCAGGCTGCACATTGTACGCAGCAAGTTCCAGCATCCATTCCAGGCTGTATGCTATACACAGCAAGTTCCAGAATCCACTCCAGGCTGTACGCGATACACAGCAAGTTCCAGCATCCATTCCAGGCTGTATGCTATACACAGCAAGTTCCAGCATCCATTCCAGGCTGTACGCTATACACAGCAAGTTCTAGCATCCATTCCAGGCTGTACACTATACACAGCAAGTTCCAGCATCCATTCCAGGCCGTACACTATGCACAGCAAGTTCCAGCATCCATTCCAGGCTGTACACTATACACAGCAAGTTCCAGCATCCATTCCAGGCTGTACGCTATACACAGAAAGTTCCAGCATCCATTCCAGGCTGCACACTGTACACAGCAAGTTCCAACAACTATTTTAGGCTGTGCTCTACAGATGGGCATAGCTGCATTGTTGCTCATAGCGCAGTGAGACACGCCATACATGTCGCGAGACGCCTTCCCATGATCGGGGTCATGCAATAGCATCTCCATTCAATCCTATGGAGATGCACTCCCGCGATTAGGGATGCGCGAGTGGGTCTGCATAAGTTTGAATGGAGATGCACTCCCGCGATTGGGGACACGCCATAGCGTAGCATGGCAAAGAGTGCGATTTGTGGGAACGTTTGTGCCGCGATCGGCAACAAACTAAATGGGCGCATCTATATATACAACAAGTTTCAGCATCCATCTCCGGTTATATGCTATACACAGCAAGTTCCAGCATCCATTCCAGGCTGTACATTGTACACAGCAAGTTCTAAACAACCATTATAGGCTGTGTTCTATATACAGTAAGTTTCAACAACAATTATATACTGTGTGCTATATATAGGTAACAGCAACATCAATTCCAGGCTGTACTCTATATATGACTGACTCCAATATTTATTCCTGACTGTGTGGCATATTCGGTATACTCAGTTTGTGCACTGCTTCCAGCAAGACTCCATCACCAGTGCCAAGTGGTGAGCTATATTCAGCTATCGCTGTCAAAAGCTCAGTCAGATCGCATCAACTATTCCTGGCTGTACGCAAAATCCAACTATATATCGCTTCCCTGCCTCGGCAGAGTACTATACTTGCTAAGGCTCACCAAACTGCTTCCTGTTGTCCTTGTGCCGGCTGCATTATTAGTCTGATCCAGTCCGTGCTATCTGCTTCATATTTCAATCAATTTTCCACTAGAAGACTTTTCCAATTGTCACAGGAGTCCAGGTCACAAGACGGATCGCCAACATGCTCCACATTCTGCAATTCATCCACACTATTACCAACCTGCATGAAGAGGAGCTTCATCAAGATGCCTAGCTTCAATTCCTAATACAAAAGCCAGCCCTAGGTTTCCTGACCTGAGTCATTAAAAGCCCAGTGACCCGACAACCCCCTATGTAGCATTAAGATCTACTGAAAGACATGCAAACATTTACATCCCCCTATTATTTGATGAAAAACTGCTCTTTTCACTTCTCACATTCCATTCTCCTTCTTATGACTGTCTCCAATTGCTCTCTGTGTGCTCCCCCATTACTTTGATTGCCCTCTTTTATTCACTTTCTGTTTCAGCCGTTTTGACTTTTTTCTTTGGCTTTAGTCAGTTTCAGTCCTCTTTATTCATCCGCTATTGTCCTATCTGCTTCTGTCTCATTTTGCTCTCCTCACAAATAAGGTGCTTGATAAAACTGACCAAGGATTATTAAAACCTATAACATTTGGTTTTGTAACTGAAAACCCAGTGAGGTCACTGAATCTCAAGTCTTACTGCATGTGCTCATATTTGCATTGCATGTAATGTGATTGAAAATATTAATCCTGGTAATACCTGTCAAGGTAGCTTTAACATCAGTAATTTTCAAGCAGTTGATGGGCATCCATGATAAACTTACAGTTTTGGCAGTTAAACGGTTTAAGTAAAAATGAAAGAAAACTATACTGGAATTATGGCATATGGGATCGGTATGAAATACCGCCGGACCTATGCCCGGCTGTTCAAATCCCGATGCCGGAAGACTGGCAGCAGTGAAGATCCCGACAGGGGATTAATGTAATAAACACTAATCCTATCCCCCCCAACCCTAACCCTCCCTTAGGGGTGCCTAACCCTAACTTCCCCCCTAGTGCCTAACCCTAACCCCCCTTCTAAGTGCCTAAACCTAACCCCCCGTTCCCGCAGCCTAAACCTAAATCTTCCAGGGGGTGCCTAACCCTAACCTCACCCCGGGGGTGCCTAACCCTAACCCTCCCTTCCCCTAGCCTAACCCTAACCCTCCCGGGGGGGTGCCTAACCCAAAGTCCCTCCTGGGAGCCCCTAACCTAACCCTGCCCCTCCACGGCTGTCCACTCCCACCACCCGCCTTCCCTTTGTTTGGTATGCCGGGCGTTGGGCTCCCTGCATAGGGTTAATGATAGGTGTCAGAATTTCAACGCCTATCATTAGTACCCTGTCGGGATTGCACAGTTGGGAAGCCGGCAGTTGGCATTTCGACCGTCGGCTCCCTGACTGCATCCCCATTTAATATGTTATTCCACTTATGTCACATTTAGAGTTGAGTGAAATTTTCAAAACACAAAATATCTGCCTTATTATGTATTTAGCTATAAAATTACTTGTATATGAAATGAAATTTGGCCTTGTATATTTCCAGTCCTATTTCCATGCTGCAGAATCAGTTAACCATTGTTGTCTGAATTCTATGCAATCTCCTAAATGAGAATGTACAAATACAAATAGCTATGTGGAATAATGAAGCAAAAGTGTAGATGTAAGATTATGTTGTTGGAAATGTGCACCTCTGTGGCATGGCCTGTTTCTCTGCAGAACTCAAATTATGTGGAATTTCATTACAATTTTCCTCATCTCTAGTCACCTGGTACTCTACAGTGGTAACAAGAGACAATCCTTCTCGTGTGGTTTTGTAAGTCTTTCCCTGTGTCATTTTGTAGTGATGTCCCATGGTAGTGTGCCTAATTCCAATATGCACATGAATCGGCCCATTCATTTCAATGTTTCTTAAACAGATGCTCTAATATCTCAATGCAAATATTTCAGAAATATGTTCAAATGTCAGACTATTCTCCAGCTAGCCTGATTGAAACTTACAAACATAGACAAAGTTTCTCACTTTTTTTGCAATGCATCCATTCATGACAAGATGGTGGAAATGCCATTTAAATAGAGATTTTGAAATATTGCTAATGATTTGTCCTAATTTCAAATTGATGGAAATTACTGAATATGGATTGCTGATTCATACATTAGAGAGCAGAGGCAAATAATTCCTGCTTTTTACTTGATGGTTTCTACCCATTTAAATCAATCCAAAAAATCAATTTGGAGAATAGACCCTCTAAATGCATGCAAAGAAAGCAAAATACTAAAGCAGGTGGATGAGGTCTAAACATATTTTTAAATGTATTGTAATTTTAAAAATACTTAATTTTATTTGTTTAAAATTATTTAAATATTTACATAAATAATGGGAAAAAGGTTGTCTCTGTAATGCAGGATAAATAAAAAATGTTAACTAGTTATTGCCACTTTTCACCTAGCAATGATTTTGCATGCGACTCTACAAAAATATCAAATAAAGACTAACAACGTCCTATAACAAAGGAATATTCATGCAGTATTAATAACATTTTCATGTTGGATTTAGATATTTTTGATGAGCACACTAGTAATATATTAATTTAGCATGTCCAAATAATTAAACTACTGTCACATTTGTATAAATATTTATAACTGTAGACACACTTTAAAAGTACATATGTCAACACAATAGCACTGAATCAAGGTAAGTGTACTTGCAATATTTAGGGTTATTCACATTTTGAATTATAGTCTTTCAGCAGAGTTACAGAAGATGGTATGTTTTCATTAGGAAAACATGGAAGTGAATGTTGACATGTCTGATCATTGCATAATCCAAAAAATAGTCCTTTTTTGGGTCAGATAAAGAGTAAATTTCTAACCTGAAATAAATGTGGTAAAGTAGCTTTTTCCTCCTCCTTTGTAATGGCATGTACCTTTTTTTCACAGTAATATCCATTTATCAAAAGCAAAAATACTGCCCACACTGCTTTTTTATTTGTACAAATGTGGCTATTTCCATGCTATATCAGTTTCAAGGTGCACGTCCCCTCTGTGGCTATGGGCAATTTCTACAGTGTGTGGCAATATCCAGCTAGGTGGTGATAATGAGCCATGGATTCTGTGTGGGGCTGGAGGGATCCGCCCACATAGTGAACAAAACGGAGGTGTAACCACACCTAAGGGCTGCCTTGTGTACAGGTGGGGTCTGATGAGGCAGACCAGTCAGGCTGTATGTGGAATCAGTCCAAGTGGGACTGTGGCAGCCAAAGAGCCCAGTGTTTCAAGCCAGGCTATTGGGAGGCCATGAGGTCATGCGTTCAGGCAGGGATTATCACAAATCTCTGACTGTGTGTGAAGTTGTGGCTAGAAAGCCTGGCCAGGTGGCCAATGTCCACACTTGCATGTGGTGCTGGAAGGACCACAAGAGAGACTTTGTTGTCACTAAGCCAGGCAAGCAGGCTGTGTCTGTACATGCGAGAGACAGGACTAAAGACTGAGACTGTATAATGTTTGCAGACTTGCTGCCCAGTGCTCACTATAGAGAGGGGCCAAGAAGTGAGGTAGAGCCCTGCATGGGGAAAAAGGTCGTTTAGTATTAGGTTTCTGTATTCTGACTGTAAAGTACCAATTTAAACCAGAAAAGGTGAATGTAGATACTGCAAAACTGACCCCTCTACTGAGCTAAATTACCCCAGTATATCACATGTGGTAAGAGTGAAAGCATTGCTTCTAAATCCATTCTACTCTATATCACCCTCTTTATTAATTGCTAGATTATTCTGCTAAAATACAGCCTATTTTAGTTCTTACATACATCATAAAAAGTGGATGGTGACTGCTCCACAGCCTAATTTTATGCATGACACAGGTCGGATAACCTGGGTTGCACCATTTACTCTGAACCATTACCCAGGAATATCCTGGGTTCAACCCTGGTAGCTACCTGGATTGGATTCCCAGGTCACTTGACCCGGGTTATTTTACAGGGAACCTTTTCCACTGAGCTGCTACCCAGGAAGACCCAGCAATAACCTGTGTTATTGTAGCAGTGAAAAAGGGGTATTATATGTATTGAAAACAGGAAAAGTGTTTCTAGGATTGCATGGAGCCCCAGAAATTCTGGTTAATGCAATTAAGTTTCATTTCAGCTACAAGTGAACTGTCTGGAATTCTCTGATTTGCTGGGTAATCATATATCTGCACCAGGCATCTATTATAGAAAAACCAATGCTGTCTGGAATTCTCTGATTTGCTGGGTAATCATATATTTGCACCAGGCATCTATTATAGAAAAACCAATGCTGTCTGGAATTCTCTGATTTGCTGGGTAATCATATATCTGCACCAGGCATCTATTATAGAAAAACCAATGCTGTCTGGAATTCTCTGATTTGCTGTTTATACTGTCTTTAATTCATATCTGTAAACTCCAGAGTAACTTTATATTTAATTATTTAGTCAGATCTTATCTCCTAGCTTCATGGGATGCTGTTTTGGCTCTGCTTGTTTGTATTAGAATTTTATGACTTGTATCTGGTGTGGGTGAGGGTATTGAGGGTGGGTGTAATCAGTGACTACACATGTTATGCTTAACTATATAATCAGTAGGTCACAAGGTTTTAGGCTTGTACAAGGCTGCTAGGTTTTATTTCAAAGTGTTTTTTTTTCTAAGTGGGACTACATGTACAGCATAACTTAAAGAGTTAGTCAGGAGTTAAGCAGGAGGAAGACAGGAGGACGACATTTTAAAACAACTCTCTAAAACTTGGGGAAAAAAGAAAAGATCTTCTGAGCTTCTGGAAACCCTGCTACTCAGCCACCAGCTTCCATTATAACCTGGACACTCTTTTTGCCAACACCCTGCAAGCAACTACCTGATTACTTATAATTTAATACTTGTATGTTTGTTTCTCTCTACAATGTTTAAATCATTCCAATACCACTGTCAATTTATCTTTATACCACTGTAGTATCTCCCATTGTTTCACACCTATACCTTTTATTTATTTTTTAAGATATTCATAATTTGTACTAATTCTCAAGTCTTACAACTTTAACACCTTGACTCCTTTTTTGGTTATAATATACTATTGTAGTTGTGCCTTTACATCTTCCAGCACTGTTCTTCCTTTTATCTGATTTTGACCTTTGACCTGTACTGCTCCCTCATCTCACACTCATTACTACTACTGACTCCCCCCCCAACTGCCTCATCTACACAATGTCTCTTTTCTTCTACTTCTCCCTCACTCAGCTGCTACATTATTTTCTCATCTACCACCAGTGTTCTCCTCATTTCTCCATCCATAGTCCCCTCTACGTTCTCCCCCTCTTTCCCCTCCCCTGTCTCTCTTCATCACATATAAGTCTCTCCACTGCATCTCCCACAACTCCAGTATTATTAACTTCTCTTCCACCATGGTCCTGCTGTATCACCACTAAACTCTGCACCCTCTCTTTTCTCCAAGTTACCTATCCTTCCCCCTCCCCACACCACACTAAACCTCCACCTTACCCACCACCTGCTGTCACCCTTCCTCATTCAGAAGCCAGCCACATAACCCCACACTCCTTATCCTCCTTCTCTAGATCAATATCACCTCCACAATACATCAACTCTAATAATCTCATTCTCTTCTCGCCTCTTAACTCTGTCCCTCTCTCCTGTTCCCTCTGGAAAGCCAGTTTTGTCTATAATAAACTGGTCTCCGTTCATGAGCACTTCATCTGCAATGCCTTGATTCTCCTTGCCATCACCAAACCCTGGCTATACCCCTCTGACACCACTGCTCCTGCAAAATTCCTCCATCACGTGGCTTCCTGGCTCTTAATCTTCAAATGGGCCCTCAAGACTCATTTCTTCCTCAATGCTCTCCAGCGCTCATCCTAACCCACTACTCTATGCTCCTTCCTCACTATCTAGCCCATGTGTGTCACCCCTGTTTGTCTGACCCTCCCCTCAGAATGTAAGCTCTCACGAGCAGGGCCCTCTTTCCTCACGTGCTTCTTCTTGCCTTACTTTTACTTTAATTTACAATGGCACCTAAAACTGATTACTGACACCCTTCTGCTTATTTAGGTGTTAGGCAGCATTGTTTATAAATCATGTACTTGTCCTGCATTGTCTGTACTGTTAATAATTGTTGTCTTGTGTGCTCATTTGTTTCTGTACTTTGTAAGGCGCTGCGGAACCCTTGTGGCGCCATATAAATAAAGGATAATAATAATAATAATAATAACTGTGCATGTGTGTGTTTTTGTGTGTGTATCAGAATTTGATGTGATATATAGCATTGCTTAAAAAACAAAATTGTCTATGTTCTCAGTTTTGCATAATTACCAAAATTACCAAACAAAATACCAAAGTTACATACAATTTTTGAAGGTGTCATCCTTTTCTAAGAGGACTTATTGGCAGAGTGCTTAAGGATGTGTCCTGCTGTACTTTTTTTGTATGTCTAATACTTCATGTAGCAGTGAATAATTTGGAATTTTTATTTTTAGATATTACAAACATTATTGGTGATTTTAACTCAACAGCTGTAAATATGACCTGAGCAGAGTCACTTTGCAAAGAAAATTGTTGAAGATTGTGTACTGTAATATACAGTTTTGTACACAGCTGGGCATTATACTGAATTGAGGGCCTCATTCAGAGGCGGTCGTAGGATGCAAGCGGTCGTTCTGAAACAGGACTTAATTAGTACCTCAGTCAATTTCATTTAGCCATCTGGACTCAAGCATGGATCTTCTTATAACCTGGTTTGTAATGGTGGAGTTTGGAAAACTCTGACTAAGGGCTCTATTTACTACAATCCGAATATTAAATGCAGATTGTAGTGTGATATTAACGACTGAATTCGCATTGCGAATTCAGGCAATATTACAGGGATTTACTACAAATCCCTTGCAGGGACAGAGCTTGCGAGAAATCTCTGTCCCTGCGAATCCCCTTCGGAGCCTTATCACTGTGTATTCCCGATCAAAGGGATGCCGGGCGCCGCGAGCGGACAGCCTTTTTCACTTTATTTTAGTCAAAATAATGTTAATAAATTGAACCCTTGCAACCTAAAAATGACCAAAAAATAAAAAAATGGAAAATTGAATAGATTCCAGAGATCTCTTACTGTAGATTTGGTTCGCCTTCCCAAGCTTTCAGTCAGAAAGTTCATTGCGATCCACAAATCTGTCACCTACAGTATATGTTGGCATGCATACTGAATATGTCTGAGCATTGTCAATAATTCAGATTCTGGTATGCCAAAGTGAATGGCTTCAGAAGGATGTTCTGCCAAAGTAAAAAATAAAATATTTAGCCAAGCTGTAGCAAAAATAGATTTAAACATGACACCACATTGTCTATCTGAACTGAGCTTTAAGGCAGCATTGCATATAAGAATAGTTGTAGTTTTGGATAGCTTCACTGTAGGTGGAATTTCAGGTATTCAGTCAGATCGTCCACCCCAGAATGTCGACAGGTCCCAAATGTTGACAGAATGTTGACATAAGCTTGGCAAGAAAAACATGGTTAAAATGGTTAACATGTTGTTACCAGAATGTTGACAGTACATTTTAGTGTTATTTTTAAGATTAGGTTTAGGGATACTGTAGGGTTATTCTTAGGTTTAAGGGTTAGGGTTAGGTTTAGGAGTACTGTAGGGTTATTCTTAGGTTTAAGGGTTAGTTTTAGGATTACTGCAGGGTTATTCTTAGGTTTAGGGTTATGGTTAGGGTTAGGTATACTGTAGGATTATTCTTAGGTTTAGGGGTTAGGGTTAGATTTCGGTATACTATAGGGTTATTCATAGGTTTAGAGGTTAGGGTTAGGTTTATGGATACTGTAGGGTTATTCTTAGGTTTAGGGATTATATTTAGGATTAGGTTTAGGTATACTGCAGGGTTATTCTTAGGTTTAGGGGTTAGAGTTAGGTTTAGAGATACTGTAGGGCTATTCTTAGGTTTAGGGGTTAGATTTAGGTATACTGTAGGATTATTCTTAGGTTTAGGGGTTAGGGTTAGATTTTGGTATACTATAGGGTTATTCATAGGTTTATGGGTTAGGGTTAGGTTTAGGGATACTGTAAGGCTATACTTAGGTTTAGGGGTTAGATTTAGGTATACTGTAGGATTATTCTTAGGTTTAGGTGTTAGGGTTAGGTTTAGGGATACTGTAGGGTTATTCTTAGGTTTAGGGGTTAGGTTTATGGTTAGGTTTAGGGATACTGTATGGTTATTCTTAGGTTAGGGGTTAGGTTTATGGTTAGGTTTAGGGATACTGTGGGGTTATTCTTAGGTTTAGGGGTTAGGTTTATGGTTAGGTTTAGGGATACTGTGGGGTTATTCTTAGGTTTAGGGGTTAGGTTTATGGTTAGGTTTAGGGATACTGTATGGTTATTCTAAGGTTAGGGGTTAGGTTTATGGTTAGGTTTAGGGATACTGTATGGTTATTCTTAGGTTAGGGGTTAGGGTTAGGTTTAAGGTTAGGGTTAGGCTAAAGAAGTGGGATGTCGACATTTTGGTGTCAACATGTTAAATGTCGATACAGGTTGAGTCTCCCATAACCGTATATTCTAAAAAACGAAATATTCCAAAAACCGGAATATTTCGGGGCAGCTGTGACGTCATGACGTGACCCGACGTCATGACGTCACTAGTGTCAATGGCCAATTACTAGAAGGTGGGTGTGGCTTCAGAGGCATTTTCTCACCAGAAAATATGAGTCTTCTTCTCCTCCACATGCCGAATCTTCACCACGGTGCACTCCAGACAGCACGCAGTGATACCCGAAGCGCCCGCCGGACCCAATGCACTCGCTGGAAATTCCAGTGACAAGCGCCGGACCCCTGCAGCCTCCTGTTACACAGCAGCGGCACCTGCCGGAAATCCCTCTGACACTCGCCAGAGCCCCTGCAGCATACGTCCACCCTCCTGTTACACCTGCACCACAGGCTGGACCCACTGCGGCACCCGCCGGACCTCCCTGCGACTCCCGCTAGGCCTCCCGTGACACTTCCAGACTCACACAGCACCCTGGCCTTAGGTATTCTGAAAACCGAAAAAACCCAATATCCGAAATGCTCCTGGTCCCGAGCATTTCGGATATGGGAGACTCAACCTGTATTGTGAACATGTCGACATTTGTGAATGTTGACATTTTACCTGTCAACCTAAAGTCATGTCGACATTCTGACTGTTGGCATTCATAACCTGTCAACATTCTGATATCGACATTTTGAATGCCGACTTTTCAAACCACACCTAGGATTTCACACTATTCCCTAGGGGGAGAAGAATTTGCAGAATGGCCATTGCAGCCCTGAAGAATATTCTGTGCAGAAATGGCTTCTGCTGATTTAGGAGTAGTTTCCAGAGGTCCGTGGTGACTATCTGTGGCAGTAATGACCAGGTTCCACACCAACCAGCATCTCTTACGAAGTGTTGCTCTACATTACACTGTACTTGCCAGCTTTTTATATCTCCTCCCCGGGAGAAGCCTGGAGAGGAGACGCAGCTGGCCACTTCAGGGGTAGGGGCCGGGATCCTATGTCATTTGGCCTCGCCGCATCACGGTAAACTACCATAAATTGCAGAACCTTGAGAAAGGGGCAGGGCTAAACGACACCAAATTTAGCCCCGCCCCCTACATACAAAGCTGCAATTCCTGGCAGTTATCTCCCCATACTGCCCACTTCACTGGGAAGTGGGTGGGATGTGGGAGATTTAGACACTCTTCAAAGTTTGATACTTTGGGCATTTTAGTTGCCTGGCTATGCTATTAGAACCATGCAGGATTACACAATGATTGTCTATTGCATTACAGTAGCTGTGGAGAGTACATGTGAACTCATTACTTTGTTGAAAATTGTTATTGTCATGGCTGTCGTACCCTTGACTTGTTGAAATAGAGTAGAAATATTTTAATAATTTGCACGTAAAGAAGTCAGAATAAATCGGCCCCCAAAAATAAAAAAATCACATTTATACCTCTTTAAAAAGTCAATGTTTATTCTCAAGACAGACTTTATACAACTTCAAAAGCAACGTGAACAAATAAAAGTCAGTCTCTTTTTCAGCTGGCCACAACAAAGCAAAGCCAAACTGATTTAATCTGGCTTTTAGGACCCCTATTATATCCTCAGGCAGCTGTCTTCTTGTGCATGCATCCTACCTGTCACATCCAATAAATCAATACCGTATATATGATAGATCCTTACATCAAGAATCTGAACTTCAGAAATATGCATCATGCTAAGGAAGGAATAAATGGAATGCCTCCGCTTGTAATTGTTGTCTGGTTCTGCCCCAGGATATTTAAGAAACCCCCTGAAAAAGGAACATAGCAGAAAGAACATTTGTATAAAATATTCATATTGTCCAGAAGCTTTCTCACATTCCCACTGTGTGATAAAAGAATGGAAAGCAACCTAGTTATCTATCAAACGCTTCTGCCCTTCCGTGAAGATGATATTGTATGTAGAGTTCTGGCTTTGCGCGAGTGTTCAATCTAAGGTCAGTCAGTGGGAGAAGATAAAAGCTACACCACCTTGCTGTTCCTCAGGTGGGATATGAATCACAGTGTATCAACTTGTAATTAAAAAAAAGTACATGAGAAGCCAGATTCTGTTTTAACATTTCAGTGGCAGCAGCACATGAATGATTCTCTCTATAGCTGGACATATACATAGAGAAAAGGACCAATTTATAAGTGCACTCTGATAAATCAAAATGTAAATAAGCCCTTCGCTGGGAAGTGTATTCAGAAGCTAATACATTATTTTGTAACCTACTTCTGTTGGTATTCCAGTTACCAGATTAAACCTATTTACATCATAAAAGACTTTACACAGAAATAAAACAGAATGAGAGATATTTAATAATGTTGTTGAACAATGCAGTAACCCAATGCAAGCAAGCAGCAAAGCAGCGGCAACGTAAACTAATAGAAGCATTTGATTTTTTATTTTGCAGTACAGTAGGTTACAGAACTGTAAAAGTTTGAACCATAGCTAGGTATGGGATCTAGTCAATTTACTGCTGGCCAGGAAGCCTGACTGGGGATTAAAGATAAGCATCGAAATCTGGAAGCCTATCTTTAGCCCAATGCCGAAATCTTGACAGCCGGCATCCCGAACAAAGGTAAGCAAGGACGGGTTAGGTGATAGCCGCGAAAGGGGAGGGTTAGGTTTAGTTACCCCTTAGAGTACTTAGGGTTAGACACTGCCCTGGGGAGGGTTTGGGTTAAGCTATGGGAGGGAGGTTAGGCACCACCAGGGGGGGTAGGGCTAGCCCCCCCTGAGAGGGTTAGGTTAAGGGAGCAGGAAGGAGGGGTTAGTGTTAGGCACCACCAAGGGGAGGATAGGATTAGGCACTAGGGGGGAAGTTAGGGTTAGGCACCACTAAGATGTCAGGATGCAGCCAGGGATTGGCCGCAACTCACCCCCACGCCGTTGTCTTCATGCTCTGAGGCATATGGATGTCAGGCCTAGGAGCGGTTGCGGCTGAGTATTCTCCCCGGGGTCTGCTAGAATCCTCTTGTGTGCCTCTTGGTTCCATTAGCGTGGACCTGGGCGCTGCCATGTTGGTTCAAGTCATCTGACTAGTATCCTCCACTGGTAGCCTGTGGTTGGTCAGCTGCTTCATTCGGCCAATGACCAGCTACCTATGGGTATTAAAGCTCAATGCAACTTTGCTTCTCCAGTGATCATTTGTTGAGACTGTGTCCTAGGCTCAGCACTATCCTCCAATGTTCTCCATTGAGTTGCTAAACCCTTGTGTTCTTTCTCTGCTCAGCGTCTGGGTTCCAAGTTGCTTCGCTGTTCCACAATCAGACCACCACAGCTATTCTTCCACCAGTTAGCGTCTGGAATCCCAGTTACTCTGCTGTTCAGCGAATGGTTTACCGGAGCTGTTTCTTACACTATTCAGCATCTCATATCAAGTGCTGACTACCACTGCTATTCAGCATCTCATATAGTCCTTCCATATCTATCTCTGTGTTTTCTCCAGGTACCTGCCCCAGAGGCCGCGACCTGTTCACTTGGTGCAGCAAAACCCACATTCCACTTAGAGGGGTCACTGGTGAATACCATCAGGAGGACTAGACTCCGCGCCTTGGGGTAGGTCTCGCCAACAACTGGGAGAGATGTATGAAGAGGACGTATGTATTGCCTTCCCATTTCTTGTCACCCACTACCCTTAGCCCTCCAGTCCAGGTTCCTGCAGTTGAAGCCAATATACATCCGGGTTTGACAGTAGGGAGGGTTGTGATTGGTGGGGGGGAGAGGGGTTGGGTTAATATACCTACAACCCCCTGTCAGGATTTTTAGCTTTCAGCATGCTGCTGTTGGCATATGAACTGTAGCCACCAGTATTTCATAACCCAACCCCTAGGTATTACAACCAATACTGTAAACAAAGAAGTATTGAGGTTCAAGCGCTCTTTTAAGATACAGTCTCACTTCACAGAAAATTCCGCAATAATGAATTATATAATTATAGTCTCTTCAAACTTTAAGTCATATAGTCACTTTTTGTAGATCAGATGTTCCTCTTATCTAGTTTTCCTTTAGAAAAATAATAACCATCTTTACTTCTCTGCAAAAATCGGATTGAATAACCTGGTTCCTCAAATGATATGAATTTTATTTCAACACTACTACCCCTCAGTATCAGTGTTATCGCCAAATCGATACATGAAACACAGAATGGGGGAAGCAAATATAACATTTGCTTTCCCCATAACATTTATTCATATATTGACAAGAAAGATAAAATGGACCTTTTATGAAAGGCACAATCTATAGCATGTAGGGGTCTTAATGTTACTCTGATTGAGCTGTACCTTCCTAGGATCAGGTTCAAAAAGGCAGTACCACAGGATACCACAACAATGCGTTTCAACCACTCAATGGTTTTTATAGCAGAGGTTCCAATTCCCCACCCTTATTTAATCAAGGGGCGTGTCTTATAAATTATTTCTCCTAACTTCTTGTCCTGGGCATCCTTGTAGGGATATTGGGCCTCATTCAGAGGTGGTCAGAGGATGCAAGCGGTCGCTCAGAAACTGGGCGGCCACTTGCATCCTGACCGCCCACCTCTGTTGCGGTCGTTAGGCTGTGGGTTAACACCCACTGCTCTAACGACCGCTCGGGTGATGGTCGCGATGGTCAGAGACCATCGCGACCATCGGGCTTACGACGAGACCCTAGGGTAGGGTCTCACTTGTCGTAAGCCCCGGAGAGCTTCTGGCTCTGTCTGAGCCGGAAGCTCTCCACTGACATCACTAGTGATGTCAGTGGGGCCTCCCCCAAATGGCAGGCGTTCCATAGGAACGCCTCCATTTGGGCTGCCACCCCCCCGGCCCGCCTTCCAAACGGGGTGAGCTGTCAATCAACATCGACAGCTCGCCCCCTTTGGAAAGAGACCTGCTACGACCAGCGCTGTCGGTCGTAGCGGGTCTCACGCATGCGCACGAGGGAGCCGGCTCGCACTGGCAAAACATCGAGGCGGCCGTGCGGTCGTAGACCGTACGACCGCCTCTGAATAAGCTCCATAGTGTGTACCTTCAGTTTATATATAATCTCCTACCTTATCTTGGGTGCCCTGTGTTCTATCGGATCCTGTGTATATAGGTGCAGGCTTCAACTACTGCAATGCGTTCCACCTCTTGGAAAGCATCATGTGGTGTCCCTTTTCCTCCTATGGATTGGTTTGCCAGCTGTGGCAATTACAATTGCGTCACAAGTGGTTGTCGTGCATTCCACCCTCTGGAATGCACTGCGTATCGGATGGTCCGACCTCCCCTGTGTTTGTAAGGTGGTGTCATCTGTACCCGCACTGCATTCTAGTCTCTGGAAAGCATCACATCATCTAAAATACTTCCGGATTCTATTTAGTTATATTCATTCAAAGCTGAAATATATTTCCATAGAGCGGAGGTATATTATACCCTATTATATAAGGGCTACTCCAACTTCAAGTACTCGCAATAATTCCACTTTATTTGTATATTATATAACCCAGTCTCCACCCCATATAGATAATTGGGGAACCCTTTCAATGTTATATGTCTCAAGTAGTGACATATGTATTTCAACTAGGGGTGTGCAGCGGCCACTTTTCGTGTATTGTGTTTTGGTTTTGGATCTGGATCTTTCTTCATGTTTTTTATCTGGATTGGTTTTGCCAAAACCACCCTTCCGTGTTTTGGGTTCTGGGTTCTGGGTTTTGTGTTTTGGATCTGTATTTTTTTGGAAAACTGCATAAAAACAGCTAAAATCACAGAAATTTTTTTTGTGCCTACGCTATTTTTAACCTCAATACCATTCATTTCCACTCATTTCCAGTCTATTCTGAACACTTCACACCTCACAATATTGTTTTTAGGGAAAAAGGTTGCACCAAGGTAGCTGGATGACTATGCTAAGCGACACAAGTGAGCGGCACAAACATGTGGCCAATCTATTAGGATGGCAGTTTGAAAAACTACACCCCAAAGAGTATATACTGCAAAAAAAAAGAGATGCAAGATGGAATTGTTCTTGGGCCCTCCCACCCACCCTTATATTGAGTAACAGGACAAGCACACTTTAACAAACCAAGCATTTCAGCGCCTGGGTCTGCCACACGACTGTGGCTGAAGTGATTGGTTCTTTTGGGCCCCAACAAAACAAGCTGGCAATTAATCTGTCCCTGCACAAACTGGCTCTACAGAGGCAAGATGTCGTCCTCATCCTCCTCATCCACAGATTCCTCACCCTCTTCAGTGTTGTCCTCATCCTCGCAGAGTATTAATTCGTCCTTGCTGGAATCCACCACCACAGGTCCCTCTGTACTTTCTGGAGGCTGGTCTTCCTGGAAGAATCGATCATTCATTTTGATGAACATCATCTTCTCCACATTTTGTGGAAGCAGCCTCCTACGCCTTTTGCTGACAAGGTTCCCGGCTGCACTGAAAACTCTTTCGGAGTACACACCGGAGGGGGGGGCAACTTAGGTAAATTTTTCAGGCCACCCAAAGCATCTCCTGCACACCCCTGTTGTTTTTTAGAAAATTCTGCACCTCCAAATTTATTGTGTGAGCAAAACATGGGACGTGCTGGAATTTGCCCAGATGTAATGCCTGCACAATATTGGTGGCGTTGTCAGATATCACAAATCCCCAGGATAGTCTAAGTGGGCGATGATTTCCCATTGGGTGATGATTTCCCTCAGTTTCTCTAAGAGGTTGTTGGCAGTGTGCCTCTTACTGAAACCGGTGATACACAGTGTAGCCTGCCTTGGAACGAGCTGGCGTTTCTGAGATGCTGCTACTGGTGACGCTGCTGTTGTTGCTGTGTAAGGTGATACATCTACCCAGTGGGCTGTCACAGTCATATAGTCCTTAGTCTGCCCTGTTTCACTTGTCCACATGTCCATGGTTAAGTGAACATTGGTTACAACCGCATTTTTTAGGACACTGAGGACACTTTTTCTGATGTCTATGTACATTATCGGTATCGCCTGCCTAGTGAAGTGGAATCTAGATTTGATTTGGTACCGGGGACACACTACCTCCATCAATTGTCTAAATCCCACTGCAATAATGTGGATACCGGACACACGTCTAACACCAGCATAGCTGTCAAGGCCTCATTTATCTGCTTTGCAAGAGGATGACTGCTGTCGTACTTCATCCTCCTCGCTAAGGACTGTTGGATGGTCAATTGCTTAGTAAAAGAAGTAGTGGTGTTCCAACTTCCTCTCTGGGATGATGAACAACTCCCAGCAGCAACAGCAGCAGCAGTAACAGTAGGCGTAGAAATTCAGGATCCTCCGGAGGAATCCCGGATAGGAGAGGAGTCAGTCATGCCAGTGACATGGCCTGCAGGACAATTTCCGATCCTGACTGAGGAGGAATTTGATGAGGAGGGAGTTGACAGTGTGGTTTGCAGGTGCTTACAACAGGACAAAGGGATTTAGGTGTCCATGGACTGCTTACGGTCTTAGCCACAGTTTCTGAACTTGTCAGTAACACTTTATGAATGCGCTGCAGGTGACGTATAAGGGAGGATGTTCCTAGGTGGTTAACATCCTTACCCCTACTAATTACACCTTTACATACGCAACATATGTCGTTGTCCGGATTTGGACTGAAATATTTCCAGACCAAAGAGGTGGAATGTTTTGTCTTCTGCCCAGGCATGACAATGGGCTTTTTCATTCCATGGACAACAACTGTTTCCCCCAGTGCCTGATTTAAACAAACCACCTCACCATCAGAATCCTCCTTGTCAACTTCCTCCTCAGCACCAGCTACACCAGCATCCTCATCCTGTTGTACTTCAACAGTGACATCTTCAATTTGAATATCAGCAACTGGACTGTGGGTGCTCCTTCCAGCATTTGCAGATGGCGTACAAATGGTGGAAGGAGCCACCTCTTCCCGTCCAGTGCTGGGAAGGTCAGGCATCACAACCGCCGCCACACTTGGGCTCTCCTTGGGGATTTGTGATATCTTCTTAGAATGCACAGTTCTTTGCTGTGCTTTGCCAGTTTAACTTGTTTCATTTTACTAGTGGAAGGAGGGCGTCCATCGTCATGTGAAGCTGAGCCACTAGTCATGAACATAGGGAAGGACCTTAGCCGTTCCTTGCCACTCCGTGTTGTAAATGCTATATTGGCAAGTTTACGTTTCTCCTCAGACGATTTAAATTTATTTTTTAAGGTCATTTTCCTGAACTTTGTCATTTGGGATTTTATATGCCCTCTACTATGACATTGGGCATTGGCCTTGGCAGACAACGTTGATAGCATTTCATCGTCTATATCATGACTAGTGGCAGCAGCTTCAGCACTTGGAGGAAGTGGTTCTTGATCTTTCCCTATTTTACTTTTATCGGACAAATTTTTGTCCTCCATTTATGTGATATTGATACACGTGCAGCTAAGGCGCACACAAACACAAAAAAAGATTTATTTTTTATTTTTTTCCGGCACTTTGGAGGTACACCACTTTTCAACAGACAAGCCAGCTGGCCCTTGAATTATGACACAGATGCACGCTTGGCGCTGCTACTTTGTTGTTGCACGTGCAGCTAAGGCGCACAGCACTCACAAACACAGAAAAAATATATATTTTTTTCAGGCACTTTGGGAGTTACACCACCCTTCAACAGATGAATTATGACACAGGCGCACGCTGGTGCTGCTACTTTGTTGATGCACTTGCGGCTAAGGTGCACACAAGTCACAAACACAGAAAAATTATTTTTTAAATTTTTTTTTGGAGCACTTTGGGGGTTACACCACCTTTCAACAGACCAGCCGGCCCTTGACTTATGACACAGGTGCATGCTTGGCGCTGCTACTTTGTTGATGCACGTGTGGCTAATGAGCACACAAACAGAAAAAAATATTTTTTTTAGCACTTGGGGGGGAGCACCTCTGATGGATAGAGCACCCCCTGGACAACACTACAGCACCCCTTTAGGACTACAGCCTTATGGGACAACAGCACTGCACAACACAGCCTAGCCAACCCCTATGGACTTTGTACACAGCCCCTATGGACAACAGCAGCGCCAGCACAGCAACCCCCACCCTCCCTCTATGGACAACACAGCCTTTATGGGACAAAAGCACTGCAAGACAGCCCAGACAGCCTCTATGGACTTTGGACACAGCCCCTATGGACAACAGCAGCACAGCAAACCCCCACCCTCCCTCTTCACTGTCCACAGCCGGAGAGAAAAATGGCATCAACGCGGGGACCTATTACAGGATCCAAAACCCACGAGAATCCAACAGCAGGATTATGACGTATTGCATCGATTTCAGATCTGAGCCAGGTGGGAAAACCCAAGCCGGACTTGGTTCCAGGCTCGGATCGGGGGGGGGGCTCACAGGGGTTTGGATTTCAGAAATCCAAACACGCTCATCCCTAATTAAAACATACTCATTTCTCAACATATTGAAAAATACATAATTTCAAAGCACATAAAAAAACAATATAATGCGGAACATATGTATATAGAGTATATACTGATCCAGTGCAGATATAAGTAAGGGCAGATACAGAATATGGAGTACATAGGTGAGATTTTTTAAATCCTGCATGAAACACAATAAAAACATCCATCAAAAGCATCAATTTTCTTAAACATTGTTTGTTAAAAGTCAGTTTTACCTGGCAAACAAAAGGTCCTAGCATGGTCTGTGATGCTAAAATTGTATGGCTGCCAGGCAAGGCATGCTGCTATAGGAAAACCATAAGTGGCAACATGCCTTGTCTTTCAGGGCCCATTGGAACCTGTAGTAGACCTTTAAAAAAATCACATATGAAAAACTATAGTATTGAAATAAATTCTCCCTAACACTTATCTTCTTTTACCAATTTATTGGTAACCTAATTCCAAATTGAGGGGTTCATGTAGCATCCTTAATAAATGTCATGTAGCATCCTTAATAAATGTCATGTAGCATCCTTAATAAATGTCATGTAGCATGTAGCATCCTTAATAAATCCTTGGAATGAAACTAGACATACTACATGAGGAGCCGCAAAGCAAATTAAAGCTTCTAAGGTTTTCTTTGTTTACAATCAGAGCGGCTTCACTCTGGTTGGTCACAGTTTGAGAGAAGCCATGCTGATTGGTTAGAACTCCACATGGGAGTGATACTTCTAGTCAATCAGAATGGCTTTTCTCACACTCTGACCAATCAGTGTTAGGCCACTCTGTTTCACAAAGCTGTTGATCTTCCAGAGAGCTCCTCAAATCTTGCGTTCTAAGTGTTTTTTTCTTTTTGCCAAGCCAGGATTGGGGATGCTGTATGGCTTGAAGAGGACCCCATATTTGGAATTATAAGGTTGTAACTGGGGCTCTATTCACTTTGAGTAGATTGTCAGCTACAGTACATTAACAATAACCACTAATTATTTTTCTGCCTCCACCAAAGCCTTTTGTTTAATGTTAAGGTTGACTGGGAATCGACTGGGAATCGACTGGGGAACACCTCAGTAGCTTATTATACTTGTAGAATTTTGAAATAACAATGGAACTTGAAGAATCGACAACATAGATGGTGAAACAAATTGTTAAATTTATTATACAGGAACTCTGCTCCATCTCTGCATCTGGATGCAACAGTTTTGATAATCATACCTGGCCTTTGACCGTAATTTAAAGACTGGTGTATTATTCAGTAATACTTTGTCCACTCATGGTTAATTAATATCCTCCTACCCTCTTCTGACACTTTAGATTAGGGGTGGACAATAAGCGACCCCCCCAGCTGTTGCAGAACCACAAATGCCAGCATGCCCTGTCACAGTTTTCCTATTTGGTCATGCTAAAACTGTTGCAAGACATGCTGGAATATGTAGTTCAACAAAAGCTGAAGGGCATACATATTGCACACCTCTGCTTTAAATAACCACTTCTCTCCACACTGTATTTGCAACCTCAGCCCCCTATCGCATCTAGACCTAACCTAAGAACTGATATCCCTTGATCCCGCTACCCTTCATACATGCTTTCACTCACATCATAGTCATTGTCTTAATTTCAATATAAGCGGCCACTTTCACTCCAGTTATCATTAGGTACCTATACACTTAGTTAAAAACAATATTCACTGGCCCCATGTAGGTTTGTACATTAAGATCTTACATGAGTCTATAAATGGCCTCATACTGTAACGTTGGTCCACTTAGGTGTTGGAGAGATTCTGAGCTCTTATAATTCGAGTTTTTTTCTTAAATGAACACAAAGGGATTAGACATAAGTAGCAAGTAATAGGTCAAGCCCAATGCTATAAAGATTTTGACCTTACATTTATGTGAACAATAGTCACCACTCTCTGACATCCTAATGTAATGATACACTAGGAATAGGAGGTCAGTCTCTTGTCTCAGGCTTTTAAGAAATTAGCAAGGATACTCAATGTATCCTGCTGCTGAGTAGATTTGTGAGATTCTGGGCTAGAAGCAGAATTTTTTTTTGTCCAAAATTTGGTCAAAACTCCAGAAACTGCAGTTTTTTTTGCCATACTGTATACACCAAACTCTGTAAAGCAAAACTTTATTGAGCTTGTACCCCATAGGCAACTGCATCTATAGATGGCATTGCCTAATATAAGCCTATGTGCTTCTTTTCACATTAGTTCCATAGAGGGATCCAATAGAACCCCTCCCAGTGTCCCTTGCGTCTTGCTCATGTGCTGGCTGATAGGACTCCCTGGTCACAAACCCGGAAGTCCTTACACCGCAAAAGACAACTATTATTGGAAGAGATGTCTTTTGCAGATTTAATCGCAAAACTACATGTATATGGTATTACCAAATGCTGCTATGCATGCAATCAATGGTTGATACATAACATTCAAAATGATGCATTTGTCCCATTTCTTCCTTACTAATCCACAGAAATCAGTGTATTGTAGTGTTTCATATTTGATCCAGGTTCACATTTGGAAATGGTACATCTCAACAGAAAGCCTCCATTTATTACAGCTTCAGATGTAGTCTGTCCTAATAGCTAGCTTGAAGAATCTGCTCTTAAAATCTGTCAGTGTTGTTCTTTCAGGGCTGCAGCTAGATTCCCTTCAGTTAAAGGACCCTGACATCATCATTTACTATCCACGTGGACATCTATTGGGAATAGTATCCTCTGGAGAGTGAAGCGGAGTGAGCCACCATGCCTAAAGCATGGTGAGCGAAGCAAGCCTGTGAGGGTACAAATTTCGACTGTTGGTCAGATACTACATTTGAGACAAAATAACAGTGCTTTCAGGACATGGAAACGCACTTCCACTCTCACTTGATGTCACGTCTGAGTCCATTAGCTGAAGGTAATCTAGTACGAACCGTTCTTTCAGGGGCTTGTATGAGATAATAGGTGTAATTCTTTACAAACAAGCTCTGGGTGAGCTCCCGCAGGTTACATCACCACTGGGGTTTCATACTAACCCTTCTGCAGCCGATCAGGACTATGGCTCACTGAAGAGCTCCAGCTCTTGAATCTCTGCCTTATGTGAGGCTATGACCTCTGATAACAGGACTTTAGTCCAGGTCCCACCTCTCCTTCCAATGTACCCTGCACCTCACAAATTCTAAAGCATCACTCTGTGGCTCCCTGTGAAGGCGCCATACAGGCACATTCCTCTCTCCCACGCTGGATGTTATTCTTCCAGACTTCTTATATTAGCTCATTTGTAGCAAGGCTTTTCCTGCCTCACTATCATTCTCCCTTCCGAATGGTACTGTCAGGACTTCCTTCTGGAATTGAGGACTTCTGGCATGGGTTAGACATTTCTGTGTCTCGTGCCAACTTTAGCTAGTATACTAATCCTCACACTGTGGAGAATTATTGCCCCTACAACGGGATGTAGTTTTTAGACTGCCGGACGAGATGCTGGCGGTCTAAATGCCGATGGTTCAAGCCCAACACGGGACTTAAGACAGGCATCGAAATACCAACATCTATCTTAATCCCGATGTAATCCTGACAGACACCACTCCGAATGAGGTAAGTCCGGGGCATCTAAGGAGTTAGCCGCGAATGGGGGGATGGTTACGTTTAAGCACCCCCAGGGTGACTTATGGTTGGCACCCCTGGGGAAGGTTAGTGTTAAGCTAGGGAAAGGGGGATTAGGGGTTGTTACCACTGGGAGGAGGTTAGGGCTAGGCACTTCCCTGGGAGGGTTAGGTTTAGGGTGCAGAAAGGGGGGGTTAGGTTTAGGCACCACCCTGGGAGTTTTAGGGCTAGGCACCACCAAGGGAGGGTCAGGGTTAGGAAGAGAGATAGGAGGGTTAGGATACTTACCAGCCGGCGTCGGGATCTCCTCCTGTCCGGCTTCCATAGTCAGGATTTGAACCAGCGGTATTTCATCCCATTCCCCTACAACATTTATTAAAATGTCCTGTACATTATTAACACACTTAACTAAGGTATAAAAGCAGCAACAAGCAGATTAACACCCAAAGGGGGTAAGGGCATTTGTGGGGAAGTAATTATTTAAATAAAACATTTTATCTTTATGTAGGTATGTGTTTCTTCTTTAATAATCTACTTAAAAACAAAATACAGGGCCTCATTCAGAGGCGGTCGGAGGATGCAAGCGGTTGCTCAGAAACTGGGCGGCCGCTTGCATCCTGACCGCCTGCCTCTGTTTCGGTCGTTAGGCTGTGGGTTTACACCCACAGCTCTAACGACCGCTAGGGTCAATGACCATCGCGACCATCGGGGCTTACGACAAGACCCTAGGGTAGGGTCTCAGTTGTCGTAAGCCCCGGAGAGCTTCTGGCTCTGTCAGAGCCGGAAGCTCTCCACTGACATCACTAGTGATGTCAGTGGGGCCTCCCCCAAACGGCAGGTGTTCCCATGGGAACGCCCCCGTTTGGGCTGCCACCCCCTCGGCCCGCCTTCCAAACGGGGTGAGCTGTCAATCAACATCGACAGCTCACCCCCTTTGGATCGAGACCCGCTACGACCGGCGCTGTCGGTCGTAGCGGGTCTCACGCATGCGCACGACGGCGCCGGCGCCATCGTGCGCATGCTCTGTGGGGGGCCATCGACCCGGTCCGAGTGCATCGGCGCTAACGACCGGGTCTGAATGACCCCCACAGTACTTACATGGGTGAAATCATAGCTTTTCATGTGTTGTGATTTGCAAAGCAGCAAAAACCAAAATAAAACAAAAACACTGCTAAATCTTGATCTTTTCTCTGGTGAATTTGTGGCGAACATTATCATAATATTCATAGAGAATATACAAAATAGAACTTGTTTACATCGAGTTGAGATCTCACTGGGAGGGAATGGAGTGAAAATGCAGGGAGTTTGGGAAAATGCTAGTAGTTTCACCCAACAATACAAAACTATTATTATAGGGTGAATAGATTGAATCAGAGACTTCCTGTCTGATTGTATTGGTCCATTATTAACAGAAATGTATATGCATCTTCTAAATTATTGGTGGTAGGGCACTCTTTATTTTGGGGGCACCGTGGTCATTACAAAGGAAACAATATAGGGGAAGTGGGGGCATAATTAGATTATTTCAAGGTGAGCACAATATGAAAATGAAGGAGCCTGTAATAATTCAGTGATTGATTTTGTCAATAATGTTTTACATTAGAGTGTACGTACTGTACATGCATTAAGTAAGCTGCACTGATACTATCCAATGAGATTAGGCATAACATTTTTAACCAGTTGTTGCGTCGCCAAGCACAATAAACACAGATAATCTCTGGTGTGCTATTGCCAGGGGCGGATTGGCCATAATATTTAGCGGGAAGATTCCCGGTGGGCCGCCACCTGTGGGGCCACCAGGGCTGCTATAAGTCCTGGAAGTGGGGCTGACTGTGCGCAATTTGCTTGTACCGCGGTGTGCAGCGCAGCCGTGGCTGTCAGTGAAGTTGGAAGAACAAGCAGGATTACACTGACTCAACAGGACTGGCCCTCTCCACTACAGGGGGAGGGGGGTCTTCTGCCCTGATATATCCGGCCCGCGGCCACTGTGTGCCTGGGTGTGAGGACTACATCTGGGTGCCTGGGTGTGAGGACCACATCTGGGTGTGAGGCTCTCCTGTCCTTTAGTGATCACTTGTACATCAGCCAGACTGTCTCTGGCTGGAACACAGAGACAGAGCAGCCCACTGTGAAAATGCCCCCCCCCCTCATCAGGTTACTAATGATCCCCCCCCCTCATCAGGTTACTAATGATACAGTCCAGGGAGTCTTCTGATTACTTTCAGTTTCACTTTCCAGTCTCCAACTTAACATGCTCGTTGGCCGGGAGCAGGCAGACAGGGACAGGGCTAGCAGCAACCCCAACATGTCATCCAGCACTGAGAGGTGTACACTGCCCAGGACCAGCACATGGTGGAGGAAGAGGAGGATTGCATCTGAGCAGGATGAGAAGGTGAATGAGGTAAGGCATTGTTACATGTCTAGCTTCTCTGTTGTGGAACAAAGTCCCAGCACACTTTGAAAAGCTCCTTCCAGGGCATGGCTGGACTTGTAGTTCCATTGCAGGAGGCACACAGGCTGCCTAAGCTTAGTTTTCTAAATCAGGGGAAGGCAATGTGTGGGGGATGCGGCCAATATCCCGACAGGATGCTCGCACTTAGAAATCTGGTGCCGGAATCCTGACACCTGTCAGAATTCCGGTGGCAGCATCCCGCCTGCCAGCATCCTGACTGTAAGTACTGGAGTTAGTAGGCAAGTTAGGGTTAGGCACTAGGGGGAGGCTTGGTTTTGGGGTGTAGGGATGTAGAGGTTAGGTATAGGCACTGGGGGGAGAGGGTTATGGGTAGGGGGAGGGGAGGAAGTAGGATAGTGACCAACATGTGTCGGTATCCTAACTCTATCGGGATGCGGGCAGTGGCATTCTGACCACCAGGATCCCATGCGCTGGCAATACCCAATCCATGTGTGGCATTCAGCTGCTGTGAAACTGCACGTCTCCGCATGACTTTCCATAGATTTAGGTTGTTCTAGCAGCAAAACTTTTTCATGGCATGCTGGGAAGTGTAGTACCACTGCAGTTGGTATGCCAAAAATTGCCTCCACCTGTACTATATCATTAATCCAATGATCTATACCCTGCTGCAGTCTGTGTGGTCTGTTTTGGTTGGTGTAAATTAGGGATGATGTAAGTCCTGTAACAGAGAGTGGTGCAGGTTTACTGCATTGGTGGGATCCAAATATGTCCCAGATTTTATATTTGAAATATAGCAAAAAAGGTAGCCTCCAAACGTGCCATTTTGTCTGTACAGTACCATCTCTTACCTGTCTGTACTGGCAAAATGAGCTGTAGCGACATGTACCAGAAATATCACCGCTCCCCCACACCATACTCAGCTTCCAGTCATCTAGCATCCTATGGTACACCTTTTTCCTTTAAACATTGACTTGATATCCACTACATGTTGATGCCATTGTTTTTGTTTGTTTGTTTCCCTACACAAACAGGCGGTTTCCAGGCAATGTGATCTCCTGCATGAACAGTGAAAACCAACTCAAGACGCTGCTTGTCCAGGAAGGATCAATTTATTTAGAGGTTCCTCGTTGCAGAAAAAACATATAGGTAAGGAAATACTCATTCACATGCTCGCTTTGTTTATTCACTGCAGAGAGGTACTGGGGGCATGCCCATTTGTTCCTGGAGTGGTGGGCATTTCCCCAGCATGAAGAAAACAAGGGGGAAAATGGCTCACAAGCATGGCATTTCACACAATGCCACGCCCCTTGACACAAGACCACACCCTTTTTTTTTACGGCGCACGCACATGGGGCCACTTTACGAGATTTTTCCAGGGCCACTTTCAATTCCCAATCCGCCCCTGGCTATGGCTGTAATTCTAAAGTAAAGAGAATATGGATCTGTTTCATAGGTGGATGCTGCTGCGCCCACTGATGCATCTGTTGCCAGAGTCGCGGTTGCTATAAAATGCAAATGCTAGTATCAGCCTTCCTCTGGTGTAGATGTCTGCATCTGAATGAGCGAGCACTGACATGTCCACTTTAAATGTCTCTACAGGCTGCAACATCATCAATGTATCTTGTTACTATCGGTGCACCACCCTGAGCAACATCGACACTTATAACAGCCTGTGGCAGGTGCAGTTTCTCCATCTGAACATGGCCTTGATGGCTGCGGATCTGCACCTGAGAATGCAGCCGCTTTCCCTGAAACACCCGGGACACTCATATAATATAATAATGACTTTTTTTTTTTGCATTCACTTCAGGCTAGTCCCATTCATCACCCAAGAAAGCCTGTGATTTCACCGCCCTATTTCCGATACTGATGTGCCATATGCGTACCAGCATCATTGTGTGTACAGTCTATAATGCATGCGCCATAGGGGTCTTCAGGACTGTTCACGCATGCGCAGTGGCAAATCACTAAAGTTGCTAAGCCCAGGTGAGCATCTCAATACGTTCCTCAGTGGCTGCAACATTTGCATATTTTCACACAGCAGCTACATATACAGATACAGGCGACATTAACGCACAACTCTGAATAAGGCTCCAAATTCTCTGTTCCTCACAGCGTTGCCAACCATTAAATAGGTTGTTAAAGATGTACATATTTAAAAATACAAGTCATGTATATTCATTCCCCTTTAGGCGCATAGAGCCTATATTTCACCTTGGTGGTGCTGCAGCACAAAAGGTTATGTAGTGGTGACCATCTTAGCTGTGTGACTTGGGTCCCTGGCCACAATTACTGTATGATCTGAATTGATTGGCTTATCTTTTCCCTATTTAAGATAATGCTATCAGCTTTGTAAGGATTTTTGATATGTCTTCTCTTTCTGTTTTAGGTATATATTTTATTCTATCTTAAAGATTCCTCATCTGAAGCATCTTGGGCATTGGAAGCTACATCATACTCGCTAGTTACAGTGGAGGGCACTAGGCAGTTCTGCTCTCACAGGCACCACTACAGGCCTGGTACACAGGTTGGATACAGCGTTATCTCCCATCTTGAAGGTGCATGGGTGAATTTAATATCGTTTTCATGGGCTCTAACACTTTTGATTCTTTCTTGACCCTTTGCCCATGTTCTGTATATCCCAACTGAGCTCTCTCTGCTGTTTAGTGCTGTCTCTATGGGGGGAGGATTTAGGTTTAGGCACCACCCTGAGAGTTTTAGGGTTAGGCACCACTGATGGCAGCTATTCAATTGTTTGCCGATCGGGTGTGACTGCTTGATTTGTGCTCTCAGCCTCCTGAGGGGGCGAGCAGAAATCTAAAAAAAGTCGGCTGTTTGGGTGTTCTAGCCAAGACTTTGCCATGGTTCAGCCGCTTTACATGGCTAAACCTGGTGAATTTAGATGCTACAAGTGTGATAAGTAATGCAATCATGTCCATTCGTTAAAAACAACTGAATTGTTCTGTCAGGCTATCATTACTTATCTTCGCCCGAAAAACAATTACATTCCCCCAAAGTGTGGCCATATGAGTCCAACTACAAGTCATGTCCAAGGACATGGATGCCTTTATCTATGTCACTGTGGTAGATGAATTTCTAAGTTCTATTTCAGTAAAAGTAGGCAATATATGAGTGAGCCCAAGGTGGTTCATTGAGAGTTAGCTCTTGAGTACAGTTGTTGCAACTAAAAAAAAAAAGTCTGTGGTCACACTGTACTTCTAGGCTGTTTGAAAGGAATACATACGTTTCACCGGCGGCCACGTGGCCGGCGATTCAAATCCCTGCAGCTCCAGGCCGACGTGGATGGAAATCCCAATCGTCTATAAGGTAAGTATGATCTAACCTAATCTACCCCCTAACCATAACCCACCCTTAGGGGTGCCTAACCCTAACCTCCCCCCCTGTGCCTAACCCTAATCCCCCCTCTAAGTGCCTAAACCTAACCCCCCCTTTCCCCACCATCTAAAACTAAGTCCCCCGGGGGGGTGCCTAACCCTAAGTTCCCCCCGGGGGTGCCTAACCCTAACCCTCTCTTCCTCTAGCCTAGACCTAACCTCCGGGGGGGGTGCCTAACCCTAAGTCCCCCTCCGGAACCCTAAACCTAACCTTCCCCCCCATGGCTGTCCGCGCTCGGTGCCCGGCATCCCTTTGATCGGGATGCTGGGCGCCGGTCTCCCGGCGTAGGTTAATTAACCCTTGCCGGGATTCTGTAGTGGAGATGCCGGCGGTCGCCATAGCGAACGCCGCATCATAAACTTATCCCGTTTGAAAGGTTCAAAAATAATTGCACTCACATGTGGAAGAGAGAATTAAAATGTTGAGTGCACAATGTAAGCATGGATCTCAAATACAATACATCACTGTAATGGAAACTAGAAATGAATATGTTTTATTATATGGCAGAATGCTACTTTTCTATACAACCCGGCATGAACTAGTGCTACTACAGATAAAGCTGAAAAGCTGACACAAGGTGCATAGCCTTCAAAGAACAACTGGTGCTTATGATTCACTAATGTGACGTCAGACAATATAATATTGAATCAGTATAACAGTGTAGATGAGAGCTGCCTAATGTGTCACAGCAGCAATGATTCACATGCAAGACTGCAAAGAAGGAATCCAAAAATATCTAAATCGCTGATAATAAAAGTAAACATTTTTTTTCCCGTAAGTGTTTAATCGTTACTGATTTTATTCGTTTTATAATGCTCATTATTAAATCGATGATCATAACAAGGCATTTAGAATTCCAAAATATAAGAAAAATACATTGTGAGAGTTTGTTAACCCATTTATCGTGTTCTCTTTTTATGGCAGGAACAGGTAGAATTGCTTTTATTTCTTGCACAATATTTTTTTTAAAAGCTCTGTTAGATCTATGACTTATACTTAGGCCCTTCTGAATTAAAATTTCAGCAAAGCCCTACAGAAGTTACAGCTACAAATCCCCTTTTATTAGTTCTGGTAGTAGTGACAGAGAAATGGAGATGATTAAGGTTTGTTTACAGTTGTAATAATGCATACGTTATCCTATCCATAAATCTTTCTTTATCTTTAGTTTCATACTAGAACAGTTTATTACATTTTGTTGTTTAAGTTGGGTTTAACTCTTTAGGTACTTTTATATTTCTATTATTTATTTTTCTACAGCAAGTAACGTGCATCGGTTTTTGTTGCAGATAATAGTCAGTGGTATGTTTTGCCTATACGATAAATCATTAGTGGAATGAAAAGCAGTGTTTTGCGAAGTGCATCATGCACAATAGCATCAAGTCACACTTGACAACAATTCAGAGATAAATTAAACATTTTTAGATTCAAAAGATCTATATATTATCATTATTTCCCCAATTCATGTTCAACCTAATTTTTTCCAGAAATGCTGAAAGGTAAGTAAAGGTATATATCAGCGTTTTGATCTAGTTACCATTATGCTGAATATGATGGTGAATTTCTTGAAAATATGGCTATTAATGTCTGGCACTGTTGAGTGTGACACGCAGGTAGTTCCTGGTGCCTGATTTGTTGGAAAGCAGAACACTTCCAGCTGTAGGGGGACACACCTTTGCTGCATGCTGAGACGCAGCCGAAACTCCAACTTCCAGTTACTGGAACGCACAGCACTTCTGGTGGGAAGCTCAGACTCAAGGCAGCTATTTAACAGGTGAGTAAACTATTTGCTGCTGTATACGACGGATGAACAGTGATACTGTTTATGCACTATGCTTTATATATATATATATATATATATATATATATATAAATTTTATATACACTGTGACAAGAATCACATAGACCAGAGTAAAATCCAGCAGTTTATTTTCATACCACAGGTCAGTGCATTGCTCACAGGCAAGATGTTACAGCAGAATCTTCCATACAGCAACACAGTTCTTTTAGTGGACCCTCAGGTCCAGGATCCCTAATACTAGTTACCCCCAGGCCTATAACCTGGGTGAATAATTCACTGTCAAGATCATTGTGAATTTGCACAGACACAACTTTGAAGACAGATAATGGGTGCTGCTAATTAGCCTTGCTTGTGGCATACAACTGGTCCCAGGAAAACCTGGACTGGATCTCATTACCATGCTGTTTATTGCTCTATCCCTGCACAAACCTTCTGCTCCACATTAACCTCATGTGAAAGCATGCTGTCCCTGTCACACTCCTTCCCTCTTAGCTTCAACCACCCTGGTAATGCTAAAACTTTTTCAGGTGAGCTCTCTGCCTCGCCCACCTCTATTTGCGTCATCCAACTGGGAACACAGGACCTCATTCAGAGGCGGTTGGAGGATGCAAGCGGTCGCTCAGAAACTGGGCGGCCGCTTGCATCCTGACCACCCGCCTCTGTTTCGGTCGTTAGGCTGTGGGTTTACACCCACAGCTCTAACGACCGCTAGGGTGATGGTCGCGATGGTCAGAGACCATCGCGACCATCGGGGATTACGACGAGACCCTAGCATAAATAACTCCCGGGCAATAGTGCTAGATTTCATATTACGTAGCGGTATGGCCTCCGGGTACCTAGTGGCATAATCTACTACCACTAATATGTATTGATGCCCACGAGCAGATTGTTCCAACAGTCCTATCAGATCCATACCAATTCTCTGAAAAGGTACCGGAGTGACAGGGACGAGAACCAAGGGTGCCTGAAACCCTTGCTAGGTTGCTGTCTTCTAAAACACTGGACATTCCTGACAATATTTTTTTACTGCTGCATGAATGCCTGGCCAAAAGAATCTTAACTGAATATGCTGGAGAGTTTTCTCCTCCCCTAAATGGCCACCCCACAGGTGTGTATTAGCTGCCATCAACCCCAACTGCTCGTGTTTCCGGGGAACCAACAATTGGTCTACTTTCTTAGCCTGCAAATATGTTACACAATATAACAAATCAGTTTTCAATGCAAAGTATGGTACATCTTCTGTTGCTAAAGCCGTAATTACTTTACCATTTACTTCTACAAAATTTTCAAATATGTTTATCAAGTTCCCATCATTCTGTTGGTCTTGGCCAAAGTTCTGTATAGACCCCTCCTTGCCAATGGGAATCCACTGTGCCTTGGTCTCACTCCCCTTCTGCTCACTGGCTAAGGAGCATGTTACAGCCACCAAACTTAGGGATACTGCAGAGCTTGGCTCTTGGGACACCTCTGATGTGGTCCATCTGCTGTCCGTCTGTACCTTGTAACCACCTCTTGTAGTAACGGAAAGTCCCGACGTAGGATCAATGGGTAAGGTGGTGTGGCGGCTACTACCTTCAGAAATCGCCCTTTTATCACTAACAGTAGGTGCTCTCTGGGGCAATCTGCTACATCCCCATGTTCACATATAATCTTTACTGGGGAAAGCACCTGATCATCCCCGGGTGGAACCAGGTTGGTAGAGATGATGGTTAATTCACTGCCAGTATCCACTAAGGCCCAGTCCTTCTGGCCTTCCACTCGCACCATCAAACAAAACAAGGTGGTTTCCACCAGTGCAGCCATCCTGACCACCGGTCAAGTTGTTTTTCCAGCACTGCAGTCCATCAGCTTGCTCTGCTTTGGGCAGTCCCGATGCACATGACCGAGCTTGCTGCAGTCAAAACACACAGCTGGAGGTGGGTAGTTCACTTTAAGAACTGAGACCTGTGTGCTGGGCTTAGGTACTAGCTGAAAACCCTGTTTGGCCTTACTCAATTTCCCAAGTATATGGGAAAGATTTCTGGACTGCACAACCTGACTATATATATGATGGGAGGTGCTACCTGATGAGACTAATTACAGGCACAGAAGCAGACAAATCTCAGGTGCACAACTCCAAATTATTAATAATATATATAAATGCAATAAAATTTTGCAATCAATAGAGGTTTTCAGCATAATCATGGCCAAGGTTATGGGCCTACCCACCATATCCAGGTAACCTCTTTCGAGTAGGTCCCTAACATACTAGGGTTCAAATCCAGCGCGCAGGACCCTCCAAAACTGGCCCAGCCAAGCTGCCCCAGGGCACCACCGTAGTAAGAAAAGTGCAGTGTAAAGAGATAGTTAGGAGCAGCTGCTCCTAACTACCCAAGTGTCAGGTGCCATTCAAGCACCACTGCTAACTCCTCAAACGTTTGAAGATCAGCCTGTAGGGCCCACTGTTGTACCACATAGTCTAATACTCATATAGCATGGTAAAGCCACCATCTCTACTATATGCTGAGCCGAGTTTTTCTCCGGCTGCAACCATGCCTTACTCAGCCTGGCTAATTTGGCCAGCTGGACCATTGGAGGCTCAGATGAGTTCAGACGCCATTCATGAAACTCCTGAGCTTTGCTGGGGCCTGTCACTCCAACCCTGCTGACTATGGCCTTTTTCAGGTGAGGAGATAAGTTTGCCTCTGCCAAAGTCAAATCGACATATGCTCTCTGAGGTTCCACTGTGAGACAGGGAGCAAGTTTAGCAGCCCACTTCTCCTTGGGCCATTCTAAGCATGCAGATGTATGCTCAAAGGTGCACAGAAAACGTCATCAGATATGGTAAGCTTCTATAACACCTCTCGCTCACTCCCACCTTTCCTCATTTCATTTAATTCTACATGTAATAACTGAATTTGAATCTGATGACTCTAAATCAAAGTTTACTGTTCCTGCTGCCCTGCTGCTAGTTCAGCAAAACCTTTGAAAAGCTCCTAAATACTACACTGCTTTTCAATTTTGAGGATTAATATAGCAGGCTTAATTAACTCTCTCTTTTAAGCCAGATTCCCAGCAATATCAGCTGGCTTCCCTTAATATATATATATATATATATATATATATACACACATATATATATATATATACATACAGTATATATATTAGCTGCAGTACCAGGCATTGCCCGGGTTTAAATATTCAAGTTATTAAGTTTTATTATGTGATGTCTAACAAATCCACCCTATGGAAGGCCTAGAACAGGCACCCTGGGTTAAAGTTGTGCCTGGCGCACTCCACTGTAAGGTCCGACTGGGACCCCAACCACTCCATTAGACATCTCAGACCAATTGCCATGACCTGTGAAGTTTTAATCCCAATCCATCCAGTAAAAGTTCTAGAACAGTCTACACGTGTCAAAGTTCTACCCAATGTACACCAAAAGGATATACCATGAATTCTATGTATGTATGTATGCATGTATATATATATATATATATATATATATGTATATATTATAAGGGCACAGCCGTGCCTTTATATTAAGGCTGCATCTAAAAAAATGGATTTCTCCATAGTGAATTCCAGAGGGGGGGTTCAGGGTGTTTAAGGGGCTGCACCTCAAAAGCTATAGGAGGTACCAAGTTGAAATTTGGTAGGGGCAGGTAGAACTGCTGCACGGTGCTGCATGCCAAAACTTCAGGGCAAAAACATAAAAAATGAGGACATGGGAGTAGTCTAAATCTCCAACTGTCACTTTTTTTCTGACATTCTCAATTAGGAACCCTTTTCTGTTTGTTTTATTAGGTAACTATTTTGCCAGGGTACATGCTTTTGTGGTCCAGGTAAATTAGAAAGTTACAGTTTTTAAACTATTACCTCACGAATGCGCCATTGTAGAGATAGGACTTTTCAACTTGTTGCGCAGCCTCAGTAGGAGCCTCCAGCAAGTGTAGTCATAGTGGCTTCACTTGGGTGCAGCAAGATGACCGTTGTTTGTGAGTGATAGCGGCGCTGGAAAAAAAATCAATGGTAGCAGCGGCGGGGACACGGATACAGCGGCGGGGACATCAGCGGCGGTGTGGACATCAGAGGTGGCAGTGGCATGGTTGTCGGCGGTGGGTCGCGGTTGTTGGTGGTGTCAGAGGGACCCAGCGGCGGCATAGGGTCCGGCGGCTGTGCGGGCATTGGTGACGAGCCTGGATCTGAGAGGATTCAGTCCCCACCAGCCATTCTGCTGAGTACAGCAGCGGCGCCCATTTCAAAAACGGCGCCTCAGCATCATTTTTGAAAGGCGAAGACACCAGCAGTCCTAGTGGGAGGCAGCCATGAAAAAAAGCTAACACAGGCTGCCGCCCACTAGGTGAAGACACCAAAGCCCTGGCGGGTTGGCACCCGCCAGGTGAAGATGACGAAGCCCTAGCGGGTTGGTGCTCACCAGGTAAAGATGCCGAAGCCCTGGCGGCTTGGTGCCCACCAGGCAAAGACACAACAAATTCTAGTGGGCGGCAGCCATGAAAAAGAGCTGACACGGGCTGTCGCCCACTAGGTGAAGACGTCAAAGCCCTGGAAGGGTTGGCACCCGCTAGGTGACGACGCCGAAGCCCTGGCAGATTGGCGCCAACCAGGTGAAGACACAAGAAGTCCTAGTGGGAGGCAGCCATGAAAAAAAGCTTACACAGGCTGCTGCCCACTAGGTGAAGAAGTCGAATACGCCAAAGCCCTGTTGGGTTTGCACCCACCAGGCAAAGTTGCCAAAACCCTGATGGGTTGGTGCCCACCAGACGAAGAGGCCTAAGCCCTGGGGTGGTGGCAGCCATGTAAAAGAGCTTAAAGGCCGCCATCCCCCAGGTGAAGACCTATAAAATAAAATATTACAATATTAAAGTGTGTTGTCTTATTTTTATATTTTTTTTAGAGGTGGACTACAGGTGCCAGTGGGCCCTAAAGCCCAGCATGCTGGTACTTGTGGTTTTCCAAGTATCAGCATGCAGGGAGGCATGCTGGGACCTATAGTTCACCTGCAAAAGAAAATATTCTTTAAAATGCACCACATCACACAATCAACCTGGCACCCACCACCCAGGGGTGATGGGAATAGCCCCGCGCTATCAGCCTAGGCCTAGGGTGCCCTGAGGAGGGAGACCCCTTTATTGGGGGGGTCCCCAGCTCTTTAGGGATCCTCGGCCTGGGCTGACTAGTGGTCAGGTTTGATGCTGCGGCTGGGGGGCCCAGTGAAAGGACTCCCCTGGCTGTGGTATCACCCCCCCGCTAGAAGGAGTCCGGTGCTGGTTCTGGGAAATACAGGGGGCCCTATGCATTTTTCCCCCTGTATTTCCAGAACCAGGATTGGCTCAGAGCCCTGTGCTGGTTGCGCCAAATACGGGGGACCCCTACGTAATTTGTCCCCCGTATTTTGGCAACCAGGACAAGTTCTGAAAAGCCTGGTGCTGGTTGTGCTTAATAAGGGGGACCCCTATGTCATTTGTCCCTTGTATTTAGCAAAACCAGTACTGGGGCTCCAAAGCCCGATGCTGGTTGTCCTCTGGGGGGCGGGGCTACGCCTTTTTTTTTTTTTTTACAAATTCAATTTTTAACAGAAGCATAGATGAATCTCACTGCTGCATTCCTGCATCTGTGACTTATTGATTTGATTTTCTCAGGTGCATATGCACTACCAGTGAGCCTTCTGTCGACCACTGATGCCCACTTTGCACTGTACCGCTGCTACTGCTCTGCACCACCGCTGCTGCCGCTACCCCACATGCCTACAGCCATCTCGCACTCTGCACCTCCCAAACCAACCTCCTGTGTCCTATCCCCTCTTCCACCTGCATTAGTGTATCATTTTGTTGCCCTACTCCCCTGCAAATGGCCCAGTTTGCTCATCCAAACCCTGATAGTTAATAAATTTCACAAAAGCTATTAAATTCGATAGACAAAAAACCTTACAGTTTCACATGTCCCATTAAGGCTGCTTAGACATGTTCTGAAAATTCACAAAACCTATTGATTTTCTGCCACTCAAACTTCAAAAAGCAATGAAATTATGATCATTGACGCCTTAATGGACATGTTCCTTGCACAATACAGATATGGTATGCCATCACACCCTGTGGTTAACTGCAGACTCAGCACTCTGACAGAATGAGACTGCTGTCACTCACAAAATGGTGGAGCTGCTAATTCACAGAATTGTGTGCTCATTGGAATACACACATACAGTCTATGCAACTGATGTCAAAGCAGAAAATAGAGCTGTGCAGATGAGATAAAAGTGGTGTGGATGGGGGGTGGAGACACAGCAGCATGGATAGGTGAGACACAAAGGCGTGTAGAGGAGGGAAGGTTAAGCAGTACAGAGGGGGTAGCCAAAGTAAGGGAGATGGGTGGAAAATAGTGGGGCGGATGGGGGGAAACAGAGGTTTTGGGGGACAGCGACATGGATGGGGGTAGAGAGTGGCATGTACATGGGAAGACAGAGCAGTGCAGATGGGTTCTTAACTTCTGCCTGCTAGACTGTAGCTAATTAGCAACCTTGATAGCTGTAGCACCTATGAGTGGGCCAGTCTTTCTTGTCTTTTTCTCACTGCATGCATAGCAGGTTGAGGCCTGCAGAGAAAGAGAGAGACAGAGATAGAGATAGAAGCCATTGCTTGTGGTTGTAAATGCTGTAATAAATGCTGTTTTGTGAGTTTGAAACTAGGTCCTTCCACTTTAAGAGAGGAAATTGTATGTAAGTTAGAGCTGTACAGGCTAGGGTTTATTTTTGTTTGTGCTCTTAAATAAAACTTGCTGTGCTCAGTGTTGGACTGGGACATGAAGGGCCCACTGGGGGAATGAAGTGGTAGGGCCCATGCTTAAAAGGTGTGGTCATCCACCACAGACGCTAAACAATAGGCAAATCTTAGTGTCGTTTCTATAGAAGGAAACCAAGCCCACATGCTGATCAGTGGTCCTGCTCCACCAGTTAACCGACAGTCTAATAGAGTAACAATGTAAAACTGAGGTCTGGAACCTGAAACCTAGAGGAGGGGTTGGGCCCTCAGGCAGTGGGGCCCACCGGGGATTTCCCCGGTACCCCTGTGGGCCAGCCCAGCCCCGGCTGTGCTACTCACAGGCCCTGAACTGGTGTGTTACTACCTGCAAGCAAAGTACTGCATTTTACCCCAGAAGACAGCAACCTTAACATTATCTTGCAATATTTTTTTTGTTATGATTGTGTCCTTTATGTTAGTATTTCATTAGCATGTTCAGAAGACAGAATTGCTAGGCCTTGTTGTGTTGTGTGCCACATTAGTCTAGGTTAGAGATTAGTTTAGGCTAGATATTTCTCTATTGAATATCTTTTGCAATCAAAGTAGTAAAATATAGGATATATGCCCACTCACACCCAGATCCACCCATATCATTTGCATTTTGAGAAAGACTGTACACATCTAAAATCAAGACCTGGCCCATATGTAATAGCCTGAGCATTGTAGGAACTGGTGCAATTTTGGTGATTTAACCAATAGATTTAAAGTGGCAATAATTTAAAAGGCAAAACCAGGTTGGGTAGTGTAAACATGGACATGATACTTATCTCTCAGTTGAGGACGTGATGTTGCAATCTCCTATAGAACTCCAGCATCAAGAAGTAGGTCAAATTAAAATGTTTAGAAACCCATATTTATCAATTGGTGAATGGTAAGAGGATCAGAGTGCAAAACGATCTGTAACAATCACACTACTCATTGGACTAGCAGGGCTGACGCGTTTCTCAACGTAGTTGTGTACTCAGGCATATTTCCTCTAGTTCTATAAGCAGGCTAACATTGTTCTAGAACATATCAGAACTTTGATAATAAATCCACTATTCAAGGTATAGGTTACTGCACAAATGTTATATTATGTGGTTTCACTGGGAATATGTATTATCTCCATAACTTCCTTATGAGACTGATATCTACTAATGATAAATCTATTTTGGCTATTTCCTCTGGTTATGAATTACATTGATTATGGAATGTATTTTTAGCAATAACCACTACAAATTGACTCGAACTATAAATAGGAGGCTTCTAATGCTTGGTATGCCCTGGATGATATATTGTTCGTACAACCGACAAACTATAAATTGTCCCGCCCGTTGGCTCATGTGTTAACACCAGATTTATCTGTGAATGACATCAATCACAGATATATCGTGTTGGCCATGCAGTTTGACAGATGCGATATATCTGGCATATATATCATTCAGGTCAGCTAGTCCTGTACACATGTCCGGCTGACCCATGTGCTGGTCAAAGGAAGCAGTTATAATTATTTCAAGACTGCTTCCTCTGGTCAGACATATTGGTCGGCCAATTGGTAAGCGTGTATGCACAGGCACATTCTTACCAAACTGATTGGTCAGCAGGTTGGCTGGACGGATTACCCATTAGCAAATTGTGTACTCCACATAAGACCTTCCCTAATAACTATATGTAAATAAGCATGTCAAATAAAGAAACAGTCCATTCTTTAATGCTTGGTGTGTGGATGCAGCAGTGGGGTGTGTGTAACGTATTTAAGTTAGAGTTAAGCTATGGCCACAGACACTAGTGTGCTCCCTGTTTGCACCAAAAAATAGTAAACAAGATTATGGGGTCTACAAAACATAATAGGTCGCACCAAAGAGATAAATAAACTATATAAATACGACACAACCTTCCCTAATATAATTTCAATAGATATTCTATATAAATTAGAAGGGTGCTATCGCTGGACAATAAACTTAATGAACAATAGAAAAGAGAAAAAGTAGTCCATATAATGGAATGCACTAATGTGTCATTGGATACTGTAATGTTAAAACATAACTTGTATTTCATATAAATTTAAACACACAAATATTTTAAAATCAGAGAAGTAAAATGACAGTAAAGTAGGAAAATATTAAAATAGGAGCTGTATTATTTTATGTGTCCCAACAATGCAGTGAGAAACTGTATATAAATATTGAAACTGTTTATTCTTTTGATGTATCCATTAAGGCAGCAGACAAAGTTATCTGAGTTGTAAAAAAATAAACTAAATAGTGATGTATTTAGACTGCTACGCACAGAGCCAATCTTTAATATTAGGAAAACACGTTCTGTTTCCTGTATCACATAGTTTCTTATAATCAAATCTAAATATAAGGATGCAGATGATTAAATAAGGTCACAATACACCCCTTGATACCCAGATAAACCATTAATTAATTGACTAGTTTACTGCCCTATGTTATTACATCAGCCCTGCTATATTTCCCTATAGGTTGCTGATATTATCGACTAGTAAATCACTGTATGTGATTAAACATATCAGACACAGTATATATTACTAGTTGTGCATAGAATACAACTGTAGCTATGGTCCGCTGCTCGCCGCTGCTATTGTCAGCTGATATCTGCCTAATATTGGCAATCACAGCGTGCAGCACTCTTGCTGCATACAGACCCCATAGCCTCAGTCAGTTATTAGCCGTTGCTATTACCGGCTATTCTCTGCTTGCTAGCAGTCACAGCGTGCAGCGCTAATGCCGTGATTAGACCCCTTTAACACAGGAGGTTAATAGTGGCTTCTACATTCACAATTGAAAACATCATATAATATATCAGTATTGTCTCAACTTAACCGGGCACATATATTTTAATACTACAGCCTAATGCCGACGCGCGTTTCGCTGTAGCTTTTTCAATAGGCAAGCCGACTGTTACCTTTCCCGGCTTTTTTATACTTCAATCCACCAATCAGTAACTGTCACTCGTTTGGAAAAGGAGAAGGGGCAAATCTGATTGGTCTCAGATCATCCAGCTTTAAAGACAATGTTAGACAAAAACCATAAAACTTACATAATAAATAGCTGATACTTTCTATTTGTTATATATATCTCTCCTATATATACCACTATAATAAATATAATATAAAAATATAAATATATAAATGAAATAAATTAAATTAAATAAATCTCCCAGTGAATAATTAATAATTATTTTATTAATAATTATTGATATCTACAATGTTTGTATATTAACTATAAATAATCCATATTATTAAATCATCAAATTAATAACATCATTATTGTTTATAATCCATAATCAAATAGTGTAAAATATGTGTAGTGCCTAATATAAACCTATATATTGATCCCCATTATTATCCCTATATGATAATATGTCAAGTGTTATAAATAAACTATATATCAAAATATGATTATAAAATAACTATAGCATATAATATTGGTGAGTTAGTGTATGTAATAATATAAATAGTGATACATCTCAATTAAATATTACCAATATAAATACTTAAAAAATACATAAAAATATTGATGTTTGTGCATTAAAAAATAATTATGATTATGGGGTCTGTTTACTAAGCTGTGTTCGGAGATAAAGTGAACGGTGATAAGGTACCAGCCAATCTGCTCCTAACTGCCATGTCACAGGCTGTGTTTAAAAAATGGCAGTTAGGAGCTGATTGGCTGGTACCTTATCACAGTTCACTTTATGTCCTAACACAGCTTAGTAAATAGACCCCTATGTGTCTTAAGGCCCCCACACATCAGAACGATATCGTTCCAACCAGCCATCTAGTTGGATGGTTGGAATGATAATCGTCTAGTGTGTGGGAGCAAATGATTGTCAGCCGTTTGCTCCCACACGCTGAAAAACGCCAAAAAACAGTTGTTCCAACCAGTTATGGAAAATCAAACATGTTTGATTTTCCCCAACTATCGTTCTAGTGTAGGGGAAACTTCCCCCCAACTGGACGATAAGCAGGCGGGCACTGGTCGCTAGTGTCCGCCTACTTTTTACACACCGGGACAGCAGGGAATCACAGTGTCCTCTGACACAAGGTGCACCCTGCAGGGACTCCGCACACTGCATGGACCAAGCTATCCCCGGCGCACAGTGCAGGGACTTCAGCTCTCCCACCGGCACACACTGCAGGGACTCCAGCTCTCCCCGCGGCGCACATTGCAGGGACTCCTGCTATCCCCACTGTTGCAGGGACACACTGCGGCGACCCTCGGCACAGGACTGCTCCACTAGGGAATCCTCCTCAGCACCTCCGGTAACAGAGACCTCCTCACAGGCACCATTTCGCGGTGGACTTCACAGCCGGTGCCAACTCATTCCAGTAGAAGGCACCTGACAGCCGTCATACGTATGTATGTGTGATCCTTCTTCCCTATCTGTGATCCTCCCTGTCTGTCCATATGTATGTATGTATGTATGTATGTGTGATCCTCCCTGTATGTATGTGTCTGTGTGTGCCTCCTTGCCTGTATGTATGTATGTGTGATCCTACCTCCCTGTATGTATGTGTGAGCCTTCCTGTATGTATGTGTCTGTGTGAGCTGCCTGCCTGTATTGATGTATGTATGAATGATCCTCCCTGTATGTATGTGTGAGCCTCCTTGCCTGCCTCTATGTATGTATGTGTGATCCTACCTCCCTGTATGTATGTATGTATGTGTGAGCCGTCCTGTATGTATGTGTCTGTGTGAGCCTCCTTGCTTGCCTGCCTGTATGTATGTATGACTATGTATGTTTGTATGTGTGATCCTACCTCCCTGTATGTATGTATGTATGACTGTATGTATGTGTCTGTGTGAACCTCCATGTCTGCCTGTATGTATTTGTGATCGTCCCTCCCTGTCCATATGTATTTGTCTTTGTGAGCCTCCTTGCCTGTATGTATGTATGTATGTGTGAGCCTCCTTGCCTGCCTGTATGTATGTATGTATGTGTGATCCTACCTCCCTGTATGTATGTATGTATGTGTGAGCCGTCCTGTATGTATGTGTCTGTGTGAGCCTCCTTGCTTGCCTGCCTGTATGTATGTATGACTATGTATGTTTGTATGTGTGATCCTACCTCCCTGTATGTATGTATGTATGACTGTATGTATGTGTCTGTGTGAACCTCCATGTCTGCCTGTATGTATTTGTGATCGTCCCTCCCTGTCCATATGTGTGTGTCTGTGTGAGCCTCCTTGCCTGTATGTATCTATGTGTGAACCACCCTGCCTGTATGTATGTATGTATGTATGTATGTGCCTATGTGTGAATCACCCTGCCTGTATGTGTATATGTGTGACCCTCCTTGTCTGTATGCATGTGTCTATAAGCGACCCTGCTTGCCAGTGTGTGTATGTATGTGTATATGTCTGTCCTCTCCTCCATGTATGTTTGGGTGACCCTGTTTGTATAGGGGATGGGGCAGGTGCAGCGTAGGAGAGGATTGGTGGAGCTGTTGCAGCTGCTGCACTACAGTCTATCACCAGTCTCCAGTAAGTACGTAGCCCCCCCGCCCCTGACAACAGCACTGGTCTCCACTGCTGTCCCCACATCACCACCCACTGTTGCAGCTTCAGTGTGCACTGCCCTAACCCCCTCCCCACGTGTGCAACGACCCCCTCCGCGATCACCACCCGCAGCTACACCTTCGCTGTTCGATGCCCGCATTCAATAAGTGATCACAGGTCTGCTTAGCGATCACAGGTCTAGCCCCCCACGGGTTTTCTTCCCCCCCCCCCGCAATCACAGTTCTGCCCCCCGCCGGTGTTCTCCCCCCCCTCGATCACAGGTCTCCACCATAGGTGCACCCCTTCCCCTGCACAAGTTGCCCCCCCATTTTTATGTATTTATGTGTATGTATAAGTGTGTGTAAAAATATATATATATATATATATATTTTTTTTTTTTATTATGTTTGTGTGTATATAAAGCCAGCAAAAGAGAAAAGTACGGCGGCACTGAGGGTCTTTAGTAAATGCAATAAATTTCTTTAATCCAACGTTTCAGGGCGGGATCGCCCTTTTGTCAAGGTAATAAAAAGGGCAATCCAGCCCTGAAATGTTGGATTAAAGAAATTTATTGCATTTACTAAAGACCCTCAGTGCCGCCGTACTTTTCTCTTTTGCTGACTATTCATCAATAACGGAGGGCACGAGGGCTATTCAACATTTTGACAGTAGTGCTGGACCATTGGACTTCTATGTGTGTGTGTATGTATATACTGTATATATATATATATATATATATATATACATATATATATTAGGGGTGTGCACCGGCCACTTTTCGTGTTTTGTGTTTTGGTTTTGGATCTGGATCTTTCTTCGTGTTTTGGATCTGGATTGGTTTTGCCAAAACCACCCTTCCGTGTTTTGGGTTCTGGGTTTTGTGTTTTGGATCTGTATTTTTTTTTAAAAAAGCATAAAAACAGCTAAAATCACAGAATTTGTAGGTTTTTCTGCTCCTATGCTATTATTAACCTCAATAACCTTAATTTCCACTCATTTCCAGTCTATTCTGAACACCTCACACCTCACAATAGTGTTTTTATGTCCAAAACGTTGCACCGAGGTAGCTGGATGACTATGCTAAGCGACACGAGTGGGCGGCACAAACACGTGACCCATCTAGGCGTGAAACTGCAGTGGCAGACAGGATGGCAGTTTGAAAAACTAGGCCCCAAACTGTACATAATGCAAAGAAAAAAAAGAGGTGCAAGATGGAATTGTCCTTGGGCCCTCCCACCCACCCTTATGTTGTATAAACAGGACATGCACACTTTAACAAACCAATCATTTCAGCGCCAGGGTCTGCCACACAACTGTGGCTGAAATGATTGGTTCGTTTGGGCCCCCACAAAACAAGCTGGCAATTAATGTGTCCCTGCACAAACTGGCTCTATGGAGGCAAGATGTCATCCTCATCCTCCTCATCCACCGATTCCTCACCCTCTTCAGTGTGTACATCCTCATCCTCACAAAGTATTAACTCGTCCCCACTTGAATCCACCACCACAGGTCCCTCTGTACCTTCTGGAGGCTGGTCTCCCTGGAAGAGCTGATAATTCATTTTGATGAACATCATCTTCTCCACATTCTGTGGAAGCAACCTCCTACGCCTTTCGCTGACAAGGTTCCCGGCTGCACTAAACACTCTTTCGGAGTACACACTGGAGGGGGGGCAACTCAGGTAAAATAGAGCCAGTTTGTACAGGGGCCTCCAAATTGCCTCTTTTTCCTGCCAGTACAGGTATGGACTGTCTGCCATGCCTACTTGGATGCTGTCACCGATGTAATCCTCCACCATTCTGTCAATGGTGACAGTATCATATGCAGTGACAGTAGACATGTCAGAAATTGTTGCCAGGTCCTTCAGTCCGGACCAGATGTCCAAACTTGGTCCTGCCTGTCCTGCATCACCGCCAGCGGGTTGCTTAGGATACCTAAGTTTTTTCCTGGCAGCCCCAGTTGCAGGAGAAAATGAAGAAGGAGCTGTTGACGTGTCACGTTCCGCTTCAGCTGACAGTGTGTTCACCAGCAGGTCTTTGCACCTCTGCAGGCTTGTGTCGGCCGGAAAGAGAGACACCACATAGGCTTTAAACCTAGGATCGAGCACGGTGGCCAAAATGTAGTGGTCTGATTTCAACAGATTGACCACCCTGGAATCCTGGCAAAGCGAATGAAGGGCTTCATCCACAAGTCCCACATGCCGAGCGGAATCGCTCCGTCTTAGCTCCTCCTTCACTTTCTCCAGCTGCTTCTGCAAAAGCCTGATGAGGGGAATGACCTGACTCAAGCTGGCAGTGTCTGAACTGACTTCACGTGTGGCAAGTTCGAAGGGCTGGAGAACCTTGCACAACACGGAAATCATTCTCCACTGCGCTTGAGTCAGGTGCATACCCCCTCCTTTGCCTATGTCATAGGTGGATGTATAGGCTTGTATGGCCTTTTGCTGCTCCTCCATCCTCTGAAGCATATAGAGGGTTGAGATCCACCGTGTCACAACCTCTTGCTTCAGGTGATGGCGGGGCAGGTTCAAGAGTGTTTGCTGGCGCTCCAGTCTTCGGCACGCAGTCGCTGAATGGCGAAAGTGGCCAGAAATTTTTCGGGCCACCCAAAGCGTCTCCTGCACGCCCCTGTCGCTTTTCAGAAAATTCTGCACCACCAAGTTTATTGTGTGAGCAAAACATGGGACGTGCTGGAATTTGCCCAGATGTAATGCCCGCACAATATTGGTGGCATTGTCAGATATCACAAATCCCCAGGAGAGTCTAAGTGGGGTAAGCCACTGGGCGATGATTTCCCTCAGTTTCTCTAAGAGGTTGTTGGCGGTGTGCCTCTTACTGAAACCGGTGATACACAGCGTAGCCTGCCTTGTAACGAGCTGGCGTTTCTGAGATGCTGCTACTGGTGACGCTGCTGCTGTTGCTGCGTAAGGTGATACATCTACCCAGTGGGCTGTCACAGTCATATAGTCCTTAGTCTGCCCTGTTCCACTTGTCCACATGTCCGTGGTTAAGTGGACATTGTGTACAACGGAATTTTTCAGGACACTAAGGACACTTTTTCTGACGTTTCTGTACAGTCTCGGTATCGCCTGCCTAGTGAAGTGGAATCTAGACGGTATTTGGAACCGGGGACACACTACCTCCATCAATTGTCTAAATCCCACTGCACTAATGGCGGATACCGGACGCACGTCTAACACCAACATAGCAGTCAAGGCCTCAGTTATACGTTTTGCTTCAGGATGACTGCTGTCGTACTTCATCCTCCTCGCTAAGGACTGTTGGAGGGTCAATTGTTTAGTAAAAGTAGTGGTGTTCCTACTTCCTCTCTGGGATGATGAACGACTCCCAGCAGCAGCAACAGCAGCAGCGGCAGCAGTAGGCGTAGCAATGCAGGATCCTCCAGAGGAATCCCGGATAGGAGAGTCAGTCATGCCAGTGACATGGCCTGCAGGACTACTTCCGATCCTGACTAAGGAGGAAATTGACGAGGAGGGAGTTGACGGTGTGGTTTGCAGGCGCTTGGATACAACAGGACAACGGGATTTAGGTGTCCCTGGACTGCTTACGGTCTTAGCCAAAGTTTCTGAACTTGACAGTAACTTTTTATGAACGCGCTGCAGGTGCCGTATAAGGGAGGATGTTCCTAGGTGGTTGACGTCCCTACCCCTACTTATTTCACCTTTACATATGGTACATATGGCAAGACAGTTGTTGTCCGGATTTGGATAGAAATATTGCCAGACCAAAGAGGTGGAATGTTTGGTCTTCTGCCCAGGCATGACCGTGATGGGCTTTTTCATCCCACGGACAACAACTGTCTCCCCCGGAGCCTGATTTAAACAAACCACATCACCATCAGAATCCTCCTCGCCAACTTCCTCCTCAGCGCCAGCTACACCAGTATCCTCATCCTGTTGTACTTCAACAGTGACATCTTCAATTTGCATATCAGCAAGTGGACTGTGGGTGCTCCTTTCAGCACTTGCAGGGGGCATGCAAATGGTGGAAAGAGCCACCTCTTCCCGTCCAGTGCTGGGAAGGTCAGGCATCGCAACCACCACCACACTTGGACTCTCCTTGGGGATTTGTGATATCTTCTTAGAAAGCACAGTTCTTCGCTGTGCTTTTGCCAGCTTAACTCTTTTGATTTTTTTAGTGGGAGGAGGGCTTCCATCGTCATGTGAAGCTGAACCACTAGTCATGAACATACTAGGGATCGACCTTAGCCGTTCCTTGCCACTCCGTGTCGTAAATGGCATATTGGCAAGTTTACGTTTCTCTTCAGCTGATTTAAATGTCTTTTTCAAGGTCATTTTCCTGAACTTTGCCATTTGGGATTGTATGTGCCCTCTACTATGACATTGGGCATCGGCCTTGGCAGACGACGTTGATGGCATGTTATCGTCTATGTCATGACTAGTGGCAGCAGCTTCAGCACTAGGAGGAAGTGGTTCTTGATCTTTCTCTATTTTATTTTTATCGGAGAAAGTTTGGTCCTCCATTTATGTTATATCGATTTGATATATACGTGCGGCTAAACACAGAAAATAATTTTTTTTTTGGTTTGGACTGGAGTGTACTTTGTGGGTTACAGCACCCTTTAACGGTCAAGCCAGCCGGCCCTTTACTTATGACACAGGCGCACTCTTGGCACTACTTTGTTGATGCACGTGCGGCTACTGCGCACACAATTCACAAACACAGAAAATAATTTTTTTTTGGTTTGGCCTGGAGTGTACTTTCGGGGGTTACAGCACCCTTTAACGGTCAAGCCAGCCGGCCCTTTACTTATGACACAGGCGCACGCTTGGCACTACTTTGTTGATGCACGTGCGGCTACTGCGCACACAATTCACAAACACAGAAAATAATTTTTTTTTTGGTTTGGACTGGAGTGTACTTGGGGGTTACAGCACCCTTTAACGGTCAAGCCAGCCGGCCCTTTACTTATGACACAGGCGCACGCTTGGCACTACTTTGTTGATGCACGTGCGACTACTGCGCACACAATTCACAAACACAGAAAATAATATTTTTTTTGGTTTGGACTGGAGTGTACTTTCGGGGGTTACAGCACCCTTAACGGTCAAGCCAGCCGGCCCTTTACTTATGACACAGGCGCACGCTTGGCACTACTTTGTTGATGCACGTGCGGCTACTGCGCACACAATTCACAAACACAGAAAATAATTTTTTTTTGGTTTGGACTGGAGTGTACTTTCGGGGGTTACAGCACCCTTAACGGTCAAGCCAGCCGGCCCTTTACTTATGACACAGGCGCACGCTTGGCACTACTTTGTTGATGCACGTGTGGCTACTGCGCACACAATTCACAAACACAGAAAATAATTTTTTTTTTGGTTTGGACTGGAGTGTACTTTCGGGGGTTACAGCACCCTTAACGGTCAAGCCAGCCGGCCCTTTACTTATGACACAGGCGCACTCTTGGCACTACTTTGTTGATGCACGTGCGGCTACTGCGCACACAATTCACAAACACAGAAAATAATTTTTTTTTGGTTAGGACTGGAGTGTACTTTCGGGGGTTACAGCACCCTTTAACGGTCAAGCCAGCCGGCCCTTTACTTATGACACAGGCGCACGCTTGGCACTACTTTGTTGATGCACGTGCGGCTACTGCGCACACAATTCACAAACACAGAAAATAATTTTTTTTTTGGTTTGGACTGGAGTGTACTTTCGGGGGTTACAGCACCCTTAACGGTCAAGCCAGCCGGCCCTTTACTTATGACACAGGCGCACGCTTGGCACTACTTTGTTGATGCACGTGCGGCTACTGCGCACACAATTCACAAACACAGAAAATAATTTTTTTTTTGGTTTGGACTGGAGTGTACTTGGGGGTTACAGCACCCTTTAACGGTCAAGCCAGCCGGCCCTTTACTTATGACACAGGCGCACGCTTGGCACTACTTTGTTGATGCACGTGCGACTACTGCGCACACAATTCACAAACACAGAAAATAATATTTTTTTTGGTTTGGACTGGAGTGTACTTTCGGGGGTTACAGCACCCTTAACGGTCAAGCCAGCCGGCCCTTTACTTATGACACAGGCGCACGCTTGGCACTACTTTGTTGATGCACGTGCGGCTACTGCGCACACAATTCACAAACACAGAAAATAATTTTTTTTTGGTTTGGACTGGAGTGTACTTTCGGGGGTTACAGCACCCTTAACGGTCAAGCCAGCCGGCCCTTTACTTATGACACAGGCGCACGCTTGGCACTACTTTGTTGATGCACGTGCGGCTACTGCGCACACAATTCACAAACACAGAAAATAATTTTTTTTTTGGTTTGGACTGGAGTGTACTTTCGGGGGTTACAGCACCCTTAACGGTCAAGCCAGCCGGCCCTTTACTTATGACACAGGCGCACTCTTGGCACTACTTTGTTGATGCACGTGCGGCTACTGCGCACACAATTCACAAACACAGAAAATAATTTTTTTTTGGTTAGGACTGGAGTGTACTTTCGGGGGTTACAGCACCCTTTAACGGTCAAGCCAGCCGGCCCTTTACTTATGACACAGGCGCACGCTTGGCACTACTTTGTTGATGCACGTGCGGCTACTGCGCACACAATTCACAAACACAGAAAATAATTTTTTTTTTGGTTTGGACTGGAGTGTACTTTCGGGGGTTACAGCACCCTTAACGGTCAAGCCAGCCGGCCCTTTACTTATGACACAGGCGCACTCTTGGCACTACTTTGTTGATGCACGTGCGGCTACTGCGCACACAATTCACAAACACAGAAAATAATTTTTTTTTGGTTAGGACTGGAGTGTACTTTCGGGGGTTACAGCACCCTTAACGGTCAAGCCAGCCGGCCCTTTACTTATGACACAGGCGCACGCTTGGCACTACTTTGTTGATGCACGTGCGGCTACTGCGCACACAATTCACAAACACAGAAAATAATTTTTTTTTTGGTTTGGACTGGAGTGTACTTGGGGGTTACAGCACCCTTTAACGGTCAAGCCAGCCGGCCCTTTACTTATGACACAGGCGCACGCTTGGCACTACTTTGTTGATGCACGTGCGACTACTGCGCACACAATTCACAAACACAGAAAATAATATTTTTTTTGGTTTGGACTGGAGTGTACTTTCGGGGGTTACAGCACCCTTAACGGTCAAGCCAGCCGGCCCTTTACTTATGACACAGGCGCACGCTTGGCACTACTTTGTTGATGCACGTGCGGCTACTGCGCACACAATTCACAAACACAGAAAATAATTTTTTTTTTGGTTTGGACTGGAGTGTACTTTCGGGGGTTACAGCACCCTTAACGGTCAAGCCAGCCGGCCCTTTACTTATGACACAGGCGCACGCTTGGCACTACTTTGTTGATGCACGTGCGACTACTGCGCACACAATTCACAAACACAGAAAATAATATTTTTTTTGGTTTGGACTGGAGTGTACTTGGGGGTTACAGCACCCTTTAACGGTCAAGCCAGCCGGCCCTTTACTTATGACACAGGCGCACGCTTGGCACTACTTTGTTGATGCACGTGCGACTACTGCGCACACAATTCACAAACACAGAAAATAATATTTTTTTTGGTTTGGACTGGAGTGTACTTTCGGGGGTTACAGCACCCTTAACGGTCAAGCCAGCCGGCCCTTTACTTATGACACAGGCGCACGCTTGGCACTACTTTGTTGATGCACGTGCGGCTACTGCGCACACAATTCACAAACACAGAAAATAATTTTTTTTTTGGTTTGGACTGGAGTGTACTTTCGGGGGTTACAGCACCCTTAACGGTCAAGCCAGCCGGCCCTTTACTTATGACACAGGCGCACGCTTGGCACTACTTTGTTGATGCACGTGCGACTACTGCGCACACAATTCACAAACACAGAAAATAATATTTTTTTTGGTTTGGACTGGAGTGTACTTTCGGGGGTTACAGCACCCTTAACGGTCAAGCCAGCCGGCCCTTTACTTATGACACAGGCGCACGCTTGGCACTACTTTGTTGATGCACGTGTGGCTACTGCGCACACAATTCACAAACACAGAAAATAATTTTTTTTTTTGTTTGGACTGGAGTGTACTTTCGGGGGTTACAGCACCCTTAACGGTCAAGCCAGCCGGCCCTTTACTTATGACACAGGCGCACGCTTGGCACTACTTTGTTGATGCACGTGCGGCTACTGCGCACACAATTCACAAACACAGAAAATAATTTTTTTTTTGGTTTGGACTGGAGTGTACTTTCGGGGGTTACAGCACCCTTAACGGTCAAGCCAGCCGGCCCTTTACTTATGACACAGGCGCACGCTTGGCACTACTTTGTTGATGCACGTGCGGCTACTGCGCACACAATTCACAAACACAGAAAATATATTATTTTTTTAGCACTTGGGGGGAGCACCCCTGATGGACAGAGCACCCCCTGGACAACACTACAGCACTCCTTTAGGACTGGGACACTGCACAGGACTTTGGAGTGGACACAGCCCCTATGGAGAACTGACTGCACAACACAGTCCAGCCAGCCCCTATGGACTTTGAAGTAGTGGACACAGCCCCTATTAACAACAGCAGCACAGCACAACACAGCCAGCCCCTATGGACTTTGAAGTAGTGGACAACAGCAGCACTACACTACACTACACTACACAGCCCTAACTCCCACCCTCCCTCTTCACTGTCCACAGCCGAGTGAGAAAATGGCGCCGACGTGTGTACCTTATATAGGATCCAAAACCCGCGAGACTCGGAAGGCGGGAAGATGACGTTTTGCCTCGATTTCAGATCCGAGTCAGGCGGGAAAAGTCGAGCCTGACTCGGATCGGACTCGGATCGGGGGGGCTCGGGGGGGTTCGGATTTCAGAAATCCGAACCCGCTCACCCCTAATATATATATATATATATATATATATTTGTGTGTGTTCAATATATTTATTCGAAACATGCAGAAGTAGGCAGGCAGTATCCGCCTACTTCTGTGACATCACAAGTTGGATAGAAGTTGGCTGGTCTGTTGAAAAAGTTGTCAGGTTGCCTGGTTGGATGAAAAGTTGGTTAGATGTGTGGGGAAGCGTTTTAGTTGGACAGACAAGTTGGACGGTTGGTCAGTTGGCTGGTTGGACAGATAATCTTTAGATGTGTGGCCAGCTTAAGACTGGCGCAACATAGAAAATGTATATAATCATATAAAAGATATGAGTGGTAAAAATTAATGTCAATTTACTACACCACAAAGTACAACTATTGATTTTGAGATTATTCTCTGGACTGCCTATTGTGACTGTACCAGATTTCTACCTATTGTGCTTTATTTTGCGTTTACATATTGGGATATATCTGTTGTTATTATGATTTATAACTAGGGGTGTGCACCGGCCACTTTTCGTGTTTTGTGTTTTGGTTTTGGATCTGGATCTTTCTTCGTGTTTTGGATCTGGATTGGTTTTGCCAAAACCACCCTTCCGTGTTTTGGGTTCTGGGTTTTGTGTTTTGGAGCTGTATTTTTTTTAAAAAAAGCATAAAAACAGCTTAAATCACAGAATTTGTGGGTTTTTCTGCTCCTATGCAATTATTAACCTCAATAACCTTCATTTCCACTCATTTCCAGTCTATTCTGAACACCTCACAATATTGTTTTTATGGCCAAAAGATTGCACCGAGGTAGCTGGATGACTATGCTAAGCGACACGAGTGGGCGGCACAAACACGTGGCCCATCTAGGAGTGACACTGCAGTTTGAAAAACTAGGCCCCAAACAGTACATACTGCAAAGAAAAAAAAGAGGTGCAAGATGGAATTGTCCTTCGGCCCTCCCACCCACCCTTATGTTGTATAAATAGGAAATGCACATTTTAATAAACCAATCATTTCAGCGCCAGGGTCTGCCACATGACTGTGGCTGAAATGATTGGTTCGTTTGGGCCCCCACAAAACAAGCTGGCAATTAATGTGTCCCTGCACAAACTGGCTCTACGGAGGCAAGATGTCGTCCTCATCCTCCTCATCCACCAATTCCTTGGATAAAACAGGAAAAAGGGATTTAGGTGTCCCTGGACTGCTTACGGTCTTAGCCAAAGTTTCTGAACTTGACAATAACTTTTTATGAACGCGCTGCAGGTGCCGTATAAGGGAGGATGTTCCTAGGTGGTTAACGTCCCTACGCCTACTTATTTCACCTTTACATATGGTACATATGGCAAGACAGTTGTTGTCCGGATTTGGATAGAAATATTGCCAGACCAAAGAGGTGGAATGTTTGGTCTTCTGCCCAGGCATGACCGTGATGGGCTTTTTCATCCCACGGACAACAACTGTCTCCCCCGGAGCCTGATTTAAACAAACCACATCACCATCAGAATCCTCCTCGCCAACTTCCTCCTCAGTGCCAGCTACACCACTATCCTCATCCTGTTGTACTTCAACAGTGACATCTTCAATTTGCATATCAGCAAGTGGACTGTGGGTGCTCCTTTCAGCACTTGCAGGGGGCGTGCAAATGGTGGAAAGAGCCACCTCTTCCCGTCCAGTGCTGGGAAGGTCAGGCATCGCAACCGCCACCACACTTGGACTCTCCGTGGGGATTTGTGATATCTTCTTAGAACGCACAGTTCTTCGCTGTGCTTTTGCCAGCTTAACTCGTTTGAATTTTTTAGCGGGAGGAGGGCTTCCATCGTCATGTGAAGCTGAACCACTGGTTATGAACATAGGGAAAGACCTTAGCCGTTCCTTGCCACTCCGTGTCGTAAATGGCATATTGGCAAGTTTACGTTTCTCTTCAGATGATTTAAATGTTTTTTTCAAGGTCATTTTCCTGAACTTTGTCATTTGGGATTGTATGTGCCCTCTACTATGACATTGGGCATCGGCCTTGGCAGACGACGTTGATGGCATGTTATCGTCTATGTCATGACTAGTGGCAGCAGCTTCAGCACTAGGAGGAAGTGGTTCTTGATCTTTCCCTATTTTATTTTTATCGGAGAAAGTTTGGTCCTCCATTTATGTTATATTGATATATACGTGCAGCTAAGGCGCACACAAACACAGAAAATAATTTTTTATTTTTGTTGGAGACTAGTGCACTTTGTGGGTTACACCACCCTTTAAGAAATGAGCCAGCCGGCCCTTTACTTATGGGACACAGGCGCATGCTTGGCGCTGCTCCTTTGTTGATGCATGTGCAGCTACAGCCCACACAATTCTCAAACACAGAAAATATTTTTTTATTTTGTTTGGAGTGCCCTTTGGGGGTCACAGCACCCTTTAATGGACAAGCCAGCCGGCCTTTTACTTATGGGACACAGGCGCATGCTTGGCGCTGCTCCTTTGTTGATGCACGTGCAGCCACAGTGCACACAATTCATAAACACAGAAATATTTTTTTTATTTTGTTTGGAGTGCCCTTTGGGGGTCACAGCACCCTTTAACGGACAAGCCAGCCGACCTTTTACTTATGGGACACAGGCGCACGCTTGGCGCTGGTCCTTTGTTGATGCACGTGCAGCCACAGTGCACACAATTCACAAACACAGAAATTTTTTTTTTATTTTGTTTGGAGTGCCCTTTGGGGGTTACAGCACCCTTTAGCAATCAATCCAGCTGGCCCTTTATTTATGGGACACAGACGCACGCTTGGCACTACTTTGTTGATGCACGTGCGGCACACAATTCACAAACACAAAAAAATATATTTTTTTATTTTGTTTGGAGTGCCCTTTGGGGGTTACAGCACCCTTTAATGGACAAGCCAGCCGGCCGTTTACTTATGGGACACAGGCGCACGTTTGGCGCTGCTCCTTCGTTGATGCATGTGCAGCCACAGTGCACACAATTCACAAACACAGAAAAATTTTTTTTTAATTTTGTTTGGAGTGCCATTTGGGGGTTACACCACCCTTTAGCGGTCAATCCAGCTGGCCCTTTATTTATGGGACACAGGCTCACGCTTGGCACTACTTTGTTGATGCACGTGCGGCTACTGCGCACACAATTCACAAACACAGAAAAAATATATATTTTTTTGCACTTTGGGGGAGCACCCCTGATGGACAGAGCACCCCCTGGACAACACTACAGCACCCCTTTAGGACTGGGACACTGCACAGGACTTTGGAGTGGACACAGCCCCTATGGACAACTGACTGCACAACACAGTCCAGCCAGCTCCTATGGACTTTAAAGGAGTGGACACAGCCCCTATGGACAGCAGCAGCACAGCGCAGCACAGCACAGCACAACACTACACTGCACTACACTACACTACACTACACAGCCCTGCCAGGCCTAACTCCCACCCTCCCTCTTCACTGTCGATGACGTTTTGCCTCGATTTCAGATCCGAGTCAGGCGGGAAAAGTCGAGCCTGACTCGGATCGGCCTCGGATCGGGGGGGTTCGGATTTCAAAAATCCGAACCCGCTCACCCCTATTTATAAAAATTTTTTTTTATGATCACCACTGACATTGTAGTTTGTCCATACATGTTTCAGGCTTATTTCATATGTAATTTATTCTCAGTTGGATATAATCAATAATCTTTATGTGACGATATTTTTTATCTGTTAATATCCTTTTTTATGTGACAATATCTTTTAATGTGACATTAATTTTTTTTTTACCACTCATATCTTTTATATGATTATTTACATACGTTTTCTACTCTGACCTATAATAAATATATTACACACATCCTTGCAGAATCAAGAGCATTGTGCCAGTCTAAGACACAATCTTGTAGTCCATTCTTTAAGTACATAATCTGAGCATTACATTGACAATTCCACTACTAGACAGCTGTTCCAGTTATTTTAATATAATCTGTGCTATTATAGCATCTCTCACACTTTGCTAGTTATGAAACAGCAATGACAAAAAAGACTGTGGCAGCCAACTTTTACAATTGAATGTCATCTCCACTATGTGCTGGAAACAGGTGAACCTCATTCATGCAAAGCTAAGGAAAATAATCCTAAAATGTATACCATAGAATGCTCAATTTTACTCTCTTGAATTCTATTTTCTGCCAACTAGTATGATGTTCAGTGTCCAGGACCCTTGTCATTTATGAGTTTCTCCACTCCTGTCATTTATGCAAAATCAATTCTCCTGCCGTAATAATGTACAAAATTCAAGAGCCCTGACGCTTAGGGCCTATTTCAAAGGTGGACCCTAATGTTTCCATGACAGCAACTTTTTGGGAAGTTGCAGCAGTGATAAAATGGACATGTAAGTTTCTTACATCAGACTGCACCAGCCTTGAGACGACCACTTTCAGTGCCCGTGTACGGTACAACCACACTGATGGTTCCAAACACATCGGTGCACCATCGACACTTTCCTATACCAAACACATTGTTTCCTTCTGAAATTCCACTGGAAATGGCCTCTGGTGATGCAGCAGTGTTCAGTGACATGCCAGGGACACACCCATAACATGCCCCTGAGACGGTCCTTTTTTTGCATTCACTCCAGGCCACCTTCCGTTCACCACTCAGGAATTCCCATTGAATTGCCTTGCTGTTTCTAATGCCAGCGCCTCCATACGCAACAGCTCACGGAGCCATACTCTCAGGGTGATGCATGCACCGTAGGGGTTTTCAGGGCTTGTGGCGCATGCGCAGTAGCAAATTGTCACTCAAGTGCTCAAAATTAAGCACTGCGTCATCCTATGAATACGACCCTTAGTGCTTTCTTCTGTTGAGAGCACTTAGGTGTTGGTTGAGCATCCATTCAATTAGATTTCTTGACAGAGGAAGTGTTGAAGCACTGAAATAAAAAATGTAGGTGCCAGGGAGTATGAACACAATGGATGGTAGTCCTGCATGCCAAACAGCTACCGTTTACTAAGTTAGGTGGCTGTGGGCCTGATTCAGAGCCGGACGCAATTAGCGCTCGCTCGTCCAGAAAATAGGCGTGGCTATTCAAATCAACCGTTCGCTCTTTGCGGTCTGTTCACGCCTCTAGGTCTGAACGAGCGAACCAAACTTGCAGTCGTTTTTTTAAAAAATCCCCCCCCTGGCCGCTCGCATCCTACGTCATGTCCGCTATTTTTTAGATTAATCGAGTACATCGACTAGGGTATGAACTGCTCGCTATTCTTGGGGATGGTTTTTCCAACCACAATTTTACGAGCAGTTCTGACTATAAAATAACCCAGTGACATGGTCAATGACGCTGCTGTTTTAATTAAGCACACCCATAAACCGCCCGTTTTGACCTTTAAGCACGCCTGCGTTCGGATCTCCACTCCCCGTTTTCAAGTACCTTCCCCCGTTACCACCCACATACGCCTCTTTCTGTCACTCAAATTATCAGGCATTCGCTATTTTGCGAGCACATGAATTTCGACCGCACTGACTGGTTCGCGCATGCGTATAACGATCCGTACGCATGCGCAGTTGGGCAAACATCGCTCGGAGCGAACGAGCAACCGCTTACGAGCGGCTCTGAATCTGGCCCAATGTTTCATGGCAATATTTTAGTTCTGCTTAACAAACTACAATAAATATTTGAGAATTTTATTAAAATGTTCTTATCATATAATCTAGTTTTAAATAGTATCCCCTGTCACTCAGACAGCTCTCTGCAAATAGCTAGAGTGACAATAAGAGATTGCTGCTAGAGTAGAGAAAAATACCAGCAATTAGCTCTGCCCATCATTATGTGACCATGGCCTATCACCCAGAGCTATCTCTGACTCGTTTGCATGTCACTGGCCCCATGGCAAGCAAAGTTCTGTTATAATGGAAAATATATTTCCCTAAACAGGTACATTTTATTTTGCAGGCTATATAAATATTTGTACGGTTTTCTTTCTCCTTAAACCACCTGAAACTATGTTATTGAAATAAGAAGCCAATTTAAAGACTGCAATGCCATACAAGCAGCGTTCATATTGAAAAAACATTTTTATTTCTTTTAAGTGGTACTTAACACCACAACATAACATCTTTGTATATATACATTTTAACATATCTACCTACACTGTGTAATATGCTGTAAAATAGTTTGGAAAATACATTTCTTGATAAGATTTAGATTGGAAAGCATAAACTATTTCTGGAACAAAGCAGAAAAAAAAATGAAACACAGACAGTGGGATGCCTAAACTAAAGCAGGCAGCCGACAAAGGTCAACCAATTGTAAAATAGCGCAATTGCATAAAAGACAGGCATTTGACAGAAGTGAGTGACATGTATTGTTGGGAACATGATCTGCTATTTGCTAAAAGCTGAACCACAATAAATTGCCATTGTTTTGCTTTGTTCTCTGTTTTCTTTTAAATATAGGACTGCAGTTGCCTACAGTAAGCCCTTAGGTTTTATTTTTAAAAAACTTTCACTTCTGTGATAACTGGCTAATATAGATAAACATAGGTGTTTCTAAACTAACAATTTAATGGAACATTATACAAAATTACTTAAATGAATGTTTGAGTCATCTTGTGCAAATGTTGTATATGTTATTTAACTAGTAAATAAAGATAAAGGAGCACCTACTAGTGTAAAAACAATTATAAAGTGTCAAGTAAAGTACATAAGAAAAATGAGAGGATCCAGAGACTTATCTTAAAAAAGAAATGATCTTCAGTCACCTGACCATCAAGTAAATTCAGTGTATATGTAAAAGAAAAGCATAACAATCACACATAGACCCTCATTCAGAGTCGGTCGCAAGAAGCGATCGCTCTCTCTGAATGAGGGCGGGTGCTTCTTTTTTTTAGTGCGGCCTCCTGGTCGCTAGCTAAGCTGTGGGTTACCACCCACAGCTTAGCGACCGACCAGGGTGATGGTCGCGATGGTCAAGACCATCGCGACCAACAGGGCTTGTGACGAGACCCTAAGGTTGGGTCTAGGCAACCGCAAGCCCCAGGGAGCTTCCTGCTCTGATTGAGCAGGAAACTCCCCACTGACAGCACTGCTAATGTCCATGCGGCCGCCCAAAAAACGGCAAGCGTTCCGTCAGGAACGCCTCAATTTGTGTAGCCACCCCCCCGCTCCGCCTACAAAACGGACCGAGCTGTCGATCAACATCGACAGCCAGCCCTTCTGTAGTGAGCTCCAGAGCAAGAGAGTTTCTCTCTCGCTCCGGGGCTTGCGCATGCGCAGTGTAGCTGCTGTGCGTGCGCAGGACCAAAACATCGACCCGGTTGTGAGCGCACGGTGCTTGCGACTGGGTCTGAATGTGGTCCATAGTGTGTACCATACAGATGTGTCCAGTGGAGTAAATAATATTCGCATATAGATATTTCAAAGTAATTAAGAACACTTAGGTCCCAAAGATATGGAGACTCCACATTAGCTTAAAATATAATATATTTATTTAATCCGGACAACAAACAAATGGTAGGTAGCACACGTACAAGAGTGATAATAAAAGTGAGCTTATCTGTCCATAGAGGTTGTACCCAACGCGTTTCATCTCATAGCAAAGACTTTATCTAACTAGTACCCGACAGCCAATGTTAAAGGGAAAGTGGCTTGATGGATATCATAATCAGTGAAGACAATAAGTGCCACCAAGAGTATACATTGGGTTTATTTACTAAAGATCATATTTTTCTTAAAGCCGTCTATCAGGAGTTTTGAGGGCTAGCTTTAAAAAGGCAATAATACACAGAAAACAAGCCTGATTTTGCATGTATTATTACAATTGCCCTTTTAAATCCAGTCCACCAGAAAAAAGAGAATAGGCAACATGAAAAACAGTTCTTTAGTAAATATACCTCATTGACTCATATATTTGGAACCTGCACAGGAAAGATAGCAAAGGTCAGTTAAAAATCACAGAACGCTTGCACCACAACATTTCACATTTCACAAGTGAGTGTAATTCCCTGCCTCACACAACATGTTCTTGCATTGATATTGTGTTTTTTTTTTTTGGAACAGCCATTGTCATACGTACTGTGTAACCTTCTGCAGTTTTTGGGTGTAACTGGCAATTCATATGTTAAATGTAAGAACATTATATTACAAAGTTCAGCCTGTTGCAAGCTTAAGACCCCCGCCTCATTAATTTTGACTTTTCCTTAATGCTAAAATACTGTTCAGATTAGCCTCATCATTTATGGGCATGTCCTCACTTACTGAGCATCCGGATGTCACAAGATGCCCAACGTGACTGGGATGTAATGTACTGTATCGTCCTTTACATTATGCATCTTAGGGCCTGATTCACTGCAGTATTCTACTGCGAATATTCACACAATCTGACGATTGTCTTGCACTGTGCATGTGTATGCATCTCAGTACATGTGCGCGAACTGGCCGCTGCGATGGGGACTGCGATCGCAGCGGCTATGCAGACCCGTCACAGAGTGGTTGAGAGGAAGTGCCATTCGTGAGTGGTAATGGGGGGGGTGGTCGGTGAAACGCAGGCATGACAGTGGGTTCGCACGCTGTTGCAGGGGCATGCATAAATTATCCACTGCGATCCCATACGCAGTGTGACATCTCACAGCATGCGTGGTTGTTAGCAATTTCTGAGTGAGGTCAGGGCTTGTGCGTGAGGCTGCGATGGTACTCGATTGTACCGATGGTTTCGCTATACTGCTAAACATTACGGATGTGTGTAGGGTAAAGTGGGCGTCCTAATGTGCTGAGTTTGTATTGTAGTGGGTTGGCTAGCTATCGCACGTGTATACGCATAGATTGCAATCCATAGTGAATCAGGCACTTAGTCACATCGCAGACTCAGTGAAAAGCCACACACAGTGAACCAGAGATGCTACACTGTGACTTTTACTGCACAGGAATTGGTTTTACACAACAGAACTTGGCATGTGGAAAAGCTGCAACTGCATCGGAGCCCTTTTTACACAGATCCAGACTCAGATTGCTCACAGATGTACAAATCTTGCACACTCTATTGATCCATGTACACTAAAATAATTTTGTCACTTCTGGTCATTTTAGTTATGCAAATAAGATGCACACTTTGAGCAAAAAAGACTCTTGAAATTTCTAATAGTCAGGGGGTGTGTTTTATAGCAATAGGCAGCATGACCCCTGCACTGCACGGAGAAGGAGGTGTATTGTGCGGTATTCCAACTTAAAGACACCTCCTCTGTACATTGCAGAGGCCATGCAGCCTATTGCTATAAAGCACAGCCCCTTACCGTCCTCAGCTGCTGCATTTTTCAAATGTTTTGGGGGGGGAGAGCTGAACCCTTGCTCCCCCCCCCCGTTCCGATGCCCATTTGCGCAATATAAATAACTGGTAATACTATATGGTACAGTGTATCTGGTCTGTCGTATCCAGTTAGCATATACTGTAATTGCATTCATCTTGTGTGTGCATGTATACAGGATCACTATACATATTAGGTACATGTCTATCAGACTATTAACCAATAATTTGCGGAATATTTTTAATCACACTTTGTTTTCTTCACTCTTTAATTTTAATATTTGCTACCTAATGGATTCACTCATTCTGCTATTTTATCATATATAATAAAAGGTATGTTTTAAATGTTCCCTATTTTCCCTGATTAGTGCACCTTACCACTTCTTTCATTTGCTCCCCTCCCACCCATGTCAGTGATGTCACTTCCAGAGATTTCCAGAATAACATACATCAGGATGTAGTTATACACCTACATTATATAATATTATATATTAAAATCCAGTTGCTGGAATGCCTCTACCCGGCCAGATGACCAGCGCTGGAATTCTGACAGTAGGTGACATGTCAACGCCGGATTCCGACAGCTGGGATATTGTATGTAAGTATAGCTGGCTGGCTAGGACATAGCCGTGCGGGGGGGGGGGGGGTTAGGTTTAGCCATCACGAGGGGGGGTTAGGGTAGGGGAGGGGAAGGTTAGGGCTAGGTACCACCAGTGGGTAAGGGTCAGGCACCACTGGGGGGTAAGGTATAGGCACCAAGGGGGAGGGTTAGGTTTAGGCACCAGGGGAGGGTTAGGTTTAGTGACTAATGGGGAGGGTTAGGCTTAGGATGGGGTGGGGGAGGGTTAGTGCAAGGATGTAGAAACAGAGGGTTAGGAGTAGAAGGGCGGAGGGTTACTATACTTACCCGACCCTTGTCGGGATCCTGAGCAGTATATTGCAGCAGGCATCCCGACTGCCGGGAGTGTGTGTTTGTGTGTGTGTGTACCAACATCTACTTATTCCATTCAGTTACATTTGGTGCTGCTGTTAGGAGTTTAGTGTTAAAGTTTTACTGGATCAGATATTTTTATTATATTTCATTTATATGGCAATTTAATTGTTCCAAAGCATTGTACAAAGGATAAAATATACAACAATATTACATAGATACAACATGATCAATTCACAGTTACAGACAGGCTCACAAATTAAAATACAGTATATACATAATTATATAATCATATCAGAAAAATCACATAATAACATAGAGAAACAAAGAGAGTGGGCTCTGCTTTGGAGAGCTTGCATTCTGAAGATATTATCATACACAAACAGTGAGACAGGAGCAGAACAATGGTGTGCATAGGCTGGGAGTTGGGGAGAGGGGAGGTGAGATTAATATGCACATATGAAAGTTGGGTGTGTATTCCTGTTGTTGGGAGCAGCGTGAGAAAAATCCTGTAGAAGGGAGGCAGAAGAGGTGATCAGGGAAGTGGAGAGTAGGCAAGCAGAGGGGGTGGACGGGAATGTGTGTGAAGATGAAGTTAGAGGTGTTTGTGGGTGGGAGTCTTGTATAACATTGGTACTGTACTAGCTATCTATGGGGTCTATTTACTAAGCAGTGTTAGGAGACAAAGTGAAAGGAGATAAGGTACTAGCCAATCAGCTCCCAACTGTCATTTTTCAAACACAGCCTGTGACATGGCAGTTAGGAGCTGATTGGCTGGTACATTATCTCCTGTCACTTTGTTGTCTTACACTACTTAGTAAATAGACCCCTATGTTATGGTGATCATTGCTATTTATATTCAACTTTGCTGGAATTAATGCTAATTCTGCAGTTAAATTAATGACTGCAAACCAGGACTCTGAATCAGTTTTCATTAAGATACTTTTGTAGCTTTTAATGAACTACTGAAATATTTATACTATATATTGGTAAATTTATTGGTGTCTTACAGCAATTAGGTAAGTGTGGCACTTGCTACAATGTAACTAAATCTGATAGCTACTTGTTTGCATCTTGCCAGCAAGAGTGTGATAAGTAACAAGCTGCTCACTAGAGGTGAAGGCTCCACTGTTGGGAAAGGATAAAGCCACATCTCTCGGCATTCTGGTTCCTGACCTACAGTAGGAAGCCTGCGGCTGGGATGCTGAGTCAGTGAACTGCTCTCACAGCATAGTCCAAGTAAGAGGATCATGTATTACAGGGGTATTCACCATGACACCCTCCAGCTGCTGTGGAACTAACCATCCCAGCATGCCCTGCCACAGTTTTAGCATGCCCTAACAGCATAACTGTGTCAGGTATGTTGGGGTACCGCATGCTGAATACACCTGGTGTAATGCTTTGCCTTGGAAATATCCCATAGTTGGGAATTTGGGGTGCAATTAGGTCATAAAATAGTTTTAATCCTTTGACAATGTGAGCTAATATCCATCAGTGATAGACACATACTACCATGACATATGACAGCATGGACATGTTCCTTTTCTCCCATCCACAGACAATCTTTATGTCATATTATTGTCTATTACTGTAACGTAAGCATTTTAAGCAGCATATTACACAAATATAAAATAGTCTATACTTATTTACTTTTATTTATGGGTGTAAATTTCCATCCATCTACTACTTTCCAAGTTACAATAAATACATCACTGAGCATGGACCTAGAATAATTTATTAACAGCTGTTGTCAGTTCACGGTTGGAATCACAAGTAAGGTCAATGCTGATATCAGCAGGGACATTGGGAGAGATCTTTCTGACTACACTCCAGCTCTTGATAATTTGGTTAAAAAAAAACAGAGTCAAAATGCAAGGAAACATTTTTGTAACCGGCTACTGTACAAGAAGTCTGCTGTCACTAGAGGAATGTCGGTTAAAGCAGATGAGTATGAAAGTAATGTTGTGTTTTAGATGTCTGCATAGTGAAAGCAAGGAAATAGAGTAACAAGAAATGTAAACCAGAGTATTCACAGTACAATTGTGCAAATTGGATCCAAGTCGATGGAAATAAATGTCTGATTCACACTACACTACATGTGTCCCCTGCAGTACATTATAATTCTGTAATCCCTACAAACTATTAATACTAAATATACTGCATAATCAATCCAATCTATTTCTTTTTTAACACATATGTACATGTAGACACATGTACACTGAGATAAAACTCTGATATCACACTTACATACATCAATTCTATCTTCATCTGTATGTTAGTTCACGTGCAATCCCCCCATTGTCTGTATGTCCATTCATATGATCGCTCCCCTCTCCTTCATCTGTATGTCCTGTATGTCCATTCATTTGATCTCTCCCCCTTCCTCATCTGTATGCCCGTTTAAGTTCTCTCTTCTTTCTCCTTCATCAGTATGTGCTCCACCATTGCCCTTCCTCATCTGTATGGGCTCCCCCACTCCCTCCCTCATCTATATGTGCTCCTCCCCCTCCTTCATCTGTTTGTGCTTCCCCACTCCCTTCCTCATCTTTATGTGCTCCTCCCCCTCCCTCCTTCATCTGTATGCTTCTCCTCCACTCCCTCCCTCATCTATATGTGCTCCTCCCCCACCTTCATTTGTATGTGCTTCCCCACTCCCTCATCTGTTTGGACTCCCCCACTCCCTCCCTCATCTATATGTGATCTTCACCCTCCTTCAACTGTATGTGCTTCCCCACTCCCTCATCTGTATGGGCTCCCCAACTCCCTCCCTCATCTATATGTGCGCCTCCCCCTCCTTCATCTGTAGGGGCTCCCCCATTCCCTCCTCATCTATATGTGCTCCTCCCCCTCCCTCCTTCATCTGTATGTGCTTCCCCACTCCCTTCCTCATCTATATGTGCTCCAGCCCCTCCCTCCTTCATCTGTATGTGCTTCCCCACTCCCTCCTCATCTGTATGTGCTTCCCCACTCCCTTCCTCATCTATATGTGCTCCTCCGCCACCCTCCTTCATCTGTATGCTTCTCCTCCACTCCCTCCTCATCTATATGTGCTCCTCCCCGTCCCGCCTTCATCTGAATGTTTCTCCTCCACTCCCTCCTCATCTATATGTGCTCCTCCTCCTCCCTCCTTCATCTGTATGGGCTCCCCCACTCCCTTCCTCATCTATATGTGCTCCTCCCCCTCCATCCATCATCTGTATGTGCTTCCCCACTCCCTTCCTCATCTATATGTGCTACTCCCCCTCCCTTCTTCATCTGTATGCTTCTCCACTCCCTCCCTCATCTATATGTGCTCCTCCCCCTCCCTCCTTCATCTGTATGCTTCTCCTCCACTCCGTCCTCATCTATATGTGCTCCTCTCATCCCTCCTTCATCTGTATGCTTCTCCTCCACTCCCTCCTCATCTATGTGTGCTCCTCCCCCTCCCTCCTTCATCTTTATGTGCTTCCCCACTCCTTTCCTCATCTATATGTGCTCCTCCCTCTCCCTCCTTCATCTGTATGCTTCTCCACTCCCTCCCTCATCTATATGTGCTCCTCCCCCTCCCTCCTTCATCTGTATGTGCTTCCCCACTCCCTCCTCATCTATATGTGCTCCTCCCCCTCCCTCCTTCATCTGTATGCTTCTCATCCACTCCCTCCTCATCTATATGTGCTCCTCCCCCTCCCTCCTTCATCTGTGTGGGCTATCCCACTCCTTTCCTCATCTATATGCGCTCCTCCCTCTCCCTCCTTCATCTGTATGCTTCTCCACTCCCTCCCTCATCTATATGTGCTCCTCCCCCTCCCTCGTTCATCTGTATGCTTCTCCTCCACTCCCTCCTCATCTATATGTGCTCCTCCCCCTCCGTCATTTGTATCTGCTTCCCCACTCCCTCATCTGTATGGACTCCCCCACTCCCTCCCTCATCTATATGTACTCTTCCCCCTCCTTCAACTGTATGTGCTTCCCCACTCCCTCATCTGTAGGGGCTCCACAACTCCCTCCCTCATCTATATGTGCGCCTCCCCCTCCTTCATCTGTAGGGGCTCCCCCATTCCCTCCACATCTATATGTGCTCCTCCCCCTCCCTCCTTCATCTGTATGTGCTTCCCCACTCCCTTCCTCATCTATATGTGCTCCAGCCCCTCCCTCCTTCATCTGTATGTGCTTCCCCACTCCCTCCTCATCTATATGTGCTCCTCCCCCTCCCTCCTTCATCTGTTTGGGCTCCCACACTCCCTTCCTCATCTATATGTGCTCCTCCCACTCCATCCTTCGTCTGTATGTGCTTCCCCACTCCCTTCCTCATCTATTTGTGCTCCTCCCCCTCCCTCCTTCATCTGTATGTGCTTCCTCACTCCCTTCCTCATCTAAATGTGCTACTCCCCCTCCCTCCTTCATCTGTATGCTTCTCCTCCACTCCGTCCTCATCTATATGTGCTCCTCCCATCCCTCCTTCATCTGTAAGCTTCTCCTCCACTCCCTCCTTATCTATGTGTGCTCCTCCCTCTCCCTCCTTCATCTTTATGTGCGTCCCCACTCCTTTCCTCATCTATATGTGCTCCTCCCTCTCCCTCCTTCATCTGTATGCTTCTCCACTCCCTCCCTCATCTATATGTGCTCCTCCCCCTCCCTCCTTCATCTGTATGTGCTTCCCCACTCCCTCCTCATCTATATGTGCTCCTTCCCCTCCCTCCTTCATCTCTATGCTTCTCCTCCCTTCCCTCCTCATCTATATGTGCTACTCCACCTCCCTCCATCTGTATGGGCTCCTCAAATCCCTCCATCTATATGTGCTCCTCCCCCTCCCTAATTCATCTGTATGCTTCTCCACTCCCTTCCTCATCTATATGTGCTCCTCCCCCTCCCTCCTTCATCTGTATGTGCTTGCCCACTCCTTTCCTCATCTATATGTGCTCCTCCCCCTCCCTCCTTCATCAGTATGTGCTGCCCCACTCCCTTCCTCATCTATATGTGCTCCTCCCCCTCCCTCCTTCATCTGATTGCTTCTCCTCCACTCCCTCCTCATCTATATGTGCTCCTCCCCATCTCTCCTTCATCTGAATGCTTCTCCTCCACTCCCTCCTCATCTATGTTTGCTCCTCCCCCTCCCTCCTTCATCTGTATGTGCTTCACCACTCCCTTCCTCATCTATATGTGCTCCTCCCCCTCCCTCCTTCATCTGTATGTGCTTCCCCACTCCCTTCCTCATCTATATGTGCTACTCCCCCTCCCTTCTTCATCTGTATGCTTCTCCACTCCCTCCCTCATCTATATGTGCTCCTCCCCCTCCCTCCTTCATCTGTATGCTTCTCCTCCACTCCCTCCTCATCTATATGTGCTCCTCTCATCCCTCATTCATCTGTATGCTTCTCCACTCCCTCCTCATCTATGTGTGCTCCTCCCCCTCCCTCCTTCATCTTTATGTGCTTCCCCACTCCTTTCCTCATCCATATGTGCTCCTCCCTCTCCCTCCTTCATCTGTATGCTTCTCCACTCCCTCCCTCATCTATATGTGCTCTTCCCCTCCCTCCTTCATCTGTATGTGCTTCCCCACTCCCTCCTCATCTATATGTGCTCCTCCCCCTCCCTCCTTCATCTGTATGCTTCTCATCCACTCCCTCCTCATCTATATGTGCTACTCCCCCTCCCTCCATCTGTATGGGCTCCCCAACTCCCTCCATCTATATGTGTTCCTCCCCCTCCCTAATTCATCTGTATGCTTCTCCACTCCCTTCCTCATCTATATGTGCTCCTCCCCCTCCCTCCTTCATCTGTATGTGCTTGCCCACTCCTTTCCTCATCTATATGTGCTCCTCCTCCTCCCTCCTTCATCAGTATGTGCTGCCCCACTCCCTTCCTTATCTATATGTGCTCCTCCACCTCCCTCCTTCATCTGAAAGCTTCTCCTCCACTCCCTCTTCATCTGTATGTGCTCCTCCCCATCCCTCCTTCATCTGAATGCTTCTCCTCCACTCCCTCCTCATCTATGTGTGCTCCTCCCCCTCCCATCTTCATCTGTATGTGCTTCCCCACTCCCTTCCTCATCTATATGTGCTCCTCCCCTCCCTCCTTCATCTGTATGTGCTTCACCACTCCCTTCCTCATCTATATGTGCTCCTCCCCCTCCCTCCTTCATCTGTATGTGCTTCCCCTCTCTCTCCTCATCTATATGTGCTCCTCCCCCTCCCTCCATCATCTGTATGTGCTTCCCCACTCCCTTCCTCATCTGTATGTGCTCCTCCCCCTCCCTCCATCATCTGTATGCTTCTCCACTCCCTCCCTATCCCTCCCTCCTCCCCCTCCTTTATCTGTATGTGCTTCCCCACTCCTTCATCTGTATGGGCTCCCCAACTTCCTCCCTCATCTATATGTGCGCCTCCCCCTCTTTCATCTATATGAACTCCCCATCTCCCTCCCTCATCTATATGTGCGCCTCCCCCTCCTTCATCTGTATGGGCTCCCCCATTCCCTCCTCATCTATATGTGCTCCTCCCCCTCTCTCCTTCATCTGTATGTGCATCCCCACTCCCTTCCTCATCTATATGTACTCCTCCCCCTCCCTCCTTCATCTGTATGTGCTTCCCCTCTCCCTTCCTCATCTACATGTGCTTCTCCCCCTCCCTCCTTCATCTGTATGCTTCTCCTCCACTCCCACCTCATCTATATGTGCTCCTCCCCATCCCTCCTTCTTCTGAATGTTTCTCCTCCACTCCCTCCTCATCTATATGTGCTCCTCCCCCTCCCTCCTTCATCTGTATGGGCTCCCCCACTCCATTCCTCATCTATATGTGCTCCTCCCCATCCATCCTTCATCTGTATATGCTTCCCCACTCCCTTCCTCATCTATATGTGCTCCTCCCCCTCCCTCCTTCATCTGTATGTGCTTCCCCACTCCCTTCCTCATCTATATGTGCTCCTCCCCCTCCCTTCTTCATCTGTATGCTTCTCCACTCCCTCCCTAATCTATATGTGCTCCTCCCCCTCCCTCCTTCATCTGTATGCTTCTCCACCACTCCCTCCTCATCTATATGTGCTCCTCCCCTCCCTCCTTCATCTGTATGCTTCTCCTCCACTCCCTCCTCATCTATATGTGCTCCTCCCCCTCCCTCCTTCATCTGTGTGGGCTATCCCACTCCTTTCCTCATCTATATGTGCTCCTCCCCCTCCCTTCTTCATCTGTATGCTTCTCCACTCCCTCCCTCATCTATATGTGCTCCTCCCCCTCCCTCCTTCATCTTTATGTGCTTTCCCACTCCCTTCCTCATCTATATGTGCTCCTCCCCCTCCCTCCTTCATCTGTATGTGCTTCCCCACTCCCTTCCTCATCTATATGTGCTCCTCCCCCTCCCTTCTTCATCTGTATGCTTCTCCACTCCCTCCCTCATCTATATGTGCTCCTCCCCCTCCCTCCTTCATCTGTATGCTTCTCCTCCACTCCCTCCTCATCTATATGTGCTCCTCCCCTCTTTCATTTGTATCTGCTTCCCCACTCCCTCATCTGTTTGGACTCCCCCACTCCCTCCCTCATCTATATGTACCCTTCCCCCTCCTTCAACTGTATGTGCTTCCCCACTCCCTCATCTGTATGGGCTCCACAACTCCCTCCCTCATCTATATGTGCGCCTCCCCCTCCTTCATCTGTAGGGGCTCCCCCATTCCCTCCACATCTATATGTGCTCCTCCCCCTCCCTCCTTCATCTGTATGTGCTTCCCCACTCCCTTCCTCATCTATATGTGCTCCAGCCCCTCCCTCCTTCATCTGTATGTGCTTCCCCACTCCCTCCTCATCTATATGTGCTCCTCCCTCCTTCATCTGTTTGGGCTCCCACACTCCCTTCCTCATCTATATGTGCTCCTCCCACTCCATCCTTCGTCTGTATGTGCTTCCCCACTCACTTCCTCATTTATTTGTGCTCCTCCCCCTCCCTCCTTCATCTGTATGTGCTTCCCCACTCCCTTCCTCATCTATATGTGCTACTCCCCCTCCCTTCTTCATCTGTATGCTTCTCCACTCCTTCCCTCATCTATATGTGCTCCTCCCCCTCCCTCCTTCATCTGTATGCTTCTGTTCCACTCCCTCCTCATCTATATGTGCTCCTCCCCTCCCTCCTTCATCTGTATGCTTCTCCTCCACTCCCTCCTCATCTATATGTGCTCCTCCCCCTCCTTCATTTGTATCTGCTTCCCCACTCCCTCATCTGTATGGACTCCCCCACTCCCTCCCTCATCTATATGTACTCTTCCCCCTCCTTCAACTGTATGTGCTTCCCCACTCCCTCATCTGTATGGGCTCCACAACTCCCTCCCTCATCTATATGTGCGCCTCCCCCTCCTTCATCTGTAGGGGCTCCCCCTTTCCCTCATCTATATGTGCTCCTCCCCCTCCCTCCTTCATCTGTATGTGCTTCCCCACTCCCTTCCTCATCTATATGTGCTCCAGCCCCTCCCTCCTTCATCTGTATGTGCTTCCCCACTCCCTGCTCATCTATATGTGCTCCTCCCCTTCCCTCCTTCATCTGTTTGGGCTCCCCCACTCCACTCCACATCTATATGTGCTCCTCCCCCTCCATCCTTCGTCTGTATGTACTTCCCCACTCCCTTCCTCATCTATTTGTGCTCCTCCCCCTCCCTCCTTCCTCTGTATGTGCTTCCCCACTCCCTTCCTCATCTATATGTGCTACTCCCCCTCCCTTCTTCATCTGTATGCTTCTCCACTCCCTCCCTCATCTATATGTGCTCCTCCCCCTCCCTCCTTCATCTGTATGTGCTTGCCCACTCCTTTCCTCATCTATATGTGCTCCTCCCCCTCCCTCCTTCATCAGTATGTGCTGCCCCACTCCCTTCCTCATCTATATGTGCTCCTCCCCCTCCCTCCTTCATCTGAATGCTTCTCCTCCACTCCCTCCTCATCTATATGTGCTCCTCCCCATCCCTCCTTCATCTGAATGCTTCTCCTCCACTCCCTCCTCATCTATGTGTGCTCCTCCCCCTCCCTCCTTCATCTGTATGTGCTTCACCACTCCCTTCCTCATCTATATGTGCTCCTCCCCCTCCCTCCTTCATCTGTATGTGCTTCCCAACTCCCTTCCTCATCTATATGTGCTACTCCCCCTCCCTTCTTCATCTGTATGCTTCTCCACTCCCTCCCTCATCTATATGTGCTACTCCCCCTCCCTCCTTCATCTGAATGCTTCTCCTCCACTCCCTCCTCATCTATATGTGCTCCTCCCCATCCCTCCTTCATCTGAATGCTTCTCCTCCACTCCCTCCTCATCTATGTGTGCTCCTCCCACTCCCTCCTTCATCTTTATGTGCTTCCCCACTCCTTTCCTCATCTATATGTGCTCCTCCCTCTCCCTCCTTCATCTGTATGCTTCTCCACTCCCTCCCTCATCTATATGTGCTCCTCCCCCTCCCTCCTTCATCTGTATGTGCTTCCCCACTCCCTCATCTGTATGTGCTCCTCCCCCTCCCTCCATCATCTGTATGCTTCTCCACTCCCTCCTCATCTATATGTGCTCCTCCCCCTCCCTCCTTCATCTGTATGCTTCTCCTCCACTCCCTCCTCATCTATATGTGCTACTCCCCCTCCCTCCATCTGTATGGGCTCCCCAACTCCCTCCATCTATATGTGTTCCTCCCCATCCCTAATTCATCTGTATGCTTCTCCACTCCCTTCCTTATCTATATGTGCTCCTCCCCCTCCCTCCTTCATCTGTATGTGCTTGCCCACTCCTTTCCTCATCTATATGTGCTCCTTCCCCTCCCTCCTTCATCAGTATGTGCTGCCCCACTCCCTTCCTCATCTATATGTGCTCCTCCCCCTCCCTCCTTCATCTGAATGCTTCTCCTCCACTCCCTCCTCATCTATATGTGCTCCTCCCCATCCCTCCTTCATCTGAATGCTTCTCCTGCACTCCCTCCTCATCTATGTGTGCTCCTCCCCCTCCCTCCTTCATCTGTATGTGCTTCCCCACTCCCTTCCTCATCTATATGTGCTCCTCCCCCTCCCTCCTTCATCTGTATGTGCTTCACCACTCCCTTCCTCATCTATATGTGCTCCTCCCCCTCCCTCCTTCATCTGTATGTGCTTCCCCACTCCCTCCTCATCTATATGTGCTCCTCCCCCTCCCTCCTTCATCTGTATGTGCTTCCCCACTCCCTCATCTGTATGTGCTCCTCCCCCTCCCTCCATCATCTGTATGCTTCTCCACTCCCTCCCTATCCCTCCCTCCTCCTCCCTCTCCTTTATCTGTATGTGCTTCCCCACTCCTTCATCTGTATGGGCTCCCCAACTCCCTCCCTCATCTATATGTGCACCTCCCCCTCCTTCATCTGTATGAACTCCCCAACTCCCTCCCTCATCTATATGTGCTCCTCCCCCTCCTTCATCTGTATGGGCTCCCCCATTCCCTCCTCATCTATATGTGCTCCTCCCACTCCCTCCTTCATCTGTATGTGCATCCCCACTCCCTTCCTCATCTATATGTACTCCTCCCCCTCCCTCCTTCATCTGTATGTGCTTCCCCTCTCCCTTCCTCATCTACATGTGCTTCTCCCCCTCCCTCCTTCATCTGTATGCTTCTCCTCCACTCCCACCTCATTTATATGTGCTCCTCCCCGTCCCTCCTTCTTCTGAATGTTTCTCCTCCACTCCCTCCTCATCTATATGTGCTCCTCCCCCTCCCTCCTTCATCTGTATGGGCTCCCCGACTCCATTCCTCATCTATATGTGCTCCTCCCCATCCATCCTTCATCTGTATGTGCTTCCCCACTCCCTTCCTCATCTATATGTGCTCCTCCCCCTCCCTCCTTCATCTGTATGTGCTTCCCCACTCCCTTCCTCATCTATATGTGCTCCTCCCCCTCCCTTCTTCATCTGTATGCTTCTCCACTCCCTCACTCATCTATATGTGCTCCTCCCCCTCTCTCCTTCATCTGTATGCTTCTCCACCACTCCCTCCTCATCTATATGTGCTCCTCCCCTCCCTCCTTCATCTGTATGCTTCTCCTCCACTCCCTCCTCATCTATATGCGCTCCTCCCTCTCCCTCCTTCATCTGTATGCTTCTCCACTCCCTCCCACATCTATATGTGCTCCTCCCCCTCCCTCCTTCATCTTTATCCTTCTCCTCCACTCCCTCCTCATCTATATGTGCTCCTCCCCCTCCTTCATTTGTATCTGCTTCCCCACTCCCTCATCTGTATGGACTCCCCCACTCCCTCCCTCATCTATATGTACTCTTCCCCCTCCTTCAACTGTATGTGCTTCACCACTCCCTCATCTGTATGGGCTCCACAACTCCCTCCCTCAGCTATATGTGCGCCTCCCCCTCCTTCATCTGTAGGGGCTCCCCCATTCCCTCCTCATCTATATGTGCTCCTCCCCCTCCCTCTTTCATCTGTATGTGCTTCCCCACTCCCTTCCTCATCTATATGTGCTCCAGCCCCTCCCTCCTTCATCTGTATGTGCTTCCCCACTCCCTCCTCATCTATATGTGCTCCTCCCCCTCCCTCCTTCATCTGTTTGGGCTCCCCCTCTCCCTTCCTCATCTATATGTGCTCCTCCCCCTCCCTCCTTCATCTGTATGTGCTTCCCCACTCCCTTCCTCATCTATATGTGCTACTCCCCCTCCCTTCTTCATCTGTATGCTTCTCCACTCCCTCCCTCATCTATATGTGCTCCTCCCCCTCCCTCCTTCATCTGTATGCTTCTCCTCCACTCTGTCCTCATCTATATGTGCTCCTCCCATCCCTCCTTCAACTGTATGCTTCTCCACTCCCTCCTCATCTATGTGTGCTCCTCCCTCTCCCTCCTTCATCTTTATGTGCTTCCCCACTCCTTTCCTCATCTATATGTGCTCCTCCCTCTCCCAACTTCATCTGTATGCTTCTCCACTCCCTCCCTCATCTATATGTGCTCCTCCCTCTCCCTCCTTCATCTGTATGTGCTTCCCCACTCCCTCCTCATCTATATGTGCTCCTCCCCCTCCCTCCTTCATCTGTATGCTTCTCCTCCACTCCCTCCTCATCTCTATGTGCTACTCCCCCTCCCTCCATCTGTATGGGCTCCCCAACTCCCTCCATCTATATGTGTTCCTCCCCCTCCCTAATTCATTTGTATGCTTCTCCACTCCCTTCCTCATCTATATGTGCTCCTCCCCCTCCCTCCTTCATCTGTATGTGCTTACCCACTCCTTTCCTCATCTATATGTGCTCCTCCCCCTCCCTCCTTCATCAGTATGTGCTGCCCCACTCCCTCTTCTATATGTGCTCCTCCCCCTCCCTCCTTCATCTGAATGCTTCTCCTCCACTCCCTCCTCATCTATATGTGCTCCTCCCCATCCCTCCTTCATCTGAATGCTTCTCCACCACTCCCTCCTCATCTATGTGTGCTCCTCCCCCTCCCTCCTTCATCTGTATGTGCTTCCCCACTCCCTTCCTCATCTTTATGTGCTCCTCCCCCTCCCTCCATCATCTGTATGCTTCTCCACTCCCTCCTCATCTATATGTGCTCCTCACCGTCCCTCCTTCATCTGAATATTTCTCCTCCACTTCCTCCTCATCTATATGTGCTCCTCCCCCTCCCTCTTTCATCTGTATACTTCTCCACCACTCCCTCCTCATCTATATGTGCTCCTCCCCTCCCTCCTTCATCTGTATGTTTCTCCTCCACTCCCTCCTCATCTATATGTGCTCCTCCCCCTCCCTCCTTCATCTGTGTGGGCTCTCCCACTCTTTTCCTCATCTATATGTGCTCCTTCCTCTCCCTCCTTCATCTGTATGCTTCTCCACTCCCTCCCTCATCTATATGTGCTCCACCCCCTCCCTCCTTCATCTGTATGTGCTTCCCCACTCCCTTCCTCATCTATATGTGCTCCTCCCCGTCCCTCCTTCATCTGTATGTGCTTCCCCACTCCCTTCCTCATCTACATGTGCTCCTCCCCCTCCCTCCTTCATCTGTATGCTTCTCCCCCACTCCCTCCTCATCTATATGTGCTCCTCCCCGTCCCTCCTTCATCTGTATGTGCTTCCCCACTCCCTACTAATCTATATGTGCTCCTCCCCCTCCCACCTTCATCTGTATGGGCTCCCCCTCTCCCTTCCTCATCTATATGTGCTCCTCCCCCTCCATCCTTCATCTGTATGTGCTTCCCCACTCCCTTCCTCATCTATTTGTGCTCCTCCCCATCCCTCCTTCATCTGTATGTGCTTCCCCACTCCCTTCCTCATCTATATGTGCTACTCCCCCTCCCTTCTTCATCTGTATGCTTCTCCACTCCCTCCCTCTTCTATATGTGCTCCTCCACCTCCCTCCTTCATCTGTATGCTTCTCCTCCACTCCCTCCTCATCTATATGTGCTCCTCCCCTCCCTCCTTCATCTGTATTCTTCTCCTCCACTCCCTCCTCTTCTATTTGTGCTCCTCCCCCTCCCTCCTTCATCTTCATGTGCTTCCCTACTCCTTTCCTCATCTATATGTGTTCCTCCCTCTCACTCCTTCATCTGTATGCTTCTCCACTTCCTCCCTCATCTACATGTGCTCCTCCGCCTCCCTCCTTCATCTATATGTGCTTCCCCACTCCCTCCTCATCTATATGTGCTCCTCCCCCTCCGTCCTTCATCTGTATGCTTCTCCTCCACTCCCTCCTCATCTATATGTGCTACTACCCCTCCCCCCATCTGTATGGGCTCCCCAACTCCCTCCATCTATATGTGCTCCTCCCCCTCCCTAATTCATCTGTATGCTTCTCCACTCCCTTCCTCATCTATATGTGCTCCTCCCCCTCCCTCCTTCATCTGTATGTGCTTACCCACTCCTTTCCTCATCTATATGTGCTCCTCCCACTCCCTCCTTCTTCAGTATGTGCTGCCCCACTCCCTTCCTCATCTATATGTGCTCCTCCCCCTCCCTCCTTCATCTGTATGCATCTCCTCCACTCCCTCCTCATCTATATGTGCTCCTCCCCTCCCTCCTTCATCTGTATACTTCTCCTCCACTCCCTCCTCCTCTATGTGTGCTCCTCCTCCTCCCTCCTTCATCTTTATGTGCTTCCCCACTCCTTTCCTCATCTATATGTGCTCCTCCCTCTCCCTCCTTCATCTGTATGCTTCTGCACTCCCTCCCTCATCTATATGTGCTCCTCCCCCTCCCTCCTTCATCTATATGTGCTTCCCCACTCCCTCCTCATCTATATGTGCTCCTCCCCCTCCCTCCTTCATCTGTATGCTTCTCCTCCACTCCCTCCTCATCTATATGTGCTCCTCCCCCTCCCTCCTTCATCTGTATGTGCTTGCCCACTCCCTTCCTCATCTATATGTGCTCCTCCCCCTCCTTCATCTGTATGTGCTTCCCCACTACCTTCCTCATCTATATGTGCTCCTCCCCCTCCCTCCTTCATCTGTATGTGCTTCCCCACTCCCTTCCTCATCTATATGTGCTCCTACCCCTCCCTCCTTCATCTGTATGTGCTTCCCAACTCCCTTCCTCATCTATACATGCTCCTCCCCCTCCCTCCTTCATCTGTATGCTTCTCCTCTACTCCCTCCTCATCTATATGTGCTCCTCCCCGTCCCTCCTTCATCTGAATATTTCTCCTCCACTCCCTCCTCATCTATATGTGCTCCTCCCCCTCCCTCTTTCATCTGTATACTTCACCACTCCCTCCTCATCTATCTGTGCTCCTCCCCTTCCCTCCTTTATCTGTTTGGGCTCCCCCACTCCACTCCTCATCTATATGTGCTCCTCCCCCTCCATCCTTCGTCTGTATGTACTTCCCCACTCCCTTCCTCATCTATTTGTGCTCCTCCCCCTCCCTCCTTCCTCTGTATGTGCTTACCCACTCCCTTCCTCATCTATATGTGCTACTCCCCCTCCCTTCATCTGTATGCTTCTCCACTCCCTCCCTCATCTATATGTGCTCCTCCCCCTCCCTCCTTCATCTGTATGTGCTTGCCCACTCCTTTCCTCATCTATATGTGCTCCTCCCCCTCCCTGCTTCATCAGTATGTGCTGCCCCACTCCCTTCCTCATCTATATGTGCTCCTCCCCCTCCCTCCTTCATCTGAATGCTTCTCCTCCACTCCCTCCTCATCTATATGTGCTCCTCCCCATCCCTCCTTCATCTGAATGCTTCTCCTCCACTCCCTCCTCATCTATGTGTGCTCCTCCCCCTCCCTCCTTCATCTGTATGTGCTTCACCACTCCCGTCCTCATCTATATGTGCTCCTCCCCCTCCCTCCTTCATCTGTATGTGCTTCCCAACTCCCTTCCTCATCTATATGTGCTACTCCCCCTCCCTTCTTCATCTGTATGCTTCTCCACTCCCTCCCTCATCTATATGTGCTCCTCCCCCTCCCTCCTTCATCTGTATGCTTCTCCTCCACTCCGTCCTCATCTATATGTGTTCCTCCCATCCCTCCTTCATCTGTATGCTTCTCCTCCACTCCCTCCTCATCTATGTGTGCTCCTCCCACTCCCTCCTTCATCTTTATGTGCTTCCCCACTCCTTTCCTCATCTATGTGCTCCTCCCTCTCCCTCCTTCATCTGTATGCTTCTCCACTCCCTCCCTCATCTATATGTGCTCCTCCCCCTCCCTCCTTCATCTGTATGTGCTTCCCCACTCCCTCATCTGTATGTGCTCCTCCCCCTCCCTCCATCATCTGTATGCTTCTCCACTCCCTCCTCATCTATATGTGCTCCTCCCCCTCCCTCCTTCATCTGTATGCTTCTCCTCCACTCCCTCCTCATCTATATGTGCTACTCCCCCTCCCTCCATCTGTATGGGCTCCCCAACTCCCTCCATCTATATGTGTTCCTCCCCATCCCTAATTCATCTGTATGCTTCTCCACTCCCTTCCTTATCTATATGTGCTCCTCCCCCTCCCTCCTTCATCTGTATGTGCTGCCCCACTCCCTTCCTCATCTATATGTGCTCCTCCCCCTCCCTCCTTCATCTGAATGCTTCTCCTCCACTCCCTCCTCATCTATATGTGCTCCTCCCCATCCCTCCTTCATCTGAATGCTTCTCCTCCACTCCCTCCTCATCTATGTGTGCTCCTCCCCCTCCCTCCTTCATCTGTATGTGCTTCCCCACTCCCTTCCTCATCTATATGTGCTCCTCCCCCTCCCTCCTTCATCTGTATGTGCTTCACCACTCCCTTCCTCATCTATATGTGCTCCTCCCCCTCCCTCCTTCATCTGTATGTGCTTCCCCACTCCCTCCTCATCTATATGTGCTCCTCCCCCTCCCTCCTTCATCTGTATGTGCTTCCCCACTCCCTCATCTGTATGTGTTCCTCCCCCTCCCTCCATCATCTGTATGCTCCTCCACTCCCTCCCTATCCCTCCCTCCTCCTCCCTCTCCTTTATCTGTATGTGCTTCCCCACTCCTTCATCTGTATGGGCTCCCCAACTCCCTCCCTCATCTATATGTGCACCTCCCCCTCCTTCATCTGTATGAACTCCCCAACTCACTCCCTCATCTATATGTGCTCCTCCCCCTCCTTCATCTGTATGGGCTCCCCCATTCCCTCCTCATCTATATGTGCTCCTCCCACTCCCTCCTTCATCTGTATGTGCATCCCCACTCCCTTCCTCATCTATATGTACTCCTCCCCCTCCCTCCTTCATCTGTATGTGCTTCCCCTCTCCCTTCCTCATCTACATGTGCTTCTCCCCCTCCCTCCTTCATCTGTATGCTTCTCCTCCACTCCCACCTCATCTATATGTGCTCCTCCCCGTCCCTCCTTCTTCTGAATGTTTCTCCTCCACTCCCTCCTCATCTATATGTGCTCCTCCCCCTCCCTCCTTCATCTGTATGGGCTCCCCCACTCCATTCCTCATCTATATGTGCTCCTCCCCATCCATCCTTCATCTGTATGTGCTTCCCCACTCCCTTCCTCATCTATATGTGCTCCTCCCCCTCCCTCCTTCATCTGTATGTGCTTCCCCACTCCCTTCCTCATCTATATGTGCTCCTCCCCCTCCCTTCTTCATCTGTATGCTTCTCCACTCCCTCACTCATCTATATGTGCTCCTCCCCCTCTCTCCTTCATCTGTATGCTTCTCCACCACTCCCTCCTCATCTATATGTGCTCCTCCCCTCCCTCCTTCATCTGTATGCTTCTCCTCCACTCCCTCATCATCTATATGCGCTCCTCCCTCTCCCTCCTTCATCTGTATGCTTCTCCACTCCCTCCCACATCTATATGTGCTCCTCCCCCTCCCTCCTTCATCTGTATCCTTCTCCTCCACTCCCTCCTCATCTATATGTGCTCCTCCCCCTCCTTCATTTGTATCTGCTTCCCCACTCCCTCATCTGTATGGACTCCCCCACTCGCTCCCTCATCTATATGTACTCTTCCCCCTCCTTCAACTGTATGTGCTTCACCACTCCCTCATCTGTATGGGCTGCACAACTCCCTCCCTCAGCTATATGTGCGCCTCCCCCTCCTTCATCTGTAGGGGCTCCCCCATTCCCTCCTCATCTATATGTGCTCCTCCCCCTCCCTCTTTCATCTGTATGTGCTTCCCCACTCCCTTCCTCATCTATATGTGCTCCAGCCCCTCCCTCCTTCATCTGTATGTGCTTCCCCACTCCCTCCTCATCTATATGTGCTCCTCCCCCTCCCTCCTTCATCTGTTTGGGCTCCCCCTCTCCCTTCCTCATCTATATGTGCTCCTCCCCCTCCCTCCTTCATCTGTATGTGCTTCCCCACTCCCTTCCTCATCTATATGTGCTACTCCCCCTCCCTTCTTCATCTGTATGCTTCTCCACTCCCTCCCTCATCTATATGTGCTCCTCCCCCTCCCTCCTTCATCTGTATGCTTCTCCTCCACTCTGTCCTCATCTATATGTGCTCCTCCCATCCCTCCTTCAACTGTATGCTTCTCCACTCCCTCCTCATCTATGTGTGCTCCTCCCTCTCCCTCCTTCATCTTTATGTGCTTCCCCACTCCTTTCCTCATCTATATGTGCTCCTCCCTCTCCCAACTTCTTCTGTATGCTTCTCCACTCCCTCCCTCATCTATATGTGCTCCTCCCTCTCCCTCCTTCATCTGTATGTGCTTCCCCACTCCCTCCTCATCTATATGTGCTCCTCCCCCTCTCTCCTTCATCTGTATGTGCATCCCCACTCCCTTCCTCATCTATATGTACTCCTCCCCCTCCCTCCTTCATATGTATGTGCTTCCCCTCTCCCTTCCTCATCTACATGTGCTTCTCCCCCTCCCTCCTTCATCTGTATGCTTCTCCTCCACTCCCACCTCATCTATATGTGCTCCTCCCCGTCCCTCCTTCTTCTGAATGTTTCTCCTCCACTCCCTCCTCATCTATATGTGCTCCTCCCCCTCCCTCCTTCATCTGTATGGGCTCCCCCACTCCATTCCTCATCTATATGTGCTCCTCCCCATCCATGCTTCATCTGTATATGCTTCCCCACTCCCTTCCTCATCTATATGTGCTCCTCCCCCTCCCTCCTTCATCTGTATGTGCTTCCCCACTCCCTTCCTCATCTATATGTGCTCCTCCCCCTCCCTTCTTCATCTGTATGCTTCTCCACTCCCTCCCTCATCTATATGTGCTCCTCCCCCTCCCTCCTTCATCTGTATGCTTCTCCACCACTCCCTCCTCATCTAAATGTGCTCCTCCCCTCCCTCCTTCATCTGTATGCTTCTCCTCCACTCCCTCCTCATCTATATGTGCTCCTCCCCCTCCCTCCTTCATCTGTGTGGGCTATCCCACTCCTTTCCTCATCTATATGTGCTCCTCCCCCTCCCTTCTTCATCTGTATGCTTCTCCACTCCCTCCCTCATCTATATGTGCTCCTCCCCCTCCCTCCTTCATCTGTATGTGCTTCCCCACTCCCTTCCTCATCTATATGTGCTCCTCCCCCTCCCTCCTTCATCTGTATGTGCTTCCCCACTCCCTTCCTCATCTATATGTGCTCCTCCCCCTCCCTTCTTCATCTGTATGCTTCTCCACTCCCTCCCTCATCTATATGTGCTCCTCCCCCTCCCTCCTTCATCTGTATGCTTCTCCTCCACTCCCTCCTCATCTATATGTGCTCCTCCCCTCTTTCATTTGTATCTGCTTCCCCACTCCCTCATCTGTTTGGACTCCCCCACTCCCTCCCTCATCTATATGTACCCTTCCCCCTCCTTCAACTGTATGTGCTTCCCCACTCCCTCATCTGTATGGGCTCCACAACTCCCTCCCTCATCTATATGTGCGCCTCCCCCTCCTTCATCTGTAGGGGCTCCCCCATTCCCTCCACATCTATATGTGCTCCTCCCCCTCCCTCCTTCATCTGTATGTGCTTCCCCACTCCCTTCCTCATCTATATGTGCTCCAGCCCCTCCCTCCTTCATCTGTATGTGCTTCCCCACTCCCTCCTCATCTATATGTGCTCCTCCCTCCTTCATCTGTTTGGGCTCCCACACTCCCTTCCTCATCTATATGTGCTCCTCCCACTCCATCCTTCATCTGTATGTGCTTCCCCACTCACTTCCTCATTTATTTGTGCTCCTCCCCCTCCCTCCTTCATCTGTATGTGCTTCCCCACTCCCTTCCTCATCTATATGTGCTACTCCCCCTCCCTTCTTCATCTGTATGCTTCTCCACTCCTTCCCTCATCTATATGTGCTCCTCCCCCTCCCTCCTTCATCTGTATGCTTCTGTTCCACTCCCTCCTCATCTATATGTGCTCCTCCCCTCCCTCCTTCATCTGTATGCTTCTCCTCCACTCCCTCCTCATCTATATGTGCTCCTCCCACTCCTTCATTTGTATCTGCTTCCCCACTCCCTCATCTGTATGGACTCCCCCACTCCCTCCCTCATCTATATGTACTCTTCCCCCTCCTTCAACTGTATGTGCTTCACTACTCCCTCATCTGTATGGGCTGCACAACTCCCTCCCTCAGCTATATGTGCGCCTCCCCCTCCTTCATCTGTAGGGGCTCCCCCATTCCCTTCTCATCTATATGTGCTCCTCCCCCTCCCTCTTTCATCTGTATGTGCTTCCCCACTCCCTTCCTCATCTATATGTGCTCCAGCCCCTCCCTCCTTCATCTGTATGTGCTTCCCCACTCCCTCCTCATCTATATGTGCTCCTCCCCCTCCCTCCTTCATCTGTTTGGGCTCCCCCTCTCCCTTCCTCATCTATATGTGCTCCTCCCCCTCCCTCCTTCATCTGTATGTGCTTCCCCACTCCCTTCCTCATCTATATGTGCTACTCCCCCTCCCTTCTTCATCTGTATGCTTCTCCACTCCCTCCCTCATCTATATGTGCTCCTCCCCCTCCCTCCTTCATCTGTATGCTTCTCCTCCACTCTGTCCTCATCTATATGTGCTCCTCCCATCCCTCCTTCAACTGTATGCTTCTCCACTCCCTCCTCATCTATGTGTGCTCCTCCCTCTCCCTCCTTCATCTTTATGTGCTTCCCCACTCCTTTCCTCATCTATATGTGCTCCTCCCTCTCCCAACTTCATCTGTATGCTTCTCCACTCCCTCCCTCATCTATATGTGCTCCTCCCTCTCCCTCCTTCATCTGTATGTGCTTCCCCACTCCCTCCTCATCTATATGTGCTCCTCCCCCTCTCTCCTTCATCTGTATGTGCATCCCCACTCCCTTCCTCATCTATATGTACTCCTCCCCCTCCCTCCTTCATCTGTATGTGCTTCCCCTCTCCCTTCCTCATCTACATGTGCTTCTCCCCCTCCCTCCTTCATCTGTATGCTTCTCCTCCACTCCCACCTCATCTATATGTGCTCCTCCCCGTCCCTCCTTCTTCTGAATGTTTCTCCTCCACTCCCTCCTCATCTATATGTGCTCCTCCCCCTCCCTCCTTCATCTGTATGGGCTCCCCCACTCCATTCCTCATCTATATGTGCTCCTCCCCATCCATCCTTCATCTGTATATGCTTCCCCACTCCCTTCCTCATCTATATGTGCTCCTCCCCCTCCCTCCTTCATCTGTATGTGCTTCCCCACTCCCTTCCTCATCTATATGTGCTCCTCCCCCTCCCTTCTTCATCTGTATGCTTCTCCACTCCCTCCCTCATCTATATGTGCTCCTCCCCCTCCCTCCTTCATCTGTATGCTTCTCCACCACTCCCTCCTCATCTATATGTGCTCCTCCCCTCCCTCCTTCATCTGTATGCTTCTCCTCCACTCCCTCCTCATCTATATGTGCTCCTCCCCCTCCCTCCTTCATCTGTGTGGGCTATCCCACTCCTTTCCTCATCTATATGTGCTCCTCCCCCTCCCTTCTTCATCTGTATGCTTCTCCACTCCCTCCCTCATCTATATGTGCTCCTCCCCCTCCCTCCTTCATCTGTATGTGCTTCCCCACTCCCTTCCTCATCTATATGTGCTCCTCCCCCTCCCTCCTTCATCTGTATGTGCTTCCCCACTCCCTTCCTCATCTATATGTGCTTCCCCACTCCCTTCCTCATCTATATGTGCTCCTCCCCCTCCCTTCTTCATCTGAATGCTTCTCCACTCCCTCCCTCATCTATATGTGCTCCTCCCCCTCCCTCCATCTGTATGCTTCTCCTCCACTCCCTCCTCATCTATATGTGCTCCTCCCCTCTTTCATTTGTATCTGCTTCCCCACTCCCTCATCTGTTTGGACTCCCCCACTCCCTCCCTCATCTATATGTACCCTTCCCCCTCCTTCAACTGTATGTGCTTCCCCACTCCCTCATCTGTATGGGCTCCACAACTCCCTCCCTCATCTATATGTGCGCCTCCCCCTCCTTCATCTGTAGGGGCTCCCCCATTCCCTCCACATCTATATGTGCTCCTCCCCCTCCCTCCTTCATCTGTATGTGCTTCCCCACTCCCTTCCTCATCTATATGTGCTCCAGCCCCTCCCTCCTTCATCTGTATGTGCTTCCCCACTCCCTCCTCATCTATATGTGCTCCTCCCTCCTTCATCTGTTTGGGCTCCCACACTCCCTTCCTCATCTATATGTGCTCCTCCCACTCCATCCTTCGTCTGTATGTGCTTCCCCACTCACTTCCTCATTTATTTGTGCTCCTCCCCCTCCCTCCTTCATCTGTATGTGCTTCCCCACTCCCTTCCTCATCTATATGTGCTACTCCCCCTCCCTTCTTCATCTGTATGCTTCTCCACTCCTTCCCTCATCTATATGTGCTCCTCCCCCTCCCTCCTTCATCTGTATGCTTCTGTTCCACTCCCTCCTCATCTATATGTGCTCCTCCCCTCCCTCCTTCATCTGTATGCTTCTCCTCCACTCCCTCCTCATCTATATGTGCTCCTCCCCCTCCTTCATTTGTATCTGCTTCCCCACTCCCTCATCTGTATGGACTCCCCCACTCCCTCCCTCATCTATATGTACTCTTCCCCCTCCTTCAACTGTATGTGCTTCCCCACTCCCTCATCTGTATGGGCTCCACAACTCCCTCCCTCATCTATATGTGCGCCTCCCCCTCCTTCATCTGTAGGGGCTCCCCCTTTCCCTCATCTATATGTGCTCCTCCCCCTCCCTCCTTCATCTGTATGTGCTTCCCCACTCCCTTCCTCATCTATATGTGCTCCAGCCCCTCCCTCCTTCATCTGTATGTGCTTCCCCACTCCCTGCTCATCTATATGTGCTCCTCCCCTTCCCTCCTTCATCTGTTTGGGCTCCCCCACTCCACTCCACATCTATATGTGCTCCTCCCCCTCCATACTTCGTCTGTATGTACTTCCCCACTCCCTTCCTCATCTATTTGTGCTCCTCCCCCTCCCTCCTTCCTCTGTATGTGCTTCCCCACTCCCTTCCTCATCTATATGTGCTACTCCCCCTCCCTTCTTCATCTGTATGCTTCTCCACTCCCTCCTCATCTATGTGTGCTCCTCCCACTCCCTCCTTCATCTTTATGTGCTTCCCCACTCCTTTCCTCATCTATATGTGCTCCTCCCTCTCCCTCCTTCATCTGTATGCTTCTCCACTCCCTCCCTCATCTATATGTGCTCCTCCCCCTCCCTCCTTCATCTGTATGTGCTTCCCCACTCCCTCATCTGTATGTGCTCCTCCCCCTCCCTCCATCATCTGTATGCTTCTCCACTCCCTCCTCATCTATATGTGCTCCTCCCCCTCCCTCCTTCATCTGTATGCTTCTCCTCCACTCCCTCCTCATCTATATGTGCTACTCCCCCTCCCTCCATCTGTATGGGCTCCCCAACTCCCTCCATCTATATGTGTTCCTCCCCATCCCTAATTCATCTGTATGCTTCTCCACTCCCTTCCTTATCTATATGTGCTCCTCCCCCTCCCTCCTTCATCTGTATGTGCTTGCCCACTCCTTTCCTCATCTATATGTGCTCCTTCCCCTCCCTCCTTCATCAGTATGTGCTGCCCCACTCCCTTCCTCATCTATATGTGCTCCTCCCCCTCCCTCCTTCATCTGAATGCTTCTCCTCCACTCCCTCCTCATCTATATGTGCTCCTCCCCATCCCTCCTTCATCTGAATGCTTCTCCTCCACTCCCTCCTCATCTATGTGTGCTCCTCCCCCTCCCTCCTTCATCTGTATGTGCTTCCCCACTCCCTTCCTCATCTATATGTGCTCCTCCCCCTCCCTCCTTCATCTGTATGTGCTTCACCACTCCCTTCCTCATCTATATGTGCTCCTCCCCCTCCCTCCTTCATCTGTATGTGCTTCCCCACTCCCTCCTCATCTATATGTGCTCCTCCCCCTCCCTCCTTCATCTGTATGTGCTTCCCCACTCCCTCATCTGTATGTGCTCCTCCCCCTCCCTCCATCATCTGTATGCTTCTCCACTCCCTCCCTATCCCTCCCTCCTCCTCCCTCTCCTTTATCTGTATGTGCTTCCCCACTCCTTCATCTGTATGGGCTCCCCAACTCCCTCCCTCATCTATATGTGCAGCTCCCCCTCCTTCATCTGTATGAACTCCCCAACTCCCTCCCTCATCTATATGTGCTCCTCCCCCTCCTTCATCTGTATGGGCTCCCCCATTCCCTCCTCATCTATATGTGCTCTTCCCACTCCCTCCTTCATCTGTATGTGCATCCCCACTCCCTAACTCATCTATATGTACTCCTCCCCCTCCCTCCTTCATCTGTATGTGCTTCCCCTCTCCCTTCCTCATCTACATGTGCTTCTCCCCCTCCCTCCTTCATCTGTATGCTTCTCCTCCACTCCCACCTCATCTATATGTGCTCCTCCCCGTCCCTCCTTCTTCTGAATGTTTCTCCTCCACTCCCTCCTCATCTATATGTGCTCCTCCCCCTCCCTCCTTCATCTGTATGGGCTCCCCCACTCCATTCCTCATCTATATGTGCTCCTCCCCATCCATCCTTCATCTGTATGTGCTTCCCCACTCCCTTCCTCATCTATATGTGCTCCTCCCCCTCCCTCCTTCATCTGTATGTGCTTCCCCACTCCCTTCCTCATCTATATGTGCTCCTCCCCCTCCCTTCTTCATCTGTATGCTTCTCCACTCCCTCACTCATCTATATGTGCTCCTCCCCCTCTCTCCTTCATCTGTATGCTTCTCCACCACTCCCTCTTCATCTATATGTGCTCCTCCCCTCCCTCCTTCATCTGTATGCTTCTCCTCCACTCCCTCCTCATCTATATGCGCTCCTCCCTCTCCCTCCTTCATCTGTATGCTTCTCCACTCCCTCCCACATCTATATGTGCTCCTCCCCCTCCCTCCTTCATCTGTATCCTTCTCCTCCACTCCCTCCTCATCTATATGTGCTCCTCCCCCTCCTTCATTTGTATCTGCTTCCCCACTCCCTCATCTGTATGGACTCCCCCACTCCCTCCCTCATCTATATGTACTCTTCCCCCTCCTTCAACTGTATGTGCTTCACCACTCCCTCATCTGTATGGGCTCCACAACTCCCTCCCTCAGCTATATGTGCGCCTCCCCCTCCTTCATCTGTAGGGGCTCCCCCATTCCCTCCTCATCTATATGTGCTCCTCCCCCTCCCTCTTTCATCTGTATGTGCTTCCCCACTCCCTTCCTCATCTATATGTGCTCCAGCCCCTCCCTCCTTCATCTGTATGTGCTTCCCCACTCCCTCCTCATCTATATGTGCTCCTCCCCCTCCCTCCTTCATCTGTTTGGGCTCCCCCTCTCCCTTCCTCATCTATATGTGCTCCTCCCCCTCCCTCCTTCATCTGTATGTGCTTCCCCACTCCCTTCCTCATCTATATGTGCTACTCCCCCTCCCTTCTTCATCTGTATGCTTCTCCACTCCCTCCCTCATCTATATGTGCTCCTCCCCCTCCCTCCTTCATCTGTATGCTTCTCCTCCACTCTGTCCTCATCTATATGTGCTCCTCCCATCCCTCCTTCAACTGTATGCTTCTCCACTTCCTCCTCATCTATGTGTGCTCCTCCCTCTCCCTCCTTCATCTTTATGTGCTTCCCCACTCCTTTCCTCATCTATATGTGCTCCTCCCTCTCCCAACTTCATCTGTATGCTTCTCCACTCCCTCCCTCATCTATATGTGCTCCTCCCTCTCCCTCCTTCATCTGTATGTGCTTCCCCACTCCCTCCTCATCTATATGTGCTCCTCCCCCTCCCTCCTTCATCTGTATGTTTCTCCTCCACTCCCTCCTCATCTCTATGTGCTACTCCCCCTCCCTCCATCTGTATGGGCTCCCCAACTCCCTCCATCTATATGTGTTCCTCCCCCTCCCTAATTCATCTGTATGCTTCTCCACTCCCTTCCTCATCTATATGTGCTCCTCCCCCTCCCTCCTTCATCTGTATGTGCTTGCCCACTCCTTTCCTCATCTATATGTGCTCCTCCCCCTCCCTCCTTCATCAGTATGTGCTGCCCCACTCCCTTCCTCTTCTATATGTGCTCCTCCCCCTCCCTCCTTCATCTGAATGCTTCTCCTCCACTCCCTCCTCATCTATATGTGCTCCTCCCCATCCCTCCTTCATCTGAATGCTTCTCCTCCACTCCCTCCTCATCTATGTGTGCTCCTCCCCCTCCCTCCTTCATCTGTATGTGCTTCCCCACTCCCTTCCTCATCTTTATGTGCTCCTCCCCCTCCCTCCATCATCTGTATGCTTCTCCACTCCCTCCCTATCCCTCCCTCCTCCTCCCCCTCCTTTGTATGTGCTTCCCCACTCCTTCATCTGTATGGGCTACCCAACTCCCTCCCTCATCTATATGTGCGCCTCCCCCTCCTTCATCTGTATGAACTCCCCAACTCCCTCCCTCATCTATATGTGCGCCTCCCCATCCTTCATCTGTATGCTTCTCCACCACTCCCTCCTCATCTATATGTGCTCCTCCCCTCCCTCCTTCATCTGTATGTGCTTCCCCACTCCATCCTCATCTATATGTGCTCCTCCCCCTCCCTCCTTCATCTGTATGGGCTCCCCCACTCCCTTCCTCATCTATATGTGCTCCTCCCCCTCCATCCTTCATCTGTATGTGCTTCCCCACTCCCTTCCTCATCTATTTGTGCTCCTCCCCATCCCTCCTTCATCTGTATGTGCTTCCCCACTCAATTCCTCATCTATATGTGCTAATCCCCCTCCCTTCTTCATCTGTATTTTTCTCCACTCCCTCCCTCATCTATATGTGCTCCTCCCCCTCCCTCCTTCATCTGAATGCTTCTCCTCCACTCCCTCCTCATCTATATGTGCTCCTCCCCATCCCTCCTTCATCTGAATGCTTCTCCTCCACTCCCTCCTCATCTATGTGTGCTCCTCCCCCTCCCTCCTTCATCTGTATGTGCTTCCCCACTCCCTTCCTCATCTTTATGTGCTCCTCCCCCTCCCTCCATCATCTGTATGCTTCTCCACTCCCTCCCTATCCCTCCCTCCTCCTCCCCCTCCTTTGTATGTGCTTCCCCACTCCTTCATCTGTATGGGCTACCCAACTCCCTCCCTCATCTATATGTGCGCCTCCCCCTCCTTCATCTGTATGAACTCCCCAACTCCCTCCCTCATCTATATGTGCGCCTCCCCATCCTTCATCTGTATGCTTCTCCACCACTCCCTCCTCATCTATATGTGCTCCTCCCCTCCCTCCTTCATCTGTATGTGCTTCCCCACTCCATCCTCATCTATATGTGCTCCTCCCCCTCCCTCCTTCATCTGTATGGGCTCCCCCACTCCCTTCCTCATCTATATGTGCTCCTCCCCCTCCATCCTTCATCTGTATGTGCTTCCCCACTCCCTTCCTCATCTATTTGTGCTCCTCCCCATCCCTCCTTCATCTGTATGTGCTTCCCCACTCAATTCCTCATCTATATGTGCTAATCCCCCTCCCTTCTTCATCTGTATTTTTCTCCACTCCCTCCCTCATCTATATGTGCTCCTCCACCTCCCTCCTTCATCTGTATGCTTCTCCTCCACTCCCTCCTCATCTATATGTGCTCCTCCCTTCCCTCCTTCATCTGTATTCTTCTCCTCCACTCCCTCCTCTTCTATTTGTGCTCCTCCCCCTCCCTCCTTCATCTTTATGTGCTTCCCCACTCCTTTCCTCATCTATATGTGCTCATCCCCTCACACTCCTTCATCTGTATGCTTCTCCACTCCCTCCCTCATCTATATGTGCTCCTCCCCCTCCCTCCTTCATCTATGTGTGCTTCCCCACTCCCTCCTCATCTATATGTGCTCCTCCGCCTCCGTCCTTCATCTGTATGCTTCTCCACTCCCTCCTCATCTATATGTGCTACTCCCCCTCCCCCCATCTGTATGGGCTCCCCAACTCCCTCCATCTATATGTGCTCCTCCCCCTCCCTAATTCATCTGTATGCTTCTCCACTCCCTTCCTCATCTATATGTGCTCCTCCCCCTCCCTCCTTCATCTGTATGTGCTTGCCCACTGCTTTTCTCATCTATATGTGCTCCTTCCCCTCCCTCCTTCAACTGTATGTGCTGCCCCACTCCCTTCCTCATCTATATGTGCTCCTCCCCCTCCCTCCTTCATCTGTATGCTTCTCCTCCACTCCCTCCTCATCTATATGTACTCCTCCCCATCCCTCCTTCATCTGAATGCTTCTCCTCCACTCCCTCCTCATCTATGTGTGCTCCTCCCCCTCCCTCCTTCATATGTATGTGCTTGCCCACTCCCTTCCTCATCTATATGTGCTCCTCCCCCTCCTTCATCTGTATGTGCTTCCCCACTCCCTTCCTCATCTATATGTGCTCCTCCCCCTCCCTCCTTCATCTGTATGTGCTTCCCCACTCCCTTCCTCATCTATATGTGCTCCTACCTCTCCCTCCTTCATCTGTATGTGCTTCCCAACTCCCTTCCTCATCTATACATGCTCCTCCCCCTCCCTCCTTCATCTGTATGCTTCTCCTCCACTCCCTCCTCATCTATATGTGCTCCTCACCGTCCCTCCTTCATCTGAATATTTCTCCTCCACTCCCTCCTCATCTATATGTGCTCCTCCCCCTCCCTCTTTCATCTGTATACTTCTCCACCACTCCCTCCTCATCTATATGTGCTCCTTCCCTCCCTCCTTCATCTGTATGTTTCTCCTCCACTCCCTCCTCATCTATATGTGCTCCTCCCCCTCCCTCCTTCATCTGTGTGGGCTCTCCCACTCTTTTCCTCATCTATATGTGCTCCTTCCTCTCCCTCCTTCATCTGTATGCTTCTCCACTCCCTCCCTCATCTATATGTGCTCCACCCCCTCCCTCCTTCATCTGTATGTGCTTCCCCACTCCCTTCCTCATCTATATGTGCTCCTCCCTGTCCCTCCTTCATCTGTATGTGCTTCCCCACTCCCTTCCTCATCTACATGTGCTCCTCCCCCTCCCTCCTTCATCTGTATGCTTCTCCCCCACTCCCTCCTCATCTATATGTGCTCCTCCCCGTCCCTCCTTCATCTGTATGTGCTTCCCCACTCCCTACTAATCTATATGTGCTCCTCCCCCTCCCACCTTCATCTGTATGGGCTCCCCCTCTCCCTTCCTCATCTATATGTGCTCCTCCCCCTCCATCCTTCATCTGTATGTGCTTCCCCACTCCCTTCCTCATCTATTTGTGCTCCTCCCCATCCCTCCTTCATCTGTATGTGCTTCCCCACTCCCTTCCTCATCTATATGTGCTACTCCCCCTCCCTTCTTCATCTGTATGCTTCTCCACACCCTCCCTCATCTATATGTGCTCCTCCACCTCCCTCCTTCATCTGTATGCTTCTCCTCCACTCCCTCCTCATCTATATGTGCTCCTCCCCTCCCTCCTTCATCTGTATTCTTCTCCTCCACTCCCTCCTCTTCTATTTGTGCTCCTCCCCCTCCCTCCTTCATCTTCATGTGCTTCCCTACTCCTTTCCTCATCTATATGTGTTCCTCCCTCTCACTCCTTCATCTGTATGCTTCTCCACTCCCTCCCTCATCTACATGTGCTCCTCCGCCTCCCTCCTTCATCTATATGTGCTTCCCCACTCCCTCCTCATCTATATGTGCTCCTCCCCCTCCGTCCTTCATCTGTATGCTTCTCCTCCACTCCCTCCTCATCTATATGTGCTACTACCCCTCCCCCCATCTGTATGGGCTCCCCAACTCCCTCCATCTATATGTGCTCCTCCCCCTCCCTAATTCATCTGTATGCTTCTCCACTCCCTTCCTCCTCTATATGTGCTCCTCCCCCTCCCTCCTTCATCTGTATGTGCTTGCCCACTCCTTTCCTCATCTATATGTGCTCCTCCCACTCCCTCCTTCTTCAGTATGTGCTGCCCCACTCCCTTCCTCATCTATATGTGCTCCTCCCCCTCCCTCCTTCATCTGTATGCATCGCCTCCACTCCCTCCTCATCTATATGTGCTCCTCCCCTCCCTCCTTCATCTGTATACTTCTCCTCCACTCCCTCCTCCTCTATGTGTGCTCCTCCTCCCTCCTTCATCTTTATGTGCTTCCCCACTCCTTTCCTCATCTATATGTGCTCCTCCCTCTCCCTCCTTCATCTGTATGCTTCTGCACTCCCTCCCTCATCTATATGTGCTCCTCCCCCTCCCTCCTTCATCTATATGTGCTTCCCCACTCCCTCCTCATCTATATGTGCTCCTCCCCCTCCCTCCTTCATCTGTATGCTTCTCCTCCACTCCCTCCTCATCTATATGTGCTCCTCCCCCTCCCTCCTTCATCTGTATGTGCTTGCCCACTCCCTTCCTCATCTATATGTGCTCCTCCCCCTCCTTCATCTGTATGTGCTTCCCCACTCCCTTCCTCATCTATATGTGCTCCTCCCCCTCCCTCCTTCATCTGTATGTGCTTCCCCACTCCCTTCCTCATCTATATGTGCTCCTACCCCTCCCTCCTTCATCTGTATGTGCTTCCCAACTCCCTTCCTCATCTATACATGCTCCTCCCCCTCCCTCCTTCATCTGTATGCTTCTCCTCTACTCCCTCCTCATCTATATGTGCACATCCCCATCCCTCCTTCATCTGAATATTTCTCCTCCACTCCCTCCTCATCTATATGTGCTCCTCCCCCTCCCTCTTTCATCTGTATACTTCTCCACCACTCCCTCCTCATCTATATGTGCTCCTCCCCTTCCCTCCTTCATCTGTTTGGGCTCCCCCACTCCACTCCTCATCTATATGTGCTCCTCCCCCTCCATCCTTCGTCTGTATGTACTTCCCCACTCCCTTCCTCATCTATTTGTGCTCCTCCCCCTCCCTCCTTCCTCTGTATGTGCTTACCCACTCCCTTCCTCATCTATATGTGCTACTCCCCCTCCCTTCTTCATCTGTATGCTTCTCCACTCCCTCCCTCATCTATATGTGCTCCTCCCCATCCCTCCTTCATCTGTATGTGCTTGCCCACTCCTTTCCTCATCTATATGTGCTCCTCCCCCTCCCTGCTTCATCAGTATGTGCTGCCCCACTCCCTTCCTCATCTATATGTGCTCCTCCCCCTCCCTCCTTCATCTGAATGCTTCTCCTCCACTCCCTCCTCATCTATATGTGCTCCTCCCCATCCCTCCTTCATCTGAATGCTTCTCCTCCACTCCCTCCTCATCTATGTGTGCTCCTCCCCCTCCCTCCTTCATCTGTATGTGCTTCACCACTCCCTTCCTCATCTATATGTGCTCCTCCCCCTCCCTCCTTCATCTGTATGTGCTTCCCAACTCCCTTCCTCATCTATATGTGCTACTCCCCCTCCCTTCTTCATCTGTATGCTTCTCCACTCCCTCCCTCATCTATATGTGCTCCTCCCCCTCCCTCCTTCATCTGTATGCTTCTCCTCCACTCCGTCCTCATCTATATGTGTTCCTCCCATCCCTCCTTCATCTGTATGCTTCTCCTCCACTCCCTCCTCATCTATGTGTGCTCCTCCCACTCCCTCCTTCATCTTTATGTGCTTCCCCACTCCTTTCCTCATCTATATGTGCTCCTCCCTCTCCCTCCTTCATCTGTATGCTTCTCCACTCCCTCCCTCATCTATATGTGCTCCTCCCCCTCCCTCCTTCATCTGTATGTGCTTCGCCACTCCCTCATCTGTATGTGCTCCTCCCCCACCCTCCATCATCTGTATGCTTCTCCACTCCCTCCTCATCTATATGTGCTCCTCCCCCTCCCTCCTTCATCTGTATGCTTCTCCTCCACTCCCTCCTCATCTATATGTGCTACTCCCCCTCCTTCTATCTGTATGGGCTCCCCAACTCCCTCCATCTATATGTGTTCCTCCCCATCCCTAATTCATCTGTATGCTTCTCCACTCCCTTCCTTATCTATATGTGCTCCTCCCCCTCCCTCCTTCATCTGTATGTGCTGCCCCACTCCCTTCCTCATCTATATGTGCTCCTCCCCCTCCCTCCTTCATCTGAATGCTTCTCCTCCACTCCCTCCTCATCTATATGTGCTCCTCCCCATCCCTCCTTCATCTGAATGCTTCTCCTCCACTCCCTCCTCATCTATGTGTGCTCCTCCCCCTCCCTCCTTCATCTGTATGTGCTTCCCCACTCCCTTCCTCATCTATATGTGCTCCTCCCCCTCCCTCCTTCATCTGTATGTGCTTCACCACTCCCTTCCTCATCTATATGTGCTCCTCCCCCTCCCTCCTTCATCTGTATGTGCTTCCCCACTCCCTCCTCATCTATATGTGCTCCTCCCCCTCCCTCCTTCATCTGTATGTGCTTCCCCACTCCCTCATCTGTATGTGTTCCTCCCCCTCCCTCCATCATCTGTATGCTTCTCCACTCCCTCCCTATCCCTCCCTCCTCCTCCCTCTCCTTTATCTGTATGTGCTTCCCCACTCCTTCATCTGTATGGGCTCCCCAACTCCCTCCCTCATCTATATGTGCACCTCCCCCTCCTTCATCTGTATGAACTCCCCAACTCCCTCCCTCATCTATATGTGCTCCTCCCCCTCCTTCATCTGGGCTCCCCCATTCCCTCCTCATCTATATGTGCTCCTCCCACTCCCTCCTTCATCTGTATGTGCATCCCCACTCCCTTCCTCATCTATATGTACTCCTCCCCCTCCCTCCTTCATCTGTATGTGCTTCCCCTCTCCCTTCCTCATCTACATGTGCTTCTCCCCCTCCCTCCTTCATCTGTATGCTTCTCCTCCACTCCCACCTCATCTATATGTGCTCCTCCCCGTCCCTCCTTCTTCTGAATGTTTCTCCTCCACTCCCTCCTCATCTATATGTGCTCCTCCCCCTCCCTCCTTCATCTGTATGGGCTCCCCCACTCCATTCCTCATCTATATGTGCTCCTCCCCATCCATCCTTCATCTGTATGTGCTTCCCCACTCCCTTCCTCATCTATATGTGCTCCTCCCCCTCCCTCCTTCATCTGTATGTGCTTCCCCACTCCCTTCCTCATCTATATGTGCTCCTCCCCCTCCCTTCTTCATCTGTATGCTTCTCCACTCCCTCACTCATCTATATGTGCTCCTCCCCCTCTCTCCTTCATCTGTATGCTTCTCCACCACTCCCTCCTCATCTATATGTGCTCCTCCCCTCCCTCCTTCATCTGTATGTTTCTCCTCCACTCCCTCCTCATCTATATGCGCTCCTCCCTCTCCCTCCTTCATCTGTATGCTTCTCCACTCCCTCCCACATCTATATGTGCTCCTCCCCCTCCCTCCTTCATCTGTATCCTTCTCCTCCACTCCCTCCTCATCTATATATGCTCCTCCCCCTCCTTCATTTGTATCTGCTTCCCCACTCCCTCATCTGTATGGACTCCCCCACTCCCTCCCTCATCTATATGTACTCTTCCCCCTCCTTCAACTGTATGTGCTTCACCACTCCCTCATCTGTATGGGCTGCACAACTCCCTCCCTCAGCTATATGTGCGCCTCCCCCTCCTTCATCTGTAGGGGCTCCCCCATTCCCTCCTCATCTATATGTGCTCCTCCCCCTCCCTCTTTCATCTGTATGTGCTTCCCCACTCCCTTCCTCATCTATATGTGCTCCAGCCCCTCCCTCCTTCATCTGTATGTGCTTCCCCACTCCCTCCTCATCTATATGTGCTCCTCCCCCTCCCTCCTTCATCTGTTTGGGCTCCCCCTCTCCCTTCCTCATCTATATGTGCTCCTCCCCCTCCCTCCTTCATCTGTATGTGCTTCCCCACTCCCTTCCTCATCTATATGTGCTACTCCCCCTCCCTTCTTCATCTGTATGCTTCTCCACTCCCTCCCTCATCTATATGTGCTCCTCCCCCTCCCTCCTTCATCTGTATGCTTCTCCTCCACTCTGTCCTCATCTATATGTGCTCCTCCCATCCCTCCTTCAACTGTATGCTTCTCCACTCCCTCCTCATCTATGTGTGCTCCTCCCTCTCCCTCCTTCATCTTTATGTGCTTCCCCACTCCTTTCCTCATCTATATGTGCTCCTCCCTCTCCCAACTTCATCTGTATGCTTCTCCACTCCCTCCCTCATCTATATGTGCTCCTCCCTCTCCCTCCTTCATCTGTATGTGCTTCCCCACTCCCTCCTCATCTATATGTGCTCCTCCCCCTCCCTCCTTCATCTGTATGCTTCTCCTCCACTCCCTCCTCATCTCTATGTGCTACTCCCCCTCCCTCCATCTGTATGGGCTCCCCAACTCCCTCCATCTATATGTGTTCCTCCCCCTCCCTAATTCATCTGTATGTGCTTGACCACTCCTTTCCTCATCTATATGTGCTCCTCCCCCTCCCTCCTTCATCAGTATGTGCTGCCCCACTCCCTTCCTCTTCTATATGTGCTCCTCCCCCTCCCTCCTTCATCTGAATGCTTCTCCTCCACTCCCTCCTCATCTATATGTGCTCCTCCCCATCCCTCCTTCATCTGAATGCTTTTCCACTCCCTCCTCATCTATGTGTGCTCCTCCCCCTCCCTCCTTCATCTGTATGTGCTTCCCCACTCCCTTCCTCATCTTTATGTGCTCCTCCCCCTCCCTCCATCATCTGTATTCTTCTCCACTCCCTCCCTATCCCTCCCTCCTCCTCCCCCTCCTTTATCTGTATGTGCTTCCCCACTCCTTCATCTGTATGGGCTCCCCAACTCCCTCCCTCATCTATATGTGCGCCTCCCCCTCCTTCATCTGTATGAACTCCCCAACTCCCTCCCTCATCTATATGTGCGCCTCCCCCTCCTTCATCTGTATGCTTCTCCACCACTCCCTCCTCATCTATATGTGCTCCTCCCCTCCCTCCTTCATCTGTATGTGCTTCCCCACTCCATCCTCATCTATATGTGCTCCTCCCCCTCCCTCCTTCATCTGTATGGGCTCCCCCACTCCCTTCCTCATCTATATGTGCTCCTCCCCCTCCATCCTTCATCTGTATGTGCTTCCCCACTCCCTTCCTCATCTATTTGTGCTCCTCCCCATCCCTCCTTCATCTGTATGTGCTTCCCCACTCCCTTCCTCATCTATATGTGCTAATCCCCCTCCCTTCTTCATCTGTATTCTTCTCCACTCCCTCCCTCATCTATATGTGCTCCTCCACCTCCCTCCTTCATTTGTATGCTTCTCCTCCACTCCCTCCTCATCTATATGTGCTCCTCCCTTCCCTCCTTCATCTGTATTCTTCTCCTCCACTCCCTCCTCTTCTATTTGTGCTCCTCCCCCTCCCTCCTTCATCTTTATGTGCTTCCCCACTCCTTTCCTCATCTATATGTGCTCATCCCCTCACACTCCTTCATCTGTATGCTTCTCCACTCCCTCCCTCATCTATATGTGCTCCTCCCCCTCCCTCCTTCATCTATGTGTGCTTCCCCACTCCCTCCTCATCTATATGTGCTCCTCCGCCTCCGTCCTTCAACTGTATGCTTCTCCACTCCCTCCTCATCTATATGTGCTACTCCCCCTCCCCCCATCTGTATGGGCTCCCCAACTCCCTCCATCTATATGTGCTCCTCCCCCTCCCTAATTCATCTGTATGCTTCTCCACTCCCTTCCTCATCTATATGTGCTCCTCCCCCTCCCTCCTTCATCTGTATGTGCTTGCCCACTGCTTTTCTCATCTATATGTGCTCCTTCCCCTCCCTCCTTCAACTGTATGTGCTGCCCCACTCCCTTCCTCATCTATATGTGCTCCTCCCCCTCCCTCCTTCATCTGTATGCTTCTCCTCCACTCCCTCCTCATCTATATGTGCTCCTCCCCATCCCTCCTTCATCTGAATGCTTCTCCTCCACTCCCTCCTCATCTATGTGTGCTCCTCCCCCTCCCTCCTTCATATGTATGTGCTTGCCCACTCCCTTCCTCATCTATATGTGCTCCTCCCCCTCCTTCATCTGTATGTGCTTCCCCACTCCCTTCCTCATCTATATGTGCTCCTCCCCCTCCCTCCTTCATCTGTATGTGCTTCCCCACTCCCTTCCTCATCTATATGTGCTCCTACCCCTCCCTCCTTCATCTGTATGTGCTTCCCAACTCCCTTCCTCATCTATACATGCTCCTCCCCCTCCCTCCTTCATCTGTATGCTTCTCCTCCACTCCCTCCTCATCTATATGTGCTCCTCACCGTCCCTCCTTCATCTGAATATTTCTCCTCCACTCCCTCCTCATCTATATGTGCTCCTCCCCCTCCCTCTTTCATCTGTATACTTCTCCACCACTCCCTCCTCATCTATATGTGCTCCTCCCCTCCCACCTTCATCTGTATGCTTGTCCTCCACTCCCTCCTCATCTATATGTGCTCCTCCCCCTCCCTCCTTCATCTGTGTGGGCTCTCCCACTCTTTTCCTCATCTATATGTGCTCCTTCCTCTCCCTCCTTCATCTGTATGCTTCTCTACTCCCTCCCTCATCTATATGTGCTCCACCCCCTCCCTCCTTCATCTGTTTGTGCTTCCCCACTCCCTTCCTCATCTATATGTGCTCCTCCCCGTCCCTCCTTCATCTGTATGTGCTTCCCCACTCCCTTCCTCATCTACATGTGCTCCTCCCCCTCCCTCCTTCATCTGTATGCTTCTCCCCCACTCCCTCCTCATCTATATGTGCTCCTCCCCGTCCCTCCTTCATCTGTATGTGCTTCCCCACTCCCTACTAATCTATATGTGCTCCTCCCCCTCCCACCTTCATCTGTATGGGCTCCCCCTCTCCCTTCCTCATCTGTATGTGCTCCTCCCCCTCCATCCTTCATCTGTATGTGCTTCCCCACTCCCTTCCTCATCTATTTGTGCTCCTCCCCATCCCTCCTTCATCTGTATGTGCTTCCCCACTCCCTTCCTCATCTATATATGTGCTACTCCCCCTCCCTTCTTCATCTGTATGCTTCTCCACTCCCTCCCTCATCTATATGTGCTCCTCCACCTCCCTCCTTCATCTGTATGCTTCTCCTCCACTCCCTCCTCATCTATATGTGCTCCTCCCCTCCTTCCTTCATCTGTATTCTTCTCCTCCACTCCCTCCTCTTCTATTTGTGCTCCTCCCCCTCCCTCCTTCATCTTCATGTGCTTCCCTACTCCTTTCCTCATCTATATGTGTTCCTCCCTCTCACTCCTTCATCTGTATGCTTCTCCACTCCCTCCCTCATCTACATGTGCTCCTCCGCCTCCCTCCTTCATCTATATGTGCTTCCCCACTCCCTCCTCATCTATATGTGCTCCTCCCCCTCCGTCCTTCATCTGTATGCTTCTCCTCCACTCCCTCCTTATCTATATGTGCTACTACCCCTCCCCCCATCTGTATGGGCTCCCCAACTCCCTCCATCTATATGTGCTACTCCCCCTCCCTAATTCATCTGTATGCTTCTCCACTCCCTTCCTCATCTATATGTGCTCCTCCCCCTCCCTCCTTCATCTGTATGTGCTTGCCCACTCCTTTCCTCATCTATATGTGCTCCTCCCACTCCCTCCTTCATCAGTATGTGCTGCCCCACTCCCTTCCTCATCTATATGTGCTGCTCCCCCTCCCTCCTTCATCTGTATGCATCTCCTCCACTCCCTCCTCATCTATATGTGCTCCTCCCCTCCCTCCTTCATCTGTATACTTCTCCTCCACTCCCTCCTCCTCTATGTGTGCTCCTCCTCCTCCCTCCTTCATCTTTATGTGCTTCCCCACTCCTTTCCTCATCTATATGTGCTCCTCCCTCTCCCTCCTTCATCTGTATGCTTCTGCACTCCCTCCCTCATCTATATGTGCTCCTCCCCCTCCCTCCTTCATCTATATGTGCTTCCCCACTCCCTCCTCATCTATATGTGCTCCTCCCCCTCCCTCCTTCATCTGTATGCTTCTCCTCCACTCCCTCCTCATCTATATGTGCTCCTCCCCATCCCTCCTTCATCTGAATGCTTCTCCACTCCCTCCTCATCTATGTGTGCTCCTCCCCCTCCCTCCTTCATCTGTATGTGCTTGCCCACTCCCTTCCTCATCTATATGTGCTCCTCCCCCTCCTTCATCTGTATGTGCTTCCCCACTCCCTTCCTCATCTATATGTGCTCCTCCCCCTCCCTCCTTCATCTGTATGTGCTTCCCCACTCCCTTCCTCATCTATATGTGCTCCTACCCCTCCCTCCTTCATCTGTATGTGCTTCCCAACTCCCTTCCTCATCTATACATGCTCCTCCCCCTCCCTCCTTCATCTGTATGCTTCTCCTCCACTCCCTCCTCATCTATATGTGCTCCTCCCCGTCCCTCCTTCATCTGAATATTTCTCCTCCACTCCCTCCTCATCTATATGTGCTCCTCCCCCTCCCTCTTTCATCTGTATACTTCTCCACCACTCCCTCCTCATCTATATGTGCTACTCCCCTCCCTCCTTCATCTGTGTGGGCTCTCCCACTCTTTTCCTCATCTATATGTGCTCCTTCCTCTCCCTCCTTCATCTGTATGCTTCTCCACTCCCTCCCTCATCTATATGTGCTCCTCCCCCTCCCTCCTTCATCTGTATGTGCTTCCCCACTCTCTTCCTCATCTATATGTGCTCCTCCCCGTCCCTCCTTCATCTGTATGTGCTTCCCCACTCCCTTCCTCGTCTACATGTGCTCCTCCCCCTCCCTCCTTCATCTGTATGCTTCTCCTCCACTCCCTCCTCATCTATATGTGCTCCTCCCCCTCCCTTCTTCATCTGTATGGGCTCCCCCACTCCCTTCCTCATCTATATGTGCTCCTCCCCATCTATCCTTCATCTGTATGTGCTTCCCCACTCCCTTCCTCATCTATATGTGCTCCTCCCCCTCCCTTCTTCATCTGTATGCTTCTCCACTCCCTCGCTCATCTATATGTGCTCCTCCCCCTCCCTCCATCATCTGTATGCTTCTCCACCTCTCCCTCCTCATCTATATGTGCTCCTCCCCTCCCTCCTTCATCTGTATGTGCTTCCCCACTCCCTCCTCATCTATATGTGCTCCTCCCCCTCCCTCCTTCATCTGTATGGGCTCCCTTCACTCCCTTCCTCATCTATATGTGCTCCTCTACCTCCATCCTTCATCTGTATGTGCTTCCCCACTCCCTTCCTCATCTATTTGTGCTCCTCCCCCTCCCTCCGTCATCTGTATGTGCTTCCCCTCTCCCTTACTCATCTATATGTGCTACTCCCCCTCCCTTCTTCATCTGTATGCTTCTCCACTCCATCCCTCATCTATATGTGCTCCTCCCCATCCCTCCTTCATCTGAATGCTTCTACTCCACTCCGTCCTCATCTATATGTGCTCCTCCCCTCCCTCCTTCATCTGTATGCTTCTCCTCCACTCCCTTCCTCATCTATATGTGCTCCTCCCCCTCCTTCATCTGTATGTGCTTCCCCACTCCCTTCCTCATCTATATGTGCTCCTCCCCCTCCCTCCTTCATCTGTAAGTGCTTCCCCACTCCCTCCTCATCTATATGTGCTCCTCCCCCTCCCTCCTTCACCTGTATGTGCTTCCCCTCTCCCATCCTCATCTATATGTGCTCCTCCCCCTCCCTCTTTCATCTGTATGCTTCTCCTCCACTCCCTCCCTCATCTATATGTGCGCCTCCCCTCCTTCATCTGTATGAACTCCCCAACTCCCTCATCTATATGTGCGCCTCTCCCTCCTTCATCTGTATGGGCTCCCCCATTCCCGCCTCATCTATATGTGCTCCTCCCCCTCCCTCCTTCATCTGTATGTGCTTCCCCACTCCCTTCCTCATCTATATGTGCTCCTCCCCCTCCCACCTTCATCTGTATGTGCTTCCCCACTCCCTTCCTCATCTATACATGCTCCTCCCCCTCCCTCCTTCATCTGTATGCTTCTCCTCCACTCCCTCCTCATCTATATGTGCTCCTCCCCGTCCCTCCTTCATCTGAATGTTTCTCCTCCACTCCCTCCTCATCTATATGTGCTCCTCCCCCTCCCTCTTTCATCTGTATGCTTCTCCACCACTCCCTCCTCATCTAAATGTGCTCCTCCCCTCCCTCCTTCATCTGTATGCTTCTCCTCCACTCCCTCCTCATCTATATGTGCTCCTCCCTCCTTCATCTGTGTGGGCTCTCCCACTCCTTTCCTCATTTTAATGTGCTCCTTCCACTCCCTCCTTCATCTGTATGCTTCTCCACTCCCTCCCTCATCTATATGTGCTCCACCCCCTCCCTCCTTCATCTGTATGTGCTTCCCCACTCCCTTCCTCATCTATATGTGCTCCTCCCCGTCCCTCCTTCATCTGTATGTGCTTCCCCACTCCCTTCCTCATCTACATGTGCTCCTCCCCCTCCCTCCTTCATCTGTATGCTTCTCCTCCACTCCCTCCTCATCTATATGTGCTCCTCCCCGTCCCTCCTTCATCTGTATGTGCTTCCCCACTCCCTACTAATCTATATGTGCTCCTCCCCCTCCCACCTTCATCTGTATGGGCTCCCCCTCTCCCTTCCTCATCTATATGTGCTCCTCCCCCTCCATCCTTCATCTGTATGTGCTTCCCCACTCCCTTCCTCATCTATTTGTGCTCCTCCCCATCCCTCATTCATCTGTATGTGCTTCCCCACTCCCTTCCTCATCTATATGTGCTACTCCCCCTCCCTTCTTCATCTGTATGCTTCTCCACTCCCTCCCTCATCTATATGTGCTCCTCCACCTCCCTCCTTCATCTGTATGCTTCTCCTCCACTCCCTCCTCATCAATATGTGCTCCTCCCCTCCCTCCTTCATCTGTATTCTTCTCCTCCACTCCCTCCTCATCTATATGTGCTCCTCCCTCCTTCATCTGTGTGGGCTCTCCCACTCCTTTCCTCATTTTAATGTGCTCCTCCCACTCCCTCCTTCATCTGTATGCTTCTCCACTCCCTCCCTCATCTATATGTGCTCCACCCCCTCCCTCCTTCATCTGTATGTGCTTCCCCACTCCCTTCCTCATCTATATGTGCTCCTCCCCCTCCCACCTTCATCTGTATGTGCTTCCCCACTCCCTTCCTCATCTATACATGCTCCTCCCCCTCCCTCCTTCATCTGTATGCTTCTCCTCCACTCCCTCCTCATCTATATGTGCTCCTCCCCGTCCCTCCTTCATCTGAATGTTTCTCCTCCACTCCCTCCTCATCTATATGTGCTCCTCCCCCTCCCTCTTTCATCTGTATGCTTCTCCACCACTCCCTCCTCATCTAAATGTGCTCCTCCTCCTCCCTCCTTCATCTTTATGTGCTTCCCCACTCCTTTCCTCATCTATATGTGCTCCTCCCTCTCCCTCCTTCATCTGTATGCTTCTGCACTCCCTCCCTCATCTATATGTGCTCCTCCCCCTCCCTCCTTCATCTATATGTGCTTCCCCACTCCCTCCTCATCTAAATGTGCTCCTCCCCCTCCCTCCTTCATCTGTATGCTTCTCCTCCACTCCCTCCTCATCTATATGTGCTCCTCCCCTCCCTCCTTCATCTGTATTCTTCTCCTCCACTCCCTCCTCTTCTATTTGTGCTCCTCCCTCCTTCATCTTCATGTGCTTCCCTACTCCTTTCCTCATCTATATGTGTTCCTCCCTCTCACTCCTTCATCTGTATGCTTCTCCACTCCCTCCCTCCCTCATCTACATGTGCTCCTCCGCCTCCCTCCATCATCTATATTTGCTTCACCACTCCCTCCTCATCTATATGTGCTCCTCCCCCTCCGTCCTTCATCTGTATGCTTCTCCTCCACTCCCTCCTCATCTATATGTGCTACTACCCCTCCCCCCATCTGTATGGGCTCCCCATCTCCCTCCATCTATATGTGCTCCTCCCCCTCCCTAATTCATCTGTATGCTTCTCCACTCCCTTCCTCATCTATATGTGCTCCTCCCCCTCCCTCCTTCATCTGTATGTGCTTGCCCACTCCTTTCCTCATCTATATGTGCTCCTCCCACTCCCTCCTTCATCAGTATGTGCTGCCCCACTCCCTTCCTCATCTATATGTGCTCCTCCCCCTCCCTCCATCATCTGTATGCATCTCCTCCACTCCCTCCTCATCTATATGTGCTCCTCCCCTCCCTCCTTCATCTGTATACTTCTCCTCCACTCCCTCCTCCTCTATGTGTGCTCCTCCTCCTCCCTCCTTCATCTTTATGTGCTTCCCCACTCCTTTCCTCATCTATATGTGCTCCTCCCTCTCCCTCCTTCATCTGTATGCTTCTGCACTCCCTCCCTCATCTATATGTGCTCCTCCCCCTCCCTCCTTCATCTATATGTGCTTCCCCACTCCCTCCTCATCTAAATGTGCTCCTCCCCCTCCCTCCTTCATCTGTATGCTTCTCCTCCACTCCCTCCTCATCTATATGTGCTACTCCCCCTCCCTCCATCTGTATGGGCTCCCCAACTCCCTCCATCTATATGTGCTCCTCCCCCTCCCTAATTCATCTGTATGCTTCTCCACTCCGTTCCTCATCTATATGTGCTCCTCCCCCTCCCTCCTTCATCTGTATGTGCTTGCCCACTCCTTTGCACATCTACATGTGCTCCTCCCCCTCCCTCCTTCATCAGTATGTGCTGCCCCACTCCCTTCCTCATCTATATGTGCGCCTCCCCCTCCTTCATCTGTATGGGCTCCACCATTCCCTCCTCATCTATATGTGCTCCTCCCCCTCCCTCCTTCATCTGTATGTGCTTCCCCACTCCCTTCCTCATCTATATGTGCTCCTCCCCGTCCCTCCTTCATCTGTATGTGCTTCCCCACTCCCTTCCTCATCTACATGTGCTCCTCCCCCTCCCTCCTTCATCTGTATGCTTCTCCTCCACTCCCTCCTCATCTATATGTGCTCCTCCCCATCCCTCCTTCATCTGAATGTTTCTCCTCCACTCCCTCCTCATCTATATGTGCTCCTCCCCCTCCCTTCTTCATCTGTATGGGCTCCCCCACTCCCTTCCTCATCTATATGTGCTCCTCCCCATCTATCCTTCATCTGTATGTGCTTCCCCTCTCCCTTCCTCATCTATATGTGCTCCTCCCCCTCCCTCCTTCACCTGTATGTGCTTCCCCTCTCCCATCCTCATCTATATGTGCTCCTCCCCCTCCCTCTTTCATCTGTATGCTTCTCTTCCACTCCCTCCCTCATCTATATGTGCGCCTCCCCTCCTTCATCTGTATGAACTCCCCAACTCCCTCATCTATATGTGCGCCTCTCCCTCCTTCATCTGTATGGGCTCCCCCATTCCCGCCTCATCTATATGTGCTCCTCCCCCTCCCTCCTTCATCTGTATGTGCTTCCCCACTCCCTTCCTCATCTATATGTGCTCCTCCCCCTCCCACCTTCATCTGTATGTGCTTCCCCACTCCCTTCCTCATCTATACATGCTCCTCCCCCTCCCTCCTTCATCTGTATGCTTCTCCTCCACTCCCTCCTCATCTATATGTGCTCCTCCCCGTCCCTCCTTCATCTGAATGTTTCTCCTCCACTCCCTCCTCATCTATATGTGCTCCTCCCCCTCCCTCTTTCATCTGTATGCTTCTCCACCACTCCCTCCTCATCTAAATGTGCTCCTCCCCTCCCTCCTTCATCTGTATGCTTCTCCTCCACTCCCTCCTCATCTATATGTGCTCCTCCCTCCTTCATCTGTGTGGGCTCTCCCACTCCTTTCCTCATTTTAATGTGCTCCTTCCACTCCCTCCTTCATCTGTATGCTTCTCCACTCCCTCCCTCATCTATATGTGCTCCACCCCCTCCCTCCTTCATCTGTATGTGCTTCCCCACTCCCTTCCTCATCTATATGTGCTCCTCCCCGTCCCTCCTTCATCTGTATGTGCTTCCCCACTCCCTTCCTCATCTACATGTGCTCCTCCCCCTCCCTCCTTCATCTGTATGCTTCTCCTCCACTCCCTCCTCATCTATATGTGCTCCTCCCCGTCCCTCCTTCATCTGTATGTGCTTCCCCACTCCCTACTAATCTATATGTGCTCCTCCCCCTCCCACCTTCATCTGTATGGGCTCCCCCTCTCCCTTCCTCATCTATATGTGCTCCTCCCCCTCCATCCTTCATCTGTATGTGCTTCCCCACTCCCTTCCTCATCTATTTGTGCTCCTCCCCATCCCTCATTCATCTGTATGTGCTTCCCCACTCCCTTCCTCATCTATATGTGCTACTCCCCCTCCCTTCTTCATCTGTATGCTTCTCCACTCCCTCCCTCATCTATATGTGCTCCTCCACCTCCCTCCTTCATCTGTATGCTTCTCCTCCACTCCCTCCTCATCTATATGTGCTCCTCCCCTCCCTCCTTCATCTGTATTCTTCTCCTCCACTCCCTCCTCTTCTATTTGTGCTCCTCCCTCCTTCATCTTCATGTGCTTCCCTACTCCTTTCCTCATCTATATGTGTTCCTCCCTCTCACTCCTTCATCTGTATGCTTCTCCACTCCCTCCCTCATCTACATGTGCTCCTCCGCCTCCCTCCTTCATCTATATTTGCTTCACCACTCCCTCCTCATCTATATGTGCTCCTCCCCCTCCGTCCTTCATCTGTATGCTTCTCCTCCACTCCCTCCTCATCTATATGTGCTACCACCCCTCCCCCCATCTGTATGGGCTCCCCATCTCCCTCCATCTATATGTGCTCCTCCCCCTCCCTAATTCATCTGTATGCTTCTCCACTCCCTTCCTCATCTATATGTGCTCCTCCCCCTCCCTCCTTCATCTGTATGTGCTTGCCCACTCCTTTCCTCATCTATATGTGCTCCTCCCACTCCCTCCTTCATCAGTATGTGCTGCCCCACTCCCTTCCTCATCTATATGTGCTCCTCCCCCTCCCTCCTTCATCTGTATGCATCTCCTCCACTCCCTCCTCATCTATATGTGCTCCTCCCCTCCCTCCTTCATCTGTATACTTCTCCTCCACTCCCTCCTCCTCTATGTGTGCTCCTCCTCCTCCCTCCTTCATCTTTATGTGCTTCCCCACTCCTTTCCTCATCTATATGTGCTCCTCCCTCTCCCTCCTTCATCTGTATGCTTCTGCACTCCCTCCCTCATCTATATGTGCTCCTCCCCCTCCCTCCTTCATCTATATGTGCTTCCCCACTCCCTCCTCATCTATATGTGCTACTCCCCCTCCCTCCATCTGTATGGGCTCCCCAACTCCCTCCATCTATATGTGCTCCTCCCCCTCCCTAATTCATCTGTATGCTTCTCCACTCCGTTCCTCATCTATATGTGTTCCTCCCCCTCCCTCCTTCATCTGTATGTGCTTGCCCACTCCTTTCCTCATCTACATGTGCTCTTCCCCCTCCCTCCTTCATCAGTATGTGCTGCCCCACTCCCTTCCTCATCTATATGTGCGCCTCCCCCTCCTTCATCTGTATGGGCTCCACCATTCCCTCCTCATCTATATGTGCTCCTCCCCCTCCCTCCTTCATCTGTATGTGCTTCCCCACTCCCTTCCTCATCTATATGTGCTCCTCCCCGTCCCTCCTTCATCTGTATGTGCTTCCCCACTCCCTTCCTCATCTACATGTGCTCCTCCCCCTCCCTCCTTCATCTGTATGCTTCTCCTCCACTCCCTCCTCATCTATATGTGCTCCTCCCCATCCCTCCTTCATCTGAATGTTTCTCCTCCACTCCCTCCTCATCTATATGTGCTCCTCCCCCTCCCTTCTTCATCTGTATGGGCTCCCCCACTCCCTTCCTCATCTATATGTGCTCCTCCCCATCTATCCTTCATCTGTATGTGCTTCCCCTCTCCCTTCCTCATCTATATGTGCTCTTCCCCCTGCCTCCTTCATCTTTATGTGCTTCCCCACTCCCTTCATTATCTATATGTGCTTCTCCCCCTCCCTTCTTCATCTGTATGCTTCTCCACTCCTTTCCTCATCTATATGTGCTCCTCCCTCTCACTCCTTCATCTGTATGCTTCTCCACTCCCTCCCTCATCTATATGTGCTCCTCCCCCTCCCTCCTTCATCTGTATTCTTCTCCTCCACTCCCTCCTATTCTATTTGTGCTCCTCCCCCTCCCTCCTTCATCTTTATGTGCTTCCCCACTCCTTTCCTCATCTATATGTGCTCCTCCCTCTCACTCCTTCATCTGTATGCTTCTCCACTCCCTCCCTCATCTATATGTGCTCCTCCCCCTCCCTCCTTCATCTATATGTGCTTCCCCACTCCCTCCTCATCTATATGTGCTCCTCCCCCTCCGTCCTTCATCTGTATGCTTCTCCTCCACTCCCTCCTCATCTACAAGTGCTACTCCCCCTCCCCCCATCTGTATGGGTTCCCCAACTCCCTCCATCTATATGTGCTCCTCCCCCTCCCTAATTCATCTGTATGCTTCTCCACTCCCTTCCTCATCTATATGTGCTCCTCCCCCTCCCTCCTTCATCTGTATGTGCTTGCCCACTCCTTTCCTCATCTATATGTGCTCCTCCCCCTCCCTACTTCATCAGTATGTGCTGCCGCACTCCCTTCCTCATCTATATGTGCTCCTCCCCCTCCCTCCTTCATCTGTATGCTTCTCCTCCACCGCATCCTCATCTATATGTGCTCCTCCCCATTCCTCCTTCATCTGAATGCTTCTCCTCCACTCCCTCCTCATCTATATGTGCTCCTCCCCCTCCCTCCTTCATCTGTATGTGCTTGCCCACTCCCTTCCTCATCTATATGTGCTCCTCCCCCTCCTTCATCTGTATGTGCTTCTCCACTCCCTTCCTCATCTATATGTGCTCCTCCCCCTCCCTCCTTCATCTGTATGTGCTGCCCCACTCCCTCCTCATCTATATGTGCTCCTCACCCTCCCTCCTTCATCTGTATGTGCTTCCCCACTCCCTTCCTCATCTATATGTGCTCCTCCCCCTCCCTCTTTCATCTGTATGCTTCTCCTCCACTCCCTCCCTCATCTATATGTGCGCCTCCCCCTCCTTCATCTGTATGAACTCCCCAACTCCCTCCCTCATCTATATGTGCGCCTCCCCCTCCTTCATCTGTATGGGCTCCCCCATTCCCTCCTCATCTATATGTGCTCCTCCCCCTCCCTCCTTCATCTGTATGTGCTTCCCCACTCCCTTCCTCATCTATATGTGCTCCTACCCCTCCCTCCTTCATCTGTATGTGCTTCCCCACTCCCTTCCTCATCTATACATGCTCCTCCCCCTCCCTCCTTCATCTGTATGCTTCTCCTCCACTCCCTCCTCATCTATATGTGCTCCTCCCCGTCCCTCCTTCATCTGAATGTTTCTCCTCCACTCCCTCCTCATCTATATGTGCTCCTCCCCCTCCCTCTTTCATCTGTATGCTTCTCCACCACTCCCTCCTCATCTATATGTGCTCCTACCCTCCCTCCTTCATCTGTATGCTTCTCCTCCACTCCCTCCTCATCTATATGTGCTCCTCCCCCTCCCTCCTTCATCTGTGTGGGCTCTCCCACTCTTTTCCTCATCTATATGTGCTCCTTCCTCTCCCTCCTTCATCTGTATGCTTCTCCACTCCCTCCCTCATCTATATGTGCTCCTCCCCCTCCCTCCTTCATCTGTATGTGCTTCCCCACTCCCTTCCTCATCTATATGTGCTCCTCCCCGTCCCTCCTTCATCTGTATGTGCTTCCCCACTCCCTTCCTCATCTACATGTGCTCCTCCCCCTCCCTCCTTCATCTGTATGCTTCTCCTCCACTCCCTCCTCATCTATATGTGCTCCTCCCCGTCCCTCCTTCATCTGAATGTTTCTCCTCCACTCCCTCCTCATCTATATGTGCTCCTCCCCCTCCCTTCTTCATCTGTATGTGCTCCCCCACTCCCTTCCTCATCTATATGTGCTCCTCCCCATCTATCCTTCATCTGTATGTGCTTCCCCACTCCCTTCCTCATCTATATGTGCTCCTCCCCCTCCCTCCTTCATCTGTATGTGCTTCTCCACTCCCTTCCTCATCTATATGTGCTCCTCCACCTCCCTTCTTCATCTGTATGCTTCTCCACTCCCTCCCTCATCTATATGTGCTCCTCCCCCCTCCCTCCATCATCTGTATGCTTCTCCACCACTCCCTCCTCATCTATATGTGCTCCTCCCCTCCCTCCTTCATCTGTATGTGTTTCCCCACTCCCTGCTCATCTATATGTGCTCCTCCCCCTCCCTCCTTCATCTGTATGGGCTCCCCCACTCCCTTCCTCATCTATATGTGCTCCTCCCCCTCCATCCTTCATCTGTATGTGCTTCCCCACTCCCTTCCTCATCTATTTGTGCTCCTCCCCCTCCCTCCTTCATCTGTATGTGCTTCCCCACTCCCTTCCTCATCTATATGTGCTACTCCCCCTCCCTTCTTCATCTGTATGCTTCTCCACTCCCTCCCTCATCTATATGTGCTCCTCCCCCTCCCTCCTTCATCTGTATGCTTCTCCTCCACTACCTCCTCATCTATATGTGCTCCTCCCCTCCCTCCTTCATCTGTATGCTTCTCCTCCACTCCCTCCTCTTCTATGTGTGCTCCTCCCCCCCCTCCTTCATCTGTATGTGCTTCCCCACTCCCTTCCTCATCTATATGTGCTCCTCCCCCCTCCCTCCTTCATCTGTATGCTTCTCCTCCACTCCCTCCTCATCTATATGTGCTCCTCCCCATCCCTCCTTCTTCTGAATGCTTAACCTCCACTCCCTCCTCATCTATGTGTGCTCCTCCCCCTCCCTCCTTCATCTGTATGTGCTTCCCCACTCCCTTCCTCATCTATATGTGCTCCTCCCCCTCCCTCCTTCATCTGTATGCTTCTCCTCCACTCCCTCCTCATCTATATGTGCTCCTCCCCATCCCTCCTTCTTCTGAATGCTTCTCCTCCACTCCCTCCTCATCTATGTGTGCTCCTCCCCCTCCCTCCTTCATCTGTATGTGCTTGCCCACTCCCTTCCTCATCTATATGTGCTCCTCCCCCTCCTTCATCTGTATGTGCTTCCCCACTCCCTTCCTCATATATATGTGCTCCTCCCCCTCCCTCCTTCATCTGTATGTGCTTCCCCACTCCCTCCTCATCTATATGTGCTCCTCCCCCTCCCTTCTTCATCTATATGTGCTTCCCCACTCCCTTCCTCATCTATATGTGCTCCTCCCCCTCCCTCTTTCATCTGTATGCTTCTCCTCCACTCCCTCCCTCATCTATATGTGCGCCTCCCCCTCCTTCATCTGTATGAACTCCCCAACTCCCTCCCTCTTCTATATGTGCGCCTCCCCCTCCTTCATCTGTATGGGCTCCCCCATTCCCTCCTCATCTATATGTGCTCCTCCCCCTCCCTCCTTCATCTCTATGTGCTTCCCCACTCCCTTCCTCATCTATATGTGCTCCTACCCCTCCCTCCTTCATCTGTATGTGCTTCCCCACTCCCTTCCTCATCTATACATGCTCCTCCCCCTCCCTCCTTCATCTGTATGCTTCTCCTCAACTCCCTCCGCATCTATATGTGCTCCTCCCCATCCCTCCTTCATCTGAATGTTTCTCCTCCACTCCCTCCTCATCTATATGTGCTCCTCCCCCTCCCTCTTTCATCTGTATGCTTCTCCACCACTCCCTTCTCATCTATATGTGCTCCTCCCCTCCCTCCTTCATCTATATGCTTCTCCTCCACTCCCTCCTCATCTATATGTGCTCCTCCCCCTCCCTCCTTCATCTGTGTGGGCTTTCCCACTCTTTTCCTCATCTATATGTGCTCCTTCCTCTCCCTCCTTCATCTGTATGCATCTCCACTCCCTCCCTCATCTATATGTGCTCCTCCCCCTCCCTCCTTCATCTGTATGTGCTTCCCCACTCCCTTCCTCATCTATATGTGCTCCTCCCCGTCCCTCCTTCATCTGTATGTGCTTCCCCACTCCCTTCCTCGTCTACATGTGCTCCTCCCCTTCCCTCCTTCATCTGTATGCTTCTCCTCCACTCCCTCCTCATCTTTATGTGCTTCTCCCCCTCCCTCCTTCATCTGAATGTTTCTCCTCCACTCCCTCCTCATCTATATGTGCTCCTCCCCTTTCCCTTCTTCATCTGTATGGGCTCCCCCACTCCCTTCCTCATCTATATGTCCTCCTCCCCATCTATCCTTCATCTGTATGTGCTTCCCCACTCCCTTCCTCATCTATATGTGCTCCTCCCCCTCCCTCCTTCATCTGTATGTGCTTCCCCACTCCCTTCCTCATCTATATGTGCTCCTCCCCCTCCCTACTTCATCTGTATGTGCTTCTCCACTCCCTTCCTCATCTATATGTGCTCCTCCACCTCCCTTCTTCATCTGTATGCTTCTCCACTCCCTCCCTCATCTATATGTGCTCCTCCCCCTCCCTCCATCATCTGTATGCTTCTCCACCACTCCCTCCTCATCTATATGTGCTCCTCCCCTCCCTCCTTCATCTGTATGTGTTTCCCCACTCCCTCCTCATCTATATGTGCTCCTCCCCCTCCCTCCTTCATCTGTATGGGCTCCCCCACTCCCTTCCTCATCTATATGTGCTCCTCCCCCTCCATCCTTCATCTGTATGTGCTTCCCCACTCCCTTCATCATCTATTTGTGCTCCTCCCCCTCCCTCCTTCATCTGTATGTGCTTTCCCACTCCCTTCCTCATCTATATGTGCTACTCCCCCTCCCTTCTTCATCTGTATGCTTCTCCACTCCCTCCCTCATCTATATGTGCTCCTCCCCCTCCCTCCTTCATCTGTATGCTTCTCCTCCACTCCCTCCTCATCTATATGTGCTCCTCCCCATCCCTCCTTCTTCTGAATGCTTCTCCTCCACTCCCTCCTCATCTATGTGTGCTCCTCCCCCTCCCTCCTTCATCTGTATGTGCTTGCCCACTCCCTTCCTCATCTATATGTGCTCCTCCCCCTCCATCCTTCATCTGTATGTGCTTCCCCACTCCCTTCCTCATCTATATGTGCTCCTCCCCCTCCCTACTTCATCTGTATGTGCTTCCCCACTCCCTCCTCATCTATATGTGCTCCTCCCCCTCCCTTCTTCATCTGTATGTGCTTCCCCACTCCCTTCCTCATCTATATGTGCTCCTCCCCCTCCCTCTTTCATATTTATGCTTCTCCTCCACTCCCTCCCTCATCTATATGTGCGCCTCCCCCTCCTTTATCTGTATGAACTCCCCAACTCCCTCCCTCTTCTATATGTGCGCCTCCCCATCCTTCATCTGTATGGGCTCCCCCATTCCCTCCTCATCTATATGTGCTCCTCCCCCTCCCTCCTTCATCTGTATGTGCTTCCCCACTCCCTTCCTCATCTATATGTGCTCCTACCCCTCCCTCCTTCATCTGTATGTGCTTCCCCACTCCCTTCCTCATCTATACATGCTCCTCCCCCTCCCTCCTTCATCTGTATGCTTCTCCTCCACTCCCTCCTCATCTATATGTGCTCCTCCCCGTCCCTCCTTCATCTGAATGTTTCTCCTCCACTCCCTCCTCATCTATATGTGCTCCTCCCCCTCCCTCTTTCATCTGTATGCTTCTCCACCACTCCCTTCTCATCTATATGTGCTCCTCCCCTCCCTCCTTCATCTATATGCTTCTCCTCCACTCCCTCCTCATCTATATGTGCTCCTCCCCCTCCCTCCTTCATCTGTGTGGGCTTTCCCACTCTTTTCCTCATCTATATGTGCTCCTTCCTCTCCCTCCTTCATCTGTATGCATCTCCACTCCCTCCCTCATCTATATGTGCTCCTCCCCCTCCCTCCTTCATCTGTATGTGCTTCCCCACTCCCTTCCTCATCTATATGTGCTCCTCCCCGTCCCTCCTTCATCTGTATGTGCTTCCCCACTCCCTTCCTCGTCTACATGTGCTCCTCCCCTTCCCTCCTTCATCTGTATGCTTCTCCTCCACTCCCTCCTCATCTATATGGGCTCCCCCCCTCCCTCCTTCATCTGTATGCTTCTCCTCCACTCCCTCCTCTTCTATGTGTGCTCCTCCCCCTCCCTCCTTCATCTGTATGTGCTTCCCCACTACCTTCCTCATCTATATGTGCTCCTCCCCCTCCTTCATCTGTATGTGCTTCCCCACTCCCTTCCTCATCTATATGTGCTCCTCCCCCTCCCTCCTTCATCTGTATGTGCTTCCCCACTCCCTCCTCATCTATATGTGCTCCTCCCCCTCCCTCCTTCATCTGTATGTGCTCCCCCACTCCCTTCCTCATCTATATGTGCTCCTCCCCTTCCATCCTTCATCTGTATGTGCTTCCCCACTCCCTTCCTCATCTATTTGTGCTCCTCCCCCTCCCTCCTTTCATCTGTATGTGCTTCCCCACTCCCTTCCTCATCTATATGGGCTCCCCCCCTCCCTCCTTCATCTGTATGCTTCTCCTCCACTCCCTCCTCTTCTATGTGTGCTCCTCCCCCTCCCTCCTTCATCTGTATGTGCTTCCCCACTACCTTCCTCATCTATATGTGCTCCTCCCCCTCCTTCATCTGTATGTGCTTCCCCACTCCCTTCCTCATCTATATGTGCTCCTCCCCCTCCCTCCTTCATCTGTATGTGCTTCCCCACTCCCTCCTCATCTATATGTGCTCCTCCCCCTCCCTCCTTCATCTGTATGTGCTCCCCCACTCCCTTCCTCATCTATATGTGCTCCTCCCCTTCCATCCTTCATCTGTATGTGCTTCCCCACTCCCTTCCTCATCTATTTGTGCTCCTCCCCCTCCCTCCTTTCATCTGTATGTGCTTCCCCACTCCCTTCCTCATCTATATGTGCTACTCCCCCTCCCTTCTTCATCTGTATGCTTCTCCACTCCCTCCCTCATCTATATGTGCTCCACCCCCTCCCTCCTTCATCTGTATGCTTCTCCTCCACTCCCTCCTCATCTATATGGGCTCCTCCCCTCCCTCCTTCATCTGTATGCTTCTCCTCCACTCCCTCCTCATCTATATGTGCTCCTCCCCCTCCCTCCTTTATCTGTATGTGCTTCCCCACTCCCTTCCTCATCTATATGTGCTACTCCCCCTCCCTTCTTCATCTGTATGCTTCTCCACTCCCTCCCTCATCTATATGTGCTCCTCCCCCTCCCTCCTTTATCTGTATGCTTCTCCTCCACTCCCTCCTCATCTATATGTGCTCCTCCCCATCCCTCCTTCTTCTGAATGCTTCTTCTCCAATCCCTCCTCATCTATGTGTGCTCCTCCCCCTCCCTCCTTCATCTGTATGTGCTTGCCCACTCCCTTCCTCATCTATATGTGCTCCTCCCCCTCCATCCTTCATCTGTATGTGCTTCCCCACTCCCTTCCTCATCTATATGTGCTCCTCCCCCTCCCTCCTTCATCTGTATGTGCTTCCCCACTCCCTCCTCATCTATATGTGCTCCTCCCCCTCCCTTCTTCATCTGTATGTGCTTCCCCACTCCCTTCCTCATCTATATGTGCTCCTCCCCCTCCCTCTTTCATCTGTATGCTTCTCCTCCACTCCCTCCCTCATCTATATGTGCTCCTCCCCCTCCCTCCTTCATCTGTATGTGCTTCCCCACTCCCTTCCTCATCTATATGTGCTCCTACCCCTCCCTCCTTCATCTGTATGTGCTTCCCCACTCCCTTCCTCATCTATACATGCTCCTCCCCCTCCCTCCTTCATCTGTATGCTTCTCCTCCACTCCCTCCTCATCTATATGTGCTCCTCCCCGTCCCTCCTTCATCTGAATGTTTCTCCTCCACTCCCTCCTCATCTATATGTGCTCCTCCCCCTCCCTCTTTCATCTGTATGCTTCTCCACCACTCCCTTCTCATCTATATGTGCTCCTCCCCTCCCTCCTTCATCTATATGCTTCTCCTCCACTCCCTCCTCATCTATATGTGCTCCTCCCCCTCCCTCCTTCATCTGTGTGGGCTTTCCCACTCTTTTCCTCATCTATATGTGCTCCTTCCTCTCCCTCCTTCATCTGTATGCATCTCCACTCCCTCCCTCATCTATATGTGCTCCTCCCCCTCCCTCCTTCATCTGTATGTGCTTCCCCACTCCCTTCCTCATCTATATGTGCTCCTCCCCGTCCCTCCTTCATCTGTATGTGCTTCCCCACTCCCTTCCTCGTCTACATGTGCTCCTCCCCTTCCCTCCTTCATCTGTATGCTTCTCCTCCACTCCCTCCTCATCTATATGGGCTCCCCCCCTCCCTCCTTCATCTGTATGCTTCTCCTCCACTCCCTCCTCTTCTATGTGTGCTCCTCCCCCTCCCTCCTTCATCTGTATGTGCTTCCCCACTACCTTCCTCATCTATATGTGCTCCTCCCCCTCCTTCATCTGTATGTGCTTCCCCACTCCCTTCCTCATCTATATGTGCTCCTCCCCCTCCCTCCTTCATCTGTATGTGCTTCCCCACTCCCTCCTCATCTATATGTGCTCCTCCCCCTCCCTCCTTCATCTGTATGTGCTCCCCCACTCCCTTCCTCATCTATATGTGCTCCTCCCCTTCCATCCTTCATCTGTATGTGCTTCCCCACTCCCTTCCTCATCTATTTGTGCTCCTCCCCCTCCCTCCTTTCATCTGTATGTGCTTCCCCACTCCCTTCCTCATCTATATGGGCTCCCCCCCTCCCTCCTTCATCTGTATGCTTCTCCTCCACTCCCTCCTCTTCTATGTGTGCTCCTCCCCCTCCCTCCTTCATCTGTATGTGCTTCCCCACTACCTTCCTCATCTATATGTGCTCCTCCCCCTCCTTCATCTGTATGTGCTTCCCCACTCCCTTCCTCATCTATATGTGCTCCTCCCCCTCCCTCCTTCATCTGTATGTGCTTCCCCACTCCCTCCTCATCTATATGTGCTCCTCCCCCTCCCTCCTTCATCTGTATGTGCTCCCCCACTCCCTTCCTCATCTATATGTGCTCCTCCCCTTCCATCCTTCATCTGTATGTGCTTCCCCACTCCCTTCCTCATCTATTTGTGCTCCTCCCCCTCCCTCCTTTCATCTGTATGTGCTTCCCCACTCCCTTCCTCATCTATATGTGCTACTCCCCCTCCCTTCTTCATCTGTATGCTTCTCCACTCCCTCCCTCATCTATATGTGCTCCACCCCCTCCCTCCTTCATCTGTATGCTTCTCCTCCACTCCCTCCTCATCTATATGGGCTCCTCCCCTCCCTCCTTCATCTGTATGCTTCTCCTCCACTCCCTCCTCATCTATATGTGCTCCTCCCCCTCCCTCCTTTATCTGTATGTGCTTCCCCACTCCCTTCCTCATCTATATGTGCTACTCCCCCTCCCTTCTTCATCTGTATGCTTCTCCACTCCCTCCCTCATCTATATGTGCTCCTCCCCCTCCCTCCTTTATCTGTATGCTTCTCCTCCACTCCCTCCTCATCTATATGTGCTCCTCCCCATCCCTCCTTCTTCTGAATGCTTCTTCTCCACTCCCTCCTCATCTATGTGTGCTCCTCCCCCTCCCTCCTTCATCTGTATGTGCTTGCCCACTCCCTTCCTCATCTATATGTGCTCCTCCCCCTCCATCCTTCATCTGTATGTGCTTCCCCACTCCCTTCCTCATCTATATGTGCTCCTCCCCCTCCCTCCTTCATCTGTATGTGCTTCCCCACTCCCTCCTCATCTATATGTGCTCCTCCCCCTCCCTTCTTCATCTGTATGTGCTTCCCCACTCCCTTCCTCATCTATATGTGCTCCTCCCCCTCCCTCTTTCATCTGTATGCTTCTCCTCCACTCCCTCCCTCATCTATATGTGCGCCTCCCCCTCCTTTATCTGTATGAACTCCCCAACTCCCTCCCTCTTCTATATGTGCGCCTCCCCATCCTTCATCTGTATGGGCTCCCCCATTCCCTCCTCATCTATATGTGCTCCTCCCCCTCCCTCCTTCATCTGTATGTGCTTCCCCACTCCCTTCCTCATCTATATGTGCTCCTACCCCTCCCTCCTTCATCTGTATGTGCTTCCCCACTCCCTTCCTCATCTATACATGCTCCTCCCCCTCCCTCCTTCATCTGTATGCTTCTCCTCCACTCCCTCCTCATCTATATGTGCTCCTCCCCGTCCCTCCTTCATCTGAATGTTTCTCCTCCACTCCCTCCTCATCTATATGTGCTCCTCCCCCTCCCTCTTCCATCTGTATGCTTCTCCACCACTCCCTTCTCATCTATATGTGCTCCTCCCCTCCCTCCTTCATCTATATGCTTCTCCTCCACTCCCTCCTCATCTATATGTACTCCTCCCCCTCCCTCCTTCATCTGTATGTGCTTCCCCACTCCCTTCCTCATCTATATGTGCTCCTCCCCGTCCCTCCTTCATCTTTATGTGCTTCCCCACTCCCTTCCTCGTCTACATGTGCTCCTCCCCTTCCCTCCTTCATCTGTATGCTTCTCCTCCACTCCCTCCTCATCTATATGGGCTCCCCCCCTCCCTCCTTCATCTGTATGCTTCTCCTCCACTCCCTCCTCTTCTATGTGTGCTCCTCCCCCTCCCTCCTTCATCTGTATGTGCTTCCCCACTACCTTCCTCATCTATATGTGCTCCTCCCCCTCCTTCATCTGTATGTGCTTCCCCACTCCCTTCCTCATCTATATGTGCTCCTCCCCCTCCCTCCTTCATCTGTATGTGCTTCCCCACTCCCTCCTCATCTATATGTGCTCCTCCCCCTCCCTCCTTCATCTGTATGTGCTCCCCCACTCCCTTCCTCATCTATATGTGCTCCTCCCCTTCCATCCTTCATCTGTATGTGCTTCCCCACTCCCTTCCTCATCTATTTGTGCTCCTCCCCCTCCCTCCTTTCATCTGTATGTGCTTCCCCACTCCCTTCCTCATCTATATGTGCTACTCCCCCTCCCTTCTTCATCTGTATGCTTCTCCACTCCCTCCCTCATCTATATGTGCTCCACCCCCTCCCTCCTTCATCTGTATGCTTCTCCTCCACTCCCTCCTCATCTATATGGGCTCCTCCCCTCCCTCCTTCATCTGTATGCTTCTCCTCCACTCCCTCCTCTTCTATGTGTGCTCCTCCCCCTCCCTCCTTCATCTGTATGTGCTTCCCCACTACCTTCCTCATCTATATGTGCTCCTCCCCCTCCTTCATCTGTATGTGCTTCCCCACTCCCTTCCTCATCTATATGTGCTCCTCCCCCTCCCTCCTTCATCTGTATGTGCTTCCCCACTCCCTCCTCATCTATATGTGCTCCTCCCCCTCCCTCCTTCATCTGTATGTGCTTCCCCTCTCCCATCCTCATCTATATGTGCTCCTCCCCCTCCCTCTTTCATCTGTATGCTTCTCCTCCACTCCCTCCACATCTATATGTGCTCCTCCCCGTCCCTCCTTCATCTGAATGTTTCTCCTCCACTCCCTCCTCATCTATATGTGCTCCTCCCCCTCCCTCTTTCATCTGTATGCTTCTCCACCACTCCCTCCTCATCTATATGTGCTCCTCCCCTCCCTCCTTCATGTGTATGCTTCTCCTCCACTCCCTCCTCATCTATATGTGCTCCTCCCTCCTTCATCTGTGTGGGCTCTCCCACTCCTTTCCTCATCTATATGTGCTCCTTCCTCTCCCTCCTTCATCTGTATGCTTCTCCACTCCCTCCCTCATCTATATGTGCTCCTCCCCCTCCCTCCTTCATCTGTATGTGCTTCCCCACTCCCTTCCTCATCTATATGTGCTCCTCCCCGTCCCTCCTTCATCTGTATGTGCTTCCCCACTCCCTTCCTCATCTACATGTGCTCCTCCCCCTCCGTCCTTCATCTGTATGCTTCTCCTCCACTCCCTCCTCATCTATATGTGCTCCTCCCCGTCCCTCCATCATCTGAATGTTTCTCCTCCACTCCCTCCTCATCTATATGTGCTCCTCCCCCTCCCTTCTTCATCTGTATGGGCTTCCCCACTCCCTCCTCATCTATATGTGCTCCTCCCCCTCCCTCCTTCATCTGTATGGGCTCCCCCACTCCCTTCCTCATCTATATGTGCTCCTCCCCCTCCATCCTTCATCTGTATGTGCTTCCCCACTCCCTTCCTCATCTATTTGTGCTCCTCCCCCTCCCTCCTTCATCTGTATGTGCTTCCCCACTCCCTTCCTCATCTATATGTGCTACTCCCCCTCCATTCTTCATCTGTATGCTTCTCCACTCCCTCCTCATCTATATGTGCTCCTCCCCCTCCTTCCTTCATCTGTATACTTCTCCTCCACTCCCTCCTCATCTATATGTGCTCCTCCCCCTCCCTCCTTTATCTGTATGTGCTTCCCCACTCCCTTCCTCATCTATATGTGCTCCTCCCCCTCCTTCATCTGTATGTGCTTCCCCACTCCCTTCCTCATCTATATGTGCTCCTCCCCCTCCCTCCTTCATCTGTATGTGCTTCCCCACTCCCTTCCTCATTTATATGTGCTCCTCCCCCTCCCTCTTTCATCTGTATGCTTCTCCTCCACTCCCTCCCTCATCTATATGTGCGCCTCCCCCTCCTTCATCTGTATGAACTCCCCAACTCCCTCCCTCATCTATATTTGCGCCTCCCCCTCCTTCATCTGTATGGGCTCCCCCAATCCCTCCTCATCTATATGTGCTCCTCCCCCTCCCTCCTTCATCTGTATGTGCTTCCCCACTCCCTTCCTCATCTATATGTGCTCCTCCCCCTCCCTCCTTCATCTGTATGTGCTTCCCCACTCCCTTCCTCATCTATACGTGCTCCTCCCCCTCCCTCCTTCATCTGTATGCTTCTCCTCCACTCCCTCCTCATCTATATGTGCTCCTCCCCGTCCCTCTTTCATCTGAATGTTTCTCCTCCACTCCCTCCTCATCTATATGTGCTCCTCCCCCTCAGTCTTTCATCTGTATGCTTCTCCACCACTCCCTCCTCATCTATATGTGCTCCTCCCCTCCCTCCTTCATCTGTATGCTTCTACTCCACTCCCTCCTCATCTATATGTGCTCCTCCCCCTCCCTCCTTCATCTGTGTGGGCTCTCCCACTCCTTTCCTCATCTATATGTGCTCCTTCCTCTCCCTCCTTCATCTGTAGGCTTCTCCACTCCCTCCCAAATCTATATGTGCTCCTCCCCCTCCCACCTTCATCTGTATGTGCTTCCCCACTCCCTTCCTCATCTATATGTGCTCCTCCCCGTCCCTCCTTCATCTGTATGTGCTTCCCCACTCCCTTCCTCATCTACATGTGCTCCTCCCCCTCCCTCCTTCATCTGTATGCTTCTCCTCCACTCCCTCCTCATCTATATGTGCTCCTCCCTGTCCCTCCTTCATCTGAATGTTTCTCCTCCACTCCCTCCTCATCTATATGTGCACCTCCCCCTCCCTTCTTCATCTGTATGGGCTCCGCCACTCCCTTCCTCATCTATATGTGCTCCTCCCACTCCCTCCTTCATCTGTATGTGCTTCCCCACTCCCTTCCTCATCTATATGTGCTCCTCCCCCTCTCTCCAGCATCTGTATGCTTCTCTTCCACTCCCTCCCTCATCTATATGTGCGCCTCCCCCTCCTTCATCTGTATGAACTCCCTCCCTCATCTATATGTGCGCCTCCCCCTCCTTCATCTGTATGGGCTCCCCCATTCCCTCCTCATCTAAATGTGCTCCTCCCCCTCCCTCCTTCATCTGTATGTGCTTCCCCACTCCCTTCCTCATCTATATATGCTCCTCCCCGTCCCTCCTTCATCTGTATGTGCTTCCCCACTCCCTTCCTCATCTACATGTGCTCCTCCCCCTCCCTCCTTCATCTGTATGCTTCTCCTCCACTCCCTCCTCATCTATATGTGCTCCTCCCCGTCCCTCCTTCATCTGAATGTTTCTCCTCCACTCCCTCCTCATCTATATGTGCTCGCCCCCCTCCCTTCTTCATCTGTATGGGCTCCCCCACTCCCTTCCTCATCTATATGTGCTCCTCCCCATCTATCCTTCTTCTGTATGTGCTTCCCCACTCCCTTCCTCATCTATATGTGCTCTTCCCCCTCCCTCCTTCATCTGTATGTGCTTCCCCTCTCCCTTCCTCTTCTATATGTGCTACTCCCCCTCCCTTCATCTGTATGCTTCTCCACTCCCGCCCTCATCTATATGTGCTCCTCCACCTCCGTCCTTCATCTGTATGCTTCTCCTCCACTCCCTCCTCATCTATATGTGCTCCTCCCCTCCCTCCTTCATCTGTATTCTTCTCCTCCACTCCCTCCTCTTCTATTTGTGCTCCTCCCCCTCCCTCCTTCATCTTTATGTGCTTCCCCACTCCTTTCCTCATCTATATGTGCTCCTCCCTCTCACTCCATCATCTGTATGCTTTTCCACTCCCTCCCTCATCTATATGTGCTCCTCCCCCTCCCTCCTTCATCTATATGTGCTTCCCCACTCCCTCCTCATCTATATGTGCTCCTCCCCCTCCGTCCTTTATCTGTATGCTTCTCCTCCACTCCCTCCTCATCTACAAGTGCTACTCCCCCTCCCCCCATCTGTATGGGTTCCCCAACTCCCTCCATCTATATGTGCTCCTCCCCCTCCCTAATTCATCTGTATGCTTCTCCACTCCCTTCATCATCTATATGTGCTCCTCCCCCTCCCTCCTTCATCTGTATGTGCTTGCCCACTCCTTTAATCATCTATATGTGCTCCTCCCCCTCCCTCCTTCATCAGTATGTGCTGCCCCACTCCCTTCCTCATCTATATGTGCTCCTCCCTCTCCCTCCTTCATCTGTATGCTTCTCCTCCACTCCCTCCTCATCTATATGTGCTCCTCCCCTTCCCTCCTTCATCTGAATGCTTCTCCTCCACTCCCTCCTCATCTATGTTTGCTCCTCCCCCTCCCTCCTTCATCTGTATGTGCTTGCCCACTCCCTTCCTCAACTATATGTGCTCCTCCCCCTCCTTCATCGGTATGTGCTTCTCCACTCCCTTCCTCATCTATATGTGCTCCTCCCCCTCCTTCCTTCATCTGTATGTGCTTCCCCACTCCCTCCTCATCTATATGTGCTCCTCCCCCTCCCTCCTTAATCTGTATGTGCTTCCCCACTCCCTTCCTCATCTATATGTGCTCCTCCCCCTCCCTCTTTCATCTGTATGCTTCTCCTCCACTCCCTCCCTCATCTATATGTGCTCCTCCCCCTCCCTCCTTCATCTGTATGTGCTTCCCCACTCCCTTCCTCATCTATATGTGCTCCTCCCCATCCCTCCTTCATCTGTATGTGCTTCCCCACTCCCTTCCTTGTCTACATGTGCTCCTCCCCCTCCCTCCTTCATCTGTAAGCTTCTCCTCCACTCCCTCCTCATCTATATGTGCTCCTCCCCGTCCCTCCTTCATCTGAATGTTTCTCCTCCACTCCCTCCTCATCTATATGTGCTCCTCCCCCTCCCTTCTTCATCTGTATGGGCTCCCCCACTCCCTTCCTCATCTATATGTGCTCCTCCCCATCTATCCTTCATCTGAATGTGCTTCCCCACTCCCTTCCTCATCTATATGTGCTCCTCCCCCTCCCTCCTTCATCTGTTTGTGCTTCCCCACTCCCTTTCTCATCTATATGTGCTCCTCCCCCTCCCTTCTTCATCTGTATGCTTCTCCTCTCCCTCCCTCATCTATATGTGCTCCTCCCCCTCCCTCCATCATCTGTATGCTTCTCCACCACTCCCTCCTCATCTATATGTGCTCCTCCCCTCCCTCCTTCTTCTGTATGTGCTTCCCCCCTCCCTCCTCATCTATATATTCTCCTCCCCCTCCCTCCTTCATCTGTATGGGCTCCCCCACTCCCTTCCTCATCTATATGTGCTCCTCCCCCTCCATCCTTCATCTGTATGTGCTTCCCCACTCCCTTCGTCATCTCTTTGTGCTCCTCCCCCTCCCTCCTTCATCTGTTTGTGCTTCCCCACTCCCTTCCTCATCTATATGTGCTCCTCCCCCTCCCTTCTTCATCTGTATGCTTCTCCACTCCCTCCCTCATCTATATGTGCTCCTCCCCCTCCCTCCTTCATCTGTATGTGCTTCCCCTCTCCCATCCTCATCTATATGTGCTCCTCCCCCTCCCTCTTTCATCTGTATGCTTCTCCTCCACTCCCTCCCTCATCTATATGTGCGCCTCCCCCTCCTTCATCTGTATGAACTCCCCAACTCCCTCCTCATCTATATGTGCGCCTCCCCCTCCTTCATCTGTATGGGCTCCCCCGTTCCCGCCTCATCTATATGTGCTCCTCCCCCTCCCTCCTTCATCTGTATGTGCTTCCCCACTCCCTTCCTCATCTATATGTGCTCCTCCCCCTCCCTCCTTCATCTGTATGTGCTTCCCCACTCCCTTCCTCATCTATACATGCTCCGCCCCCTCCCTCCTTCATCTGTATGCTTCTCCTCCACTCCCTCCTCATATGTATGTGCTCCTCCCCGTCCCTCCTTCATCTGAATGTTTCTCCTCCACTCCCTCCTCTTCTATATGTGCTCCTCCCCCTCCCACTTTCATCTGTATGCTTCTCCACCACTCCCTCCTCATCTATATGTGCTCCTCCCCTCCCTCCTTCATCTGTATGCTTCTCCTCCACTCCCTCCTCTTCTATGTGTGCTCCTCCCCCTCCCTCCTTCATCTGTATGTGCTTCCCCACTACCTTCCTCATCTATATGTGCTCCTCCCCCTCCTTCATCTGTATGTGCTTCCCCACTCCCTTCCTCATCTATATGTGCTCCTCCCCCTCCCTCCTTCATCTGTATGTGCTTCCCCACTCCCTCCTCATCTATATGTGCTCCTCCCCCTCCCTCCTTCATCTGTATGTGCTTCCCCTCTCCCATCCTCATCTATCTGTGCTCCTCCCCCTCCCTCTTTCATCTGTATGCTTCTCCTCCACTCCCTCCACATCTATATGTGCTCCTCCCCGTCCCTCCTTCATCTGAATGTTTCTCCTCCACTCCCTCCTCATCTATATGTGCTCCTCCCCCTCCCTTCTTCATCTGTATGGGCTTCCCCACTCCCTCCTCATCTATATGTGCTCCTCCCCCTCCCTCCTTCATCTGTATGGGCTCCCCCACTCCCTTCCTCATCTATATGTGCTCCTCCCCCTCCATCCTTCATCTGTATGTGCTTCCCCACTCCCTTCCTCATCTATATGTGCTCCTCCCTCCTTCATCTGTGTGGGCTCTCCCACTCCTTTCCTCATCTATATGTGCTCCTTCCTCTCCCTCCTTCATCTGTATGCTTCTCCACTCCCTCCCTCATCTAGATGTGCTCCTCCCCCTCCCTCCTTCATCTGTATGTGCTTCCCCACTCCCTTCCTCATCTATATGTGCTCCTCCCCATCCCTCCTTCATCTGTATGTGCTTCCCCACTCCCTTCCTCATCTACATGTGCTCCTCCCCCTCCCTCCTTCATCTGTATGCTTCTCCTCCACTCCCTCCTCATCTATATGTGCTCCTCCCCGTCCCTCCATAATCTGAATGTTTCTCCTCCACTCCCTCCTCATCTATATGTGCTCCTCCCCCTCCCTTCTTCATCTGTATGGGCTTCCCCACTCCCTCCTCATCTATATGTGCTCCTCCCCCTCCCTCCTTCATCTGTATGGGCTCCCCCACTCCCTTCCTCATCTATATGTGCTCCTCCCCCTCCATCCTTCATCTGTATGTGCTTCCCCACTCCCTTCCTCATCTATTTGTGCTCCTCCCCCTCCCTCCTTCATCTGTATGTGCTTCCCCACTCCCTTCCTCATCTATTTGTGCTACTCCCCCTCCATTCTTCATCTGTATGCTTCTCCACTCCCTCCCTCATCTATATGTGCTCCTCCCCCTCCCTCCTTCATCTGTATGCTTCTCCTCCACTCCCTCCTCATCTATATGTGCTCCTCCCCCTCCCTCCTTTATCTGTATGTGCTTCCCCACTCCCTTCCTCATCTATATGTGCTCCTCCCCCTCCTTCATCTGTATGTGCTTCCCCACTCCCTTCCTCATCTATATGTGCTCCTCCCCCTCCCTCCTTCATCTGTATGTGCTTCCCCACTCCCTTCCTAATTTATATGTGCTCCTCCCCCTCCCTCTTTCATCTGTATGCTTCTCCTCCACTCCCTCCCTCATCTATATGTGCGCCTCCCCCTCCTTCATCTGTATGAACTCCCCAACTCCCTCCCTCATCTATATTTGCGCCTCCCCCTCCTTCATCTTTATGGGCTCCCCCAATCCCTCCTCATCTATATGTGCTCCTCCCCCTCCCTCCTTCATCTGTATGTGCTTCCCCACTCCCTTCCTCATCTATATGTGCTATGTGCTCCTCCCCCTCCCTCCTTCATCTGTATGTGCTTCCCCACTCCCTTCCTAATTTATATGTGCTCCTCCCCCTCCCTCTTTCATCTGTATGCTTCTCCTCCACTCCCTCCCTCATCTATATGTGCGCCTCCCCCTCCTTCATCTGTATGAACTCCCCAACTCCCTCCCTCATCTATATTTGCGCCTCCCCCTCCTTCATCTTTATGGGCTCCCCCAATCCCTCCTCATCTATATGTGCTCCTCCCCCTCCCTCCTTCATCTGTATGTGCTTCCCCACTCCCTTCCTCATCTATATGTGCTATGTGCTCCTCCCCCTCCCTCCTTCATCTGTATGTGCTTCCCCACTCCCTTCCTCATCTATTCGTGCTCCTCCCCCTCCCTCCTTCATCTGTATGCTTCTCCTCCACTCCCTCCTCATCTATATGTGCTCCTCCCCGTCCCTCCTTCATCTGAATGTTTCTCCTCCACTCCCTCCTCATCTATATGTGCTCCTCCCCCTCAGTCTTTCATCTGTATGCTTCTCCACCACTCCCTCCTCATCTATATGTGCTCCTCCCCTCCCTCCTTCATCTGTATGCTTCTACTCCACTCCCTCCTCATCTATATGTGCTCCTCCCCCTCCCTCCTTCATCTGTGTGGGCTCTCCCACTCTTTTCCTCATCTATATGTGCTCCTTCCTCTCCCTCCTTCATCTGTATGCTTCTCCACTCCCTCCCAAATCTATATGTGCTCCTCCCCCTCCCTCCTTCATCTGTATGTGCTTCCCCACTCCCTTCCTCATCTATATGTGCTCCTCCCCGTCCCTCCTTCATCTGTATGTGCTTCCCCACTCCCTTCCTCATCTACATGTGCTCCTCTCCCTCCCTCAATCATCTGTATGCTTCTCCTCCACTCCCTCCTCATCTATATGTGCTCCTCCCTGTCCCTCCTTCATCTGAATGTTTCTCCTCCACTCCCTCCTCATCTATATGTGCACCTCCCCCTCCCTTCTTCATCTGTATGGGCTCCCCCACTCCCTTCCTCATCTATATGTGCTCCTCCCACTCCCTCCTTCACCTGTATGTGCTTCCCCACTCCCTTCCTCATCTATATGTGCTCCTCCCCCTCTCTCCAGCATCAGTATGCTTCTCCTCCACTCCCTCCCTCATCTATATGTGCGCCTCCCCCTCCTTCATCTGTATGAACTCCCCAACTCCCTCCCTCATCTATATGTGCGCCTCCCCCTCCTTCATCTGTATGGGCTCCCCCATTCCCTCCTCATCTAAATGTGCTCCTCCCCCTCCCTCCTTCATCTGTATGTGCTTCCCCACTCCCTTCCTCATCTATATATGCTCCTCCCCGTCCCTCCTTCATCTGTATGTGCTTCCCCACTCCCTTCCTCATCTACATGTGCTCCTCCCCCTCCCTCCTTCATCTGTATGCTTCTCCTCCACTCCCTCCTCATCTATATGTGCTCCTCCCCGTCCCTCCTTCATCTGAATGTTTCTCCTCCACTCCCTCCTCATCTATATGTGCTCGCCCCCCTCCCTTCTTCATCTGTATGGGCTCCCCCACTCCCTTCCTCATCTATATGTGCTCCTCCCCATCTATCCTTCTTCTGTATGTGCTTCCCCACTCCCTTCCTCATCTATATGTGCTCTTCCCCCTCCCTCCTTCATCTGTATGTGCTTCCCCACTCCCTTCCTCTTCTATGTGTGCTACTCCCCCTCCCTTCATCTGTATGCTTCTCCACTCCCTCCCTCATCTATATGTGCTCCTCCACCTCCCTCCTTCATCTGTATGCTTCTCCTCCACTCCCTCCTCATCTATATGTGCTCCTCCCCTCCCTCCTTCATCTGTATTCTTCTCCTCCACTCCCTCCTCTTCTATTTGTGCTCCTCCCCCTCCCTCCTTCATCTTTATGTGCTTCCCCACTCCTTTCCTCATCTATATGTGCTCCTCCCTCTCACTCCATCATCTGTATGCTTTTCCACTCCCTCCCTCATCTATATGTGCTCCTCCCCCTCCCTCCTTCATCTATATGTGCTTCCCCACTCCCTCCTCATCTATATGTGCTCCTCCCCCTCCGTCCTTTATCTGTATGCTTCTCCTCCACTCCCTCCTCATCTACAAGTGCTACTCCCCCTCCCCCCATCTGTATGGGTTCCCCAACTCCCTCCATCTATATGTGCTCCTCCCCCTCCCTAATTCATCTGTATGCTTCTCCACTCCCTTCCTCATCTATATGTGCTCCTCCCCCTCCCTCCTTCATCTGTATGTGCTTGCCCACTCCTTTCCTCATCTATATGTGCTCCTCCCCCTCCCTCCTTCATCAGTATGTGCTGCCCCACTCCCTTCCTCATCTATATGTGCTCCTCCCTCTCCCTCCTTCATCTGTACGCTTCTCCTCCACTCCCTCCTCATCTATATGTGCTCCTCCCCATCCCTCCTTCATCTGAATGCTTCTCCTCCACTCCCTCCTCATCTATGTTTGCTCCTCCCCCTCCCTCCTTCATCTGTATGTGCTTGCCCACTCCCTTCCTCATCTATATGTGCTCCTCCCCCTCCTTCATCTGTATGTGCTTCTCCACTCCCTTCCTCATCTATATGTGCTCCTCCCCCTCCTTCCTTCATCTGTATGTGCTTCCCCACTCCCTCCTCATCTATATGTGCTCCTCCCCCTCCCTCCTTCATCTGTATGTGCTTCACCACTCCCTTCCTCATCTATATGTGCTCCTCCCCCTCCCTCTTTCATCTGTATGAACTCCCCAACTCCCTCCCTCATCTATATGTGCACCTCCCCCTCCTTCATCTGTATGGGCTCCCCCATTCCCTCCTTATCTATATGTGCTCCTTCCCCTCCCTCCTTCATCTGTATGTGCTTCCCCACTCCCTTCCTCATCTATATGTGCTCCTACCCCTCCCTCCTTCATCTGTATGTGCTTCCCCACTCCCATCCTCATCTATACATGCTCCTCCCCCTCCCTCCTTCATCTGTATGCTTCTCCTCCACTCCCTCCTCATCTATATGTGCTCCTCCCCGTCCCTCCTTCATCTGAATATTTCTCCTCCACTCCCTTCTCATCTATATGTGCTCCTCCCCCTCCCTCTTTCATCTGTATGCTTCTCCACCACTCCCTCCTCATCTATATGTGCTCCTCCCCTCCCTCCTTCATCTGTATGCTTCTCCTCCACTCCCTCCTCATCTATTTGTGCTCCTCCCCCTCCCTCCTTCATCTGTGTGGGCTCTCCCACTCTTTTCCTCATCTATATGTGCTCCTTCCTCTCCCTCCTTCATCTGTATGCTTCTCCACTCCCTCCCTCATCTATATGTGCTCCTCCCCGTCCCTCCTTCATCTGAATGTTTCTCCTCCACTCCCTCCTCATCTATATGTGCTCCTCCCCCTCCCTTCTTCATCTGTATGGGCTCCCCCACTCCCTTCCTCATCTATATGTGCTCCTCCCCATCTATCCTTCATCTGTATGTGCTTCCCCACTCCCTTCCTCATCTATATGTGCTCCTCCCCCTCCCTCCTTCATCTGTATGTGCTTCCCCACTCCCTTCCTCATCTATATGTGCTCCTCCCCCTCCCATCTTCATCTGTATGCTTCTCCTCTCCCTCCCTCATCTATATGTGCTCCTCCCCCTCCCTCCATCATCTGTATGCTTCTCCACCACTCCCTCCTCATCTACATTTGCTCCTCCCCTCCCTCCTTCTTCTGTATGTGCTTCCCCCCTCCCTCCTCATCTATATATTCTCCTCCCCCTCCCTCCTTCATCTGTATGGGCTCCCCCACTCCCTTCCTCATCTATATGTGTTCCTCCCCCTCCATCCTTCATCTGTATGTGCTTTCCCACTCCCTTCCTCATCTCTTTGTGCTCCTCCCCCTCCCTCCTTCATCTGTATGTGCTTCCCCACTCCCTTCCTCATCTATATGTGCTCCTCCCCCTCCCTTCTTCATCTGTATGCTTCTGCACTCCCTCCCTCATCTATATGTGCTCCTCCCCCTCCCTCCTTCATCTGTATGTGCTTCCCCTCTCCCATCCTCATCTATATGTGCTCCTCCCCCTCCCTCTTTCATCTGTATGCTTCTCCTCCACTCCCTCCCTCATCTATATGTGCGCCTCCCCCTCCTTCATCTGTATGAACTCCCCAACTCCCTCCTCATTTATATGTGCGCCTCCCCCTCCTTCATCTGTATGGGCTCCCCCATTCCCGCCTCATCTATATGTGCTCCTCCCCCTCCCTCCTTCATCTGTATGTGCTTCCCCACTCCCTTCCTCATCTATATGTGCTCCTCCCCCTCCCTCCTTCATCTGTATGTGCTTCCCCACTCCCTTCCTCATCTATACATGCTCCGCCCCCTCCCTCCTTCATCTGTATGCTTCTCCTCCACTCCCTCCTCATATGTATGTGCTCCTCCCCGTCCCTCCTTCATCTGAATGTTTCTCCTCCACTCCCTCCTCTTCTATATGTGCTCCTCCCCTCCCTCCTTCATCTGTATGCTTCTCCTCCACTCCCTCCTCATCTATATGTGCTCCTCCCTCCTTCATCTGTGTGGGCTCTCCCTCTCCTTTCCTCATCTATATGTGCTCCTTCCTCTCCCACCTTCATCTGTATGCTTCTCCACTCCCTCCCTCATCTATATGTGCTCCTCCCCCTCCCTCCTTCATCTGTATGTGCTTCCCCACTCCCTTCCTCATCTATATGTGCTCCTCCCCGTCCCTCCTTCATCTGTATGTGCTTCCCCACTCCCTTCCTCATCTACATGTGCTCCTCCCCCTCCCTCCTTCATCTGTATGCTTCTCCTCCACTCCCTCCTCATCTATATGTGCTCCTCCCCGTCCCTCCTTCATCTGAATGTTTCTCCTCCACTCCCTCCACATCTATATGTGCTCCTCCCCCTCCCTTCTTCATCTGTATGGGCTCCCCCACTCCCTTCCTCATCTATATGTGCTCCTCCCCATCTATCCTTCATCTGTATGTGCTTCCCCACTCCCTTCCTCATCTATATGTGCTCCTCCCCCTCCATCCTTCATCTGTACGTGCTTCCCCACTACCTTCCTCATCTATATGTGCTCCTCCCCCTCCTTCATCTGTATGTGCTTCCCCACTCCCTTCCTCATCTATATGTGCTCCTCCCCCTCCCTCCTTAATCTGTATGTGCTTCCCCACTCCCTCCTCATCTATATGTGCTCCTCCCCCTCCCTCCTTCATCTGTATGTGCTTCCCCTCTCCCATCCTCATCTATCTGTGCTCCTCCCCCTCCCTCTTTCATCTGTATGCTTCTCCTCCACTCCCTCCACATCTATATGTGCTCCTCCCCGTCCCTCCTTCATCTGAATGTTTCTCCTCCACTCCCTCCTCATCTATATGTGCTCCTCCCCCTCCCTCTTTCATCTGTATGCTTCTCCACCACTCCCTCCTCATCTATATGTGCTCCTCCCCTCCCTCCTTCATGTGTATGCTTCTCCTCCACTCCCTCCTCATCTATATGTGCTCCTCCCTCCTTCATCTGTGTGTTCTCTCCCACTCCTTTCCTCATCTATATGTGCTCCTTCCTCTCCCTCCTTCATCTGTATGCTTCTCCACTCCCTCCCTCATCTATATGTGCTCCTCCCCCTCCCTCCTTCATCTGTATGTGCTTCCCCACTCCCTTCCTCATCTATATGTGCTCCTCCCCATCCCTCCTTCATCTGTATGTGCTTCCCCACTCCCTTCCTCATCTACATGTGCTCCTCCCCCTCCCTCCTTCATCTGTATGCTTCTCCTCCACTCCCTCCTCATCTAGATGTGCTCCTCCCCGTCCCTCCATAATCTGAATGTTTCTCCTCCACTCCCTCCTCATCTATATGTGCTCCTCCCCCTCCCTTCTTCATCTGTATGGGCTTCCCCACTCCCTCCTCATCTATATGTGCTCCTCCCCCTCCCTCCTTCATCTGTATGGGCTCCCCCACTCCCTTCCTCATCTATATGTGCTCCTCCCCCTCCATCCTTCATCTGTATGTGCTTCCCCACTCCCTTCCTCATCTATTTGTGCTCCTCCCCCTCCCTCCTTCATCTGTATGTGCTTCCCCACTCCCTTCCTCATCTATTTGTGCTACTCCCCCTCCACTCTTCATCTGTATGCTTCTCCACTCCCTCCCTCATCTATATGTGCTCCTCCCCCTCCCTCCTTCATCTGTATGCTTCTCCTCCACTCCCTCCTCATCTATATGTGCTCCTCCCCCTCCCTCCTTTATCTGTATGTGCTTCCCCACTCCCTTCCTCATCTATATGTGCTCCTCCCCCTCCTTCATCTGTATGTGCTTCCCCACTCCCTTCCTCATCTATATGTGCTCCTCCCCCTCCCTCCTTCATCTGTATGTGCTTCCCCACTCCCTTCATAATTTATATGTGCTCCTCCCCCTCCCTCTTTCATCTGTATGCTTCTCCTCCACTCCCTCCCTCATCTATATGTGCGCCTCCCCCTCCTTCATCTGTATGAACTCCCCAACTCCCTCCCTCATCTATATTTGCGCCTCCCCCTCCTTCATCTTTATGGGCTCCCCCAATCCCTCCTCATCTATATGTGCTCCTCCCCCTCCCTCCTTCATCTGTATGTGCTTCCCCACTCCCTTCCTCATCTATATGTGCTCCTCCCCCTCCCTCCTTCATCTGTATGTGCTTCCCCACTCCCTTCCTCATCTATTCGTGCTCCTCCCCCTCCCTCCTTCATCTGTATGCTTCTCCTCCACTCCCTCCTCATCTATATGTGCTCCTCCCCGTCCCTCCTTCATCTGAATGTTTCTCCTCCACTCCCTCCTCATCTATATGTGCTCCTCCCCCTCAGTCTTTCATCTGTATGCTTCTCCACCACTCCCTCCTCATCTATATGTGCTCCTCCCCTCACTCCTTCATCTGTATGCTTCTACTCCACTCCCTCCTCATCTATATGTGCTCCTCCCCCTCCCTCCTTCATCTGTGTGGGCTCTCCCACTCTTTTCCTCATCTATATGTGCTCCTTCCTCTCCCTCCTTCATCTGTATGCTTCTCCACTCCCTCCCAAATCTATATGTGCTCCTCCCCCTCCCTCCTTCATCTGTATGTGTTTCCCCACTCCCTTCCTCATCTATATGTGCTCCTCCCTGTCCCTCCTTCATCTGTATGTGCTTCCCCACTCCCTTCCTCATCTACATGTGCTCCTCTCCCTCCCTCAATCATCTGTATGCTTCTCCTCCACTCCCTCCTCATCTATATGTGCTCCTCCCTGTCCCTCCTTCATCTGAATGTTTCTCCTCCACTCCCTCCTCATCTATATGTGCACCTCCCCCTCCCTTCTTCATCTGTATGGGCTCCCCCACTCCCTTCCTCATCTATATGTGCTCCTCCCACTCCCTCCTTCACCTGTATGTGCTTCCCCACTCCCTTCCTCATCTATATGTGCTCCTCCCCCTCTCTCCAGCATCAGTATGCTTCTCCTCCACTCCCTCCCTCATCTATATGTGCGCCTCCCCCTCCTTCATCTGTATGAACTCCCCAACTCCCTCCCTCATCTATATGTGCGCCTCCCCCTCCTTCATCTGTATGGGCTCCCCCATTCCCTCCTCATCTAAATGTGCTCCTCCCCCTCCCTCCTTCATCTGTATGTGCTTCCCCACTCCCTTCCTCATCTATATATGCTCCTCCCCGTCCCTCCTTCATCTGTATGTGCTTCCCCACTCCCTTCCTCATCTACATGTGCTCCTCCCCCTCCCTCCTATATCTGTATGCTTCTCCTCCACTCCCTCCTCATCTATATGTGCTCCTCCCCGTCCCTCCTTCATCTGAATGTTTCTCCTCCACTCCCTCCTCATCTATATGTGCTCGCCCCCCTCCCTTGTCCATCTGTATGGGCTCCCCCACTCCCTTCCTCATCTATATGTGCTCCTCCCCATCTATCCTTCTTCTGTATGTGCTTCCCCACTCCCTTCCTCATCTATATGTGCTCTTCCCCCTCCCTCCTTCATCTGTATGTGCTTCCCCACTCCCTTCCTCTTCTATATGTGCTACTCCCCCTCCCTTCATCTGTATGCTTCTCCACTCCCTCCCTCATCTATATGTGCTCCTCCACCTCCCTCCTTCATCTGTATGCTTCTCCTCCACTCCCTCCTCATCTATATGTGCTCCTCCCCTCCCTCCTTCATCTGTATTCTTCTCCTCCACTCCCTCCTCTTCTATTTGTGCTCCTCCCCCTCCCTCCTTCATCTTTATGTGCTTCCCCACTCCTTTCCTCATCTATATGTGCTCCTCCCTCTCACTCCATCATCTGTATGCTTTTCCACTCCCTCCCTCATCTATATGTGCTCCTCCCCCTCCCTCCTTCATCTATATGTGCTTCCCCACTCCCTCCTCATCTATATGTGCTCCTCCCCCTCCGTCCTTTATCTGTATGCTTCTCCTCCACTCCCTCCTCATCTACAAGTGCTACTCCCCCTCCCCCCATCTGTATGGGTTCCCCAACTCCCTCCATCTATATGTGCTCCTCCCCCTCCCTAATTCATCTGTATGCTTCTCCACTCCCTTCCTCATCTATATGTGCTCCTCCCCCTCCCTCCTTCATCTGTATGTGCTTGCCCACTCCTTTCCTCATCTATATGTGCTCCTCCCCCTCCCTCCTTCATCAGTATGTGCTGCCCCACTCCCTTCCTCATCTATATGTGCTCCTCCCTCTCCCTCCTTCATCTGTACGCTTCTCCTCCACTCCCTCCTCATCTATATGTGCTCCTCCCCATCCCTCCTTCATCTGAATGCTTCTCCTCCACTCCCTCCTCATCTATGTTTGCTCCTCCCCCTCCCTCCTTCATCTGTATGTGCTTGCCCACTCCCTTCCTCATCTATATGTGCTCCTCCCCCTCCTTCATCTGTATGTGCTTCCCCACTCCCTCCTCATCTATATGTGCTCCTCCCCCTCCCTCCTTCATCTGTATGTGCTTCCCCACTCCCTTCCTCATCTATATGTGCTCCTCCCCCTCCCTCTTTCATCTGTATGAACTCCCCAACTCCCTCCCTCATCTATATGTGCGCCTCCCCCTCCTTCATCTGTATGGGCTCCCCCATTCCCTCCTTATCTATATGTGCTCCTTCCCCTCCCTCCTTCATCTGTATGTGCTTCCCCACTCCCTTCCTCATCTATATGTGCTCCTACCCCTCCCTCCTTCATCTGTATGTGCTTCCCCACTCCCATCCTCATCTATACATGCTCCTCCCCCTCCCTCCTTCATCTGTATGCTTCTCCTCCACTCCCTCCTCATCTATATGTGCTCCTCCCCGTCCCTCCTTCATCTGAATATTTCTCCTCCACTCCCTTCTCATCTATATGTGCTCCTCCCCCTCCCTCTTTCATCTGTATGCTTCTCCACCACTCCCTCCTCATCTATATGTGCTCCTCCCCTCCCTCCTTCATCTGTATGCTTCTCCTCCACTCCCTCCTCATCTATTTGTGCTCCTCCCCCTCCCTCCTTCATCTGTGTGGGCTCTCCCACTCTTTTCCTCATCTATATGTGCTCCTTCCTCTCCCTCCTTCATCTGTATGCTTCTCCACTCCCTCCCTCATCTATATGTGCTCCTCCCCCTCCCTCCTTCATCTGTATGTGCTTCCCCACTCCCTTCCTCATCTATATGTGCTCCTCCCCGTCCCTCCTTCATCTGTATGTGCTTCCCCACTCCCTTCCTCATCTACATGTGCTCCTCCCCCTCCCTCCTTCATCTGTATGCTTCTCCTCCACTCCCTCCTCATCTATATGTGCTCCTCCCCGTCCCTCCTTCATCTGAATGTTTCTCCTCCACTCCCTCCACATCTATATGTGCTCCTCCCCCTCCCTTCTTCATCTGTATGGGCTCCCCCACTCCCTTCCTCATCTATATGTGCTCCTCCCCATCTATCCTTCATCTGTATGTGCTTCCCCACTCCCTTCCTCATCTATATGTGCTCCTCCCCCTCCATCCTTCATCTGTACGTGCTTCCCCACTCCCTTCTCCATCTATATGTGCTCCTGCCCCTCCCTTCTTCATCTGTATGCTTCTCCACTCCCTCCCTCATCTATTTGTGCTCCTCCCCCTCCCTCCTTCATCTGTATGCTTCTCCACCACTCCCTACTCATCTATATGTGCTCCTACCCCTCCCTCCTTCATCTGTATGGGCTCCCCCACTCCCTTCCTCATCTATATGTGCTCCTCCCCCTCCCTCCTTCATCTGTATGTGCTTCCCCTCTCCCATCCTCATCTATATGTGCTCCTCCCCCTCCCTCTTTCATCTGTATGCTTCTCCTCCACTCCCTCCCTCATCTATATGTGCGCCTCCCCCTCCTTCATCTGTATGGGCTCCCCCATTCCCGCCTCATCTATATGTGCTCCTCCCCCTCCCTCCTTCATCTGTATGTGCTTCCCCACTCCCTTCCTCATCTATATGTGCTCCTCCCCCTCCCTCCTTCATCTGTATGTGCTTCCCCACTCCCTTCCTCATCTATACATGCTCCGCCCCCTCCCTCCTTCATCTGTATGCTTCTCCTCCACTTCCTCCTCAAATATATGTGCTCCTCCCCGTCCCTCCTTCATCTGAATGTTTCTCCTCCTCTCCCTCCTCTTCTATATGTGCTCCTCCCCCTCCCACTTTCATCTGTATGCTTCTCCACCACTCCCTCCTCATCTATATGTGCTCCTCCCCTCCCTCCTTCATCTGTATGCTTCTCCTCCACTCCCTCCTCATCTATATGTGCTCCTCCCTCCTTCATCTGTGTGGGCTCTCCCTCTCCTTTCCTCTTCTATATGTGCTCCTTCCTCTCTCTCCTTCATCTGTATGCTTCTCCACTCCCTCCCTCATCTATATGTGCTCCTCCCCCTCCCTCCTTCATCTGCATGTGCTTCCCCACTCCCTTCCTCATCTATATGTGCTCCTCCCCATCCCTCCTTCATCTGTATGTGCTTCCCCACTCCCTTCCTCATCTACATGTGCTCCTCCCCCTCCCTCCTTCATCTGTATGCTTCTCCTCCACTCCCTCCTCATCTATATGTGCTCCTCCCCGTCCCTCCTTCATCTGAATGTTTCTCCTCCACTCCCTCCACATCTATATGTGCTCCTCCCCCTCCCTTCTTCATCTGTATGGGCTCCCCCACTCCCTTCCTCATCTATATGTGCTCCTCCCCATCTATCCTTCATCTGTATGTGCTTCCCCACTCCCTTCCTCATCTATATGTGCTCCTCCCCCTCCATCCTTCATCTGTACGTGCTTCCCCACTCCCTTCCTCATCTATATGTGCTCCTGCCCCTCCCTTCTTCATCTGTATGCTTCTCCACTCCCTCCCTCATCTATTTGTGCTCCTCCCCCTCCCTCCTTCATCTGTATGCTTCTCCACCACCCCCTCCTCATCTATATGTGCTCCTCCCCCTTCGTCCTTTATCTGTATGCTTCTCCTCCACTCCCTCCTCATCTACAAGTGCTACTCCCCCTCCCCCCATCTGTGTGGGTTCCCCAGCTCCCTCCATCTATATGTGCTCCTCCCCCTCCCTAATTCATCTGTATGCTTCTCCACTCCCTTCATCATCTATATGTGCTCCTCCCCCTCCCTCCTTCATCTGTATGTGCTTGCCCACTCCTTTCCTCATCTATATGTGCTCCTCCCCCTCCCTCCTTCATCAGTATGTGCTGCCCCACTCCCTTCCTCATCTATATGTGCTCCTCCCTCTCCCTCCTTCATCTGTATGCTTCTCCTCCACTCCCTCCTCATCTATATGTGCTCCTCCCCATCCCTCCTTCATCTGAATGCTTCTCCTCCACTCCCTCCTCATCTATGTTTGCTCCTCCCCCTCCCTCCTTCATCTGTATGTGCTTGCCCACTCCCTTCCTCATCTATATGTGCTCCTCCCCCTCCTTCATCTGTATGTGCTTCTCCACTCCCTTCCTCATCTATATGTGCTCCTCCCCCTCCTTCCTTCATCTGTATGTGCTTCCCCACTCCCTCCTCATCTATATGTGCTCCTCCCCCTCCCTCCTTCATCTGTATGTGCTTCCCCACTCCCTTCCTCATCTATATGTGCTCCTCCCCCTCCCTCTTTCATCTGTATGCTTCTCCTCCACTCCCTCCCTCATCTATATGTGCGCCTCCCCCTCCTTCATCTGTATGAACTCCCCAACTCCCTCCCTCATCTATATGTGCGCCTCCCCCTCCTTCATCTGTATGGGCTCCCCCATTCCCTCCTCATCTATATGTGCTCCTCCCCCTCCCTCCTTCATCTGTATGTGCTTTCCCACTCCCTTCCTCATCCATATGTGCTCCTACCCCTCCCTCCTTCATCTGTATGTGCTTCCCCACTCCCTTCCTCATCTATACATGCTCCTCCCCCTCCCTCCTTCATCTGTATGCTTCTCCTCCACTCCCTCCTCATCTATATGTGCTCCTCCCCGTCCCTCCTTCATCTGAATGTTTCTCCTCCACTCCCTTCTCATCTATATGTGCTCCTCCCCCTCCCTCTTTCATCTGTATGCTTCTCCACCACTCCCTCCTCATCTATATGTGCTCCTCCCCTCCCTCCTTCATCTGTATGCTTCTCCTCCACTCCCTCCTCATCTATTTGTGCTCCTCCCCCTCCCTCCTTCATCTGTGTGGGCTCTCCCACTCTTTTCCTCATCTATATGTGCTCCTTCCTCTCCCTCCTTCATCTGTATGCTTCTCCACTCCCTCCCTCATCTATATGTGCTCCTCCCCCTCCCTCCTTCATCTGTATGTGCTTCCCCACTCCCTTCCTAATCTATATGTGCACCTCCCCATCCCTCCTTCATCTGTATGTGCTTCCCCACTCCCTTCCTTGTCTACATGTGCTCCTCCCCCTCCCTCCTTCATCTGTATGCTTCTCCTCCACTCCCTCCTCATCTATATGTGCTCCTCCCCGTCCCTCCTTCATCTGAATGTTTCTCCTCCACTCCCTCCTCATCTATATGTGCTCCTCCCCCTCCCTTCTTCATCTGTATGGGCTCCCCCACTCCCTCCCTCATCTATATGTGCGCCTCCCCCTCCTTCATCTGTATGAACTCCCCAACTCCCTCCTCATCTATATGTGCGCCTCCCCCTCCTTCATCTGTATGGGCTCCCCCATTCCCGCCTCATCTATATGTGCTCCTCCCCCTCCCTCCTTCATCTGTATGTGCTTCCCCACTCCCTTCCTCATCTATATGTGCTCCTCCCCCTCCCTCCTTCATCTGTATGTGCTTCCCCACTCCCTTCCTCATCTATACATGCTCCGCCCCCTCCCTCCTTCATCTGTATGCTTCTCCTCCACTCCCTCCTCATATATATGTGCTCCTCCCCGTCCCTCCTTCATCTGAATGTTTCTCCTCCACTCCCTCCTCTTCTATATGTGCTCCTCCCCCTCCCACTTTCATCTGTATGCTTCTCCACCACTCCCTCCTCATCTATATGTGCTCCTCCCCTCCCTCCTTCATCTGTTTGCTTCTCCTCCACTCCCTCCTCATCTATATGTGCTCCTCCCTCCTTCATCTGTGTGGTCTCTCCCTCTCCTTTCCTCATCTATATGTGCTCCTTCCTCTCCCTCCTTCATCTGTATGCTTCTCCACTCCCTCCCTCATCTATATGTGCTCCTCCCCCTCCCTCCTTCATCTGCATGTGCTTCCCCACTCCCTTCCTCATCTATATTTGCTCCTCCCCGTCCCTCCTTCATCTGTATGTGCTTCCCCACTCCCTTCCTCATCTACATGTGCTCCTCCCCCTCCCTCCTTCATCTGTATGCTTCTCCTCCACTCCCTCCTCATCTATATGTGCTCCTCCCCGTCCCTCCATTATCTGAATGTTTCTCCTCCACTCCCTCCTCATCTATATGTGCTCCTCCCCCTCCCTTCTTCATCTGTATGGGCTTCCCCACTCCCTCCTCATCTATATGTGCTCCTCCCCCTCCCTCCTTCATCTGTATGGGCTCCCCCACTCCCTTCCTCATCTATATGTGCTCCTTCACCTCCATCCTTCATCTGTATGTGCTTCCCCACTCCCTTCCTCATCTATTTGTGCTCCTCCCCCTCCCTCCTTCATCTGTATGTGCTTCCCCACTCCCTTCCTCATCTATTTGTGCTACTCCCCCTCCATTCTTCATCTGTATGCTTCTCCACTCCCTCCCTCATCTATATGTGCTCCTCCCCCTCCCTCCTTCATCTGTATGCTTCTCCTCCACTCCCTCCTCATCTATATGTGCTCCTCCCCCTCCCTCCTTTATCTGTATGTGCTTCCCCACTCCCTTCCTCATCTATATGTGCTCCTCCCCCTCCTTCATCTGTATGTGCTTCGCCACTCCCTTCCTCATCTATATGTGCTCCTCCCCCTCCCTCCTTCATCTGTATGTGCTTCCCCACTCCCTTCCTCATTTATATGTGCTCCTCCCCCTCCCTCTTTCATCTGTATGCTTCTCCTCCACTCCCTCCCTCATCTATATGTGCGCCTCCCCCTCCTTCATCTGTATGAACTCCCCAACTCCCTCCCTCATCTATATTTGCGCCTCCCCCTCCTTCATCTGTATGGGCTCCCCCAATCCCTCCTCATCTATATGTGCTCCTCCCCCTCCCTCCTTCATCTGTATGTGCTTCCCCACTCCCTTCCTCATCTATATGTGCTCATCCCCTCCCTCCTTCATCTGTATGTGCTTCCCCACTCCCTTCCTCATCTATACGTGCTCCTCCCCCTCCCTCCTTCATCTGTATGCTTCTCCTCCACTCCCTCCTCATCTATATGTGCTCCTCCCCGTCCCTCCTTCATCTGAATGTTTCTCCTCCACCCTCCTCATCTATATGTGCTCCTCCCCCTCAGTCTTTCATCTGTATGCTTCTCCACCACTCCCTCCTCATCTATATGTGCTCCTCCCCTCCCTCCTTCATCTGTATGCTTCTACTCCACTCCCTCCTCATCTATATGTGCTCCTCCCCCTCCCTCCTTCATCTGTGTGGGCTCTCCCACTCCTTTCCTCATCTATATGTGCTCCTTCCTCTCCCTCCTTCATCTGTATGCTTCTCCACTCCCTCCCAAATCTATATGTGCTCCTCCCCCTCCCTCCTTCATCTGTATGTGCTTCCCCACTCCCTTCCTCATCTATATGTGCTCCTCCCCGTCCCTCCTTCATCTGTATGTGCTTCCCCACTCCCTTCCTCATCTACGTGTGCTCCTCTCCCTCCCTCCTTCATCTGTATGCTTCTCCTCCACTCCCTCCTCATCTATATGTGCTCCTCCCTGTCCCTCCTTCATCTGAATGTTTCTCCTCCACTCCCTCCTCATCTATATGTGCACCTCCCCCTCCCTTCTTCATCTGTATGGGCTCCCCCACTCCCTTCCTCATCTATATGTGCTCCTCCCACTCCCTCCTTCATCTGTATGTGCTTCCCCACTCCCTTCCTCATCTATATGTGCTCCTCCCCCTCTCTCCAGCATCAGTATGTTTCTCCTCCACTCCCTCCCTCATCTATATGTGCACCTCCCCCTCCTTCATCTGTATGAACTCCCCAACTCCCTCCCTCATCTATATGTGCGCCTCCCCCTCCTTCATCTGTATGGGCTCCCCCATTCCCTCCTCATCTAAATGTGCTCCTCCCCCTCCCTCCTTCATCTGTATGTGCTTCCCCACTCCCTTCCTCATCTATATATGCTCCTCCCCGTCCCTCCTTCATCTGTATGTGCTTCCCCACTCCCTTCCTCATCTACATGTGCTCCTCCCCCTCCCTCCTTCATCTGTATGCTTCTCCTCCACTCCCTCCTCATCTATATGTGCTCCTCCCCGTCCCTCCTTCATCTGAATGTTTCTCCTCCACTCCCTCCTCATCTATATGTGCTCGCCCCCCTCCCTTCTTCATCTGTATGGGCTCCCCCACTCCCTTCCTCATCTATATGTGCTCCTCCCCATCTATCCTTCTTCTGTATGTGCTTCCCCACTCCCTTCCTCATCTATATGTGCTCTTCCCCCTCCCTCCTTCATCTGTATGTGCTTCCCCACTCCCTTCCTCTTCTATATGTGCTACTCCCCCTCCCTTCATCTGTATGCTTCTCCACTCCCTCACTCATCTATATGTGCTCCTCCACCTCCCTCCTTCATCTGTATGCTTCTCCTCCACACCCTCCTCATCTATATGTGCTCCTCCCCTCCCTCCTTCATCTGTATTCTTCTCCTCCACTCCCTCCTCTTCTATTTGTGCTCCTCCCCCTCCCTCCTTCATCTTTATGTGCTTCCCCACTCCTTTCCTCATCTATATGTGCTCCTCCTTCTCACTCCATCATCTGTATGCTTTTCCACTCCCTCCCTCATCTATATGTGCTCCTCCCCCTCCCTCCTTCATCTATATGTGCTTCCCCACTCCCTCCTCATCTATATGTGCTCCTCCCCCTCCGTCCTTTATCTGTATGCTTCTCCTCCACTCCCTCCTCATCTACAAGTGCTACTCCCCCTCCCCCCATCTGTATGGGTTCCCCAACTCCCTCCATCTATATGTGCTCCTCCCCCTCCCTAATTCATCTGTATGCTTCTCCACTCCCTTCCTCATCTATATGTGCTCCTCCCCCTCCCTCCTTCATCTGTATGTGCTTGCCCACTCCTTTCCTCATCTATATGTGCTCCTCCCCCTCCCTCCTTCATCAGTATGTGCTGCCCCACTCCCTTCCTCATCTATATGTGCTCCTCCCTCTCCCTCCTTCATCTGTACGCTTCTCCTCCACTCCCTCCTCATCTATATGTGCTCCTCCCCATCCCTCCTTCATCTGAATGCTTCTCCTCCACTCCCTCCTCATCTATGTTTGCTCCTCCCCCTCCCTCCTTCATCTGTATGTGCTTGCCCACTCCCTTCCTCATCTATATGTGCTCCTCCCCCTCCTTCATCTGTATGTGCTTCTCCACTCCCTTCCTCATCTATATGTGCTCCTCCCCCTCCTTCCTTCATCTGTATGTGCTTCCCCACTCCCTACTCATCTATATGTGCTCCTCCCCCTCCCTCCTTCATCTGTATGTGCTTCCCCACTCCCTTCCTCATCTATATGTGCTCCTCCCCCTCCCTCTTTCATCTGTATGCTTCTCCTCCACTCCCTCCCTCATCTATATGTGCGCCTCCCCCTCCTTCATCTGTATGAACTCCCCAACTCCCTCCCTCAACTATATGTGCGCCTCCCCCTCCTTCATCTGTATGGGCTCCCCCATTCCGTCCTCATCTATATGTGCTCCTTCCCCTCCCTCCTTCATCTGTATGTGCTTCCCCACTCCCTTCCTCATCTATATGTGCTCCTACCCCTCCCTCCTTCATCTGTATGTTCTTCCCCACTCCCTTCCTCATCTATACATGCTCCTCCCCCTCCCTCCTTCATCTGTATGCTTCTCCTCCACTCCCTCCTCATCTATATGTGCTCCTCCCCGTCCCTCCTTCATCTGAATGTTTCTCCTCCACTCCCTTCTCATCTATATGTGCTCCTCCCCCTCCCTCTTTCATCTGTATGCTTCTCCACCACTCCCTCCTCATCTATATGTGCTCCTCCCCTCCCTCCTTCATCTGTATGCTTCTCCTCCACTCCCTCCTCATCTATTTGTGCTCCTCCCCCTCCCTCCTTCATCTGTGTGGGCTCTCCCACTCTTTTCCTCATCTATATGTGCTCCTTCCTCTCCCTCCTTCATCTGTATGCTTCTCCACTCCCTCCCTCATCTATATGTGCTCCTCCCCCTCCCTCCTTCATCTGTATGTGCTTCCCCACTCCCTTCCTCATCTATATGTGCTCCTCCCCATCCCTCCTTCATCTGTATGTGCTTCCCCACTCCCTTCCTTGTCTACATGTGCTCCTCCCCCTCCCTCCTTCATCTGTATGCTTCTCCTCCACTCCCTCCTCATCTATATGTGCTCCTCCCCGTCCCTCCTTCATCTGAATGTTTCTCCTCCACTCCCTCCTCATCTATATGTGCTCCTCCCCCTCCCTTCTTCATCTGTATGGGCTCCCCCACTCCCTTCCTCATCTATATGTGCTCCTCCCCATCTATCCTTCATCTGTATGTGCTTCCCCACTCCCTTCCTCATCTATATGTGCTCCTCCCCCTCCCTCCTTCATCTGTATGTGCTTCCCCACTCCCTTCCTCATCTATATGTGCTCCTCCCCCTCCCTTCTTTATCTGTATGCTTCTCCTCTCCCTCCCTCATCTATATGTGCTCCTCCCCCTCCCTCCATCATCTGTATGCTTCTCCACCACTCCCTCCTCATCTATATGTGCTCCTCCCCTCCCTCCTTCTTCTGTATGTGCTTCCCCCCTCCCTCCTCATCTATATATTCTCCTCCCCCTCCCTCCTTCATCTGTATGGGCTCCCCCACTCCCTTCCTCATCTATATGTGCTCCTCCCCCTCCATCCTTCATCTGTATGTGCTTCTCCACTCCCTTCCTCATCTCTTTGTGCTCCTCCCCCTCCCTCCTTCATCTGTATGTGCTTCCCCACTCCCTTCCTCATCTATATGTGCTCCTCCCCCTCCCTTCTTCATCTGTATGCTTCTGCACTCCCTCCCTCATCTATATGTGCTCCTCCCCCTCCCTCCTTCATCTGTATGTGCTTCCCCTCTCCCATCCTCATCTATATGTGCTCCTCCCCCTCCCTCTTTCATCTGTATGCTTCTCCTCCACTCCCTCCCTCATCTATATGTGCGCCTCCCCCTCCTTCATCTGTATGCTTCTCCTCCACACCCTCCTCATCTATATGTGCTCCTCCCCTCCCTCCTTCATCTGTATTCTTCTCCTCCACTCCCTCCTCTTCTATTTGTGCTCCTCCCCCTCCCTCCTTCATCTTTATGTGCTTCCCCACTCCTTTCCTCATCTATATGTGCTCCTCCTTCTCACTCCATCATCTGTATGCTTTTCCACTCCCTCCCTCATCTATATGTGCTCCTCCCCCTCCCTCCTTCATCTATATGTGCTTCCCCACTCCCTCCTCATCTATATGTGCTCCTCCCCCTCCGTCCTTTATCTGTATGCTTCTCCTCCACTCCCTCCTCATCTACAAGTGCTACTCCCCCTCCCCCCATCTGTATGGGTTCCCCAACTCCCTCCATCTATATGTGCTCCTCCCCCTCCCTAATTCATCTGTATGCTTCTCCACTCCCTTCCTCATCTATATGTGCTCCTCCCCCTCCCTCCTTCATCTGTATGTGCTTGCCCACTCCTTTCCTCATCTATATGTGCTCCTCCCCCTCCCTCCTTCATCAGTATGTGCTGCCCCACTCCCTTCCTCATCTATATGTGCTCCTCCCTCTCCCTCCTTCATCTGTACGCTTCTCCTCCACTCCCTCCTCATCTATATGTGCTCCTCCCCATCCCTCCTTCATCTGAATGCTTCTCCTCCACTCCCTCCTCATCTATGTTTGCTCCTCCCCCTCCCTCCTTCATCTGTATGTGCTTGCCCACTCCCTTCCTCATCTATATGTGCTCCTCCCCCTCCTTCATCTGTATGTGCTTCTCCACTCCCTTCCTCATCTATATGTGCTCCTCCCCCTCCTTCCTTCATCTGTATGTGCTTCCCCACTCCCTACTCATCTATATGTGCTCCTCCCCCTCCCTCCTTCATCTGTATGTGCTTCCCCACTCCCTTCCTCATCTATATGTGCTCCTCCCCCTCCCTCTTTCATCTGTATGCTTCTCCTCCACTCCCTCCCTCATCTATATGTGCGCCTCCCCCTCCTTCATCTGTATGAACTCCCCAACTCCCTCCCTCAACTATATGTGCGCCTCCCCCTCCTTCATCTGTATGGGCTCCCCCATTCCGTCCTCATCTATATGTGCTCCTTCCCCTCCCTCCTTCATCTGTATGTGCTTCCCCACTCCCTTCCTCATCTATATGTGCTCCTACCCCTCCCTCCTTCATCTGTATGTTCTTCCCCACTCCCTTCCTCATCTATACATGCTCCTCCCCCTCCCTCCTTCATCTGTATGCTTCTCCTCCACTCCCTCCTCATCTATATGTGCTCCTCCCCGTCCCTCCTTCATCTGAATGTTTCTCCTCCACTCCCTTCTCATCTATATGTGCTCCTCCCCCTCCCTCTTTCATCTGTATGCTTCTCCACCACTCCCTCCTCATCTATATGTGCTCCTCCCCTCCCTCCTTCATCTGTATGCTTCTCCTCCACTCCCTCCTCATCTATTTGTGCTCCTCCCCCTCCCTCCTTCATCTGTGTGGGCTCTCCCACTCTTTTCCTCATCTATATGTGCTCCTTCCTCTCCCTCCTTCATCTGTATGCTTCTCCACTCCCTCCCTCATCTATATGTGCTCCTCCCCCTCCCTCCTTCATCTGTATGTGCTTCCCCACTCCCTTCCTCATCTATATGTGCTCCTCCCCATCCCTCCTTCATCTGTATGTGCTTCCCCACTCCCTTCCTTGTCTACATGTGCTCCTCCCCCTCCCTCCTTCATCTGTATGCTTCTCCTCCACTCCCTCCTCATCTATATGTGCTCCTCCCCGTCCCTCCTTCATCTGAATGTTTCTCCTCCACTCCCTCCTCATCTATATGTGCTCCTCCCCCTCCCTTCTTCATCTGTATGGGCTCCCCCACTCCCTTCCTCATCTATATGTGCTCCTCCCCATCTATCCTTCATCTGTATGTGCTTCCCCACTCCCTTCCTCATCTATATGTGCTCCTCCCCCTCCCTCCTTCATCTGTATGTGCTTCCCCACTCCCTTCCTCATCTATATGTGCTCCTCCCCCTCCCTTCTTTATCTGTATGCTTCTCCTCTCCCTCCCTCATCTATATGTGCTCCTCCCCCTCCCTCCATCATCTGTATGCTTCTCCACCACTCCCTCCTCATCTATATGTGCTCCTCCCCTCCCTCCTTCTTCTGTATGTGCTTCCCCCCTCCCTCCTCATCTATATATTCTCCTCCCCCTCCCTCCTTCATCTGTATGGGCTCCCCCACTCCCTTCCTCATCTATATGTGCTCCTCCCCCTCCATCCTTCATCTGTATGTGCTTCCCCACTCCCTTCCTCATCTCTTTGTGCTCCTCCCCCTCCCTCCTTCATCTGTATGTGCTTCCCCACTCCCTTCCTCATCTATATGTGCTCCTCCCCCTCCCTTCTTCATCTGTATGCTTCTGCACTCCCTCCCTCATCTATATGTGCTCCTCCCCCTCCCTCCTTCATCTGTATGTGCTTCCCCTCTCCCATCCTCATCTATATGTGCTCCTCCCCCTCCCTCTTTCATCTGTATGCTTCTCCTCCACTCCCTCCCTCATCTATATGTGCGCCTCCCCCTCCTTCATCTGTATGAACTCCCCAACTCCCTCCTCATCTATATGTGCGCCTCCCCCTCCTTCATCTGTATGGGCTCCCCCATTCCCGCCTCATCTATATGTGCTCCTCCCCCTCCCTCCTTCATCTGTATGTGCTTCCCCACTCCCTTCCTCATCTATATGTGCTCCTCCCCCTCCCTCCTTCATCTGTATGTGCTTCCCCACTCCCTTCCTCATCTATACATGCTCCGCCCCCTCCCTCCTTCATCTGTATGCTTCTCCTCCACTCCCTCCTCATATGTATGTGCTCCTCCCCGTCCCTCCTTCATCTGAATGTTTCTCCTCCACTCCCTCCTCTTCTATATGTGCTCCTCCCCCTCCCACTTTCATCTGTATGCTTCTCCACCACTCCCTCCTCATCTATATGTGCTCCTCCCCTCCCTCCTTCATCTGTATGCTTCTCCTCCACTCCCTCCTCATCTATATGTGCTCCTCCCTCCTTCATCTGTGTGGGCTCTCCCTTTCCTTTCCTCATCTATATGTGCTCCTTCCTCTCTCTCCTTCATCTGTATGCTTCTCCACTCCCTCCCTCATCTATATGTGCTCCTCCCCCTCCCTCCTTCATCTGTATGTGCTTCCCCACTCCCTTCCTCATCTATATGTGCTCCTCCCCGTCCCTCCTTCATCTGTATGTGCTTCCCCACTCCCTTCCTCATCTACATGTGCTCCTCCCCCTCCCTCCTTCATCTGTATGCTTCTCCTCCACTCCCTCCTCATCTATATGTGCTCGTCCCCGTCCCTCCTTCATCTGAATGTTTCTCCTCCACTCCCTCCACATCTATATGTGCTCCTCCCCCTCCCTTCTTCATCTGTATGGGCTCCCCCACTCCCTTCCTCATCTATATGTGCTCCTCCCCATCTATCCTTCATCTGTATGTGCTTCCCCACTCCCTTCCTCATCTATATGTGCTCCTCCCCCTCCATCCTTCATCTGTACGTGCTTCCCAACTCCCTTCTCCATCTATATGTGCTCCTGCCCCTCCCTTCTTCATCTGTATGCTTCTCCACTCCCTCCCTCATCTATTTGTGCTCCTCCCCCTCCCTCCTTCATCTGTATGCTTCTCCACCACTCCCTACTCATCTATATGTGCTCCTACCCCTCCCTCCTTCATCTGTATGGGCTCCCCCACTCCCTTCCTCATCTATATGTGCTCCTCCCCCTCCCTCCTTCATCTGTATGTGCTTCCCCTCTCCCATCCTCATCTATATGTGCTCCTCCCCCTCCCTCTTTCATCTGTATGCTTCTCCTCCACTCCCTCCCTCATCTATATGTGCGCCTCCCCCTCCTTCATCTGTATGAACTCCCCAACTCCCTCCTCATCTATATGTGCGCCTCCCCCTCCTTCATCTGTATGGGCTCCCCCATTCCCGCCTCATCTATATGTGCTCCTCCCCCTCCCTCCTTCATTTGTATGTGCTTCCCCACTCCCTTCCTCATCTATATGTGCTCCTCCCCCTCCCTCCTTCATCTGTATGTGCTTTCCCACTCCCTTCCTCATCTATACATGCTCCGCCCCCTCCCTCCTTCATCTGTATGCTTCTCCTCCACTCCCTTCTCAAATATATGTGCTCCTCCCCGTCCCTCCTTCATCTGAATGTTTCTCCTCCTCTCCCTCCTCTTCTATATGTGCTCCTCCCCCTCCCACTTTCATCTGTATGCTTCTCCACCACTCCCTCCTCATCTATATGTGCTCCTCCCTCCCTCCTTCATCTGTATGCTTCTCCTCCACTCCCTCCTCATCTATATGTGCTCCTCCCTCCTTCATCTGTGTGGGCTCTCCCTCTCCTTTCCTCATCTATATGTGCTCCTTCCTCTCCCTCCTTCATCTGTATGCTTCTCCACTCCCTCCCTCATCTATATGTGCTCCTCCCCCTCCCTCCTTCATCTGCATGTGCTTCCCCACTCCCTTCCTCATCTATATGTGCTCCTCCCCGTCCCTCCTTCATCTGTATGTGCTTCCCCACTCCCTTCCTCATCTACATGTGCTCCTCCCCCTCCCTCCTTCATCTGTATGCTTCTCCTCCACTCCCTCCTCATCTATATGTGCTCCTCCCCGTCCCTCCTTCATCTGAATGTTTCTCCTCCACTCCCTCCACATCTATATGTGCTCCTCCCCCTCCCTTCTTCATCTTTATGGGCTCCCCCACTCCCTTCCTCATCTATATGTGCTCCTCCCCATCTATCCTTCATCTGTATGTGCTTCCCCACTCCCTTCCTCATCTATATGTGCTCCTCCCCCTCCATCCTTCATCTGTACGTGCTTCCCCACTCCCTTCCTCATCTATATGTGCTCCTGCCCCTCCCTTCTTCATCTGTATGCTTCTCCACTCCCTCCCTCATCTATTTGTGCTCCTCCCCCTCCCTCCTTCATCTGTATGCTTCTCCACCACTCCCTCCTCATCTATATGTGCTCCTCCCCCTCCGTCCTTTATCTGTATGCTTCTCCTCCACTCCCTCCTCATCTACAAGTGCTACTCCCCCTCCCCCCATCTGTATGGGTTCCCCAACTCCCTCCATCTATATGTGCTCCTCCCCCTCCCTAATTCATCTGTATGCTTCTCCACTCCCTTCATCATCTATATGTGCTCCTCCCCCTCCCTCCTTCATCTGTATGTGCTTGCCCACTCCTTTCCTCATCTATATGTGCTCCTCCCCCTCCCTCCTTCATCAGTATGTGCTGCCCCACTCCCTTCCTCATCTATATGTGCTCCTCCCTCTCCCTCCTTCATCTGTATGCTTCTCCTCCACTCCCTCCTCATCTATATGTGCTCCTCCCCATCCCTCCTTCATCTGAATGCTTCTCCTCCACTCCCTCCTCATCTATGTTTGCTCCTCCCCCTCCCTCCTTCATCTGTATGTGCTTGCCCACTCCCTTCCTCATCTATATGTGCTCCTCCCCCTCCTTCATCTGTATGTGCTTCTCCACTCCCTTCCTCATCTATATGTGCTCCTCCCCCTCCTTCCTTCATCTGTATGTGCTTCCCCACTCCCTCCTCATCTATATGTGCTCCTCCCCCTCCCTCCTTCATCTGTATGTGCTTCCCCACTCCCTTCCTCATCTGTATGTGCTCCTCCCCCTCCCTCTTTCATCTGTATGCTTCTCCTCCACTCCCTCCCTCATCTATATGTGCGCCTCCCCCTCCTTCATCTGTATGAACTCCCCAACTCCCTCCCTCATCTATATGTGCACCTCCCCCTCCTTCATCTGTATGGGCTCCCCCATTCCCTCCTCATCTATATGTGCTCCTCCCCCTCCCTCCTTCATCTGTATGTGCTTCCCCACTCCCTTCCTCATCTATATGTGCTCCTACCCCTCCCTCCTTCATCTGTATGTGCTTCCCCACTCCCTTCCTCATCTATACATGCTCCTCCCCCTCCCTCCTTCATCTGTATTCTTCTCCTCCACTCCCTCCTCATCTATATGTGCTCCTCCCCGTCCCTCCTTCATCTGAATGTTTCTCCTCCACTCCCTTCTCATCTATATGTGCTCCTCCCCCTCCCTCTTTCATCTGTATGCTTCTCCACCACTCCCTCCTCATCTATATGTGCTCCTCCCCTCCCTCCTTCATCTGTATGCTTCTCCTCCACTCCCTCCTAGTCTATTTGTGCTCCTCCCCCTCCCTCCTTCATCTGTGTGGGCTCTCCCACTCTTTTCCTCATCTATATGTGCTCCTTCCTCTCCCTCCTTCATCTGTATGCTTCTCCACTCCCTCCCTCATCTATATGTGCTCCTCCCCCTCCCTCCTTCATCTGTATGTGCTTCCCTACTCCCTTCCTAATCTATATGTGCTCCTCCCCATCCCTCCTTCATCTGTATGTGCTTCCCCACTCCCTTCCTTGTCTACATGTGCTCCTCCCCCTCCCTCCTTCATCTGTATGCTTCTCCTCCACTCCCTCCTCATCTATATGTGCTCCTCCCCGTCCCTCCTTCATCTGAATGTTTCTCCTCCACTCCCTCCTCATCTATATGTGCTCCTCCCCCTCCCTTCTTCATCTGTATGGGCTCCCCCACTCCCTTCCTCATCTATATGTGCTCCTCCCCATCTATCCTTCATCTGTATGTGCTTCCCCACTCCCTTCCTCATCTATATGTGCTCCTCCCCCTCCCTCCTTCATCTGTATGTGCTTCCCCACTCCCTTCCTCATCTATATGTGCTCCTCCCCCTCTCTTCTTCATCTGTATGCTTCTCCTCTCCCTCCCTCATCTATATGTGCTCCTCCCCCTCCCTCCATCATCTGTATGCTTCTCCACCTCTCCCTCCTCATCTATATGTGCTCCTCCCCTCCCTCCTTCTTCTGTATGTGCTTCCCCCCTCCCTCCTCATCTATATATTCTCCTCCCCCTCCCTCCTTCATCTGTATGTGCTCCCCCACTCCCTTCCTCATCTATATGTGCTCCTCCCCCTCCATCCTTCATCTGTATGTGCTTCCCCACTCCCTTCCTCATCTCTTTGTGCTCCTCCCCCTCCCTCCTTCATCTGTATGTGCTTCCCCACTCCCTTCCTCATCTATATGTGCTCCTCCCCCTCCCTTCTTCATCTGTATGCTTCTCCACTCCCTCCCTCATCTATATGTGCTCCTCCCCTTTCCTCCTTCATCTGTATGTGCTTCCCCTCTCCCATCCTCATCTATATGTGCTCCTCCCCCTCCCTCTTTCATCTGTATGCTTCTCCTCCACTCCCTCCCTCATCTATATGTGCGCCTCCCCCTCCTTCATCTGTATGAACTCCCCAACTCCCTCCTCATCTATATGTGTGCCTCCCCCTCCTTCATCTGTATGGGCTCCCCCGTTCCCGACTCATCTATATGTGCTCCTCCCCCTCCCTCCTTCATCTGTATGTGCTTCCCCACTCCCTTCCTCATCTATATGTGCTCCTCCCCCTCCCTCCTTCATCTGTATGTGCTTCCCCACTCCCTTCCTCATCTGTATGTGCTCCTCCCCCTCCCTCTTTCATCTGTATGCTTCTCCTCCACTCCCTCCCTCATCTATATGTGCGCCTCCCCCTCCTTCATCTGTATGAACTCCCCAACTCCCTCCCTCATCTATATGTGCGCCTCCCCCTCCTTCATCTGTATGGGCTCCCCCATTCCCTCCTCATCTATATGTGCTCCTCCCCCTCCCTCCTTCATCTGTATGTGCTTCCCCACTCCCTTCCTCATCTATATGTGCTCCTACCCCTCCCTCCTTCATCTGTATGTGCTTCCCCACTCCCTTCCTCATCTATACATGCTCCTCCCCCTCCCTCCTTCATCTGTATGCTTCTCCTCCACTCCCTCCTCATCTATATGTGCTCCTCCCCGTCCCTCCTTCATCTGAATGTTTCTCCTCCACTCCCTTCTCATCTATATGTGCTCCTCCCCCTCCCTCTTTCATCTGTATGCTTCTCCACCACTCCCTCCTCATCTATATGTGCTCCTCCCCTCCCTCCTTCATCTGTATGCCTCTCCTCCACTCCCTCCTAGTCTATTTGTGCTCCTCCCCCTCCCTCCTTCATCTGTGTGGGCTCTCCCACTCTTTTCCTCATCTATATGTGCTCCTTCCTCTCCCTCCTTCATCTGTATGCTTCTCCACTCCCTCCCTCATCTATATGTGCTCCTCCCCCTCCCTCCTTCATCTGTATGTGCTTCCCTACTCCCTTCCTAATCTATATGTGCTCCTCCCCATCCCTCCTTCATCTGTATGTGCTTCCCCACTCCCTTCCTTGTCTACATGTGCTCCTCCCCCTCCCTCCTTCATCTGTATGCTTATCCTCCACTCCCTCCTCATCTATATGTGCTCCTCCCCGTCCCTCCTTCATCTGAATGTTTCTCCTCCACTCCCTCCTCATCTATATGTGCTCCTCCCCCTCCCTTCTTCATCTGTATGGGCTCCCCCACTCCCTTCCTCATCTATATGTGCTCCTCCCCATCTATCCTTCATCTGTATGTGCTTCCCCACTCCCTTCCTCATCTATATGTGCTCCTCCCCCTCCCTCCTTCATCTGTATGTGCTTCCCCACTCCCTTCCTCATCTATATGTGCTCCTCCCCCTCTCTTCTTCATCTGTATGCTTCTCCTCTCCCTCCCTCATCTATATGTGCTCCTCCCCCTCCCTCCATTATCTGTATGCTTCTCCACCTCTCCCTCCTCATCTATATGTGCTCCTCCCCTCCCTCCTTCTTCTGTATGTGCTTCCCCCCTCCCTCCTCATCTATATATTCTCCTCCCCCTCCCTCCTTCATCTGTATGGGCTCACCCACTCCCTTCCTCATCTATATGTGCTCCTCCCCCTCCATCCTTCATCTGTATGTGCTTCCCCACTCCCTTCCTCATCTCTTTGTGCTCCTCCTCCTCCCTCCTTCATCTGTATGTGCTTCCCCACTCCCTTCCTCATCTATATGTGCTCCTCCCCCTCCCTTCTTCATCTGTATGCTTCTCCACTCCCTCCCTCATCTATATGTGCTCCTCCCCCTTCCTCCTTCATCTGTATGTGCTTCCCCTCTCCCATCCTCATCTATATGTGCTACTCCCCCTCCCTCTTTCATCTGTATGCTTCTCCTCCACTCCCTCCCTCATCTATATGTGCGCCTCCCCCTCCTTCATCTGTATGAACTCCCCAACTCCCTCCTCATCTACATGTGCGCCTCCCCCTCCTTCATCTGTATGGGCTCCCCCATTCCCGACTCATCTATATGTGCTCCTCCCCCTCCCTCCTTCATCTGTATGTGCTTCCCCACTCCCTTCCTCATCTATATGTGCTCCTCCCCCTCCCTCCTTCATCTGTATGTGCTTCCCCACTCCCTTCCTCATCTATACATGCTCCGCCCCCTCCCTCCTTCATCTGTATGCTTCTCCTCCACTCCCTCCTCATATGTATGTGCTCCTCCCCGTCCCTCCTTCATCTGAATGTTTCTCCTCCACTCCCTCCTCTTCTATATGTGCTCCTCCCCCTCCCACTTTCATCTGTATGCTTCTCCACCACTCCCTCCTCATCTATATGTGCTCCTCCCCTCCCTCCTTCATATGTATGCTTCTCCTCCACTCCCTCCTCATCTATATGTGCTCCTCCCTCCTTCATCTGTGTGGGCTCTCCCTCTCCTTTCCTCATCTATATGTGCTCCTTCCTCTCCCTCCTTCATCTGTATGCTTCTCCACTCCCTCCCTCATCTATATGTGCTCCTCCCCCTCCCTCCTTCATCTGTATGTGCTTCCCCACTCCCTTCCTCATCTATATGTGCTCCTCTCCGTCCCTCCTTCATCTGTATGTGCTTCCCCACTCCCTTCCTCATCTACATGTGCTCCTCCCCCTCCCTCCTTCATCTGTATGCTTCTCCTCCACTCCCTCCTCATCTATATGTGCTCCTCCCCGTCCCTCCTTCATCTGAATGTTTCTCCTCCACTCCCTCCACATCTATATGTGCTCCTCCCCCTCCCTTCTTCATCTGTATGGGCTCCCCCACTCCCTTCCTCATCTATATGTGCTCCTCCCCATCTATCCTTCATCTGTATGTGCTTCCCCACTCCCTTCCTCATCTATATGTGCTCCTCCCCCTCCATCCTTCATCTGTACGTGCTTCCCCACTCCCTTCCTCATCTATATGTGCTCCTGCCCCTCCCTTCTTCATCTGTATACTTCTCCACTCCCTCCCTCATCTATTTGTGCTCCTCCCCCTCCCTCCTTCATCTGTATGCTTCTCCACCACTCCCTACTCATCTATATGTGCTCCTACCCCTCCCTCCTTCATCTGTATGGGCTCCCCCACTCCCTTCCTCATCTATATGTGCTCCTCCCCCTCCCTCCTTCATCTGTATGTGCTTCCCCTCTCCCATCCTCATCTATATGTGCTCCTCCCCCTCCCTCTTTCATCTGTATGCTTCTCCTCCACTCCCTCCCTCATCTATATGTGCGCCTCCCCCTCCTTCATCTGTATGAACTCCCCAACTCCCTCCTCATCTATATGTGCGCCTCCCCCTCCTTCATCTGTATGGGCTCCCCCATTCCCGCCTCATCTATATGTGCTCCTCCCCCTCCCTCCTTCATCTCTATGTGCTTCCCCACTCCCTTCCTCATCTATATGTGCTCCTCCCCCTCCCTCCTTCATCTGTATGTGCTTCCCCACTCCCTTCCTCATCTATACATGCTCCGCCCTCTCCCTCCTTCATCTGTATGCTTCTCCTCCACTCCCTCCTCATATATATGTGCTCCTCCCCGTCCCTCCTTCATCTGAATGTTTCTCCTCCACTCCCTCCTCTTCTATATGTGCTCCTCCCCCTCCCACTTTCATCTGTATGCTTCTCCACCACTCCCTCCTCATCTATATGTGCTCCTCCCCTCCCTCCTTCATCTGTATGCTTCTCCTCCACTCCCTCCTCATCTATATGTGCTCCTCCCTCCTTCATCTGTGTGGGCTCTCCCTCTCCTTTCCTCATCTATATGTGCTCCTTCCTCTCCCTCCTTCATGTGTATGCTTCTCCACTCCCTCCATCATCTATATGTGCTCCTCCCCCTCCCTCCTTCATCTGCATGTGTTTCCCCACTCCCTTCCTCATCTATATGTGCTCCTCCCCATCCCTCCTTCATCTGTATGTGCTTCCCCACTCCCTTCCTCATCTACATGTGCTCCTCCCCCTCCCTCCTTCATCTGTATGCTTCTCCTCCACTCCCTCCTCATCTATATGTGCTCCTCCCCGTCGCTCCTTCATCTGAATGTTTCTCCTCCACTCCCTCCACATCTATATGTGCTCCTCCCCCTCCCTTCTTCATCTGTATGGGCTCCCCCACTCCCTTCCTCATCTATATGTGCTCCTCCCCATCTATCCTTCATCTGTATGTGCTTCCCCACTCCCTTCCTCATCTATATGTGCTCCTCCCCCTCCATCCTTCATCTGTACGTGCTTCCCCACTCCCTTCCTCATCTATATGTGCTCCTGCCCCTCCCTTCTTCATCTGTATGCTTCTCCACTCCCTCCCTCATCTATTTGTGCTCCTCCCCCTCCCTCCTTCATCTGTATGCTTCTCCACCACTCCCTCCTCATCTATATGTGCTCCTCCCCTCCCTCCTTCATCTGTATGTGCTTCCCCACTCCCTACTCATCTATATGTGCTCCTACCCCTCCCTCCTTCATCTGTATGGGCTCCCCCACTCCCTTCCTCATCTATATGTGCTCCTCCCCCTCCATCCTTCATCTGTATGTGCTTCCCCATTCCCTTCCTCATCTATTTGTGCTCCTCCCCATCCCTCCTTCATCTGTATGTGCTTCCCCACTCCCTTCCTCATCTATAAGTGCTACTCCCCCTCCCTTCTTCATCTGTATGCTTCTCCACTCCCTCCTTCATCTATATGTGCTCCTCCACCTCCCACCTATATCTGTATGCTTCTCCTCCACTCCCTCCTCATCTATATGTGCTCCTCCCCTCCCTCCTTCATCTGTATTCTTCTCCTCCACTCCCTCCTCTTATGTTTGTGCTCCTCCCCCTCCCTCCTTCATCTTTATGTGCTTCCCCACTCCTTTCCTTATCTATATGTGCTCCTCCCTCTCACTCCTTCATCTGTATGCTTCTCCACTCCCTCCCTCATCTATATGTGCTCAACCCCCTCCCTCCTTCATCTATATGTGCTTCCCCACTCCCTCCTCATCTATATGTGCTCCTCCCCCTCCGTCCTTCATCTGTATGCTTCTCCTCCACTTCCTCCTCGTCTATATGTGCTACTTCCCCTCCCCCCATCAGTATGGGCTCCCCAACTCCCTCCATCTATATGTGCTCCTCCCCCTCCCTAATTCATCTGTATGCTTCTCCACTCCCTTCCTCATCTATATGTGCTCCTCCCCCTCCCTCCTTCATCTGTATGTGCTTGCCCCCTCCTTTCCTCATCTATATGTGCTCCTCCTCCTCCCTCCTTCATCAGTATGTGCTGCCCCACTCACTTCCTCATCTATATGTGCTCCTCCCCCTCCCTCCTTCATCTGTATGCTTCTCCTCCACTCCCTCCTCATCTATATGTGCTCCTCCCCATCCCTCCTTCTTCTGAATGCTTCTCCCCCACTCCCACCTCATCTATGTGTGCTCCTCCCCCTCCCTCCTTCATCTGTATGTGCTTGCCCACTCCCTTCCTCATCTATATGTGCTCCTCCCCCTCCTTCATCTGTATGTGCTTCCACACTCCCTTCCTCATCTATATGTGCTCCTCCCTCTCCCTCCTTCATCTGTATGTGCTTCCCCACTCCCTCCTCATCTATATGTGCTCCTCCCCCTCCCTCCTTCATCTGTATGTGCTTCCCCACTCCCTTCCTCATCTATATGTGCTCCTCCCCCTCCCTCTTTCATCTGTATGCTTCTCCTCCACTACCTCCTTCATCTATATGTGCGCCTCCCCCTCCTTCATCTGTATGAACTCCCCAACGCCCTCCCTCATCTATATGTGCGCCTCCCCCTCCTTCTTCTGTATGAGCTCCCCCATTCCCTCCTCATCTATATGTGCTCTTCCCCCTCCCTCCTTCATCTGTATGTGCTTCCCCACTCCCTTCCTCTTCTATATGTGCTACTCCCCCTCCCTTCATCTGTATGCTTTTCCACTCCCTCCCTCATCTATATGTGCTCCTCCCCCTCCCTCCTTCATCTATATGTGCTTCCCCACTCCCTCCTCATCTATATGTGCTCCTCCCCCTCCGTCCTTTATCTGTATGCTTCTCCTCCACTCCCTCCTCATCTACAAGTGCTAATTCCCCTCCCCCCATCTGTATGGGTTCCCCAACTCCCTCCATCTATATGTGCTCCTCCCCCTCCCTAATTCATCTGTATGCTTCTCCACTCCCTTCCTCATCTATATGTGCTCCTCCCCCTCCCTCCTTCATCTGTATGTGCTTGCCCACTCCTTTCCTCATCTATATGTGCTCCTCCCCCTCCCTCCTTCATCAGTATGTGCTGCCCCACTCCCTTCCTCATCTATATGTGCTCCTCCCTCTCCCTCCTTCATCTGTATGCTTCTCCTCCACTCCCTCCTCATCTATATGTGCTCCTCCCCATCCCTCCTTCATCTGAATGCTTCTCCTCCACTCCCTCCTCATCTATGTTTGCTCCTCCCCCTCCCTCCTTCATCTGTATGTGCTTGCCCACTCCCTTCCTCATCTATATGTGCTCCTCCCCCTCCTTCATCTGTATGTGCTTCTCCACTCCCTTCCTCATCTATATGTGCTCCTCCCCCTCCTTTCTTCATCTGTATGTGCTTCCCCACTCCCTCCTCATCTATATGTGCTCCTCCCCCTCCCTCCTTCATCTGTATGTGCTTCCCCACTCCCTTCCTCATCTATATGTGCTCCTCCCTCTCCCTCATTCATCTGTATGCTTCTCCTCCACTCCCTCCCTCATCTATATGTGCGCCTCCCCCTCCTTCATCTGTATGAACTCCCCAACTCCCTCCCTCATCTATATGTGCGCCTCCCCCTCCTTCATCTGTATGGGCTCCCCCATTCCCTCCTCATCTATATGTGCTCCTCCCCCTCCCTCCTTCATCTGTATGTGCTTCCACACTCCCTTCCTCATTTATATGTGCTCCTACCCCTCCCTGCTTCATCTGTATGTGCGTCCCCACCCCCTTCCTCATCTATACATGCTCCTCCCCCTCCCTCCTTCATCTGTATGCTTCTCCTCCACTCCCTCCTCATCTATATGTGCTCCTCCCCGTCCCTCCTTCATCTGAATGTTTCTCCTCCACTCCCTCCTCATCTATATGTGCTCCTCCCCCTCCCTCTTTCATCTGTATGCTTCTCCACCACTCCCTCCTCATCTATATGTGCTCCTCCCCTCCCTCCTTCATCTGTATGCTTCTCCTCCACTCCCTCCTCATCTATTTGTGCTCCTCCCCCTCCCTCCTTCATCTGTGTGGGCTCTCCCACTCTTTTCCTCATCTATATGTGCTCCTTCCTCTCCCTCCTTCATCTGTATGCTTCTCCACTCCCTCCCTCATCTATATGTGCTCCTCCCCCTCCCTCCTTCATCTGTATGTGGTTCCCCACTCCCTTCCTCATCTATATGTGCTCCTCCCCGTCCCTCCTTCATCTGTATGTGCTTCCCCACTCCCTTCCTTGTCTACATGTGCTCCTCCCCCTCCCTCCTTCATCTGTATGCTTCTCCTCCACTCCGTCCTCATCTATATGTGCTCCTCCCCCTCCCTTCTTCATCTGTATTGGCTCCCCCACTCCCTTCTTCATCTATATGTGCTCCTCCCCATCTATCCTTCATCTGTATGTGCTTCCCCACTCCCTTCCTCATCTATATGTTCTCCTCCCCCTCCCTCCTTCATCTGTATGTGCTTCCCCACTCCCTTCCTCATCTATATGTGCTCCTCCCCCTCCCTTCTTCATCTGTATGCTTCTCCACTCCCTCCCTCATCTATATGTGCTCCTCCCCCTCCCTCCATCATCTGTATGCTTCTCCACCACTCCCTCCTCATCTATATGTGCTCCTCCCCTCCCTCCTTCTTCTGTATGTGCTTCCCCACTCCCTCCTCATCTATATGTTCTCCTCCCCCTCCCTCCTTCATCTGTATGGGCTCCCCCACTCCCTCCCTCATCTATATGTGCTCCTCCCCCTCCCTCCTTCATCTGTATGTGCTTGCCCCCTCCTTTCCTCATCTATATGTGCTCCTCCCCCTCCCTCCTTCATCAGTATGTGCTGCCCCACTCACTTCCTCATCTATATGTGCTCCTCCCCCTCCCTCCTTCATCTGTATGCTTCTCCTCCACTCCCTCCTCATCTATATGTGCTCCTCCCCATCCCTCCTTCTTCTGAATGCTTCTCCCCCACTCCCTACTCATCTATGTGTGCTCCTCCCCCTCCCTCCTTCATCTGTATGTGCTTGCCCACTCCCTTCCTCATCTATATGTGCTCCTCCCCCTCCTTCATCTGTATGTGCTTCCACACTCCCTTCCTCATCTATATGTGCTCCTCCCCTTCCCTCCTTCATCTGTATGTGCTTCCCCACTCCCTTCCTCATCTATATGTGCTCCTCCCCCTCCCTCTTTCATCTGTATGCTTCTCCTCCACTCCCTCCTTCATCTATATGTGCGCCTCCCCCTCCTTCATCTGTATGAACTCCCCAACTCCCTTCCTCATCTATATGTGCTCCTCCCCTTCCCTCCTTCATCTGTATGTGCTTCCCCACTCCCTTCCTCATCTATATGTGCTCCTCCCCCTCCCTTCTTCATCTTTATGCTTCTCCACTCCCTCCCTCATCTATATGTGCTCCTCCCCCTCCCTCCATCATCTGTATGCTTCTCCACCACTCCCTCCTCATCTATATGTGCTCCTCCCCTCCCTCCTTCTTCTGTATGGGCTCCCCCACTCCCTCCCTCATCTATATGTGCTCCTCCCCCTCCCTCCTTCATCTGTATGTGCTTGCCCCCTCCTTTCCTCATCTATATGTGCTCCTCCCCCTCCCTCCTTCATCAGTATGTGCTGCCCCACTCACTTCCTCATCTATATGTGCTCCTCCCCTCCCTCCTTCTTCTGTATGGGCTCCCCCACTCCCTCCCTCATCTATATGTGCTCCTCCCCCTCCCTCCTTCATCTGTATGTGCTTGCCCCCTCCTTTCCTCATCTATATGTGCTCCTCCCCCTCCCTCCTTCATCAGTATGTGCTGCCCCACTCACTTCCTCATCTATATGTGCTCCTCCCCCTCCCTCCTTCATCTGTATGCTTCTCCTCCACTCCCTCCTCATCTATATGTGCTCCTCCCCATCCCTCCTTCTTCTGAATGCTTCTCCCCCACTCCCTCCTCATCTATGTGTGCTCCTCCCCCTCCCTCCTTCATCTGTATGTGCTTGCCCACTCCCTTCCTCATCTATATGTGCTCCTCCCCCTCCTTCATCTGTATGTGCTTCCACACTCCCTTCCTCATCTATATGTGCTCCTCCCCTTCCCTCCTTCATCTGTATGTGCTTCCCCACTCCCTTCCTCATCTATATGTGCTCCTCCCCCTCCCTCTTTCATCTGTATGCTTCTCTTCCACTCCCTCCTTCATCTATATGTGCGCCTCCCCCTCCTTCATCTGTATGAACTCCCCAACTCCCTCCCTCATCTATATGTGCGCCTCCCCCTCCTTCTTCTGTATGGGCTCCCCCATTCCCTCCTCATCTATATGTGCTCTTCCCCCTCCCTCCTTCATTTGTATGTGCTTCCCCACTCCCTTCCTCTTCTATATGTGCTACTCCCCCTCCCTTCATCTGTATGCTTCTCCACTCCCTCCCTCATCTATATGTGCTCCTCCACCTCCCTCCTTCATCTGTATGCTTCTCCTCCACTCCCTCCTCATCTATATGTGCTCCTCCCCTCCCTCCTTCATCTGTATTCTTCTCCTCCACTCCCTCCTCTTCTATTTGTGCTTCTCCCCCTCCCTCCTTCATCTTTATGTGCTTCCCCACTCCTATCCTCATCTATATGTGCTCCTCCCTCTCACTCCTTCATCTGTATGCTTTTCCACTCCCTCCCTCATCTATATGTGCTCCTCCCCCTCCCTCCTTCATCTATATGTGCTTCCCCACTCCCTCCTCATCTATATGTGCTCCTCCCCCTCCGTCCTTTATCTGTATGCTTCTCCTCCACTCCCTCCTCATCTACAAGTGCTACTCCCCCTCCCCCCATCTGTATGGGTTCCCCAACTCCCTCCATCTATATGTGCTCCTCCCCCTCCCTATTTCATCTGTATGCTTCTCCACTCCCTTCCTCATCTATATGTGCTCCTCCCCCTCCCTCCTTCATCTGTATGTGCTTGCCCACTCCTTTCCTCATCTATATGTGCTCCTCCCCCTCCCTCCTTCATCAGTCTGTGCTGCTCCACTCCCTTCCTCATCTATATGTGCTCCTCCCTCTCCCTCCTTCATCTGTATGCTTCTCCTCCACTCCCTCCTCATCTATATGTGCTCCTCCCCATCCCTCCTTCATCTGAATGCTTCTCCTCCACTCCCTCCTCATCTATGTTTGCTCCTCCCCCTCCCTCCTTCATCTGTATGTGCTTGCCCACTCCCTTCCTCATCTATATGTGCTCCTCCCCCTCCTTCATCTGTATGTGCTTCTCCACTCCCTTCCTCATCTATATGTGCTCCTCCCCCTCCCTCCTTCATCTGTATGTGCTTCCCCACTCCCTTCCTCATCTATATGTGCTCCTCCCTCTCCCTCCTTCATCTGTATGTGCTTGCCCACTCCCTTCCTCATCTATATGTGCTCCTCCCCCTCCTTCATCTGTATGTGCTTCCACACTCCCTTCCTCATCTATATGTGCTCCTCCCTCTCCCTCCTTCATCTGTATGTGCTTCCCCACTCCCTCCTCATCTATATGTGCTCCTCCCCCTCCCTCCTTCATCTGTATGTGCTTCCCCACTCCCTTCCTCATCTATATGTGCTCCTCCCCCTCCCTCTTTCATCTGTATGCTTCTCCTCCACTCCCTCCTTCATCTATATGTGCGCCTCCCCCTCCTTCATCTGTATGAACTCCCCAACTCCCTCCCTCATCTATATGTGCGCCTCCCCCTCCTTCTTCTGTATGGGCTCCCCCATTCCCTCCTCATCTATATGTGCTCTTCCCCCTCCCTCCTTCATCTGTATGTGCTTCCCCACTCCCTTCCTCTTCTATATGTGCTACTCCCCCTCCCTTCATCTGTATGCTTTTCCACTCCCTCCCTCATCTATATGTGCTCCTCCCCCTCCCTCCTTCATCTATATGTGCTTCCCCACTCCCTCCTCATCTATATGTGGTCCTCCCCCTCTGTCCTTTATCTGTATGCTTCTCCTCCACTCCCTCCTCATCTACAAGTGCTACTCCCCCTCCCCCCATCTGTATGGGTTCCCCAACTCCCTCCATCTATATGTGCTCCTCCCCCTCCTTAATTCATCTGTATGTGCTTGCCCCCTCCTTTCCTCATCTATATGTGCTCCTCCCCCTCCCTCCTTCATCAGTATGTGCTGCCCCACTCACTTCCTCATCTATATGTGCTCCTCCCCCTCCCTCCTTCATCTGTATGCTTCTCCTCCACTCCCTCCTCATCTATATGTGCTCCTCCCCATCCCTCCTTCTTCTGAATGCTTCTCCCCCACTCCCTCCTCATCTATGTGTGCTCCTCCCCCTCCCTCCTTCATCTGTATGTGCTTGCCCACTCCCTTCCTCATCTATATGTGCTCCTCCCCCTCCTTCATCTGTATGTGCTTCCACACTCCCTTCCTCATCTATATGTGCTCCTCCCCTTCCCTCCTTCATCTGTATGTGCTTCCCCACTCCCTTCCTCATCTATATGTGCTCCTCCCCCTCCCTCTTTCATCTGTATGCTTCTCCTCCACTCCCTCCTTCATCTATATGTGCGCCTCCCCCTCCTTCATCTGTATGAACTCCCCAACTCCCTCCCTCATCTATATGTGCGCCTCCCCCTCCTTCTTCTGTATGGGCTCCCCCATTCCCTCCTCATCTATATGTGCTCTTCCCCCTCCCTCCTTCATTTGTATGTGCTTCCCCACTCCCTTCCTCTTCTATATGTGCTACTCCCCCTCCCTTCATCTGTATGCTTCTCCACTCCCTCCCTCATCTATATGTGCTCCTCCACCTCCCTCCTTCATCTGTATGCTTCTCCTCCACTCCCTCCTCATCTATATGTGCTCCTCCCCTCCCTCCTTCATCTGTATTCTTCTCCTCCACTCCCTCCTCTTCTATTTGTGCTCCTCCCCCTCCCTCCTTCATCTTTATGTGCTTCCCCTCTCCTATCCTCATCTATATGTGCTCCTCCCTCTCACTCCTTCATCTGTATGCTTTTCCACTCCCTCCCTCATCTATATGTGCTCCTCCCCCTCCCTCCTTCATCTATATGTGCTTCCCCACTCCCTCCTCATCTATATGTGCTCCTCCCCCTCCGTCCTTTATCTGTATGCTTCTCCTCCACTCCCTCCTCATCTACAAGTGCTACTCCCCCTCCCCCCATCTGTATGGGTTCCCCAACTCCCTCCATCTATATGTGCTCCTCCCCCTCCCTATTTCATCTGTATGCTTCTCCACTCCCTTCCTCATCTATATGTGCTCCTCCCCCTCCTTCCTTCATCTGTTTGTGCTTGCCCACTCCTTTCCTCATCTATATGTGCTCCTCCCCCTCCCTCCTTCATCAGTATGTGCTGCTCCACTCCCTTCCTCATCTATATGTGCTCCTCCCTCTCCCTCCTTCATCTGTATGCTTCTCCTCCACTCCCTCCTCATCTATATGTGCTCCTCCCCATCCCTCCTTCATCTGAATGCTTCTCCTCCACTCCCTCCTCATCTATGTTTGCTCCTCCCCCTCCCTCCTTCATCTGTATGTGCTTGCCCACTCCCTTCCTCATCTATATGTGCTCCTCCCCCTCCTTCATCTGTATGTGCTTCTCCACTCCCTTCCTCATCTATATGTGCTCCTCCCCCTCCCTCCTTCATCTGTATGTGCTTCCCCACTCCCTTCCTCATCTATATGTGCTCCTCCCTCTCCCTCCTTCATCTGTATGTGCTTGCCCACTCCCTTCCTCATCTATATGTGCTCCTCCCCCTCCTTCATCTGTATGTGCTTCCACACTCCCTTCCTCATCTATATGTGCTCTTCCCTCTCCCTCCTTCATCTGTATGTGCTTCCCCACTCCCTCCTCATCTATATGTGCTCCTCCCCCTCCCTCCTTCATCTGTATGTGCTTCCCCACTCCCTTCCTCATCTATATGTGCTCCTCCCCCTCCCTCTTTCATCTGTATGCTTCTCCTCCACTCCCTCCTTCATCTATATGTGCGCCTCCCCCTCCTTCATCTGTATGAACTCCCCAACTCCCTCCCTCATCTATATGTGCGCCTCCCCCTCCTTCTTCTGTATGGGCTCCCCCATTCCCTCCTCATCTATATGTGCTCTTCCCCCTCCCTCCTTCATCTGTATGTGCTTCCCCACTCCCTTCCTCTTCTATATGTGCTACTCCCCCTCCCTTCATCTGTATGCTTTTCCACTCCCTCCCTCATCTATATGTGCTCCTCCCCCTCCCTCCTTCATCTATATGTGCTTCCCCACTCCCTCCTCATCTATATGTGCTCCTCCCCCTCCGTCCTTTATCTGTATGCTTCTCCTCCACTCCCTCCTCATCTACAAGTGCTACTCCCCCTCCCCCCATCTGTATGGGTTCCCCAACTCCCTCCATCTATATGTGCTCCTCCCCCTCCTTAATTCATCTGTATGCTTCTCCACTCCCTTCCTCATCTATATGTGCTCCTCCCCCTCCCTCCTTCATCTGTATGTGCTTGCCCACTCCTTTCCTCATCTATATGTGCTCCTCCCCCTCCCTCCTTCATCAGTATGTGCTGCCCCACTCCCTTCCTCATCTATATGTGCTCCTCCCTCTCCCTCCTTCATCTGTATGCTTCTCCTCCACTCCCTCCTCATCTATATGTGCTCCTCCCCATCCCTCCTTCATCTGAATGCTTCTCCTCCACTCCCTCCTCATCTATGTTTGCTCCTCCCCCTCCCTCCTTCATCTGTATGTGCTTGCCCACTCCCTTCCTCATCTATATGTGCTCCTCCCCCTCCTTCATCTGTATGTGCTTCTCCACTCCCTTCCTCATCTATATGTGCTCCTCCCCCTCCCTCCTTCATCTGTATGTGCTTGCCCACTCCTTTCCTCATCTATATGTGCTCCTCCCCCTCCCTCCTTCATCAGTCTGTGCTGCTCCACTCCCTTCCTCATCTATATGTGCTCCTCCCTCTCCCTCCTTCATCTGTATGCTTCTCCTCCACTCCCTCCTCATCTATATGTGCTCCTCCCCATCCCTCCTTCATCTGAATGCTTCTCCTCCACTCCCTCCTCATCTATGTTTGCTCCTCCCCCTCCCTCCTTCATCTGTATGTGCTTGCCCACTCCCTTCCTCATCTATATGTGCTCCTCCCCCTCCTTCATCTGTATGTGCTTCTCCACTCCCTTCCTCATCTATATGTGCTCCTCCCCCTCCCTCCTTCATCTGTATGTGCTTCCCCACTCCCTTCCTCATCTATATGTGCTCCTCCCTCTCCCTCCTTCATCTGTATGTGCTTGCCCACTCCCTTCCTCATCTATATGTGCTCCTCCCCCTCCTTCATCTGTATGTGCTTCCACACTCCCTTCCTCATCTATATGTGCTCCTCCCTCTCCCTCCTTCATCTGTATGTGCTTCCCCACTCCCTCCTCATCTATATGTGCTCCTCCCCCTCCCTCCTTCATCTGTATGTGCTTCCCCACTCCCTTCCTCATCTATATGTGCTCCTCCCCCTCCCTCTTTCATCTGTATGCTTCTCCTCCACTCCCTCCTTCATCTATATGTGCGCCTCCCCCTCCTTCATCTGTATGAACTCCCCAACTCCCTCCCTCATCTATATGTGCGCCTCCCCCTCCTTCTTCTGTATGGGCTCCCCCATTCCCTCCTCATCTATATGTGCTCTTCCCCCTCCCTCCTTCATCTGTATGTGCTTCCCCACTCCCTTCCTCTTCTATATGTGCTACTCCCCCTCCCTTCATCTGTATGCTTTTCCACTCCCTCCCTCATCTATATGTGCTCCTCCCCCTCCCTCCTTCATCTATATGTGCTTCCCCACTCCCTCCTCATCTATATGTGGTCCTCCCCCTCTGTCCTTTATCTGTATGCTTCTCCTCCACTCCCTCCTCATCTACAAGTGCTACTCCCCCTCCCCCCATCTGTATGGGTTCCCCAACTCCCTCCATCTATATGTGCTCCTCCCCCTCCTTAATTCATCTGTATGTGCTTGCCCCCTCCTTTCCTCATCTATATGTGCTCCTCCCCCTCCCTCCTTCATCAGTATGTGCTGCCCCACTCACTTCCTCATCTATATGTGCTCCTCCCCCTCCCTCCTTCATCTGTATGCTTCTCCTCCACTCCCTCCTCATCTATATGTGCTCCTCCCCATCCCTCCTTCTTCTGAATGCTTCTCCCCCACTCCCTCCTCATCTATGTGTGCTCCTCCCCCTCCCTCCTTCATCTGTATGTGCTTGCCCACTCCCTTCCTCATCTATATGTGCTCCTCCCCCTCCTTCATCTGTATGTGCTTCCACACTCCCTTCCTCATCTATATGTGCTCCTCCCCTTCCCTCCTTCATCTGTATGTGCTTCCCCACTCCCTTCCTCATCTATATGTGCTCCTCCCCCTCCCTCTTTCATCTGTATGCTTCTCCTCCACTCCCTCCTTCATCTATATGTGCGCCTCCCCCTCCTTCATCTGTATGAACTCCCCAACTCCCTCCCTCATCTATATGTGCGCCTCCCCCTCCTTCTTCTGTATGGGCTCCCCCATTCCCTCCTCATCTATATGTGCTCTTCCCCCTCCCTCCTTCATTTGTATGTGCTTCCCCACTCCCTTCCTCTTCTATATGTGCTACTCCCCCTCCCTTCATCTGTATGCTTCTCCACTCCCTCCCTCATCTATATGTGCTCCTCCACCTCCCTCCTTCATCTGTATGCTTCTCCTCCACTCCCTCCTCATCTATATGTGCTCCTCCCCTCCCTCCTTCATCTGTATTCTTCTCCTCCACTCCCTCCTCTTCTATTTGTGCTCCTCCCCCTCCCTCCTTCATCTTTATGTGCTTCCCCTCTCCTATCCTCATCTATATGTGCTCCTCCCTCTCACTCCTTCATCTGTATGCTTTTCCACTCCCTCCCTCATCTATATGTGCTCCTCCCCCTCCCTCCTTCATCTATATGTGCTTCCCCACTCCCTCCTCATCTATATGTGCTCCTCCCCCTCCGTCCTTTATCTGTATGCTTCTCCTCCACTCCCTCCTCATCTACAAGTGCTACTCCCCCTCCCCCCATCTGTATGGGTTCCCCAACTCCCTCCATCTATATGTGCTCCTCCCCCTCCCTATTTCATCTGTATGCTTCTCCACTCCCTTCCTCATCTATATGTGCTCCTCCCCCTCCTTCCTTCATCTGTTTGTGCTTGCCCACTCCTTTCCTCATCTATATGTGCTCCTCCCCCTCCCTCCTTCATCAGTATGTGCTGCTCCACTCCCTTCCTCATCTATATGTGCTCCTCCCTCTCCCTCCTTCATCTGTATGCTTCTCCTCCACTCCCTCCTCATCTATATGTGCTCCTCCCCATCCCTCCTTCATCTGAATGCTTCTCCTCCACTCCCTCCTCATCTATGTTTGCTCCTCCCCCTCCCTCCTTCATCTGTATGTGCTTGCCCACTCCCTTCCTCATCTATATGTGCTCCTCCCCCTCCTTCATCTGTATGTGCTTCTCCACTCCCTTCCTCATCTATATGTGCTCCTCCCCCTCCCTCCTTCATCTGTATGTGCTTCCCCACTCCCTTCCTCATCTATATGTGCTCCTCCCTCTCCCTCCTTCATCTGTATGTGCTTGCCCACTCCCTTCCTCATCTATATGTGCTCCTCCCCCTCCTTCATCTGTATGTGCTTCCACACTCCCTTCCTCATCTATATGTGCTCTTCCCTCTCCCTCCTTCATCTGTATGTGCTTCCCCACTCCCTCCTCATCTATATGTGCTCCTCCCCCTCCCTCCTTCATCTGTATGTGCTTCCCCACTCCCTTCCTCATCTATATGTGCTCCTATCCCTCCCTCTTTCATCTGTATGCTTCTCCTCCACTCCCTCCTTCATCTATATGTGCGCCTCCCCCTCCTTCATCTGTATGAACTCCCCAACTCCCTCCCTCATCTATATGTGCGCCTCCCCCTCCTTCTTCTGTATGGGCTCCCCCATTCCCTCCTCATCTATATGTGCTCTTCCCCCTCCCTCCTTCATCTGTATGTGCTTCCCCACTCCCTTCCTCTTCTATATGTGCTACTCCCCCTCCCTTCATCTGTATGCTTTTCCACTCCCTCCCTCATCTATATGTGCTCCTCCCCCTCCCTCCTTCATCTATATGTGCTTCCCCACTCCCTCCTCATCTATATGTGCTCCTCCCCCTCCGTCCTTTATCTGTATGCTTCTCCTCCACTCCCTCCTCATCTACAAGTGCTACTCCCCCTCCCCCCATCTGTATGGGTTCCCCAACTCCCTCCATCTATATGTGCTCCTCCCCCTCCTTAATTCATCTGTATGCTTCTCCACTCCCTTCCTCATCTATATGTGCTCCTCCCCCTCCCTCCTTCATCTGTATGTGCTTGCCCACTCCTTTCCTCATCTATATGTGCTCCTCCCCCTCCCTCCTTCATCAGTATGTGCTGCCCCACTCCCTTCCTCATCTATATGTGCTCCTCCCTCTCCCTCCTTCATCTGTATGCTTCTCCTCCACTCCCTCCTCATCTATATGTGCTCCTCCCCATCCCTCCTTCATCTGAATGCTTCTCCTCCACTCCCTCCTCATCTATGTTTGCTCCTCCCCCTCCCTCCTTCATCTGTATGTGCTTGCCCACTCCCTTCCTCATCTATATGTGCTCCTCCCCCTCCTTCATCTGTATGTGCTTCTCCACTCCCTTCCTCATCTATATGTGCTCCTCCCCCTCCTTTCTTCATCTGTATGTGCTTCCCCACTCCCTCCTCATCTATATGTGCTCCTCCCCCTCCCTCCTTCATCTGTATGTGCTTCCCCACTCCCTTCCTCATCTTAATGTGCTCCTACCCCTCCCTGCTTCATCTGTATGTGCTTCCCCACTCCCTTCCTCATCTATACATGCTCCTCCCCCTCCCTCCTTCATCTGTATGCTTCTCCTCCACTCCCTCCCTCATCTATATGTGCGCCTCCCCCTCCTTCATCTGTATGAACTCCCCAACTCCCTCCCTCATCTATATGTGCGCCTCCCCCTCCTTCATCTGTATGGGCTCCCCCATTCCCTCCTCATCTATATGTGCTCCTCCCCCTCCCTCCTTCATCTGTATGTGCTTCCACACTCCCTTCCTCATCTATATGTGCTCCTACCCCTCCCTGCTTCATCTGTATGTGCTTCCCCACTCCCTTCCTCATCTATACATGCTCCTCCCCCTCCCTCCTTCATCTGTATGCTTCTCCTCCACTCCCTCCTCATCTATATGTGCTCGTCCCCGTCCCACCTTCATCTGAATGTTTCTCCTCCACTCCCTCCTCATCTATATGTGCTCCTCCCCCTCCCTCTTTCATCTGTATGCTTCTCCACCACTCCCTCCTCATCTATATGTGCTCCTCCCCTCCCTCCTTCATCTGTATGCTTCTCCTCCACTCCCTCCTCATCTATTTGTGCTCCTCCCCCTCCCTCCTTCATCTGTGTGGGCTCTCCCACTCTTTTCCTCATCTATATGTGCTCCTTCCTCTCCCTCCTTCATCTGTATGCTTCTCCACTCCCTCCCTCATCTATATGTGCGCCTCCCCCTCCTTCTTCTGTATGGGCTCCCCCATTCCCTCCTCATCTATATGTGCTCTTCCCCCTCCCTCCTTCATCTGTATGTGCTTCCCCACTCCCTTCCTCTTCTATATGTGCTACTCCCCCTCCCTTCATCTGTATGCTTTTCCACTCCCTCCCTCATCTATATGTGCTCCTCCCCCTCCCTCCTTCATCTATATGTGCTTCCCCACTCCCTCCTCATCTATATGTGCTCCTCCCCCTCCGTCCTTTATCTGTATGCTTCTCCTCCACTCCCTCCTCATCTACAAGTGCTACTCCCCCTCCCCCCATCTGTATGGGTTCCCCAACTCCCTCCATCTATATGTGCTCCTCCCCCTCCTTAATTCATCTGTATGTGCTTGCCCCCTCCTTTCCTCATCTATATGTGCTCCTCCCCCTCCCTCCTTCATCAGTATGTGCTGCCCCACTCACTTCCTCATCTATATGTGCTCCTCCCCCTCCCTCCTTCATCTGTATGCTTCTCCTCCACTCCCTCCTCATCTATATGTGCTCCTCCCCATCCCTCCTTCTTCTGAATGCTTCTCCCCCACTCCCTCCTCATCTATGTGTGCTCCTCCCACTCCCTCCTTCATCTGTATGTGCTTGCCCACTCCCTTCCTCATCTATATGTGCTCCTCCCCCTCCTTCATCTGTATGTGCTTCCACACTCCCTTCCTCATCTATATGTGCTCCTCCCCTTCCCTCCTTCATCTGTATGTGCTTCCCCACTCCCTTCCTCATCTATATGTGCTCCTCCCCCTCCCTCTTTCATCTGTATGCTTCTCCTCCACTCCCTCCTTCATCTATATGTGCGCCTACCCCTCCTTCATCTGTATGAACTCCCCAACTCCCTCCCTCATCTATATGTGCGCCTCCCCCTCCTTCTTCTGTATGGGCTCCCCCATTCCCTCCTCATCTATATGTGCTCTTCCCCCTCCCTCCTTCATTTGTATGTGCTTCCCCACTCCCTTCCTCTTCTATATGTGCTACTCCCCCTCCCTTCATCTGTATGCTTCTCCACTCCCTCCCTCATCTATATGTGCTCCTCCACCTCCCTCCTTCATCTGTATGCTTCTCCTCCACTCCCTCCTCATCTATATGTGCTCCTCCCCTCCCTCCTTCATCTGTATTCTTCTCCTCCACTCCCTCCTCTTCTATTTGTGCTCCTCCCCCTCCCTCCTTCATCTTTATGTGCTTCCCCACTCCTATCCTCATCTATATGTGCTCCTCCCTCTCACTCCTTCATCTGTATGCTTTTCCACTCCCTCCCTCATCTATATGTGCTCCTCCCCCTCCCTCCTTCATCTATATGTGCTTCCCCACTCCCTCCTCATCTATATGTGCTCCTCCCCCTCCGTCCTTTATCTGTATGCTTCTCCTCCACTCCCTCCTCATCTACAAGTGCTACTCCCCCTCCCCCCATCTGTATGGGTTCCCCAACTCCCTCCATCTATATGTGCTCCTCCCCCTCCCTATTTCATCTGTATGCTTCTCCACTCCCTTCCTCATCTATATGTGCTCCTCCCCCTCCTTCCTTCATCTGTATGTGCTTGCCCACTCCTTTCCTCATCTATATGTGCTCCTCCCCCTCCCTCCTTCATCATTATGTGCTGCTCCACTCCCTTCCTCATCTATATGTGCTCCTCCCTCTCCCTCCTTCATCTGTATGCTTCTCCTCCACTCCCTCCTCATCTATATGTGCTCCTCCCCATCCCTCCTTCATCTGAATGCTTCTCCTCCACTCCCTCCTCATCTATGTTTGCTCCTCCCCCTCCCTCCTTCATCTGTATGTGCTTGCCCACTCCCTTCCTCATCTATATGTGCTCCTCCCCCTCCTTCATCTGTATGTGCTTCTCCACTCCCTTCCTCATCTATATGTGCTCCTCCCCCTCCCTCCTTCATCTGTATGTGCTTCCCCACTCCCTTCCTCATCTATATGTGCTCCTCCCTCTCCCTCCTTCATCTGTATGTGCTTGCCCACTCCCTTCCTCATCTATATGTGCTCCTCCCCCTCCTTCATCTGTATGTGCTTCCACACTCCCTTCCTCATCTATATGTGCTCCTCCCTCTCCCTCCTTCATCTGTATGTGCTTCCCCACTCCCTCCTCATCTATATGTGCTCCTCCCCCTCCCTCCTTCATCTGTATGTGCTTCCCCACTCCCTTCCTCATCTATATGTGCTCCTCCCCCTCCCTCTTTCATCTGTATGCTTCTCCTCCACTCCCTCCTTCATCTATATGTGCGCCTCCCCCTCCTTCATTTGTATGAACTCCCCAACTCCCTCCCTCATCTATATGTGCGCCTCCCCCTCCTTCTTCTGTATGGGCTCCCCCATTCCCTCCTCATCTATATGTGCTCTTCCCCCTCCCTCCTTCATCTGTATGTGCTTCCCCACTCCCTTCCTCTTCTATATGTGCTACTCCCCCTCCCTTCATCTGTATGCTTTTCCACTCCCTCCCTCATCTATATGTGCTCCTCCCCCTCCCTCCTTCATCTATATGTGCTTCCCCACTCCCTCCTCATCTATATGTGCTCCTCCCCCTCCGTCCTTTATCTGTATGCTTCTCCTCCACTCCCTCCTCATCTACAAGTGCTACTCCCCCTCCCCCCATCTGTATGGGTTCCCCAACTCCCTCCATCTATATGTGCTCCTCCCCCTCCTTAATTCATCTGTATGCTTCTCCACTCCCTTCCTCATCTATATGTGCTCCTCCCCCTCCCTCCTTCATCTGTATGTGCTTGCCCACTCCTTTCCTCATCTATATGTGCTCCTCCCCCTCCCTCCTTCATCAGTATGTGCTGCCCCACTCCCTTCCTCATCTATATGTGCTCCTCCCTCTCCCTCCTTCATCTGTATGCTTCTCCTCCACTCCCTCCTCATCTATATGTGCTCCTCCCCATCCCTCCTTCATCTGAATGCTTCTCCTCCACTCCCTCCTCATCTATGTTTGCTCCTCCCCCTCCCTCCTTCATCTGTATGTGCTTGCCCACTCCCTTCCTCATCTATATGTGCTCCTCCCCCTCCTTCATCTGTATGTGCTTCTCCACTCCCTTCCTCATCTATATGTGCTCCTCCCCCTCCTTTCTTCATCTGTATGTGCTTCCCCACTCCCTCCTCATCTATATGTGCTCCTCCCCCTCCCTCCTTCATCTGTATGTGCTTCCCCACTCCCTTCCTCATCTATATGTGCTCCTCCCTCTCCAACTTTCATCTGTATGCTTCTCCTCCACTCCCTCCCTCATCTATATGTGCGCCTCCCCCTCCTTCATCTGTATGAACTCCCCAACTCCCTCCCTCATCTATATGTGCGCCTCCCCCTCCTTCATCTGTATGGGCTCCCCCATTCCCTCCTCATCTATATGTGCTCCTCCCCCTCCCTCCTTCATCTGTATGTGCTTCCACACTCCCTTCCTCATCTATATGTGCTCCTACCCCTCCCTGCTTCATCTGTATGTGCTTCCCCACTCCCTTCCTCATCTATACATGCTCCTCCCCCTCCCTCCTTCATCTGTATGCTTCTCCTCCACTCCCTCCTCATCTATATGTGCTCGTCCCCATCCCACCTTCATCTGAATGTTTCTCCTCCACTCCCTCCTCATCTATATGTGCTCCTCCCCCTCCCTCTTTCATCTGTATGCTTCTCCACCACTCCCTCCTCATCTATATGTGCTCCTCCCCTCCCTCCTTCATCTGTATGCTTCTCCTCCACTCCCTCCTCATCTATTTGTGCTCCTCCCCCTCCCTCCTTCATCTGTGTGGGCTCTCCCACTCTTTTCCTCATCTATATGTGCTCCTTCCTCTCCCTCCTTCATCTGTATGCTTCTCCACTCCCTCCCTCATCTATATGTGCTCCTCCCCCTCCCTCCTTCATCTGTATGTGCTTCCCCACTCCCTTCCTCATCTATATGTGCTCCTCCCCGTCCCTCCTTCATCTGTATGTGCTTCCCCACTCCCTTCCTTGTCTACATGTGCTCCTCCCCCTCCCTCCTTCATCTGTATGCTTCTCCTCCACTCCCTCCTCATCTATATGTGCTCCTCCCCCTCCCTTCTTCATCTGTTTGGGCTCCCCCACTCCATTCTTTATCTATATGTGCTCCTCCCCGTCCCTCCTTCATCTGTATGTGCTTCCCCACTCCCTTCCTCATCTATATGTGCTCCTCCCCCTCCCTCTTTCATCTGTATGCTTCTCCTCCACTCCCTCCTCATCTATATGTGCTCCTCCCCGTCCCTCCTTCATCTGAATGTTTCTCCTCCACTCCCTCCTCATCTATATGTGCTCCTCCCCCTCCCTCTTTCATCTATATGCTTCTCCACCACTCCCTCCTCATCTATATGTGCTCCTCCCCTCCCTCCTTCATCTGTATGCTTCTCCTCCACTCCCTCCTCATCTATTTGTGCTCCTCCCCCTCCCTCCTTCATCTGTTTGGGCTCTCCCACTCTTTTCCTCATCTATATGTGCTCCTTCCTCTCCCTCCTTCATCTGTATGCTTCTCCACTCCCTCCCTCATCTATATGTGCTCCTCCCCCTCCCTCCTTCATCTGTATGTGCTTCCCCACTCCCTTCCTCATCTATATGTGCTCCTCCCTGTCCCTCCTTCATCTGTATGTGCTTCCCCACTCCCTTCCTTGTCTACATGTGCTCCTCCCCCTCCCTCCTTCATCTGTATGCTTCTCCTCCACTCCCTCCTCATCTATATGTGCTCCTCCCCCTCCCTTCTTCATCTGTATGGGCTCCCCCACTCCATTCTTCATCTATATGTGCTCCTCCCCATCTATCCTTCATCTGTATGTGCTTCCCCACTCCCTTGCTCATCTATATGTGCTCCTCCCCTTCCCTCCTTCATCTGTATGTGCTTCCCCACTCCCTTCCTCATCTATATGTGCTCCTCCCCCTCCCTTCTTCATCTGTATGCTTCTCCACTCCCTCCCTCATCTATATGTGCTCCTCCCCCTCCCTCCATCATCTGTATGCTTCTCCACCACTCCCTCCTCATCTATATGTGCTCCTCCCCTCCCTCCTTCTTCTGTATGTGCTTCCCCATTCCCTCCTCATCTATATGTTCTCCTCCCCCTCCCTCCTTCATCTGTATGGGCTCCCCCACTCCCTCCCTCATCTATATGTGCTCCTCCCCCTCCCTCCTTCATCTGTATGTGCTTGCTCCCTCCTTTCCTCATCTATATGTGCTCCTCCCCCTCCCTCCTTCATCAGTATGTGCTGCCCCACTCACTTCCTCATCTATATGTGCTCCTCCCCCTCCCTCCTTCATCTGTATGCTTCTCCTCCACTCCCTCCTCATCTATATGTGCTCCTCCCCATCCCTCCTTCTTCTGAATGCTTCTCCCCCACTCCCTCCTCATCTATGTGTGCTCCTCCCCCTCCCTCCTTCATCTGTATGTGCTTGCCCACTCCCTTCCTCATCTATATGTGCTCCTCCCCCTCCTTCATCTGTATGTGCTTCCACACTCCCTTCCTCATCTATATGTGCTCCTCCCCTTCCCTCCTTCATTTGTATGTGCTTCCCCACTCCCTTCCTCATCTATATGTGCTCCTCCCCCTCCCTCTTTCATCTGTATGCTTCTCCTCCACTCCCTACTTCATCTATATGTGCGCCTCCCCCTCCTTCATCTGTATGAACTCCCCAACTCCCTCCCTCATCTATATGTGCGCCTCCCCCTCCTTCTTCTGTATGGGCTCCCCCATTCCCTCCTCATGTATATGTGCTCTTCCCCCTCCCTCCTTCATCTGTATGTGCTTCCCCACTCCATTCCTCTTCTATATGTGCTACTCCCCCTCCCTTCATCTGTATGCTTCTCCACTCCCTCCCTCATCTATATGTGCTCCTCCACCTCCCTCCTTCATCTGTATGCTTCTCCTCCACTCCCTCCTCATCTATATGTGCTCCTCCCCTCCCTCCTTCATCTGTATTCTTCTCCTCCACTCCCTCCTCTTCTATTTGTGCTCCTCCCCCTCCCTCCTTCATCTTTATGTGCTTCCCCACTCCTATCCTCATCTATATGTGCTCGTCCCTCTCACTCCTTCATCTGTATGCTTTTCCACTCCCTCCCTCATCTATATGTGCTCCTCCCCCTCCCTCCTTCATCTATATGTGCTTCCCCACTCCCTCCTCATCTATATGTGCTCCTCCCCCTCCGTCCTTTATCTGTATGCTTCTCCTCCACTCCCTCCTCATCTACAAGTGCTACTCCCCCTCCCCCCATCTGTATGGGTTCCACAACTCCCTCCATCTATATGTGCTCCTCCCCCTCCCTATTTCATCTGTATGCTTCTCCACTCCCTTCCTCATCTATATGTGCTCCTCCCCCTCCCTCCTTCATCTGTATGTGCTTGCCCACTCCTTTCCTCATCTATATGTGCTCCTCCCCCTCCCTCCTTCATCAGTATGTGCTGCTCCACTCCCTTCCTCATCTATATGTGCTCCTCCCTCTCCCTCCTTCATCTGTATGCTTCTCCTCCACTCCCTCCTCATCTATATGTGCTCCTCCCCATCCCTCCTTCATCTGAATGCTTCTCCACTCCCTCCTCATCTATGTTTGCTCCTCCCCCTCCCTCGTTCATCTGTATGTGCTTGCCCACTCCCTTCCTCATCTATATGTGCTCCTCCCCCTCCTTCATCTGTATGTGCTTCTCCACTCCCTTCCTCATCTATATGTGCTCCTCCCCCTCCTTCTTTCATCTGTATGTGCTTCCCCACTCCCTCCTCATCTATATGTGCTCCTCCCCCTCCCTCCTTCATCTGTATGTGCTTCCCCACTCCCTTCCTCATCTATATGTGCTCCTCCCTCTCCCTCCTTCATCTGTATGTGCTTGCCCACTCCCTTCCTCATCTATATGTGCTCCTCCCCCTCCTTCATCTGTATGTGCTTCCACACTCCCTTCCTCATCTATATGTGCTCCTCCCTCTCCCTCCTTCATCTGTATGTGCTTCCCCACTCCCTCCTCATCTATATGTGCTCCTCCCCCTCCCTCCTTCATCTGTATGTGCTTCCCCACTCCCTCCTCATCTATATGTGCTCCTCCCCCTCCGTCCTTTATCTGTATGCTTCTCCTCCACTCCCTCCTCATCTACAAGTGCTACTCCCCCTCCCCCCATCTGTATGGGTTCCCCAACTCCCTCCATCTATATGTGCTCCTCCCCCTCCTTAATTCATCTGTATGCTTCTCCACTCCCTTCCTCATCTATATGTGCTCCTCCCCCTCCCTCCTTCATCTGTATGTGCTTGCCCACTCCTTTCCTCATCTATATGTGCTCCTCCCCCTCCCTCCTTCATCAGTATGTGCTGCCCCACTCCCTTCCTCATCTATATGTGCTCCTCCCTCTCCCTCCTTCATCTGTATGCTTCTCCTCCACTCCCTCCTCATCTATATGTGCTCCTCCCCATCCCTCCTTCATCTGAATGCTTCTCCTCCACTCCCTCCTCATCTATGTTTGCTCCTCCCCCTCCCTCCTTCATCTGTATGTGCTTGCCCACTCCCTTCCTCATCTATATGTGCTCCTCCCCCTCCTTCATCTGTATGTGCTTCTCCACTCCCTTCCTCATCTATATGTGCTCCTCCCCCTCCTTTCTTCATCTGTATGTGCTTCCCCACTCCCTCCTCATCTATATGTGCTCCTCCCCCTCCCTCCTTCATCTGTATGTGCTTCCCCACTCCCTTCCTCATCTATATGTGCTCCTCCCTCTCCAACTTTCATCTGTATGCTTCTCCTCCACTCCCTCCCTCATCTATATGTGCGCCTCCCCCTCCTTCATCTGTATGAACTCCCCAACTCCCTCCCTCATCTATATGTGCGCCTCCCCCTCCTTCATCTGTATGGGCTCCCCCATTCCCTCCTCATCTATATGTGCTCCTCCCCCTCCCTCCTTCATCTGTATGTGCTTCCACACTCCCTTCCTCATCTATATGTGCTCCTACCCCTCCCTGCTTCATCTGTATGTGCTTCCCCACTCCCTTCCTCATCTATACATGCTCATCCCCCTCCCTCCTTCATCTGTATGCTTCTCCTCCACTCCCTCCTCATCTATATGTGCTCGTCCCCATCCCACCTTCATCTGAATGTTTCTCCTCCACTCCCTCCTCATCTATATGTGCTCCTCCCCCTCCCTCTTTCATCTGTATGCTTCTCCACCACTCCCTCCTCATCTATATGTGCTCCTCCCCTCCCTCCTTCATCTGTATGCTTCTCCTCCACTCCCTCCTCATCTATTTGTGCTCCTCCCCCTCCCTCCTTCATCTGTGTGGGCTCTCCCACTCTTTTCCTCATCTATATGTGCTCCTTCCTCTCCCTCCTTCATCTGTATGCTTCTCCACTCCCTCCCTCATCTATATGTGCTCCTCCCCCTCCCTCCTTCATCTGTATGTGCTTCCCCACTCCCTTCCTCATCTATATGTGCTCCTCCCCGTCCCTCCTTCATCTGTATGTGCTTCCCCACTCCCTTCCTTGTCTACATGTGCTCCTCCCCCTCCCTCCTTCATCTGTATGCTTCTCCTCCACTCCCTCCTCATCTATATGTGCTCCTCCCCCTCCCTTCTTCATCTGTTTGGGCTCCCCCACTCCATTCTTCATCTATATGTGCTCCTCCCCGTCCCTCCTTCATCTGTATGTGCTTCCCCACTCCCTTCCTCATCTATATGTGCTCCTCCCCCTCCCTCTTTCATCTGTATGCTTCTCCTCCACTCCCTCCTTCATCTATATGTGCGCCTCCCCCTCCTTCATCTGTATGAACTCCCCAACTCCCTCCCTCATCTATATGTGTGCCTCCCCCTCCTTCTTCTGTATGGGCTCCCCCATTCCCTCCTCATCTATATGTGCTCTTCCCCCTCCCTCCTTCATCTGTATGTGCTTCCCCACTCCCTTCCTCTTCTATATGTGCTACTCCCCCTCCCTTCATCTGTATGCTTTTCCACTCCCTCCCTCATCTATATGTGCTCCTCCCCCTCCCTCCTTCATCTATATGTGCTTCCCCACTCCCTCCTCATCTATATGTGCTCCTCCCCCTCCGTCCTTTATCTGTATGCTTCTCCTCCACTCCCTCCTCATCTACAAGTGCTACTCCCCCTCCCCCCTTCTGTATGGGTTCCCCAACTCCCTCCATCTATATGTGCTCCTCCCCCTCCCTAATTCATCTGTATGCTTCTCCACTCCCTTCCTCATCTATATGTGCTCCTCCCCCTCCCTCCTTCATCTGTATGTGCTTGCCCACTCCTTTCCTCATCTATATGTGCTCCTACCCCTCCCTCCTTCATCAGTATGTGCTGCCCCACTCCCTTCCTCATCTATATGTGCTCCTCCCTCTCCCTCCTTCATCTGTATGCTTCTCCTCCACTCCCTCCTCATCTATATGTGCTCCTCCCCATCCCTCCTTCATCTGAATGCTTCTCCTCCACTCCCTCCTCATCTATGTTTGCTCCTCCCCCTCCCTCCTTCATCTGTATGTGCTTGCCCACTCCCTTCCTCATCTATATGTGCTCCTCCCCCTCCTTCATCTGTATGTGCTTCTCCACTCCCTTCCTCATCTATATGTGCTCCTCCCCCTCCTTTCTTCATCTGTATGTGCTTCCCCACTCCCTCCTCATCTATATGTGCTCCTCCCCCTCCCTCCTTCATCTGTATGTGCTTCCCCACTCCCTTCCTCATCTATATGTGCTCCTCCCTCTCCCTCTTTCATCTGTACGCTTCTCCTCCACTCCCTCCCTCATCTATATGTGCGCCTCCCCCTCCTTCATCTGTATGAACTCCCCAACTCCCTCCCTCATCTATATGTGCGCCTCCCCCTCCTTCATCTGTATGGGCTCCCCCATTCCCTCCTCATCTATATGTGCTCCTCCCCCTCCCTCCTTCATCTGTATGTGCTTCCACACTCCCTTCCTCATCTATATGTGCTCCTACCCCTCCCTGCTTCATCTGTATGTGCTTCCCCACTCCCTTCCTCATCTATACATGCTCCTCCCCCTCCCTCCTTCATCTGTATGCTTCTCCTCCACTCCCTCCTCATCTATATGTGCTCCTCCCCGTCCCTCCTTCATCTGAATATTTCTCCTCCACTCCCTCCTCATCTATATGTGCTCCTCCCCCTCCCTCTTTCATCTGTATGCTTCTCCACCACTCCCTCCTCATCTATATGTGCTCCTCCCCTCCCTCCTTCATCTGTATGCTTCTCCTCCACTCCCTCCTCATCTATTTGTGCTCCTCCCCCTCCCTCCTTCATCTGTGTGGGCTCTCCCACTCTTTTCCTCATCTATATGTGCTCCTTCCTCTCCCTCCTTCATCTGTATGCTTCTCCACTCCCTCCCTCATCTATATGTGCTCCTCCCCCTCCCTCCTTCATCTGTATGTGCTTCCCCACTCCCTTCCTCATCTATATGTGCTCCTCCCTGTCCCTCCTTCATCTGTATGTGCTTCCCCACTCCCTTCCTTGTCTACATGTGCTCCTCCCCCTCCCTCCTTCATCTGTATGCTTCTCCTCCACTCCCTCCTCATCTATATGTGCTCCTCCCCCTCCCTTCTTCATCTGTATGGGCTCCCCCACTCCATTCTTCATCTATATGTGCTCCTCCCCATCTATCCTTCATCTGTATGTGCTTCCCCACTCCCTTGCTCATCTATATGTGCTCCTCCCCTTCCCTCCTTCATCTGTATGTGCTTCCCCACTCCCTTCCTCATCTATATGTGCTCCTCCCCCTCCCTTCTTCATCTGTATGCTTCTCCACTCCCTCCCTCATCTATATGTGCTCCTCCCCCTCCCTCCATCATCTGTATGCTTCTCCACCACTCCCTCCTCATCTATATGTGCTCCTCCCCTCCCTCCTTCTTCTGTATGTGCTTCCCCATTCCCTCCTCATCTATATGTTCTCCTCCCCCTCCCTCCTTCATCTGTATGGGCTTCCCCACTCCCTCCCTCATCTATATGTGCTCCTCCCCCTCCCTCCTTCATCTGTATGTGCTTGCTCCCTCCTTTCCTCATCTATATGTGCTCCTCCCCCTCCCTCCTTCATCAGTATGTGCTGCCCCACTCACTTCCTCATCTATATGTGCTCCTCCCCCTCCCTCCTTCATCTGTATGCTTCTCCTCCACTCCCTCCTCATCTATATGTGCTCCTCCCCATCCCTCCTTCTTCTGAATGCTTCTCCCCCACTCCCTCCTCATCTATGTGTGCTCCTCCCCCTCCCTCCTTCATCTGTATGTGCTTGCCCACTCCCTTCCTCATCTATATGTGCTCCTCCCCCTCCTTCATCTGTATGTGCTTCCACACTCCCTTCCTCATCTATATGTGCTCCTCCCCTTCCCTCCTTCATCTGTATGTGCTTCCCCACTCCCTTCCTCATCTATATGTGCTCCTCCCCCTCCCTCTTTCATCTGTATGCTTCTCCTCCACTCCCTACTTCATCTATATGTGCGCCTCCCCCTCCTTCATCTGTATGAACTCCCCAACTCCCTCCCTCATCTATATGTGCGCCTCCCCCTCCTTCTTCTGTATGGGCTCCCCCATTCCCTCCTCATCTATATGTGCTCTTCCCCCTCCCTCCTTCATCTGTATGTGCTTCCCCACTCCATTCCTCTTCTATATGTGCTACTCCCCCTCCCTTCATCTGTATGCTTCTCCACTCCCTCCCTCATCTATATGTGCTCCTCCACCTCCCTCCTTCATCTGTATGCTTCTCCTCCACTCCCTCCTCATCTATATGTGCTCCTCCCCTCCCTCCTTCATCTGTATTCTTCTCCTCCACTCCCTCCTCTTCTATTTGTGCTCCTCCCCCTCCCTCCTTCATCTTTATGTGCTTCCCCACTCCATTCCTCATCTATATGTGCTCCTCCCTCTCACTCCTTCATCTGTATGCTTTTCCACTCCCTCCCTCATCTATATGTGCTCCTCCCCCTCCCTCCTTCATCTATATGTGCTTCCCCACTCCCTCCTCATCTATATGTGCTCCTCCCCCTCCGTCCTTTATCTGTATGCTTCTCCTCCACTCCCTCCTCATCTACAAGTGCTACTCCCCCTCCCCCCATCTGTATGGGTTCCACAACTCCCTCCATCTATATGTGCTCCTCCCCCTCCCTATTTCATCTGTATGCTTCTCCACTCCCTTCCTCATCTATATGTGCTCCTCCCCCTCCCTCCTTCATCTGTATGTGCTTGCCCACTCCTTTCCTCATCTATATTTGCTCCTCCCCCTCCCTCCTTCATCAGTATGTGCTGCTCCACTCCCTTCCTCATCTATATGTGCTCCTCCCTCTCCCTCCTTCATCTGTATGCTTCTCCTCCACTCCCTCCTCATCTATATGTGCTCCTCCCCATCCCTCCTTCATCTGAATGCTTCTCCTCCACTCCCTCCTCATCTATGTTTGCTCCTCCCCCTCCCTCCTTCATCTGTATGTGCTTGCCCACTCCCTTCCTCATCTATATGTGCTCCTCCCCCTCCTTCATCTGTATGTGCTTCTCCACTCCCTTCCTCATCTATATGTGCTCCTCCCCCTCCTTCTTTCATCTGTATGTGCTTCCCCACTCCCTCCTCATCTATATGTGCTCCTCCCCCTCCCTCCTTCATCTGTATGTGCTTCCCCACTCCCTTCCTCATCTATATGTGCTCCTCCTTCTCCCTCCTTCATCTGTATGTGCTTGCCCACTCCCTTCCTCATCTATATGTGCTCCTCCCCCTCCTTCATCTGTATGTGCTTCCACACTCCCTTCCTCATCTATATGTGCTCCTCCCTCTCCCTCCTTCATCTGTATGTGCTTCCCCACTCCCTCCTCATCTATATGTGCTCCTCCCCCTCCCTCCTTCATCTGTATGTGCTTCCCCACTCCCTTCCTCATCTATATGTGCTCCTCCCCCTCCCTCTTTCATCTGTATGCTTCTCCTCCACTCCCTCCTTCATCTATATGTGCGCCTCCCCCTCCTACATCTGTATGAACTCCCCAACTCCCTCCCTCATCTATATGTGCGCCTCCCCCTCCTTCTTCTGTATGGGCTCCCCCATTCCCTCCTCATCTATATGTGCTCTTCCCCCTCCCTCCTTCATCTGTATGTGCTTCCCCACTCCCTTCCTCTTCTATATGTGCTACTCCCCCTCCCTTCATCTGTATGCTTTTCCACTCCCTCCCTCATCTATATGTGCTCCTCCCCCTCCCTCCTTCATCTATATGTGCTTCCCCACTCCCTCCTCATCTATATGTGCTCCTCCCCCTCCGTCCTTTATCTGTATGCTTCTCCTCCACTCCCTCCTCATCTACAAGTGCTACTCCCCCTCCCCCCATCTGTATGGGTTCCCCAACTCCCTCCATCTATATGTGCTCCTCCCCCTCCCTAATTCATCTGTATGCTTCTCCACTCCCTTCCTCATCTATATGTGCTCCTCCCCCTCCCTCCTTCATCTGTATGTGCTTGCCCACTCCTTTCCTCATCTATATGTGCTCCTCCCCCTCCCTCCTTCATCAGTATGTGCTGCCCCACTCCCTTCCTCATCTATATGTGCTCCTCCCTCTCCCTCCTTCATCTGTATGCTTCTCCTCCACTCCCTCCTCATCTATATGTGCTCCTCCCCATCCCTCCTTCATCTGAATGCTTCTCCTCCACTCCCTCCTCATCTATGTTTGCTCCTCCCCCTCCCTCCTTCATCTGTATGTGCTTGCCCACTCCCTTCCTCATCTATATGTGCTCCTCCCCCTCCTTCATCTGTATGTGCTTCTCCACTCCCTTCCTCATCTATATGTGCTCCTCCCCCTCCTTTCTTCATCTGTATGTGCTTCCCCACTCCCTCCTCATCTATATGTGCTCCTCCCCCTCCCTCCTTCATCTGTATGTGCTTCCCCACTCCCTTCCTCATCTATATGTGCTCCTCCCTCTCCCTCTTTCATCTGTATGCTTCTCCTCCACTCCCTCCCTCATCTATATGTGCGCCTCCCCCTCCTTCATCTGTATGAACTCCCCAACTCCCTCCCTCATCTATATGTGCGCCTCCCCCTCCTTCATCTGTATGGGCTCACCATTCCCTCCTCATCTATATGTGCTCCTCCCCCTCCCTCCTTCATCTGTATGTGCTTCCACACTCCCTTCCTCATCTATATGTGCTCCTACCCCTCCCTGCTTCATCTGTATGTGCTTCCCCACTCCCTTCCTCATCTATACATGCTCCTCCCCCTCCCTCCTTCATCTGTATGCTTCTCCTCCACTCCCTCCTCATCTATATGTGCTCCTCCCCATCCATCCTTCATCTGAATGTTTCTCCTCCACTCCCTCCTCATCTATATGTGCTCCTCCCCCTCCCTCTTTCATCTGTATGCTTCTCCACCACTCCCTCCTCATCTATATGTGCTCCTCCCCTCCCTCCTTCATCTGTATGCTTCTCCTCCACTCCCTCCTCATCTATTTGTGCTCCTCCCCCTCCCTCCTTCATCTGTGTGGGCTCTCCCACTCTTTTCCTCATCTATATGTGCTCCTTCCTCTCCCTCCTTCATCTGTATGCTTCTCCACTCCCTCCCTCATCTATATGTGCTCCTCCCCCTCCCTCCTTCATCTGTATGTGCTTCCCCACTCCCTTCCTCATCTATATGTGCTCCTCCCCGTCCCTCCTTCATCTGTATGTGCTTCCCCACTCCCTTCCTTGTCTACATGTGCTCCTCCCCCTCCCTCCTTCATCTGTATGCTTCTCCTCCACTCCCTCCTCATCTATATGTGCTCCTCCCCCTCCCTTCTTCATCTGTATGGGCTCCCCCACTCCATTCTTCATCTATATCTGCTCCTCCCCATCTATCCTTCATCTGTATGTGCTTCCCCACTCCCTTCCTCATCTATATGTGCTCCTCCCCCTCCCTCCTTCATCTGTATGTGCTTCCCCACTCCCTTCCTCATCTATATGTGCTCCTCCCCCTCCCTTCTTCATCTGTATGCTTCTCCACTCCCTCCCTCATCTATATGTGCTCCTCCCCCTCCCTCCACATCTGTATGCTTCTCCACCACTCCCTCCTCATCTATATGTGCTCCTCCCCTCCCTCCTTCTTCTGTATGTGCTTCCCCACTCCCTCCTCATCTATATGTTCTCCTCCCCCTCCCTCCTTCATCTGTATGGGCTCCCCCACTCCCTCCCTCATCTATATGTGCTCCTCCCCCTCCCTCCTTCATCTGTATGTGCTTGCCCCCTCCTTTCCTCATCTATATGTGCTCCTCCCCCTCCCTCCTTCATCAGTATGTGCTGCCCCACTCACTTCCTCATCTATATGTGCTCCTCCCCCTCCCTCCTTCATCTGTATGCTTCTCCTCCACTCCCTCCTCATCTATATGTGCTCCTCCCCATCCCTCCTTCTTCTGAATGCTTCTCCCCCACTCCCTCCTCATCTATGTGTGCTCCTCCCCCTCCCTCCTTCATCTGTATGTGCTTGCCCACTCCCTTCCTCATCTATATGTGCTCCTCCCCCTCCTTCATCTGTATGTGCTTCCACACTCCCTTCCTCATCTATATGTGCTCCTCCCCTTCCCTCCTTCATCTGTATGTGCTTCCCCACTCCCTTCCTCATCTATATGTGCTCCTCCCCCTCCCTCTTTCATCTGTATGCTTCTCCTCCACTCCCTCCTTCATCTATATGTGCGCCTCCCCCTCCTTCATCTGTATGAACTCCCCAACTCCCTCCCTCATCTATATGTGCGCCTCCCCCTCCTTCTTCTGTATGGGCTCCCCCATTCCCTCCTCATCTATATGTGCTCTTCCCCCTCCCTCCTTCATCTGTATGTGCTTCCCCACTCCCTTCCTCTTCTATATGTGCTACTCCCCCTCCCTTCATCTGTATGCTTCTCCACTCACTCCCTCATCTATATGTGCTCCTCCACCTCCCTCCTTCATCTGTATGCTTCTCCTCCACTCCCTCCTCATCTATATGTGCTCCTCCCCTCCCTCCTTCATCTGTATTCTTCTCCTCCACTCCCTCCTCTTCTATTTGTGCTCCTTCCCCTCCCTCCTTCATCTTTATGTGCTTCCCCACTCCTATCCTCATCTATATGTGCTCCTCCCTCTCACTCCTTCATCTGTATGCTTTTCCACTCCCTCCCTCATCTATATGTGCTCCTCCCCCTCCCTCCTTCATCTATATGTGCTTCCCCACTCCCTCCTCATCTATATGTGCTCCTCCCCCTCCATCCTTTATCTGTATGCTTCTCCTCCACTCCCTCCTCATCTACAAGTGCTACTCCCCCTCCCCCCATCTGTATGGGTTCCCCAACTCCCTCCATCTATATGTGCTCCTCCCCCTCCCTATTTCATCTGTATGCTTCTCCACTCCCTTCCTCATCTATATGTGCTCCTCCCCCTCCCTCCTTCATCTGTATGTGCTTACCCACTCCTTTCCTCATCTATATGTGCTCCTCCCCCTCCCTCCTTCATCAGTATGTGCTGCTCCACTCCCTTCCTCATCTATATGTGCTCCTCCCTCTCCCTCCTTCATCTGTATGCTTCTACTCCACTCCCTCCTCATCTATATGTGCTCCTCCCCATCCCTCCTTCATCTGAATGCTTCTCCTCCACTCCCTCCTCATCTATGTTTGCTCCTCCCCCTCCCTCCTTCATCTGTATGTGCTTGCCCACTCCCTTCCTCATCTATATGTGCTCCTCCCCCTCCTTCTTTCATCTGTATGTGCTTCCCCACTCCCTCCTCATCTATATGTGCTCCTCCCCCTCCCTCCTTCATCTGTATGTGCTTCCCCACTCCCTTCCTCATCTATATGTGCTCCTCCCTCTCCCACTTTCATCTGTATGCTTCTCCTCCACTCCCTCCCTCATCTATATGTGCGCCTCCCCCTCCTTCATCTGTATGAACTCCCCAACTCCCTCCCTCATCTATATGTGCGCCTCCCTCTCCTTCATCTGTATGGGCTCCCCATTCCCTCCTCATTTATATGTGCTCCTCCCCCTCCCTCCTTCATCTGTATGCTTCTCCTCCACTCCCTCCTCATCTATATGTGCTCCTACCCCTCCCTGCTTCATCTGTATGTGCTTCCCCACTCCCTTCCTCATCTATACATGCTCCTCCCCCTCCCTCCTTCATCTGTATGCTTCTCCTCCACTCCCTCCTCATCTATATGTGCTCCTCCCCGTCCCTCCTTCATCTGAATGTTTCTCCTCCACTCCCTCCTCATCTATATGTGCTCCTCCCCCTCCCTCTTTCATCTGTATGCTTCTCCACCACTCCCTCCTCATCTATATGTGCTGCTCCCCTCCCTCCTTCATCTGTATGGTTCTCCTCCACTCCCTCCTCATCTATTTGTGCTCCTCCCCCTCCCTCCTTCATCTGTGTGGGCTCTCCCACTCTTTTCCTCATCTATATGTGCTCCTTCCTCTCCCTCCTTCATCTGTATGCTTCTCCACTCCCTCCCTCATCTATATGTGCTCCTCCCCGTCCCTCCTTCATCTGTATGTGCTTCCCCACTCCCTTCCTTGTCTACATGTGCTCCTCCCCCTCCCTCCTTCATCTGTATGCTTCTCCTCCACTCCCTCCTCATCTATATGTGCTCCTCCCCGTCCCTCCTTCATCTGAATGTTTCTCCTCCACTCCCTCCTCATCTATGTGTGCTCCTTCCCCTCCCTTCTTCATCTGTATGGGCTCCCCCACTCCCTTCCTCATCTATATGTGCTCCTCCCCATCTATTCTTCATCTGTATGTGCTTCCCCACTCCCTTCCTCATCTATATGTGCTCCTCCCCCTCCCTCCTTCATCTGTATGTGCTTCCCCACTCCCTTCCTCATCTATATGTGCTCCTCCCCCTCCCTTCTTCATCTGTATGCTTCTCCACTCCCTCCCTCATCTATATGTGCTCCTCCCCCTCCCTCCATCATCTGTATGCTTCTCCACCACTCCCTCCTCATCTATATGTGCTCCTCCCCTCCCTCCTTCTTCTGTATGTGCTTCCCCACTCCCTCCTCATCTATATGTTCTCCTCCCCCTCCCTCCTTCATCTGTATGGGCTCCCCCACTCCCTTCCTCATCTATATGTGCTCCTCCCCCTCCATCCTTCATCTGTTTGTGCTTCCCCACTCCCTTCCTCATCTATTTGTGCTCCTCCCCCTCCCTCCTTCATCAGTTTGTGCTTCCCCACTCCCTTCCTCATCTATTTGTGCTCCTCCCCCTCCCTTCTTCATCTGTATGCTTCTCCACTCCCTCCCTCATCTATATGTGCTCCTCCCCCTCCCTCCTTCATCTGGATGTGCTTCCCCTCTCCCATCCTCATCTATATGTGCTCCTCCCCCTCCCTCTTTCATCTGTATGCTTCTCCTCCACTCCCTCCCTCATCTATATGTGCGCCTCCCCCTCCTTCATCTGTATGAACTCCCCAACTCCCTCCTCATCTATAAGTGCGCCTCCCCCTCCTTCATCTGTATGGGCTCCCCCATTCCCGCCTCATCTATATGTGCTCCTCCCCCTCCCTCCTTCATCTGTATGTGCTTCCCCACTCCCTTCCTCATCTATATGTGCTCCTCCCCCTCCCTCCTTCATCTGTATGTGCTTCCCCACTCCCTTCCTCATCTATACATGCTCCGCCCCCTCCCTCCTTCATCTGTATGCTTCTCCTCCACTCCCTCCTCATCTATATGTGCTCCTCCCTCCTTCATCTGTGTGGGCTCTCCCTCTCCTTTCCTCATCTATATGTGCTCCTTCCTCTCCCTCCTTCATCTGTATGCTTCTCCACTCCCTCCCTCATCTATATGTGTTCCTCCCCCTCCCTCCTTCATCTGTATGTGCTTCCCCACTCCCTTCCTCATCTATATGTGCTCCTCCCCGTTCCTCCTTCATCTGTATGTGCTTCCCCACTCCCTTCCTCATCTACATGTGCTCCTCCCCCTCCCTCCTTCATCTGTATGCTTCTCCTCCACTCCCTCCTCATCTATATGTGCTCCTCCCCGTCCCTCCTTCATCTGAATGTTTCTCCTCCACTCCCTCCACATCTATATGTGCTCCTACCCCTCCCTACTTCATCTGTATGAGCTCCCCCACTCCCTTCCTCATCTATACGTGCTCCTCCCCATCTATCCTTCATCTGTATGTGCTTCCCCACTCCCTTCCTCATCTATATGTGCTCCTACCCCTCCCTCCTTCATCTGTACGTGCTTCCCCACTCCCTTCCTCATCTATATGTGCTCCTGCCCCTCCCTTCTTCATCTGTATGCTTCTCCACTCCCTCCCTCATATATTTGTGCTCCTCCCCCTCCCTCCTTCATCTGTATGCTTCTCCACCACTCCCTCCTCATCTATATGTGATCCTCCCCTCCCTCCTTCATCTGTATGTGCTTCCCCACTCCCTACTCATCTATATGTGCTCCTCCCCCTCCCTCCTTCATCTGTATGGGCTCCCCCACTCCCTTCCTCATCTATATGTGCTCCTCCCCCTCCATCCTTCATCTGTATGTGCTTCCCCACTCCCTTCCTCATCTATTTGTGCTCCTCCCCATCCCTCCTTCATCTGTATGTGCTTCCCCACTCCCTTCCTCATCTATAAGTGCTACTCCCCCTCCCTTCTTCATCTGTATGCTTCTCCACTCCCTCCCTCATCTATATGTGCTCCTACACCTCCCGCCTTCATCTGTATGCTTCTCCTCCACTCCCTCCTCATCTATATGTGCTCCTCCCCTCCCTCCTTCATCTGTATTCTTCTCCTCCACTCCCTCCTCATCTATATGTGCTCCTCCCCCTCCGTCCTTCATCTGTATGCTTCTCCTCCACTTCCTCCTCGTCTATATGTGCTACTACCCCTCCCCCCATCTGTATGGGCTCCCCAACTCCCTCCATCTGTATGTGCTCCTGCCCCTCCCTAATTCATCTGTATGCTTCTCCACTCCCTTCCTCATCTATATGTGCTCCTCTCCCTCCCTCCTTCATCTGTATGTGCTTGCCCCCTCCTTTCCTCTTCTATATGTGCTCCTCCCCCTCCCTCCTTCATCAGTATGTGCTGCCCCACTCACTTCCTCATCTATATGTGCTCCTCCCCCTCCCTCCTTCATCTGTATGCTTCTCCTCCACTCCCTCCTCATCTATGTGTGCTCCTCCCCCTCCCTCCTTCATCTGTATGTGCTTGCCCACTCCCTTCCTCATCTATATGTGCTCCTCCCCCTCCTTCATATGTATGTGCTTCTGCACTCCCTTCCTCATCTATATGTGGTCCTCCCCCTCCCTCCTTCATTTGTATGTGCTTCCCCACTCCCTCCTCATCTATATGTGCTCCTCCCCTCCCTCCTTCATCTGTATGTGCTTCCCCACTCCCTTCCTCATCTATATGTGCTCCTCCCCCTCCCTCCTTCATCTGTACGTGCTTCCCCACTCCCTTCCTCATCTATATGTGCTCCTGCCCCTCCCTTCTTCATCTGTATGCTTCTCCACTCGCTCCCTCATATATTTGTGCTCCTCCACCTCCCTCCTTCATCTGTATGCTTCTCCACCACTCCCTCCTCATCTATATGTGCTCCTCCCCTCCCTCCTTCATCTGTATGTGCTTCCCCACTCCCTACTCATCTATATGTGCTCCTCCCCCTCCCTCCTTCATCTGTATGGGCTCCCCCACTCCCTTCCTCATCTATATGTGCTTCTCCCCCTCCATCCTTCATCTGTATGTGCTTCCCCACTCCCTTCCTCATCTATTTGTGCTCCTCCCCATCCCTCATTCATCTGTATGTGCTTCCCCACTCCCTTCCTCATCTATAAGTGCTACTCCCCCTCCCTTCTTCATCTGTATGCTTCTCCACTCCCTCCCTCATCTATATGTGCTCCTCCACCTCCCACCTTCATCTGTATGCTTCTCCTCCACTCCCTCCTCATCTATATGTGCTCCTCCCCTCCCTCCTTCATATGTATTCTTCTCCTCCACTCCCTCCTCTTCTGTTTGTGCTCCTCCCCCTCCCTCCTTCATCTTTATGTGCTTCCCCACTCCTTTCCTCATCTATATGTGCTCCTCCCTCTCACTCCTTCATCTGTATGCTTCTCCACTCCCTCCCTCATCTATATGTGCTCCTCCCCCTCCCTCCTTCATCTATGTGCTTCCCCACTCCCTCCTCATCTATATGTGCTCCTCCCCCTCCGTCCTTCATCTGTATGCTTCTCCTCCACTTCCTCCTCGTCTATATGTGCTACTACCCCTCCCCCCATCTGTATGGGCTCCCCAACTCCCTCCATCTGTATGTGCTCCTGCCCCTCCCTAATTCATCTGTATGCTTCTCCACTCCCTTCCTCATCTATATGTGCTCCTCTCCCTCCCTCCTTCATCTGTATGTGCTTGCCCCCTCCTTTCCTCTTCTATATGTGCTCCTCCCCCTCCCTCCTTCATCAGTATGTGCTGCCCCACTCACTTCCTCATCTATATGTGCTCCTCCCCCTCCCTCCTTCATCTGTATGCTTCTCCTCCACTCCCTCCTCATCTATATGTGCTCCTCCCCATCCCTCCTTCTTCTGAATGCTTCTCCTCCACTCCCTCCTCATCTATGTGTGCTCCTCCCCCTCCCTCCTTCATCTGTATGTGCTTGCCCACTCCCTTCCTCATCTATATGTGCTCCTCCCCCTCCTTCATCTGTATGTGCTTCCGCACTCCCTTCCTCATCTATATGTGGTCCTCCCCCTCCCTCCTTCATCTGTATGTGCTTCCCCACTCCCTCCTCATCTATATGTGCTCCTCCCCTCCCTCCTTCATCTGTATGTGCTTCCCCACTCCCTTCCTCATCTATATGTGCTCCTCCCCCTCCCTCTTTCATCTGTATGCTTCTCCTCCACTCCCTCCTTCATCTATATGTGTGCCTCCCCCTCCTTCATCTGTATGAACTCCCCAACTCCCTCCCTCATCTATATGTGCGCCTCCCCCTCCTTCTTCTGTATGGGCTCCCCCATTCCCTCCTCATCTATATGTGCTCCTCCCCCTCCCTCCTTCATCTGTATGTGCTTCCCCACTCCCTTCCTCATCTATATGTGCTCCTACCCCTCCCTCCTTCATCTGTATGTGCTTCCCCACTCCCTTCCTCATCTATACATGCTCCTCCCCCTCCCTCCTTCATCTGTATGCTTCTCCTCCACTCCCTCCTCATCTATATGTGCTCCTCCCCGTCCCTCCTTCATCTGAATGTTTCTCCTCCACTCCCTCCTCATCTATATGTGCTCCTCCCCTCCCTCCTTCATCTGTGTGGGCTCTCCCACTCTTTTCCTCATCTATATGTGCTCCTTCCTCTCCCTCCTTCATCTGTATGCTTCTCCACTCCCTCCCTCATCTATATGTGCTCCTCCCACTCCCTCCTTCATCTGTATGTGCTTCCCCACTCCCTTCCTCATCTATATGTGCTCCTCCCCGTCCCTCCTTTATCTGTATGTGCTTCCCCACTCCCTTCCTCGTCTACATGTGCTCCTCCCTCTCCCTCCTTCATCTGTATGCTTCTCCTCCACTCCCTCCTCATCTATATGTGCTCCTCCCCCTCCCTCCTTCATCTGAACGTTTCTCCTCCACTCCCTCCTCATCTATATGTGCTCCTCCCCCTCCCTTCTTCATCTGTATGGGCTCCCCCACTCCCTTCCTCATCTATATGTGCTCCTCCCCATCTATCCTTCATCTGTATGTGCTTCCCCACTCCCTTCCTCATCTATATGTGCTCCTCCCCCTCCCTCCTTCATCTGTATGTGCTTCCCCACTGCCTTCCTCATCTATATGTGCTCCTCCCCCTCCCTTCTTCATCTGTATGCTTCTCCACTCCCTCCCTCATCTATATGTGCTCCTCCCCCTCCCTCCATCTTCTGTATGCTTCTCCACCACTCCCTCCTCATCTATATGTGCTCCTCCCTACCCTCCTTCATCTGTATGTGCTTCCCCACTCCCTCCTCATCTATATGTGCTCCTCCCCCTCCCTCCTTCATCTGTATGGGCTCCCCCACTCCCTTCCTCATCTATATGTGCTCCTCCCCTTCCATCCTTCATCTGTATGTGCTTCCCCACTCCCTTCCTCATCTATTTGTGCTACTCCCCCTCCCTCCCTCATCTGTATGTGCTTCCCCACTCCCTTCCTCATCTATATGTGCTACTCCCCCTCCCTTCTACATCTATATGCTTCTCCACTCCCTCCCTCATCTATATGTGCTCCTCCCCCTCCCTCCTTCATCTGTATGCTTTTCCTCCACTCCCTCCTCATCTATATGTGCTCCTCCCCTCCCTCCTTCATCTGTATGCTTCTCCTCCACTCCCTCCTCTTCTATGTGTGCTCCTCCCCCTCCCTCCTTCATCTGTATGTGCTCCTCCCCATCCCTCCTTCATCTGAATGTTTCTCCTCCACTCCCTCCTCATCTATATGTGCTCCTCCCCCTCCCTCTTTCATCTGTATGCTTCTCCACCACTCCCTCCTCATCTATATGTGCTCCTCCCCTCCCTCCTTCATCTGTATGCTTCTTCTCCACTCCCTCCTCATCTATATGTGCTCCTCCCCCCCCTCCTTCATCTTTGTGGGCTCTCCCACTCTTTTCCTCATCTATATGTGCTCCTTCCTCTCCCTCCTTCATCTGTATGCTTCTCCACTCCCTCCCTCATCTATATGTGCTCCTCCCCCTCCCTACTTCATCTGTATGTGCTTCCCCACTCCCTTCCTCATCTATATGTGCTCCTCCCCGTCCCTCCTTTATCTGTATGTGCTTCCCCACTCCCTTCCTCGTCTACATGTGCTCCTCCCTCTCCCTCCTTCATCTGTATGCTTTTTCTCCACTCCCTCCTCATCTATATGTGCTCCTCCCCCTCCCTCCTTCATCTGAACGTTTCTCCTCCACTCCCTCCTCATCTATATGTGCTCCTCCCCCTCCCTTCTTCATCTGTATGGGCTCCCCCACTCACTTCCTCATCTGTATGTTCTTCCCCTCTCCCATCCTCATCTATATGTGCTCCTCCCCCTCCCTCTTTCATCTGTATGCTTCTCCTCCACTCCCTCCCTCATCTATATGTGCGCCTCCCCCTCCTTCATCTGTATGAACTCCCCAACTCCCTCACTCAGCTATATGTGCGCCTCCTCCTCCTTCATCTGTATGGGCTCCCCCATTCCCGCCTCATCTATATGTGCTCCTCCCCCTCCCTCCTTCATCTGTATGTGCTTCCCCACTTCCTTCCTCATCTATATGTGCTCCTCCCCCTCCCTCCTTCATCTGTATGTGCTTCCCCACTCCCTTCCTCATCTATACATGCTCCTCCCCCTCCCTCCTTCATCTGTATGCTTCTCGTCCACTCCCTCCACATCTATATATGCTCCTCCCCGTCCCTCCTTCATCTAAATGTTTCTCCTCCACTCCCTCCTCATCTATATGTGCTCCTCCACCTCCATTTTTCATCTGTATGCTTCTCCACCACTCCCTCCTCATCTATATGTGCTCCTCCCCTCCCTCCTTCATGTGTATGCTTCTCCTCCACTCCCTCCTCATCTATATGTGCTCCTCCCTCCTTCATCTGTGTGGGCTCTCCCACTCCTTTCCTCATCTATATGTGCTCCTTCCTCTCGCTCCTTCATCTGTATGCTTCTCCACTCCCTCCCTCATCGATATGTGCTCCTCCCCCTCCCTCCTTCATCTGTATGCTTCTCCACTCCCTCCCTCATCTATTTGTGCTCCTCCCCCTCCCTCCTTCATCTGTATGCTTCTCCACCACTCCCTCCTCATCTATATGTGCTCCTCCCCTCCCTCCTTCATCTGTATGTGCTTCCCCACTCCCTCCTCATCTATATGTGCTCCTCCCCCTCCCACCTTCATCTATATGGGCTCCCCCACTCCCTTCCTCATCTATATGTGCTCCTCCCCCTCCCTCCTTCATCTGTATGCTTCTCCTCCACTCCCTCCTCTTCTATATGTGCTCCTCCCCCTCCCTCCTTCATCTGTATGTGCTTCCCCACTCCCTTCCTCATCTATATGTGCTCCTCCCCCTCCTTCATCTGTATGTGCTTCCCCACTCCCTTCCTCATCTATATGTGCTCCTCCCCCTCCCTCCTTCATCTGTATGTGCTTCCCCACTCCCTCCTCATCTATATGTGCTCCTCCTCCTCCCTCCTTCATCTGTATGTGCTTCCCCACTCCCTCCTCATCTATATGTGCTCCTCCCCCTCCCTTCTTCATCTGTATGGGCTCCCCCACTCCCTTCCTCATCTATATGTGCTCCTCCCCATCTATCCTTCATCTGTATATGCTTCCCCACTCCCTTCCTCATCTATATGTTCTCCTCCCCCTCCCTCCTTCATCTGTATGCTTCTCCTCCACTCCCTCCTCATCTATATGTGCTCATCCCCTCCCTCCTTCATCTGTATGCTTCTCCTCCACTCCCTCCTCTTCTATGTGTGCTCCTCCCCCTCCCTCCTTCATCTGTATGTGCTTCCCCACTCCCTTCCTCATCTATATGTGCTCCTCCCCCTCCTTCATCTGTATGTGCTTCCCCACTCCCTTCCTCATCTATATGTGCTCCTCCCCCTCCCTCCTTCATCTGTATGTGCTTCCCCACTCCCTCCTCATCTATATGTGCTCCTCCCCCTCCCTCCTTCATCTGTATGTTCTTCCCCTCTCCCATCCTCATCTATATGTGCTCCTCCCCCTCCCTCTTTCATCTGTATGCTTCTCCTCCACTCCCTCCCTCATCTATATGTGCGCCTCCCCCTCCTTCATCTGTATAAACTCCCCAACTCCCTCACTCATTTATATGTGTGCCTCCTCCTCCTTCATCTGTATGGGCTCCCCCATTCCCGCCTCATCTATATGTGCTCCTCCCCCTCCCTCCTTCATCTGTATGTGCTTCCCCACTCCCTTCCTCATCTATATGTGCTCCTCCCCCTCCCTCTTTCATCTGTATGTGCTTCCCCACTCCCTTCCTCATCTATACATGCTCCTCCCCCTCCCTCTTTCATCTGTATGCTTCTCCACCACTCCCTCCTCATCTATATGTGCTCCTCCCCTCCCTCCTTCAAGTGTATGCTTCTCCTCCACTCCCTCCTCATCTATATGTGCTCCTCCCTCCTTCATCTGTGTGGGCTCTCCCACTCCTTTCCTCATCTATATGTGCTCCTTCCTCTCCCTCCTTCATCTGTATGCTTCTCCACTCCCTCCCTCATCGATATGTGCTCCTCCCCTCCCTCTTTCAAGTGTATGCTTCTCCTCCACTCCCTCCTCATCTATATGTGCTCCTCCCTCCTTCATCTGTATGTGCTTCCCCACTCCCTTCCTCATCTATATGTGCTCCCCCCCGTCCCTCCTTCATCCGTATGTGCTTCCCCACTCCCTTCCTCATCTAAATGTGCTCCTCCCCCTCCCTTCTTCATCTGTATGCTTCTCCTCCACTCCCTCCTCATCTATATGTGCTCCTCCCCGTCCCTCCTTCATCTGAATGTTTCTCCTCCACTCCCTCCTCATCTATATGTGCTCCTCCCCCTCCCTTCTTCATCTGTATGGGCTCCCCCACTCCCTTCCTCATCTATATGTGCTCCTCCCCATCTATCCTTCATCTGTATGTGCTTCCCCTCTCCCTTCCTCATCTATATGTGCTCTTCCCCCTACCTCCTTCATCTGTATGTGCATCCCCACTCCCTTCCTTATCTATATGTGCTACTCCCCCTCCCTTCTTCATCTGTATGCTTTTCCACTCCCTCCCTCATCTATATGTGATTCCTCCCCCTCCCTCCTTCATCTGTGTGCTTCTCCTCCACTCCCTCCTCTTCTATATGTGCTCCTCCCCCTCCCTCCTTCATCTGTATGTGCTTCCCCACTCCCTTCCTCATCTATATGTGCTCCTCCCCCTCCTTCATCTGTATGTGCTTCCCCACTCCCTTCCTCATCTATATGTGCTCCTCCCCCTCCCTCCTTCATCTGTATGTGCTTTCCCACTCCCTTCCTCATCTATATGTGCTCCTCCCCCTCCCTCTTTCATCTGTATGCTTCTCCTCCACTCCCTCCCTCATCTATATGTGCTCCTCCCCCTCCCTCCTTCATCTGTATGTGCTTCCCCACTTCCTTCCTCATCTATATGTGCTCCTCCCCCTCCCTCCTTCATCTGTATGTGCTTCCCCACTCCCTTCCTCATCTATACATGCTCCTCCCCCTCCCTCCTTCATCTGTATGCTTCTCGTCCACTCCCTCCACATCTATATATGCTCCTCCCCGTCCCTCCTTCATCTAAATGTTTCTCCTCCACTCCCTCCTCATCTATATGTGCTCCTCCCCCTCCATTTTTCATCTGTATGCTTCTCCACCACTCCCTCCTCATCTATATGTGCTCCTCCCCTCCCTCCTTCATGTGTATGCTTCTCCTCCACTCCCTCCTCATCTATATGTGCTCCTCCCTCCTTCATCTGTGTGGGCTCTCCCACTCCTTTCCTCATCTATATGTGCTCCTTCCTCTCCCTCCTTCATCTGTATGCTTCTCCACTCCCTCCCTCATCGATATGTGCTCCTCCCCCTCCCTCCTTCATCTGTATGCTTCTCCACTCCCTCCCTCATCTATTTGTGCTCCTCCCCCTCCCTCCTTCATCTGTATGCTTCTCCACCACTCCCTCCTCATCTATATGTGCTCCTCCCCTCCCTCCTTCATCTGTATGTGCTTCCCCACTCCCTCCTCATCTATATGTGCTCCTCCCCCTCCCACCTTCATCTATATGGGCTCCCCCACTCCCTTCCTCATCTATATGTGCTCCTCCCCCTCCCTCCTTCATCTGTATGCTTCTCCTCCACTCCCTCCTCTTCTATATGTGCTCCTCCCCCTTCCTCCTTCATCTGTATGTGCTTCCCCACTCCCTTCCTCATCTATATGTGCTCCTCCCCCTCCTTCATCTGTATGTGCTTCCCCACTCCCTTCCTCATCTATATGTGCTCCTCCCCCTCCCTCCTTCATCTGTATGTGCTTCCACACTCCCTTCCTCATCTATATGTGCTCCTCCCCCTCCCTCTTTCATCTGTATGCTTCTCCTCCACTCCCTCCCTCATCTATATGTGCTCCTCCCCCTCCCTCCTTCATCTGTATGTGCTTCCCCACTCCCTCCTCATCTATATGTGCTCCTCCTCCTCCCTCCTTCATCTGTATGTGCTTCCCCACTCCCTCCTCATCTATATGTGCTCTTCCCCCTCCCTTCTTCATCTGTATGGGCTCCCCCACTCCCTTCCTCATCTATATGTGCTCCTCCCCATCTATCCTTCATCTGTATATGCTTCCCCACTCCCTTCCTCATCTATATGTGCTCCTCCCCCTCCCTCCTTCATCTGTATGTGCTTCCCCACTCCCTTCCTCATCTATATGTGCTCCTCCCCCTCCCTTCTTCATCTGTATGCTTCTCCACTCCCTCCCTCATCTATATGTGCTCCTCCCCCTCCCTCCATCATCTGTATGCTTCTCCACCACTCCCTCCTCATCTATATGTGCTCATCCCCTCCCTCCTTCATCTGTATGTGCTTCCCCACTCCCTCCTCATCTATATGTGCTCCTCCCCCTCCCTCCTTCATCTGTATGTGCTTCCCCACTCCCTTGCTCATCTATATGTGCTCCTCCCCTTCCATCCTTCATCTGTATGTGCTTCCCCACTCCCTTCCTCATCTATTTGTGCTCCTCCCCCTCCCTCCTTCATCTGTATGTGCTTCCCCACTCCCTTCCTCATCTATATGTGCTCCTCCCCCTCCCTTCTTCATCTGTATGCTTCTCCACTCCCTCCCTCATCTATATGTTCTCCTCCCCCTCCCTCCTTCATCTGTATGCTTCTCCTCCACTCCCTCCTCATCTATATGTGCTCCTCCCCTCCCTCCTTCATCTGTATGCTTCTCCTCCACTCCCTCCTCTTCTATGTGTGCTCCTCCCCCTCCCTCCTTCATCTGTATGTGCTTCCCCACTCCCTTCCTCATCTATATGTGCTCCTCCCCCTCCTTCATCTGTATGTGCTTCCCCACTCCCTTCCTCATCTATATGTGCTCCTCCCCCTCCCTCCTTCATCTGTATGTGCTTCCCCACTCCCTCCTCATCTATATGTGCTCCTCCCCCTCCCTCCTTCATCTGTATGTTCTTCCCCTCTCCCATCCTCATCTATATGTGCTCCTCCCCCTCCCTCTTTCATCTGTATGCTTCTCCTCCACTCCCTCCCTCATCTATATGTGCGCCTCCCCCTCCTTCATCTGTATAAACTCCCCAACTCCCTCACTCATTTATATGTGCGCCTCCTCCTCCTTCATCTGTATGGGCTCCCCCATTCCCGCCTCATCTATATGTGCTCCTCCCCCTCCCTCCTTCATCTGTATGTGCTTCCCCACTCCCTTCCTCATCTATATGTGCTCCTCCCCCTCCCTCTTTCATCTGTATGTGCTTCCCAACTCCCTTCCTCATCTATACATGCTCCTCCCCCTCCCTCTTTCATCTGTATGCTTCTCCACCACTCCCTCCTCATCTATATGTGCTCCTCCCCTCCCTCCTTCAAGTGTATGCTTCTCCTCCACTCCCTCCTCATCTATATGTGCTCCTCCCTCCTTCATCTGTGTGGGCTCTCCCACTCCTTTCCTCATCTATATGTGCTCCTTCCTCTCCCTCCTTCATCTGTATGCTTCTCCACTCCCTCCCTCATCGATATGTGCTCCTCCCCTCCCTCTTTCAAGTGTATGCTTCTCCTCCACTCCCTCCTCATCTATATGTGCTCCTCCCTCCTTCATCTGTATGTGCTTCCCCACTCCCTTCCTCATCTATATGTGCTCCCCCCCGTCCCTCCTTCATCCGTATGTGCTTCCCCACTCCCTTCCTCATCTAAATGTGCTCCTCCCCCTCCCTCCTTCATCTGTATGCTTCTCCTCCACTCCATCCTCATCTATATGTGCTCCTCCCCGTCCCTCCTTCATCTGAATGTTTCTCCTTCACTCCCTCCTCATCTATATGTGCTCCTCCCCCTCCCTTCTTCATCTGTATGGGCTCCCCCACTCCCTTCCTCATCTATATGTGCTCCTCCCCATCTATCCTTCATCTGTATGTGCTTCCCCTCTCACTTCCTCATCTATATGTGCTCTTCCCCCTACCTCCTTCATCTGTATGTGCATCCCCACTCCCTTCCTTATCTATATGTGCTACTCCCCCTCCCTTCTTCATCTGTATGCTTTTCCACTCCCTCCCTCATCTATATGTGCTCCTCCCCCTCCCTCCTTCATCTGTATGCTTCTCCTCCACTCCCTCCTCTTCTATATGTGCTCCTCCCCCTCCCTCCTTCATCTGTATGTGCTTCCCCACTTCCTTCCTCATCTATATGTGCTCCTCCCCCTCCTTCATCTGTATGTGCTTCCCCACTCCCTTCCTCATCTATATGTGCTCCTCCCCCTCCCTCCTTCATCTGTATGTGCTTTCCCACTCCCTTCCTCATCTATATGTGCTCCTCCCCCTCCCTCTTTCATCTGTATGCTTCTCCTCCACTCCCTCCCTCATCTATATGTGCTCCTCCCCCTCCCTCCTTCATCTGTATGTGCTTCCCCACTCCCTCCTCATCTATATGTGCTCCTCCCCCTCCCTCCTTCATCTGTATGTGCTTCCCCACTCCCTTCCTCATCTATATGTGCTCCTCCCCCTCCCTCTTTCATCTGTATGCTTCTCCACTCCCTCCCTCATCTATATGTGCGCCTCCCCCTCCTTCATCTGTATGGTCTCCCCCATTCCCTCCTCATCTATATGTGCTCCTCCCCCTCCCTCCTTCATCTGTATGTGCTTCCCCACTCCCTTCCTCATCTATATGTGCTCCTACCCCTCCCTCCTTCATCTGTATGTGCTTCCCCACTCCCTTCCTCATCTATACATGCTCCTCCCCCTCCCTCCTTCATCTGTATGCTTCTCCTCCACTCCCTAATCATCTATATGTGCTCCTCCCCGTCCCTCCTTCATCTGAATGTTTCTCCTCCACTCCCTCCTCATCTATATGTGCTCCTCCCCCTCCCTCTTTCATCTGTATGCTTCTCCACCAATCCCTACTCATCTATATGTGCTCCTCCCCTCCCTCCTTCATCTGTATGCTTCTCCTCCACTCTTTTCCTCATCTATATGTGCTCCTTCCACTCCCTCCTTCATCTGTATGCTTCTCCACTCCCTCCCTCATCTATATGTGCTCCTCCCCCTCCCTCCTTCATCTGTATGTGCTTCCCCACTCCCTTCCTCATCTATATGTGCTCCTCCCCGTCCCTCCTTTATCTGTATGTGCTTCCCCACTCCCTTCCTCGTCTACATGTGCTCCTCCCCCTCCCTCCTTCATCTGTATGCTTCTCCTCCACTCCCTCCTCATCTATATGTGCTCCTCCCCCTCCCTCCTTCATCTGAATGTTTCTCCTCCACTCCCTCCTCATCTATATGTGCTCCTCCCCCTCCCTTCTTCATCTGTATGGGCTCCCCCACTCCCTTCCTCATCTATATGTGCTCCTCCCCATCTATCCTTCATCTGTATGTGCTTCCCCACTCCCTTCCTCATCTATATGTGCTCCTCCCCCTCCCTCCTTCATCTGTATGTGCTTCCCCACTCCCTTCCTCATCTATATGTGCTCCTCCCCCTCCCTTCTTCATCTGTTTGCTTCTCCACTCCCTCCCTCATCTATATGTGCTCCTCCACCTCCCTCCATCATCTGTATGCTTCTCCACCACTCCCTCCTCATCTATATGTGCTCCTCCCCTCCCTCCTTCATCTGTATGTGCTTCCCCACTCCCTCCTCATCTATATGTGCTCCTCCCCCTCCCTCCTTCATCTGTATGGGCTCCACCACTCCCTTCCTCATCTATATGTGCTCCTCCCCTTCCATCCTTCATCTGTATGTGCTTCCCCACTCCCTTCCTCATCTATTTGTGCTCCTCCCCCTCCCTCCTTCATCTGTATGTGCTTCCCCACTCCCTTCCTCATCTATATGTGCTACTCCCCCTCCCTTCTTCATCTGTATGCTTCTCCACTCCCTCCCTCATCTATATGTGCTCCTCCCCCTCCCTCCTTCATCTGTATGCTTCTCCTCCACTCCCTCCTCATCTATATGTGCTCCTCCCCTCCATCCTTCATCTGTATGCTTCTCCTCCACTCCCTCCTCTTCTATGTGTGCTCCTCCCCCTCCCTCCTTCATCTGTATGTGCTTCCCCACTCCCTTCCTCATCTATATGTGCTCCTCCCCCTCCTTCATCTGTATGTGCTTCCCCACTCTCTTCCTCATCTATATGTGCTCCTCCCCCTCCCTCCTTCATCTGTATGTGCTTCCCCACTCCCTCCTCATCTATATGTGCTCCTCCCCCTCCCTCCTTCATCTGTATGTTCTTCCCCTCTCCCATCCTCATCTATATGTGCTCCTCCCCCTCCCTATTTCATCTGTATGCTTCTCCTCCACTCCCTCCCTCATCTATATGTGCGCCTCCCCCTCCTTCATTTGTATGAACTCCCCAACTCCCTCACTTATCTATATGTTCGCCTCCTCCTCCTTCATCTGTATGGGCTCCCCCATTCCCGCCTCATCTATATGTGCTCCTCCCCCTCCCTCCTTCATCTGTATGTGTTTCCCCACTCCCTCATCTATATGTGCTCCTCCCCCTCCCTCCTTCATCTGTATGTGCTTCCCCACTCCCTTCCTCATCTATACATGCTCCTCCCCCTCCCTCCTTCTTCTGTATGCTTCTCGTCCACTCCCTCCACATCTATATGTGCTCCTCCCCCTCCCTCTTTCATCTGTATGCTTCTCCACCACTCCCTCCTCATCTATATGTGCTCCTCCCCTCCCTCCTTCATCTGAATGTTTCTCCTCCACTCCCTCCTCATCTATATGTGCTCCTCCCCCTCCCTCTTTCATCTGTATGCTTCTCCACCACTCCCTCCTCATCTATATGTGCTCCTCCCCTCCCTCCTTCATCTGTATGCTTCTCCTCCACTCCCTCCTCATCTATTTCTGCTCCTCCCCCTCCCTCCTTCATCTGTGTAGGCTCTCCCACTCCTTTCCTCATCTATATGTGCTCCTTCCTCTCCCTCCTTCATCTGTATGCTTCTCCACTCCCTCCCTCATCGATATGTGCTCCTCCCCCTACCTCCTTCATCTGTATGTGCTTCCCCACTCCCTTCCTCATCTATATGTGCTCCCCCCGTCCCTCCTTCATCTGTATGTGCTTCCCCACTCCCTTCCTCATCTACATGTGCTCCTCCCCCTCCCTCCTTCATCTGTATGCTTCTCCTCCACTCCCTCCTCATCTATATGTGCTCCTCCCCGTCCCTCCTTCATCTGAATGTTTCTCCTCCACTCCCTCCTCATCTATATGTGCTCCTCCCCCTCCCTTCTTCATCTGTATGGGCTCCCCCACTCCCTTCCTCATCTATATGTGCTCCTCCCCATCTATCCTTCATCGGTATGTGCTTCCCCACTCCCTTCCTCATCTATATGTGCTCCTCCCCCTCCCTCCTTCATCTATATGTGCTTCCCCACTCCCTTCCTCATCTATATGTGCTCCTCCCCCTCCCTTCTTCATCTGTATGCTTCTCCACTCCCTCCCTCATCTATTTGTGCTCCTCCCCCTCCTTCATCTGTATGCTTCTCCACCACTCCCTCCTCATCTATATGTGCTCCTCCCCTCCCTCCTTCATCTGTATGTGCTTCCCCACTCCCTCCTCATCTATATGTGCTCCTCCCCCTCCCTCCTTCATCTGTATGGGCTCCCCCACTCCCTTCCTCATCTATATGTGCTCCTCCCCCTCCATCCTTCATCTGTATGTGCTTCCCCACTCCCTTCCTCATCTATTTGTGCTCCTCCCCCTCCCTCCTTCATCTGTATGTGCTTCCCCACTCCCTTCCTCATCTATATGTGCTACTCCCCCTCCCTTCTTCATCTGTATGCTTCTCCACTCCCTCCCTCATCTATATGTGCTCCTCCCCCTCCCTCCTTCATCTGTATGCTTCTCCTCCACTCCCTCCTCTTCTATATGTGCTCCTCCCCCTCCCTCCTTCATCTGTATGTGCTTCACAACTCCCTTCCTCATCTATATGTGCTCCTCCCCCTCCTTCATCTGTAAGTGCTTCCCCACTCCCTTCCTCATCTATATGTGCTCCTCCCCCTCCCTCCTTCATCTGTATGTGCTTCCCCACTCCCTTTCTCATCTACATGTGCTCCTCCCCCTCCCTCTTTCATCTGTAAGCTTCTCCTCCACTCCCTCCCTCATCTATATGTGCTCCTCCCCCTCCCTCCTTCATCTGTATGTGCTTCCCCACTCCCTTCCTCATCTATATGTGCTCCTCCCCCTCCCTCTTTCATCTGTATGCTTCTCCTCCACTCCCTCCCTCATCTATATGTGCGCCTCCCCCTCCTTCATCTGTATGAACTCCCCAACTCCCTCCCTCATCTATATGTGCGCCTCCCCCTCCTTCATCTGTATGGGCTCCCCCATTCCCTCCTCATCTGTATGTGCTCCTCCCCCTCCCTCCTTCATCTGTATGTGCTTCCCCACTCCCTTCCTCATCTATATGTGCTCCTACCCCTCCCTCCTTCATCTGTATGTGCTTCCCCACTCCCTTCCTCATCTATACATGCTCCTCCCCCTCCCTCCTTCATCTGTATGCTTCTCCACTCCCTACTCATCTATATGTGCTCCTCCCCGTCCCTCCTTCATCTGAATGTTTCTCCTCCACTCCCTCCTCATCTATATGTGCTCCTCCCCCTCCCTCTTTCATCTGTATGCTTCTCCACCACTCCCTCCTCATCTATATGTGCTCCTCCCCTCCCTCCTTCATCTGTATGCTTCTCCTCCACTCCCTCCTCATCTATATGTGCTCCTCCCCCTCCCTCCTTCATCTGTGTGGGCTCTCCCACTCTTTTCCTCATCTTTATGTGCTCCTTCCTCTCCCTCCTTCATCTGTATGCTTCTCCTCTCCCTCCCTCATCTATATGTGCTCCTCCCCCTCCCTCCTTCATCTGTATGTGCTTCCCCACTCCCTTCCTCATCTATATGTGCTCCTCCCCGTACCTCCTTTATCTGTATGTGCTTCCCCACTCCCTTCCTCGTCTACATGTGCTCCTCCCCCTCCCTCCTTCATCTGTATGCTTCTCCTCCACTCCCTCCTCATCTATATGTGCTCCTCCCCCTCCCTCCTTCATCTGTATGTGCTTTCCCACTCCCTTCCTCATCTATATGTGCTCCTCCCCCTCCCTTCTTCATCTGTATGCTTCTCCACTCCCTCCCTCATCTATATGTGCTCCTCCCCCTCCCTCCATCATCTGTATGCTTCTACACCACTCCCTCCTCATCTATATGTGCTCCTCCCCTCCCTCCTTCATCTGTGTGTGCATCCCCACTCCCTCCTCATCTATATGTGCTCCTCCCCCTCCCTCCTTCATCTGTATGGGCTCCCCCACTCCCTTCCTCATCTATATGTGCTCCTCCCCTTCCATCCTTCATATGTATGTGCTTCCCCACTCCCTTCCTCATCTATTTGTGCTCCTCCCCCTCCCTCCTTCATCTGTATGTGCTTCCCCACTCCCTTCCTCATCTATATGTGCTACTCCCCCTCCCTTCATCATCTGTATGCTTCTCCACTCCCTCCCTCATCTATATGTGCTCCTCCCCCTCCTTCCTTCATCTGTATGCTTCTCCACCACTCCCTCCTCATCTATATGTGCTCCTCCCCTCCCTCCTTCATCTGTATGCTTCTCCTCCACTCCCTCCTCTTCTATGTGTGCTCCTCCCCCTCCCTCCTTCATCTGTATGTGCTTCCCCACTCCCTTCCTCATCTATATGTGCTCCTCCCCCTCCTTCATCTGTATGTGCTTCCCCACTCCCTTCCTCATCATCTAAAAGTGCTCCTCCCCCTCCCTCCTTCATCTGTATGTGCTTCCCCACTCCCTCCTCATCTATATGTGCTCCTCCCCCTTCCTCCTTCATCTGTATGTTCTTCCCCTCTCCCATCCTCTTCTATATGTGCTCCTCCCCCTCCCTCTTTCATCTGTATGCTTCTCCTCCACTCCCTCCCTCATCTATATGTGCGCCTCCCCCAACTTCATCTGTATGAACTCCCCAACTCCCTCACTCATCTATATGTGCGCCTCCTCCTCCTTCATCTGTATGGGCTCCCCCATTCCCGCCTCATCTATATGTGCTCCTCCCCCTCCCTCTTTCATCTGTATGCTTCTCCTCCACTCCCTCCCTCATCTATATGTGCGCCTCCCCCTCCTTCATCTGTATGAACTCCCCAACTCCCTCCCTCATCTATATGTGCGCCTCCCCCTCCTTCATCTGTATGGGCTCCCCCATTCCCTCCTCATCTATATGTGCTCCTCCCCCTCCCTCCTTCATCTGTATGTGCTTCCCCACTCCCTTCCTCATCTATATGTGCTCCTACCCCTCCCTCCTTCATCTGTATGTGCTTCCCCACTCTCTTCCTCATCTATACATGCTCCTCCCCCTCCCTCCTTCATCTGTATGCTTCTCCTCCACTCCCTACTCATCTATATGTGCTCCTCCCCGTCCCTCCTTCATCTGAATGTTTCTCCTCCACTCCCTCCTCATCTATATGTGCTACTCCCCCTCCCTCTTTCATCTGTATGCTTCTCCACCACTCCCTCCTCATCTATATGTGCTCCTCCCCTCCCTCCTTCATCTGTATGCTTCTCCTCCACTCCCTCCTCATCTATATGTGCTCCTCCCCCTCCCTCCTTCATCTGTGTGGGCTCTCCCACTCTTTTGCTCATCTTTATGTGCTCCTTCCTCTCCCTCCTTCATCTGTATGCTTCTCCACTCCCTCCCTCATCTATATGTGCTCCTCCCCCTCCCTCCTTCATCTGTATGTGCTTCCCCACTCCCTTCCTCATCTATATGTGCTCCTCCCCGTCCCTCCTTTATCTGTATGTGCTTCCCCACTCCCTTCCTCGTCTACATGTGCTCCTCCCCTCCCTCCTTCATCTGTATGCTTCTCCTCCACTCCCTCCTCATCTATATGTGCTCCTCCCCCTCCCTCTTTCATCTGAATGTTTCTCCTCCACTCCCTCCTCATCTATATGTACTCCTCCCCCTCCCTTCTTCATCTGTATGGGCTCCCCCACTCCCTTCCTCATCTATATGTGCTCCTCCCCATCTATCCTTCATCTGTATGTGCTTCCCCACTCCCTTCCTCATCTATATGTGCTCCTCCCCCTCCCTCCTTCATCTGTATGCTTCTCCTCCACTCCCTCCTCTTCTATGTGTGCTCCTCCCCCTCCCTCCTTCATCTGTATGTGCTTCCCCACTCCCTTCCTCATCTATATGTGCTCCTCCCCCTCCTTCATCTGTATGTGCTTCCCCACTCCCTTCCTCATCATCTAAAAGTGCTCCTCCCCCTCCCTCCTTCATCTGTATGTGCTTCCCCACTCCCTCCTCATCTATATGTGCTCCTCCCCCTTCCTCCTTCATCTGTATGTTCTTCCCCTCTCCCATCCTCTTCTATATGTGCTCCTCCCCCTCCCTCCTTCATCTGTATGCTTCTCCTCCACTCCCTCCCTCATCTATATGTGCGCCTCCCCCAACTTCATCTGTATGAACTCCCCAACTCCCTCACTCATCTATATGTGTGCCTCCTCCTCCTTCATCTGTATGGGCTCCCCCATTCCCGCCTCATCTATATGTGCTCCTCCCCCTCCCTCTTTCATCTGTATGCTTCTCCTCCACTCCCTCCCTCATCTATATGTGCGCCTCCCCCTCCATCTGTATGAACTCCCCAACTCCCTTCCTCATCTATATGTGCGCCTCCCCCTCCTTCATCTGTATGGGCTCCCCCATTCCCTCCTCATCTATATGTGCTCCTCCCCCTCCCTCCTTCATCTGTATGTGCTTCCCCACTCCCTTCCTCATCTATATGTGCTCCTACCCCTCCCTCCTTCATCTGTATGTGCTTCCCCACTCCCTTCCTCATCTATACATGCTCCTCCCCCTCCCTCCTTCATCTGTATGCTTCTCCTCCACTCCCTACTCATCTATATGTGCTCCTCCCCGTCCCTCCTTCATCTGAATGTTTCTCCTCCACTCCCTCCTCATCTATATGTGCTCCTCCCCCTCCCTCTTTCATCTGTATGCTTCTCCACCACTCCCTCCTCATCTATATGTGCTCCTCCCCTCCCTCCTTCATCTGTATGCTTCTCCTCCACTCCCTCCTCATCTATATGTGCTCCTCCCCCTCCCTCCTTCATCTGTGTGGGCTCTCCCACTCTTTTCCTCATCTTTATGTGCTCCTTCCTCTCCCTCCTTTATCTGTATGCTTCTCCACTCCCTCCCTCATCTATATGTGCTCCTCCCCCTCCCTCCTTCATCTGTATGTGCTTCCCCACTCCCTTCCTCATCTATATGTGCTCCTCCCCGTCCCTCCTTTATCTGTATGTGCTTCCCCACTCCCTTCCTCGTCTACATGTGCTCCTCCCCTCCCTCCTTCATCTGTATGCTTCTCCTCCACTCCCTCCTCATCTTTATGTGCTCCTCCCCCTCCCTCTTTCATCTGAATGTTTCTCCTCCACTCCCTCCTCATCTATATGTGCTCCTCCCCCTCCCTTCTTCATCTGTATGGGCTCCCCCACTCCCTTCCTCATCTATATGTGCTCCTCCCCATCTATCCTTCATCTGTATGTGCTTCCCCACTCCCTTCCTCATCTATATGTGCTCCTCCCCTTCCCTCCTTCATCTGTATGTGCTTCCCCACTCCCTTCCTCATCTATATGTGCTCCTCCCCCTCCCTTCTTCATCTGCATGCTTCTCCACTCCCTCCCTCATCTATATGCGCTACTCCCCCTCCCTCCATCATCTGTATGCTTCTCCACCACTCCCTCCTCATCTATATGTGCTCCTCCCCTCCCTCCTTCATCTGTATGTGCTTCCCCACTCCCTCCTCATCTATATGTGCTCCTCCCCCTCCCTCCTTCATCTGTATGAGCTCCCCCACTCCCTTCCTCATCTATATGTGCTCCTCCCCTTCCATCCTTCATCTGTATGTGCTTCCCCACTCCCTTTCTCATCTATATGTGCTCCCCCCCCTCCCTCTATCATCTGTATGCTTCTCCTCCACTCCCTCCCTCATCTATATGTGCTCCTCCCCATCCCTCCTTCATCTGTATGTGCTTCCCCACTCCCTCCTCATCTATATGTGCTCCTACCCCTCCCTCCTTCATCTGTATGTGCTTCCCCCTCCCTTCCTCATCTATATGTGCTCCTCCCCCTCCCTCTTTCATCTGTATGCTTCTCCTCCACTCCCTCCCTCATCTATATGTGCTCCTCCCCCTCCTTCATCTGTATGAACTCCCCAACTCCCTCCCTCATTTATATGTGCGCCTCCCCCTCCTTCATCTGTATGGGCTCCCCCATTCCCTCCTCATCTATATGTGCTCCTCCCCCTCCCTCCTTCATCTGTATGTGCTTCCCCACTCCCTTCCTCATCTATATGTGCTCCTACCCCTCCCTCCTTCATCTGTATGTGCTTCCCCACTCCCTTCCTCATCTATACATGCTCCTCCCCCTCCCTCCTTCATCTGTATGCTTCTCCTCCACTCCCTACTCATCTATATGTACTCCTCCCCGTCCCTCCTTCATCTGAATGTTTCTCCTCCACTCCCTCCTCATCTATATGTGCTCCTCCCCCTCCCTCTTTCATCTGTATGCTTCTCCACCACTCCCTCCTCATCTATATGTGCTCCTCCCCTCCCTCCTTCATCTGTATGCTTCTCCTCCACTCCCTCCTCATCTATATGTGCTCCTCCCCCTCCCTCCTTCAACTGTTTGGGCTCTCCCACTCTTTTCCTCATCTTTATGTGCTCCTTCCTCTCCCTCCTTCATCTGTATGCTTCTCCACTCCCTCCCTCATCTATATGTGCTCCTCCCCCTCCCTCCTTCATCTGTATGTGCTTCCCCACTCCCTTCCTCATCTATATGTGCTCCTCCCCGTCCCTCCTTTACCTGTATGTGCTTCCCCACTCCCTTCCTCGTCTACATGTGCTCCTCCCCCTCCCTCCTTCATCTGTATGCTTCTCCTCCACTCCCTCCTCATCTATATGTGCTCCTCCCCCTCCCTCCTTCATCTGTATGTGCTTCCCCACTCCCTTCCTCATCTATATGTGCTCCTCCCCCTCCCTTCTTCATCTGTATGCTTCTCCACTCCCTCCCTCATCTATATGTGCTCCTCCCCCTCCCTCCATCATCTGTATGCTTCTCCACCACTACCTCCTCATCTATATGTGCTCCTCCCCTCCCTCCTTCATCTGTATGTGCTTCCCCACTCCCTCCTCATCTATATGTGCTCCTCCCCCTCCCTCCTTCATCTGTATGGGCTCCCCCACTCCTTTCCTCATCTATATGTGCTCCTCCCCTTCCATCCTTCATCTGTATGTGCTTCCCCACTCCCTTCCTCATCTATTTGTGCTCCTCCCCCTCCCTCCTTCATCTGTATGTGCTTCCCCACTCCCTTCCTCATCTATATGTGCTACTCCCCCTCCCTTCTTCATCTGTATGCTTCTCCACTCCCTCCCTCATCTATATGTGCTCCACCCCCTCCCTCCTTCATCTGTATGCTTCTCCTCCACTCCCTCCTCATCTATATGGGCTCCTCCCCTCCCTCCTTCATCTGTATGCTTCTCCTCCTCTCCCTCCTCTTCTATGTGTGCTCCTCCCCCTCCCTCCTTCATCTGTATGTGCTTCCCCACTACCTTCCTCATCTATATGTGCTCCTCCCCCTCCTTCATCTGTATGTGCTTCCCAACTCCCTTCCTCATCTATATGTGCTCCTCCCCCTCCCTCCTTCATCTGTATGTGCTTCCCCACTCCCTCCTCATCTATATGTGCTCCTCCCCCTCCCTCCTTCATCTGTATGTGCTTCCCCTCTCCCATCCTCATCTATATGTGCTCCTCCCCCTCCCTCTTTCATCTGTATGCTTCTCCTCCACTCCCTCCACATCTATATGTGCTCCTCCCCGTCCCTCCTTCATCTGAATGTTTCTCCTCCACTCCCTCCCTCATCTATATGTGCGCCTCCTCCAACTTCATCTGTATGAACTCCCCAACTCCCTCACTCATCTATATGTGCGCCTCCTCCTCCTTCATCTGTATGGGCTCCCCCATTCCCTCCTCATCTATATGTGCTCCTCCCCCTCCCTCTTTCATCTGTATGCTTCTCCTCCACTCCCTCCCTCATCTATATGTGCGCCTCCCCCTCCTTCATCTGTATGAACTCCCCACCTCCCTCCCTCATCTATATGTGCGCCTCCCCCTCCTTCATCTGTATGAGCTCCCCCATTCCCTCCTCATCTATATGTGCTCCTCCCCCTCCCTCCTTCATCTGTATGTGCTTCCCCACTCCCTTCCTCATCTATATGTGCTCCTACCCCTCCCTCCTTCATCTGTATGTGCTTCCCCACTCCCTTCCTCATCTATACATGCTCATCCCCCTCCCTCCTTCATCTGTATGCTTCTCCTCCACCCCCTACTCATCTATATGTGCTCCTCCCCGTCCCTCCTTCATCTGAATGTTTCTCCTCCACTCCCTCCTCATCTATATGTGCTCCTCCCCCTCCCTCTTTCATCTGTATGCTTCTCCACCACTCCCTCCTCATCTATATGTGCTCCTCCCCTCCCTCCTTCATCTGTATGCTTCTCCTCCACTCCCTCCTCATCTATATGTGCTCCTCCCCCTCCCTCCTTCATTTGTTTGGGCTCTCCCACTCTTTTCCTCATCTTTATGTGCTCCTTCCTCTCCCTCCTTCATCTGTATGCTTCTCCACTCCCTCCCTCATCTATATGTGCTCCTCCCCCTCCCTCCTTCATCTGTATGTGCTTCCCCACTCCCTTCCTCATCTATATGTGCTCCTCCCCGTCCCTCCTTTACCTGTATGTGCTTCCCCACTCCCTTCCTCGTCTACATGTGCTCCTCCCCCTCCCTCCTTCATCTGTATGCTTCTCCTCCACTCCCTCCTCATCTATATGTGCTCCTCCCCCTCCCTCCTTCATCTGTATGTGCTTCCCCACTCCCTTCCTCATCTATATGTGCTCCTCCCCCTCCCTTCTTCATCTGTATGCTTCTCCACTCCCTCCCTCATCTATATGTGCTCCTCCCCCTCCCTCCATCATCTGTATGCTTCTCCACCACTACCTCCTCATCTATATGTGCTCCTCCCCTCCCTCCTTCATCTGTATGTGCTTCCCCACTCACTCCTCATCTATATGTGCTCCTCCCCCTCCCTCCTTCATCTGTATGGGCTCCCCCACTCCCTTCCTCATCTATATGTGCTCCTCCCCTTCCATCCTTCATCTGTATGTGCTTCCCCACTCCCTTCCTCATCTATTTGTGCTCCTCCCCCTCCCTCCTTCATCTGTATGTGCTTCCCCACTCCCTTCCTCATCTATATGTGCTACTCCCCCTCCCTTCTTCATCTGTATGCTTCTCCACTCCCTCCCTCATCTATATGTGCTCCACCCCCTCCCTCCTTCATCTGTATGCTTCTCCTCCACTCCCTCCTCATCTATATGGGCTCCTCCCCTCCCTCCTTCATCTGTATGCTTCTCCTCCTCTCCCTCCTCTTCTATGTGTGCTCCTCCCCCTCCCTCCTTCATCTGTATGTGCTTCCCCACTACCTTCCTCATCTATATGTGCTCCTCCCCCTCCTTCATCTGTATGTGCTTCCCAACTCCCTTCCTCATCTATATGTGCTCCTCCCCCTCCCTCCTTCATCTGTATGTGCTTCCCCACTCCCTCCTCATCTATATGTGCTCCTCCCCCTCCCTCCTTCATCTGTATGTGCTTCCCCTCTCCCATCCTCATCTATATGTGCTCCTCCCCCTCCCTCTTTCATCTGTATGCTTCTCCTCCACTCCCTCCACATCTATATGTGCTCCTCCCCGTCCCTCCTTCATCTGAATGTTTCTCCTCCACTCCCTCCCTCATCTATATGTGCGCCTCCCCCAACTTCATCTGTATGAACTCCCCAACTCCCTCACTAATCTATATGTGCGCCTCCTCCTCCTTCATCTGTATGGGCTCCCCCATTCCCTCCTCATCTATATGTGCTCCTCCCCCTCCATCAATCATCTGTATGCTTCTCCTCCACTCCCTCCCTCATCTATATGTGCGCCTCCCCCTCCTTCATCTGTATGAACTCCCCACCTCCCTCCCTCATCTATATGTGCGCCTCCCCCTCCTTCATCTGTATGAGCTCCCCCATTCCCTCCTCATCTATATGTGCGCCTCCCCCTCCTTCATCTGTATGAGCTCCCCCATTCCCTCCTCATCTATATGTGCTCCTCCCCCTCCCTCCTTCATCTGTATGTGCTTCCCCACTCCCTTCCTCATCTATATGTGCTCCTACCCCTCCCTCCTTCATCTGTATGTGCTTCCCCACTCCCTTCCTCATCTATACATGCTCCTCCCCCTCCCTCCTTCATCTGTATGCTTCTCCTCCACCCCCTACTCATCTATATGTGCTCCTCCCCGTCCCTCCTTCATCTGAATGTTTCTCCTCCACTCCCTCCTCATCTATATGTGCTCCTCCCCCTCCCTCTTTCATCTGTATGCTTCTCCACCACTCCCTCCTCATCTATATGTGCTCCTCCCCTCCCTCCTTCATCTGTATGCTTCTCCTCCACTCCCTCCTCATCTATATGTGCTCCTCCCCCTCCCTCCTTCATCTGTGTGGGCTCTCCCACTCTTTTCCTCATCTTTATGTGCTCCTTCCTCTCCCTCCTTCATCTGTATGCTTCTCCACTCCCTCCCTCATCTATATGTGCTCCTCCCCATCCCTCCTTCATCTGTATGTGCTTCCCCACTCCCTTCCTCATCTATATGTGCTCCTCCCCGTCCCTCCTTTACCTGTATGTGCTTCCCCACTCCCTTCCTCGTCTACATGTGCTCCTCCCCCTCCCTCCTTCATCTGTATGCTTCTCCTCCACTCCCTCCTCATCTATATGTGCTCCTCCCCTTCCCTACTTCATCTGTATGTGCTTCCCCACTCCCTTCCTCATCTATATGTGCTCCTCCCCCTCCCTTCTTCATCTGTATGCTTCTCCACTCCCTCCCTCATCTATATGTGCTCCTCCCCCTCTCTCCATCATCTGTATGCTTCTCCACCACTCCCTCCTCATCTATATGTGCTCCTCCCCTCCCTCCTTCATCTGTATGTGCTTCCCCACTCCCTCGTCATCTATATGTGCTCCTCCCCCTCCCTCCTTCATCTGTATGGGCTCCCCCACTCCCTTCCTCATCTATATGTGCTCCTCCCCTTCCATCCTTCATCTGTATGTGCTTCCCCACTCCCTTCCTCATCTATATGTGCTACTCCCCCTCCCTTCTTCATCTGTATGCTTCTACACTCCCTCCCTCATCTATATGTGCTCCTCCCCCTCCCTCCTTCATCAGTATGTGCTGCCCCACTCCCTTCCTCTTCTATATGTGCTCCTCCTCCTCCCTCCTTCATCTGAATGCTTCTCCTCCACTCCCTCCTCATCTATATGTGCTCCTCCCCTCCCTCCTTCATCTGTATGCTTCTCCTCCACTCACTCCTCTTCTATGTGTGCTCCTCCCCCTCCCTCCTTCATCTGTATGTGCTTCCCCACTCCCTTCCTCATCTAGATGTACTCCTCCCCCTCCTTCATCTGTATGTGCTTCCCCACTCCCTTCCTCATCTATATGTGCTCCTCCCCCTCCCTCCTTCATCTGTATGTGCTTCCCCACTCCCTCCTCATCTATATGTGCTCCTCCCCCTTCCTCCTTCATCTGTATGTTCTTCCCCTCTCCCATCCTCTTCTATATGTGCTCCTCCCCCTCCCTCTTTCATCTGTATGCTTCTCCTCCACTCCCTCCCTCATCTATATGTGTGCCTCCCCCAACTTCATCTGTATATACTCCCCAACTCCCTCACTCATCTATATGTGCGCCTCCTCCTCCTTCATCTGTATGGGCTCCCCCATTCCCGCCTCATCTATATGTGCTCCTCCCCCTCCCTCTTTCATCTGTATGCTTCTCCTCCACTCCCTCCCTCATCTATATGTGCGCCTCCCCCTCCTTCGTCTGTATGAACTCCCCAACTCCCTCCCTCATCTATATGTGCGCCTCCCCTCCTTCATCTGTATGGGCTCCCCCATTCCCTCCTCATCTATATGTGCTCCTCCCCCTCCCTCCTTCATCTGTATGTGCTTCCCCACTCCCTTCCTCATCTATATGTGCTCCTACCCCTCCCTCCTTCATCTGTATGTGCTTCCCCTCTCCCTTCCTCATCTATACATGCTCCTTCCCCTCCCTCCTTCATCTGTATGCTTATCCTCCACTCCCTACTCATCTATATGTGCTCCTCCCCGTCCCTCCTTCACCTGAATGTTTCTCCTCCACTCCCTCCTCATCTATATGTGCTCCTCCCCCTCCCTCTTTCATCTGTATGCTTCTCCACCACTCCCTCCTCATCTATATGTGCTCCTCCCCTCCCTCCTTCCTCTGTATGCTTCTCCTCCACTCCCTCCTCATCTATATGTGCTCCTCCCCCTCCCTCCTTCATCTGTGTGGGCTCTCCCACTCTTTTCCTCATCTTTATGTGCTCCTTCCTCTCCCTCCTTCATCTGTATGCTTCTCCACTCCCTCCCTCATCTATATGTGCTCCTCCCCCTCCCTCCTTCATCTGTATGTGCTTCCCCACTCCCTTCCTCATCTATATGTGCTCCTCCCCGTCCCTCCTTTATCTGTATGTGCTTCCCCACTCCCTTCCTCGTCTACATGTGCTCCTCCCCCTCCCTCCTTCATCTGTATGCTTCTCCTCCACTCCCTCCTCATCTATATGTGCTCCTCCCCCTCCCTCCTTCATCTGAATGTTTCTCCTCCACTCCCTCCTCATCTATATGTGCTCCTCCCCTCCCTCCTTCATCTGTATGTGCTTCCCCACTCCCTCGTCATCTATATGTGCTCCTCCCCCTCCCTCCTTCATCTGTATGGGCTCCCCCACTCCCTTCCTCATCTATATGTGCTCCTCCCCTTCCATCCTTCATCTGTATGTGCTTCCCCACTCCCTTCCTCATCTATATGTGCTACTCCCCCTCCCTTCTTCATCTGTATGCTTCTACACTCCCTCCCTCATCTATATGTGCTCCTCCCCCTCCCTCCTTCATCAGTATGTGCTGCCCCACTCCCTTCCTCTTCTATATGTGCTCCTCCTCCTCCCTCCTTCATCTGAATGCTTCTCCTCCACTCCCTCCTCATCTATATGTGCTCCTCCCCTCCCTCCTTCATCTGTATGCTTCTCCTCCACTCCCTCCTCTTCTATGTGTGCTCCTCCCCCTCCCTCCTTCATCTGTATGTGCTTCCCCACTCCCTTCCTCATCTAGATGTACTCCTCCCCCTCCTTCATCTGTATGTGCTTCCCCACTCCCTTCCTCATCTATATGTGCTCCTCCCCCTCCCTCCTTCATCTGTATGTGCTTCCCCACTCCCTCCTCATCTATATGTGCTCCTCCCCCTCCTTCATCTGTATGTTCTTCCCCTCTCCCATCCTCTTCTATATGTGCTCCTCCCCCTCCCTCTTTCATCTGTATGCTTCTCCTCCACTCCCTCCCTCATCTATATGTGTGCCTCCCCCAACTTCATCTGTATGAACTCCCCAACTCCCTCACTCATCTATATGTGCGCCTCCTCCATCTTCATCTGTATGGGCTCCCCCATTCCCGCCTCATCTATATGTGCTCCTCCCCCTCCCTCTTTCATCTGTATGCTTCTCCTCCACTCCCTCCCTCATCTATATGTGCGCCTCCCCCTCCTTCGTCTGTATGAACTCCCCAACTCCCTCCCTCATCTATATGTGCGCCTCCCCTCCTTCATCTGTATGGGCTCCCCCATTCCCTCCTCATCTATATGTGCTCCTCCCCCTCCCTCCTTCATCTGTATGTGCTTCCCCACTCCCTTCCTCATCTATATGTGCTCCTACCCCTCCCTCCTTCATCTGTATGTGCTTCCCCTCTCCCTTCCTCATCTATACATGCTCCTTCCCCTCCCTCCTTCATCTGTATGCTTCTCCTCCACTCCCTACTCATCTATATGTGCTCCTCCCCGTCCCTCCTTCACCTGAATGTTTCTCCTCCACTCCCTCCTCATCTATATGTGCTCCTCCCCCTCCCTCTTTCATCTGTATGCTTCTCCACCACTCCCTCCTCATCTATATGTGCTCCTCCCCTCCCTCCTTCATCTGTATGCTTCTCCTCCACTCCCTCCTCATCTATATGTGCTCCTCCCCCTCCCTCCTTCATCTGTGTGGGCTCTCCCACTCTTTTCCTCATCTTTATGTGCTCCTTCCTCTCCCTCCTTCATCTGTATGCTTCTCCACTCCCTCCCTCATCTATATGTGCTTCTCCCCCTCCCTCCTTCATCTGTATGTGCTTCCCCACTCCCTTCCTCATCTATATGTGCTCCTCCCCGTCCCTCCTTTATCTGTATGTGCTTCCCCACTCCCTTCCTCGTCTACATGTGCTCCTCCCCCTCCCTCCTTCATCTGTATGCTTCTCCTCCACTCCCTCCTCATCTATATGTGCTCCTCCCCCTCCCTCCTTCATCTGAATGTTTCTCCTCCACTCCCTCCTCATCTATATGTGCTCCTCCCCCTCCCTTCTTCATCTGTATGGGCTCCCCCACTCCCTTCCTCATCTATATGTGCTCCTCCCCATCTATCCTTCATCTGTATGTGTTTCCGCACTCCCTTTCTCATCTATATGTGCTCCTCCCCCTCCCTTCTTCATCTGTATGCTTCTCCACTCTCTCCCTCATCTATATGTGCTCCTCCCCCTCCCTCCATCATCTGTATGCTTCTCCACCACTCCCTCCTCATCTATATGTGCTCCTCCCCTCCCTCCTTCATCTGTATGTGCTTCCCCACTCCCTCCTCATCTATATGTGCTCCTCCCCCTCCCTCCTTCATCTGTATGGGCTCCCCCACTCCCTTCCTCATCTATATGTGCTCCTCCCCTTCCATCCTTCATCTGTATGTGCTTCCCCACTCCCTTTCTCATCTATATGTGCTCCTCCCCCTCCCTCTTTCATCTGTATGCTTCTCCTCCACTCCCTCCCTCATCTATATGTGCTCCTCCCCCTCCCTCCTTCATCTGTATGTGCTTCCCCACTCCCTCCTCATCTATATGTGCTCCTCCCCCTCCCTCCTTCATCTGTATGTGTTTCCCCACTCCCTTCCTCATCTATATGTGCTCCTCCCCCTCCCTCCTTCATCTGAATGTTTCTCCTCCACTCCCTCCTCATCTATATGTGCTCCTCCCCTTCCCTCTTTCATCTGTATGCTTCTCCACCACTCCCTCCTCATCTATATGTGCTCCTCCCCTCCCTCCTTCATCTGTATGCTTCTCCTCCACTCCCTCCTCATCTATATGTGCTCCTCCCCCTCCTTTATCTGTATGTGCTTCCCCACTCCCTTCCTCATCTATATGTGCTCCTCCCCCTCCCTCCTTCATCTGTATGTGCTTCCCCACTCCCTCCTCATCTATATGTGCTCCTCCCCCTACCTCCTTCATCTGTATGTTCTTCCCCTCTCCCATCCTCTTCTATATGTGCTCCTCCCCCTCCCTCTTTCATCTGTATGCTTCTCCTCCACTCCCTCCCTCATCTATATGTGCGCCTCCCCAACTTCATCTGTATGAACTCCCCAACTCCCTCACTCATCTATATGTGCGCCTCCTCCTCCTTAATCTGTTTGGGCTCCCCCATTCCCGCCTCATCTATATGTGCTCCTCCCCCTCCCTCTTTCATCTGTATGCTTCTCCTCCACTCCCTCCCTCATCTATATGTGCGCCTCCCCCTCCTTCATCTGTATGAACTCCCCAACTCCCTCCCTCATCTATATGTGCGCCTCCCCCTCCTTCATCTGTATGGGCTCCCCCATTCCCTCCTCATCTATATGTGCTCCTCCCCCTCCCTCCTTCATCTGTATGTGCTTCCCCACTCCCTTCCTCATCTATATGTGCTCCTACCCCTCCCTCCTTCATCTGTATGTGCTTCCCCACTCCCTTCCTCATCTATACATGCTCCTCCCCCTCCCTCCTTCATCTGTATGCTTCTCCTCCACTCCCTACTCATCTATATGTGCTCCTCCCCGTCCCTCCTTCATCTGAATGTTTCTCCTCCACTCCCTCCTCATCTATATGTGCTCCTCCCCCTCCCTCTTTCATCTGTATGCTTCTCCACCACTCCCTCCTCATCTATATGTGCTCCTCCCCTCCCTCCTTCATCTGTATGCTTCTCCTCCACTCCCTCCTCATCTATATGTGCTCCTCCCCCTCCCTCCTTCATCTGTGTGGGCTCTCCCACTCTTTTCCTCATCTTTATGTGCTCCTTCCTCTCCCTCCATCATCTGTATGCTTCTCCACTCCCTCCCTCATCTATATGTGCTCCTCCCCCTCCCTCCTTCATCTGTATGTGCTTCCCCACTCCCTTCCTCATCTATATGTGCTCCTCCCCATCCCTCCTTTATCTGTATGTGCTTCCCCACTCCCTTCCTCGTCTACATGTGCTCCTCCCCCTCCCTCCTTCATCTGTATGCTTCTCCTCCACTCCCTCCTCATCTATATGTGCTCCTCCCCCTCCCTCCTTCATCTGTATGGGCTCCCCCACTCCCTTCCTAATCTATATGTGCTCCTCCCCTTCCATCCTTCATCTGTATGTGCTTCCCCACTCCCTTCCTCATCTATTTGTGCTCCTCCCCCTCCCTCCTTCATCTGTATGTGCTTCCCCACTCCCTTCTTCATCTATATGTGCTACTCCCCCTCCCTTCTTCATCTGTATGCTTCTCCACTCCCTCCCTCATCTATATGTGCTCCTCCCCCTCCCTCCTTCATCTGTATGCTTCTCCTCCACTCCCTCCTCATCTATATGTGCTCCTCCCCTCCCTTCTTCATCTGTATGCTTCTCCTCCACTCCCTCCTCTTCTATGTGTGCTCCTCCCCCTCCCTCCTTCATCTGTATGTGCTTCCGCACTCCCTTCCTCATCTATATGTGCTCCTCCCCCTCCTTCATCTGTATGTGCTTCCCCACTCCCTTCCTCATCTATATGTGCTCCTCCCCCTCCCTCCTTCATCTGTATGTGCTTCCCCACTCCCTCCTTTATCTATATGTGCTCCTCCCCCTTCCTCCTTCATCTGTATGTTCTTCCACTCTCCCATCCTCTTCTATATGTGCTCCTCCCCCTCCCTCTTTCATCTGTATGCTTCTCCTCCACTCACTCCCTCATCTATATGTGCGCCTCCCCCAACTTCATCTGTATGAACTCCCCAACTCCCTCACTCATCTATATGTGCGCCTCCTCCTCCTTCATCTGTATGGGCTCCCCCATTCCCGCCTCATCTATATGTGCTCCTCCCCCTCCCTCTTTCATCTGTATGCTTCTCCTCCACTCCCTCCCTCATCTATATGTGCGCCTCCCCCTCCTTCATCTGTATGAACTCCCCAACTCCCTCCCTCATCTATATGTGCGCCTCCCCCTCCTTCATCTGTATGGGCTCCCCCATTCCCTCCTCATCTATATGTGCTCCTCTCCCTCCCTCCTTCATCTGTATGTGCTTCCCCACTCCCTTCCTCATCTATATGTGCTCCTACCCCTCCCTCCTTCATCTGTATGTGCTTCCCCACTCCCTTCCTCATCTATACATGCTCCTCCCCCTCCCTCCTTCATCTGTATGCTTCTCCTCCACTCCCTCCTCATCTATATGTGCTCCTCCCCCTCCCTCTTTCATCTGTATGCTTCTCCACCACTCCCTCCTCATCTATATGTGCTCCTCCCCTCCCTCCTTCATCTGTATGCTTCTCCTCCACTCCCTCCTCATCTATATGTGCTCCTCCCCCTCCCTCCTTCATCTGAATGTTTCTCCTCCACTCCCTCCTCATCTATATGTGCTCCTCCCCCTCCCTTCTTCATCTGTATGGGCTCCCCCTCTCCCTTCCTCATCTATATGTGCTCCTCCCCATCTATCCTTCATCTGTATGTGCTTCCCCACTCTCTTCCTCATCTATATGTGCTCCTCCCCCTCCCTCCTTCATCTGTATGTGCTTCCCCACTCCCTTCCTCATCTATATGTGCTCCTCCCCCTCCCTTCTTCATCTGTATGCTTCTCAACTCCCTCCCTCATCTATATGTGCTCCTCCCCCTCCCTCCATCATCTGTATGCTTCTCCACCACTCCCTCCTCATCTATATGTGCTCCTCCCCTCCCTCCTTCTTCTGTATGTGCTTCCCCACTCCCTCCTCATCTATATGTGCTCCTCCACCTCCCTCCTTCATCTGTATGGGCTCCCCCACTCCCTTCCTCATCTATATGTGCTCCTCCCCTTCCATCCTTCATCTGTATGTGCTTCCCCACTCCCTTCCTCATCTATTTGTGCTCCTCTACCCTCCCTCCTTCATCTGTATGTGCTTCCCCACTCCCTTCCTCATCTATAAGTGCTACTCCCCCTCCCTTCTTCATCTGTATGCTTCTCCACTCCCTCCCTCATCTATATGTGCTCCTCCCCCTCCCTCCTTCATCTGTATGCTTCTCCTCCACTCCCTCCTCATCTATATGTGCTCCTCCCCTCCCTCCTTCATCTGTATGCGTCTCCTCCACTCCCTCCTCTTCTATGTGTGCTCCTCCCCCTCCCTCCTTCATCTGTATGTGCTTCCGCACTCCCTTCCTCATCTATATGTGCTCCTCCCCCTCCTTCATCTGTATGTGCTTCCCCACTCCCTTCCTCATCTATATGTGCTCCTCCCCCTCCCTCCTTCATCTGTATGTGCTTCCCCACTCCCTCCTCATCTATATGTGCTCCTCCCCCTTCCTCCTTCATCTGTATGTTCTTCCACTCTCCCATCCTCTTCTATATGTGCTCCTCCCCCTCCCTCTTTCATCTGTATGCTTCTCCTCCACTCACTCCCTCATCTATATGTGCGCCTCCCCCAACTTCATCTGTATGAACTCCCCAACTCACTCACTCATCTATATGTGCGCCTCCTCCTCCTTCATCTGTATGGGCTCCCCCATTCCCGCCTCATCTATATGTGCTCCTCCCCCTCCCTCTTTCATCTGTATGCTTCTCCTCCACTCCCTCCCTCATCTATATGTGCGCCTCCCCCTCCTTCATCTGTATGAACTCCCCAACTCCCTCCCTCATCTATATGTGCACCTCCCCCTCCTTCATCTGTATGGGCTCCCCCATTCCCTCCTCATCTATATGTGCTCCTCCCCCTCCCTCCTTCATCTGTATGTGCTTCCCCACTCCCTTCCTCATCTATATGTGCTCCTACCCCTCCCTCCTTCATCTGTATGTGCTTCCCCACTCCCTTCCTCATCTATACATGCTCCTCCCCCTCCCTCCTTCATCTGTATGCTTCTCCTCCACTCCCTACTCATCTATATGTGCTCCTCCCCGTCCCTCCGTCATCTGAATGTTTCTCCTCCACTCCCTCCTCATCTATATGTGCTCCTCCCCCTCCCTCTTTCATCTGTATGCTTCTCCACCACTCCCTCCTCATCTATATGTGCTCCTCCCCTCCCTCCTTCATCTGTATGCTTCTCCTCCACTCCCTCTTCATCTATATGTGCTCCTCCCCCTCCCTCCTTCATCTGTGTGGGCTCTCCCACTCTTTTCCTCATCTTTATGTGCTCCTTCCTCTCCCTCCTTCATCTGTATGCTTCTCCACTCCCTCCCTCATCTATATGTGCTCCTCCCCCTCCCTCCTTCATCTGTGTGTGCTTCCCCACTCCCTTCCTCATCTATATGTGCTCCTCCCCGTCCCTCCTTTATCTGTATGTGCTTCCCCACTCCCTTCCTCGTCTACATGTGCTCCTCCCCCTCCCTCCTTCATCTGTATGCTTCTCCTCCACTCCCTCCTCATCTATATGTGCTCCTCCCCCTCCCTCCTTCATCTGAATGTTTCTCCTCCACTCCCTCCTCATCTATATGTGCTCCTCCCCCTCCCTTCTTCATCTGTATGGGCTCCCCCACTCCCTTCCTAATCTATATGTGCTCCTCCCCATCTATCCTTCATCTGTATGTGCTTCCCCACTCCCTTCCCCATCTATATGTGCTCCTCCCCCTCCCTCCTTCATCTGTATGTGCTTCCCCACTCCCTTCCTCATCTATATGTGCTCCTCCCCCTCCCTTCTTCATCTGTATGCTTCTCCACTCCCTCCCTCATCTATATGTGCTCCTCCCCCTCCCTCCATCCTCTGTATGCTTCTCCACCACTCCCTCCTCATCTATATGTGCTCCTCCCCTCCCTCCTTCATCTGTATGTGCTTCCCCACTCCCTCCTCATCTATATGTGCTCCTCCCCCTCCCTCCTTCATCTGTATGGGCTCCCCCACTCCCTTCCTCATCTATATGTGCTCCTCCCCTTCCATCCTTCATCTGTATGTGCTTCCCCACTCCCTTCCTCATCTATTTGTGCTCCTCCCCCTCCCTCCTTCATCTGTATGTGCTTCCCCACTCCCTTCCTCATCTATATGTGCTACTCCCCCTCCATTCTTCATCTGTATGCTTCTCCACTCCCTCCCTCATCTATATGTGCTCCTCCCCCTCCCTCCTTCATCTGTATGCTTCTCCTCCACTCCCTCCTCATCTATATGTGCTCCTCCCCTCCCTCCTTCATCTGTATGCTTCTCCTCCACTCCCTCCTCTTCTATGTATGCTCATCCTCCTCCCTCCTTCATCTGTATGTGCTTCCCCACTCCCTTCCTCATCTATATGTGCTCCTCCCCCTCCTTCATCTGTATGTGCTTCCCCACTCCCTTCCTCATCTATATGTGCTCCTCCCCCTCCCTCCTTCATCTGTATGTGCTTCCCCACTCCCTCCTCATCTATATGTGCTCCTCCCCCTTCCTCCTTCATCTGTATGTTCTTCCCCTCTCCCATCCTCTTCTATATGTGCTCCTCCCCCTCCCTCTTTCATCTGTATGCTTCTCCTCCACTCCCTCCCTCATCTATATGTGCGCCTCCCCCAACTTCATCTGTATGAACTCCCCAACTCCCTCACTCATCTATATGTGCGCCTCCTCCTCCTTCATCTGTATGGGCTCCCCCATTCCCGCCTCATCTATATGTGCTCCTCCCCCTCCCTCCTTCATCTGTATGTGCTTCCCCACTCCCTTCCTCATCTATATGTGCTCCTCCCCCTCCCTCCTTCATCTGTATGTGCTTCCCCACTCCCTTCCTCATCTATACATGGTCCTCCCCCTCCCTCCTTCATCTGTATGCTTCTCCTCCACTCCCTACTCATCTATATGTGCTCCTCCCCGTCCCTCCTTCATCTGAATGTTTCTCCTCCACTCCCTCCTCATCTATATGTGCTCCTCCCCTTCCCTCTTTCATCTGTATGCTTCTCCACCACTCCCTCCTCATCTATATGTGCTCCTCCCCTCCCTCCTTCATCTGTATGCTTCTCCTCCACTCCCTCCTCATCTATATGTGCTCCTCCCCCTCCCTCCTTCATCTGTGTGGGCTCTCCCACTCTTTTCCTCATCTTTATGTGCTCCTTCCTCTCCCTCCTTCATCTGTATGCTTCTCCACTCCCTCCCTCATCTATATGTGCTCCTCCCCCTCCCTCCTTCATCTGTATGTGCTTCCCCACTCCCTTCCTCATCTAAATGTGCTCCTCCCTGTCCCTCCTTTATCTGTATGTGCTTCCCCACTCCCTTCCTCGTCTACATGTGCTCCTCCCTCTCCCTCCTTCATCTGTATGCTTATCCTCCACTCCCTCCTCATCTATATGTGCTCCTGCCCCTCCCTCCTTCATCTGTATGTGCTTCCCCACTCCCTTCCTCATCTATATGTGCTCCTCCCCCTCCCTTCTTCATCTGTATGCTTCTCTACTCCCTCCCTCATCTATATGTGCTCCTCCCCCTCCCTCCATCATCTGTATGCTTCTCCACCACTCCCTCCTCATCTATATGTGCTCCTCCCCTCCCTCCTTCATCTGTATGTGCTTCCCCACTCCCTCCTCATCTGTATGTGCTCCTCCCCCTCCCTCCTTCATCTGTATGGGCTCCTCCACTCCCTTCCTAATCTATATGTGCTCCTCCCCTTCCATCCTTCATCTGTATGTGCTTTCCCACTCCCTTCCTCATCTATTTGTGCTCCTCCCCCTCCCTCCTTCATCTGTATGTGCTTCCCCACTCCCTTCCTCATCTATATGTGCTACTCACCCTCCCTTCTTCATCTGTATGCTTCTCCACTCCCTCCCTCATCTATATGTGCTCCTCCCCCTCCCTCCTTCATCTGTATGCTTCTCCTCCACTCCCTCCTCATCTATATGTGCTCCTCCCCTCCCTCCTTCATCTGTATGCTTCTCCTCCACTCCCTCCTCTTCTATGTGTGCTCCTCCCCCTCCCTCCTTCATCTGTATGTGCTTCCCCACTCCCTTCCTCATCTATATGTGCTCCTCCCCCTCCTTTATCTGTATGTGCTTCCCCACTCCCTTCCTCATCTATATGTGCTCCTCCCCCTCCCTCCTTCATCTGTATGTGCTTCCCCACTCCCTCCTCATCTATATGTGCTCCTCCCCCTACCTCCTTCATCTGTATGTTCTTCCCCTCTCCCATCCTCTTCTATATGTGCTCCTCCCCCTCCCTCTTTCATCTGTATGCTTCTCCTCCACTCACTCCCTCATCTATATGTGCGCCTCCCCAACTTCATCTGTATGAACTCCCCAACTCCCTCACTCATCTATATGTGCGCCTCCTCCTCCTTAATCTGTTTGGGCTCCCCCATTCCCGCCTCATCTATATGTGCTCCTCCCCCTCCCTCTTTCATCTGTATGCTTCTCCTCCACTCCCTCCCTCATCTATATGTGCACCTCCCCCTCCTTCATCTGTATGAACTCCCCAACTCCCTCCCTCATCTATATGTGCGCCTCCCCCTCCTTCATCTGTATGGGCTCCCCCATTCCCTCCTCATCTATATGTGCTCCTCCCCCTCCCTCCTTCATCTGTATGTGCTTCCCCACTCCCTTCCTCATCTATATGTGCTCCTACCCCTCCCTCCTTCATCTGTATGTGCTTCCCCACTCCCTTCCTCATCTATACATGCTCCTCCCCCTTCCTCCTTCATCTGTATGCTTCTCCTCCACTCCCTACTCATCTATATGTGCTCCTCCCCGTCCCTCCTTCATCTGAATGTTTCTCCTCCACTCCCTCCTCATCTATATGTGCTCCTCCCCCTCCCTCTTTCATCTGTATGCTTCTCCACCACTCCCTCCTCATCTATATGTGCTCCTCCCCTCCCTCCTTCATCTGTATGCTTCTCCTCCACTCCCTCCTCATCTATATGTGCTCCTCCCCCTCCCTCCTTCATCTGTGTGGGCTCTCCCACTCTTTTCCTCAACTTTATGTGCTCCTTCCTCTCCCTCCATCATCTGTATGCTTCTCCACTCCCTCCCTCATCTATATGTGCTCCTCCCCCTCCCTCCTTCATCTGTATGTGCTTCCCCACTCCCTTCCTCATCTATATGTGCTCCTCCCCATCCCTCCTTTATCTGTATGTGCTTCCCCACTCCCTTCCTCGTCTACATGTGCTCCTCCCCCTCCCTCCTTCATCTGTATGCTTCTCCTCCACTCCCTCCTCATCTATATGTGCTCCTCCCCCTCCCTCCTTCATCTGTATGGGCTCCCCCACTCCCTTCCTAATCTATATGTGCTCCTCCCCTTCCATCCTTCATCTGTATGTGCTTCCCCACTCCCTTCCTCATCTATTTGTGCTCCTCCCCCTCCCTCCTTCATCTGTATGTGCTTCCCCACTCCCTTCTTCATCTATATGTGCTACTCCCCCTCCCTTCTTCATCTGTATGCTTCTCCACTCCCTCCCTCATCTATATGTGCTCCTCCCCCTCCCTCCTTCATCTGTATGCTTCTCCTCCACTCCCTCCTCATCTATATGTGCTCCTCCCCTCCCTTCTTCATCTGTATGCTTCTCCTCCACTCCCTCCTCTTCTATGTGTGCTCCTCCCCCTCCCTCCTTCATCTGTATGTGCTTCCGCACTCCCTTCCTCATCTATATGTGCTCCTCCCCCTCCTTCATCTGTATGTGCTTCCCCACTCCCTTCCTCATCTATATGTGCTCCTCCCCCTCCCTCCTTCATCTGTATGTGCTTCCCCACTCCCTCCTTTATCTATATGTGCTCCTCCCCCTTCCTCCTTCATCTGTATGTTCTTCCACTCTCCCATCCTCTTCTATATGTGCTCCTCCCCCTCCCTCTTTCATCTGTATGCTTCTCCTCCACTCACTCCCTCATCTATATGTGCGCCTCCCCCAACTTCATCTGTATGAACTCCCCAACTCCCTCACTCATCTATATGTGCGCCTCCTCCTCCTTCATCTGTATGGGCTCCCCCATTCCCGCCTCATCTATATGTGCTCCTCCCCCTCCCTCTTTCATCTGTATGCTTCTCCTCCACTCCCTCCCTCATCTATATGTGCGCCTCCCCCTCCTTCATCTGTATGAACTCCCCAACTCCCTCCCTCATCTATATGTGCGCCTCCCCCTCCTTCATCTGTATGGGCTCCCCCATTCCCTCCTCATCTATATGTGCTCCTCTCCCTCCCGCCTTCATCTGTATGTGCTTCCCCACTCCCTTCCTCATCTATATGTGCTCCTACCCCTCCCTCCTTCATCTGTATGTGCTTCCCCACTCCCTTCCTCATCTATACATGCTCCTCCCCCTCCCTCCTTCATCTGTATGCTTCTCCTCCACTCCCTCCTCATCTATATGTGCTCCCCATCCCTCCCTCTTTCATCTGTATGCTTCTCCACCACTCCCTCCTCATCTATATGTGCTCCTCCCCTCCCTCCTTCATCTGTATGCTTCTCCTCCACTCCCTCCTCATCTATATGTGCTCCTCCCCCTCCCTCCTTCATCTGTGTGGGCTCACCCACTCTTTTCCTCACCTTTATGTGCTCCTTCCTCTCCCTCCTTCATCTGTATGCTTCTCCACTCCCTCCCTCATCTATATGTGCTCCTCCCCCTCCCTCCTTCATCTGTATGTGCTTCCCCACTCCCTTCCTCATCTATATGTGCTCCTCCCCATCCCTCCTTTATCTGTATGTGCTTCCCCACTCCCTTCCTCGTCTACATGTGCTCCTCCCCCTCCCTCCTTCATCTGTATGCTTCTCCTCCACTCCCTCCTCATCTATATGTGCTCCTCCCCCTCCCTCCTTCATCTGAATGTTTCTCCTCCACTCCCTCCTCATCTATATGTGCTCCTCCCCCTCCCTTCTTCATCTGTATGGGCTCCCCCTCTCCCTTCCTCATCTATATGTGCTCCTCCCCATCTATCCTTCATCTGTATGTGCTTCCCCACTCCCTTCCTCATCTATATGTGCTCCTCCCCCTCCCTCCTTCATCTGTATGTGCTTCCCCACTCCCTTCCTCATCTATTTGTGCTCCTCCCCCTCCCTCCTTCATCTGTATGTGCTTCCCCACTCCCTTCTTCATCTATATGTGCTACTCCCCCTCCCTTCTTCATCTGTATGCTTCTCCACTCCCTCCCTCATCTATATGTGCTCCTCCCCCTCCCTCCTTCATCTGTATGCTTCTCCACTCCCTCCTCATCTATATGTGCTCCTCCCCTCCCTTCTTCATCTGTATGCTTCTCCTCCACTCCCTCCTCTTCTATGTGTGCTCCTCCCCCTCCCTCCTTCATCTGTATGTGCTTCCGCACTCCCTTCCTCATCTATATGTGCTCCTCCCCCTCCTTCATCTGTATGTGCTTCCCCACTCCCTTCCTCATCTATATGTGCTCCTCCCCCTCCCTCCTTCATCTGTATGTGCTTCCCCACTCCCTCCTTTATCTATATGTGCTCCTCCCCCTTCCTCCTTCATCTGTATGTTCTTCCACTCTCCCATCCTCTTCTATATGTGCTCCTCCCCCTCCCTCTTTCATCTGTATGCTTCTCCTCCACTCACTCCCTCATCTATATGTGCGCCTCCCCCAACTTCATCTGTATGAACTCCCCAACTCCCTCACTCATCTATATGTGCGCCTCCTCCTCCTTCATCTGTATGGGCTCCCCCATTCCCGCCTCATCTATATGTGCTCCTCCCCTTCCCTCTTTCATCTGTATGCTTCTCCTCCACTCCCTCCCTCATCTATATGTGCACCTCCCCCTCCTTCATCTGTATGAACTACCCAACTCCCTCCCTCATCTATATGTGCGCCTCCCCCTCCTTCATCTGTATGGGCTCCCCCATTCCCTCCTCATCTATATGTGCTCCTCTCCCTCCCTCCTTCATCTGTATGTGCTTCCCCACTCCCTTCCTCATCTATATGTGCTCCTACCCCTCCCTCCTTCATCTGTATGTGCTTCCCCACTCCCTTCCTCATCTATACATGCTCCTCCCCCTCCCTCCTTCATCTGTATGCTTCTCCTCCATTCCCTACTCATCTATATGTGCTCCTCCCCCTCCCTCTTTCATCTGTATGCTTCTCCACCACTCCCTCCTCATCTATATGTGCTCCTCCCCTCCCTCCTTCATCTGTATGCTTCTCCTCCACTCCCTCCTCATCTATATGTGCTCCTCCCCCTCCCTCCTTCATCTGTGTGGGCTCTCCCACTCTTTTCCTCATCTTTATGTGCTCCTTCCTCTCCCTCCTTCATCTGTATGCTTCTCCACTCCCTCCCTCATCTATATGTGCTCCTCCCCCTCCCTCCTTCATCTGTATGTGCTTCCCCACTCCCTTCCTCATCTATATGTGCTCCTCCCCATCCCTCCTTTATCTGTATGTGCTTCCCCACTCCCTTCCTCGTCTACATGTGCTCCTCCCCCTCCCTCCTTCATCTGTATGCTTCTCCTCCACTCCCTCCTCATCTATATGTGCTCCTCCCCCTCCCTCCTTCATCTGAATGTTTCTCCTCCACTCCCTCCTCATCTATATGTGCTCCTCCCCCTCCCTTCTTCATCTGTATCGGCTCCCCCTCTCCCTTCCTCATCTATATGTGCTCCTCCCCATCTATCCTTCATCTGTATGTGCTTCCCCACTCTCTTCCTCATCTATATGTGCTCCTCCCCCTCCCTCCTTCATCTGTATGTGCTTCCCCACTCCCTTCCTCATCTATATGTGCTCCTCCCCCTCCCTTCTTCATCTGTATGCTTCTCAACTCCCTCCCTCATCTATATGTGCTCCTCCCCCTCCCTCCATCATCTGTATGCTTCTCCACCACTCCCTCCTCATCTATATGTGCTCCTCCCCTCCCTCCTTCTTCTGTATGTGCTTCCCCACTCCCTCCTCATCTATATGTGCTCCTCCCCCTCCCTCCTTCATCTGTATGGGCTCCCCCACTCCCTTCCTCATCTATATGTGCTCCTCCCCTTCCATCCTTCATCTGTATGTGCTTCCCCACTCCCTTCCTCATCTATTTGTGCTCCTCCCCCTCCCTCCTTCATCTGTATGTGCTTCCCCACTCCCTTCCTCATCTATAAGTGCTACTCCCCCTCCCTTCTTCATCTGTATGCTTCTCCACTCCCTCCCTCATCTATATGTGCTCCTCCCCCTCCCTCCTTCATCTGTATGCTTCTCCTCCACTCCCTCCTCATCTATATGTGCTCCTCCCCTCCCTCCTTCATCTGTATGCTTCTCCTCCACTCCCTCCTCTTCTATGTGTGCTCCTCCCCCTCCCTCCTTCATCTGTATGTGCTTCCCCACTCCCTTCCTCATCTATATGTGCTCCTCCCCCTCCTTCATCTGTATGTGCTTCCCCACTCCCTTCCTCATCTATATGTGCTCCTCCCCCTCCCTCCTTCATCTGTATGTGCTTCCCCACTCCCTCCTCATCTATATGTGCTCCTCCCCCTTCCTCCTTCATCTGTATGTTCTTCCACTCTCCCATCCTCTTCTATATGTGCTCCTCCCCCTCCCTCTTTCATCTGTATGCTTCTCCTCCACTCACTCCCTCATCTATATGTGCGCCTCCCCAACTTCATCTGTATGAACTCCCCAACTCCCTCACTCATCTATATGTGCGCCTCCTCCTCCTTCATCTGTATGGGCTCCCCCATTCCCGCCTCATCTATATGTGCTCCTCCCCCTCCCTCTTTCATCTGTATGCTTCTCCTCCACTCCCTCCCTCATCTATATGTGCGCCTCCCCCTCCTTCATCTGTATGAACTCCCCAACTCCCTCCCTCATCTATATGTGCACCTCCCCCTCCTTCATCTGTATGGGCTCCCCCATTCCCTCCTCATCTATATGTGCTCCTCCCCCTCCCTCCTTCATCTGTATGTGCTTCCCCACTCCCTTCCTCATCTATATGTGCTCCTACCCCTCCCTCCTTCATCTGTATGTGCTTCCCCACTCCCTTCCTCATCTATACATGCTCCTCCCCCTCCCTCCTTCATCTGTATGCTTCTCCTCCACTCCCTACTCATCTATATGTGCTCCTCCCCGTCCCTCCGTCATCTGAATGTTTCTCCTCCACTCCCTCCTCATCTATATGTGCTCCTCCCCCTCCCTCTTTCATCTGTATGCTTCTCCACCACTCCCTCCTCATCTATATGTGCTCCTCCCCTCCCTCCTTCATCTGTATGCTTCTCCTCCACTCCCTCTTCATCTATATGTGCTCCTCCCCCTCCCTCCTTCATCTGTGTGGGCTCTCCCACTCTTTTCCTCATCTTTATGTGCTCCTTCCTCTCCCTCCTTCATCTGTATGCTTCTCCACTCCCTCCCTCATCTATATGTGCTCCTCCCCCTCCCTCCTTCATCTGTGTGTGCTTCCCCACTCCCTTCCTCATCTATATGTGCTCCTCCCCGTCCCTCCTTTATCTGTATGTGCTTCCCCACTCCCTTCCTCGTCTACATGTGCTCCTCCCACTCCCTCCTTCATCTGTATGCTTCTCCTCCACTCCCTCCTCATCTATATGTGCTCCTCCCCCTCCCTCCTTCATCTGAATGTTTCTCCTCCACTCCCTCCTCATCTATATGTGCTCCTCCCCCTCCCTTCTTCATCTGTATGGGCTCCCCCACTCCCTTCCTAATCTATATGTGCTCCTCCCCATCTATCCTTCATCTGTATGTGCTTCCCCACTCCCTTCCTCATCTATATGTGCTCCTCCCCCTCCCTCCTTCATCTGTATGTGCTTCCCCACTCCCTTCCTCATCTATATGTGCTCCTCCCCCTCCCTTCTTCATCTGTATGCTTCTCCACTCCCTCCCTCATCTATATGTGCTCCTCCCCCTCCCTCCATCCTCTGTATGCTTCTCCACCACTCCCTCCTCATCTATATGTGCTCATCCCCTCCCTCCTTCATCTGAATGTGCTTCCCCACTCCCTCCTCATCTATATGTGCTCCTCCCCCTCCCTCCTTCATCTGTATGGGCTCCCCCACTCCCTTCCTCATCTATATGTGCTCCTCCCCTTCCATCCTTCATCTGTATGTGCTTCCCCACTCCCTTCCTCATCTATTTGTGCTCCTCCCCCTCCCTCCTTCATCTGTATGTGCTTCCCCACTCCCTTCCTCATCTATATGTGCTACTCCCCCTCCCTTCTTCATCTGTATGCTTCTCCACTCCCTCCCTCATCTATATGTGCTCCTCCCCCTCCCTCCTTCATCTGTATGCTTCTCCTCCACTCCCTCCTCATCTATATGTGCTCCTCCCCTCCCTCCTTCATCTGTATGCTTCTCCTCCACTCCCTCCTCTTCTATGTATGCTCATCCTCCTCCCTCCTTCATCTGTATGTGCTTCCCCACTCCCTTCCTCATCTATATGTGCTCCTCCCCCTCCTTCATCTGTATGTGCTTCCCCACTCCCTTCCTCATCTATATGTGCTCCTCCCCCTCCCTCCTTCATCTGTATGTGCTTCCCCACTCCCTCCTCATCTATATGTGCTCCTCCCCCTTCCTCCTTCATCTGTATGTTCTTCCCCTCTCCCATCCTCTTCTATATGTGCTCCTCCCCCTCCCTCTTTCATCTGTATGCTTCTCCTCCACTCCCTCCCTCATCTATATGTGCGCCTCCCCCAACTTCATCTGTATGAACTCCCCAACTCCCTCACTCATCTATATGTGCGCCTCCTCCTCCTTCATCTGTATGGGCTCCCCCATTCCCGCCTCATCTATATGTGCTCCTCCCCCTCCCTCCTTCATCTGTATGTGCTTCCCCACTCCCTTCCTCATCTATATGTGCTCCTCCCCCTCCCTCCTTTATCTGTATGTGCTTCCCCACTCCCTTCCTCATCTATACATGCTCCTCCCCCTCCCTCCTTCATCTGTATGCTTCTCGTCCACTCCCTCCACATCTATATGTGCTCCTCCCCGTCCCTCCTTCATCTGAATGTTTCTCCTCCACTCCCTCCTCATCTATATGTGCTCCTCCCCCTCCTTCTTTCATCTCTATGCTTCTCCACCACTCCCTCCTCATCTATATGTGCTCCTCCCCTCCCTCCTTCATGTGTATGCTTCTCCTCCACTCCCTCCTCATCTATATGTGCTCCTCCCTCCTTCATCTGGTCGGGCTCTCCCTCTCCTTTCCTCATCTATATGTGCTCCTTCCTCTCCCTCCTTCATCTGTATGCTTCTCCACTCCCTCCCTCATCGATATGTGCTCCTCCCCCTCCCTCCTTCATCTGTATGTGCTTCCCCACTCCCTTCCTCATCTATATGTGCTCCCCCCATCCCTCTTTCATCTGTATGTGCTTCCCCACTCCCTTCCTCATCTACATGTGCTCCTCCCCCTCCCTCCTTCATCTGTATGCTTCTCCTCCACTCCCTCATCATCTATATGTGCTCCTCCCCATCCCTCCTTCATCTGAATGTTTCTCCTCCACTCCCTCCTCATCTATATGTGCTCCTCCCCCTCCCTTCTTCATCTGTATGCTTCTCCACCACTCCCTCCTCATCTATATGTGCTCCTCCCCTCCATCCTTCATCTGTATGTGCTTCCCCACTCCCTTCCTCATCTATTTGTGCTCCTCCCCCTCCCTCCTTCATCTGTATGTGCTTCCCCACTCCCTTCTCATCTATATGTGCTACTCCCCCTCCCTTCTTCATCTGTATGCTTCTCCACTCCCTCCCTCATCTATATGTGCTCCTCCCCCTCCCTCCTTCATCTGTATGCTTCTCCTCCACTCCCTCCTCTTCTATATGTGCTCCTCCCCCTCCCTCCTTCATCTGTATGTGCTTCCCCACTCCCTTCCTCATCTATATGTGCTCCTCCCCATCACTCCTTCATCTGTATGTGCTTCCCCACTCCCTTCCTCATCTATATGTGCTCCTCCCCATCACTCCTTCATCTGTATGTGCTTCCCCACTCCCTTCCTCATCTATATGTGCTCCTCCCCCTCCCTCTTTCATCTGTATGCTTCTCCTCCACTCCCTCCCTCATCTATATGTGCGCCTCCCCCTCCTTCATCTGTATGAACTCCCCAACTCCCTCCCTCATCTATATTTGCGCCTCCCCCTCCTTCATCTGTATGGGCTCCCCCATTCCCTCCTCATCTATATGTGCTCCTCCCCCTCCCTCCTTCATCTGTATGTGCTTCCCCACTCCCTTCCTCATCTATATGTGCTCCTCCCACTCCCTCCTTCATCTGTATGTGCTTCCCCACTCCCTTCCTCATCTACACGTGCTCCTCCCCCTCCCTCCTTCATCTGTAGGCTTCTCCTCCACTCCCTCCTCATCTATATGTGCTCCTCCCCGTCCCTCCTTCATCTGAATGTTTCTCCTCCACTCCCTCCTCATCTATATGTGCTCCTCCCCCTCCCTCTTTCATCTCTATGCTTCTCCACAACTCCCTCCTCATCTATATGTGCTCCTCCCCTCCCTCCTTCATCTGTATGCTTCTACTCCACTCCCTCCTCATCTATATGTGCTCCTCCCCCTCCCTCCTTCATCTGTGTGGGCTCTCCCACTCCTTTCCTCATCTATATGTGCTCCTTCCTCTCCCTCCTTCATCTGTATGCTTCTCCACTCCCTCCCTCATCTATATGTGCTCCTCCCCCTCCCTCCTTCATCTGTATGTGCTTCCCCACTCCCTTCCTCATCTATATGTGCTCCTCCCCATCCCTCCTTCATCTGTATGTGCTTCCCCACTCCCTTCCTCATCTACATGTGCTCCTCCCCCTCCCTCCTTCATCTGTATGCTTCTCCTCCACTCCCTCCTCATCTATATGTGCTCGTTTCTCCTCCACTCCCTCCTCATCTATATGTGCTCCTCCCCCTCCCTTCTTCATCTGTATGGGCTCCCCCACTCCCTTCCTCATCTATATGTGCTCCTCCCCATCTATCCTTCATCTGTATGTGCTTCCCCACTCCCTTTCTCATCTATATGTGCTCCTCCCCCTCCCTCCTTCATCTGTATGTGCTTCCCCACTCCCTTCCTCATCTATATGTGCTCCTCCCCCTCCCTTCTTCATCTGTATGCTTCTCCACCACTCCCTCCTCATCTATATGTGCTCCTCCCCTCCCTCCTTCATCTGTATGTGCTTCCCCACTCCCTCCTCATCTATATGTGCTCCTCCCCCTCCCTCCTTCATCTGTATGGGCTCCACCACTCCCTTCCTCATCTATATGTGCTCCTTCCCCTCCATCCTTCATCTGAATGCTTCTCCTCCACTCCCTCCTCTTCTATGTGTGCTCCTCCCCCTCCCTCCTTCATCTTTATGGGCTTCCCCACTCCTTTCATCATCCATATGTGCTCCTCCCCCTCCCTCCTTCATCTGTATGTGCTTCCCCACTCCCTCCTCATCTATATGTGCTCCTCCCCCTCCCTCCTTCATCTGTATGTGCTTCCCCACTCCCTTCCTCATCTATATGTGCTCTTCCCCCTCCCTCTTTCATCTGTATGCTTCTCCTCCACTTCCTCCCTCATCTATATGTGCGCCTCCCCCTCCTTCATCTGTACGAACTCCCCAACTCCCTCCCTCATCTATATGTGCGCCTCCCCCTCCTTCATCTGTATGGGCTCCCCCATTCACTCCTCATCTATATGTGCTCCTCCCCCTCCCTCCTTCATCTGTATGTGCTTCCCCACTCCCTTCCTCATCTATATGTGCTCCTCCCCCTCCCTCCTTCATCTGTATGTGCTTCCCCACTCCCTTCCTCATCTATACGTGCTCCTCCCCCTCCCTCCTTCATCAGTATGCTTCTCCACTCCCTCCTCATCTATATGTGCTCCTCCCCGTCCCTCCTTCATCTGAATGTTTCTCCTCCACTCCCTCCTCATCTATTTGTTCTCCTCCCCCTCCCTATTTCATCTGTATGCTTCTCCACCACTCCCTCCTCATCTATATGTGCTCCTCCTCTCCCTCATTCATCTGTATGCTTCTCCTCCACTCCCTCCTCATCTATATGTGCTCCTCCCCTCCCTCCTTCATCTGTATGCTTCTCCTCCACTCCCTCCTCATCTATATGTGCTCCTCCCCTCCCTCCTTCATCTGTGTGGGCTCCCCCACTCCTTTCCTCATCTATTTGTGCTCCTCCTCCTCCCTCCTTCATCTGTATGCTTTTCCAATCCCTCCCTCATCTATATGTGCTCCTCCCCCTCCCTCCTTAATCTGTATGTGCTTCCCCACTCCCTCCTCATCTATATGTTCTCCTCCACCCTCCCTCCTTCATCTGTATGCTTCTCCACTCCCTCCCTCATCTATATGTGCTCCTCCCCCTCCTTCATTTGTATGTGCTTCCCCACTCCCTCATCTGTATGGATTCCCCCACTCCCTCCCTCATCTATATGTGCTCTTCCCCCTCCTTCAACTGTATGTGCTTCCCCACTCCCTCATCTGTATGGGCTCCACAACTCCCTCCCTCATCTATATGTGCGCCTCCCCCTCCTTCATCTGTAGGGGCTCCCCCATTCCCTCCTCATCTATATGTGCTCCTCCCCCCCCTCCTTCATCTGTATGTGCTTCCCACTCCCTTCCTCATCTTTATGTGCTCCAGCCTCTCCCTCCTTCATCTGTATGTGCTTCCCCACTCTCTCCTCATCTATATGTGCTCCTCCCCCTCCCTCCTTCATCTGTATGGGTTCCCCCACTCCCTTCCTCCTCTATATGTGCTCCTCCCCCTCCCTTCTTCATCTGTATGTGCTTGCCCACTCCTTTCCTCATCTACATGTGCTCCTCCCCCTCCCTCCTTCATCAGTATGTGCTGCCCCACTCCCTTCCACATCTATATGTGCTCCTGCCCCTCCCTCCTTCATCTGTATGCTTCTCCTCCACTCCCTCCTCATCTATATGTGCTCCACCCCATCCCTCCTTCATCTGAATGCTTCTCCTCCACTCCCTCCTCATTTATGTGTGCTCCTCCACCTCCCTCCTTCATCTGTATGTGCTTCCCCACTCCCTTCCTCATCTATATGTGCTCCTCCCCCTCCCTCCTTCATCTGTATGTGCTTCCCCACTCCCTTCCTCATCTATATGTGCTCCTCCCCCTCCCTCCTTCATCTGTATGCTTCTCCTCCACTCCCTCCCTCATCTATATATGCGCCTCCCCCTCCTTCATCTGTATGAAATCCCCAACTCCCTCCCTCATCTATATGTGCGCCTCCCCCTCTTTCATCTGTATAGGCTCCCCCATTCCCTCCTCATCTATATGTGCTCCTCCCCCTCCATCCTTCATCTGTATGTGCTTCCCCAGTCCCTTCCTCATCTATATGTGCTCCTCCCCGTCCCTCCTTCATCTGTATGTGCTTCCCCACTCCCTTCCTCATCTACATGTGCTCCTCCCCCTCCCTCCTTCATCTGTATGCTTCTCCTCCACTCCCTCCTCATCTATATGTGCTCCTCCCCATCCCTCCTTCATCTGAATGTTTCTCCTCCACTCCCTCCTCATCTATATGTGCTCTTCCCCCTCCCTTCTTCATCTGTATGGGCTCCCCCACTCCCTTCCTCATCTATATGTGCTCCTCCTTATCCATCCTTCATCTGTATGTGCTTCCCCACTCCCTTCCTCATCTATATGTGCTCCTCCCCCTCCCTCCTTCATCTGTATGTGCTTCCCCACTCCCTTCCTCATCTATATGTGCTCCTCCCCCTCCATTCTTCATCTGTATGCTTCTCCACTCCCTCCCTCATCTATATGTGCTCCACCCCCTCCCTCTTTCATCTGTTTGCTTCTCCACCACTCCATCCTCATCTATATGTGCTCCTCCCCCTCCCTCCTTCATCAGTATGTGCTGCCCCACTCCCTTCCTCATCTATATGTGCTCCTCCCCCTCCCTCCTTCATCTGTATGCTTCTCCTCCACTCCCTCCTCATCTATATGTGCTCCTCCCCATCCCTCCTTCATCTGAATGCTTCTCCTCCACTCCTTCCTCATCTATGTGTGCTCTTCCCCCTCCCTCCTTCATCTGTATGTGCTTCCCCACTCCCATCCTCATCTATATGTGCTCCTCCCCCTCCCTCCTTCATCTGTATATGCTTCCCCACTCCCTGCCTCATCTATATGTGCTCCTCCCCCTCCCTCCTTCATCTGTATGTGCTTCCCCACTCCCTCCTCATCTATATGTGCTCCTCCCCCTCCCTCCTTCATCTGTTTGTGCTTCCCCACTCCCTTCCTCATCTATATGTGCTCCTCCCCCTCCCTCCTTCATCTGTATGCTTCTCCTCCACTCCCTCCATCATCTATATGTGCGCCTCCCCCTCCTTCAACTGTATGAACTCCCCAACTCCCTCCCTCATCTATATGTGCACCTCCCCCTCCTTCATCTGTATGGGCTCCCCCATTCCCTCCTCATCTATATGTGGTCCTCCCCCTCCCTCCTTCATCTGTATGTGCTTCCCCTCTCCCGTCCTCATCTATATGTGCTCCTCCCCCTCCCTCCTTCATCTGTATGTGCTTCCCCACTCCCTTCCTCATCTGTATGTGCTCCTCCCCCTCCCTCCTTCATCTGTATGCTTCTCCTCCACTCCCTCCTCATCTATATGTGCTCCTCCCCGTCCCTCCTTCATCTGAATGTTTCTCCTCCACTCCCTCCTCATCTATATGTGCTCCTCCCCCTCCCTCTTTCATCTGTATGCTTCTCCACCACTCCCTCCTCATCTATATGTGCTCCTCCCCGTCCCTCCTTCATCTGAATGTTTCTCCTCCACTCCCTCCTCATGTATATGTGCTCCTCCCCCTCCCTCCTTCATCTGTATGGGCTCCCCCACTCCCTTCCTCTTCTATATGTGCTCCTCCCCATCCATCCTTCATCTGTATGTGCTTCCCCACTCCCTTCCTCATCTATATGTGCTCCTCCCCCTCCCTCCTTCATCTGTATGTGCTTCCCCACTCCCTTCCTCATCTATATGTGCTCCTCCCCCTCCATTCTTCATCTGTATGCTTCTCCACTCCCTCCCTCATCTATATGTGCTCCTCCCCCTCCCTCTTTCATCTGTTTGCTTCTCCACCACTCCATCCTCATCTATATGTGCTCCTCCCCTCCCTCATTCATCAGTATGCTTCTCCTCCACTCCCTCCTCATCTATATGTGCTCCTCCTCCTCCCTTCTTCATCTGTATGCTTCTCAACTCCCTCCCTCATCTATATGTGCTCCTCCCCCTCCCTCCATCATCTGTATGCTTCTCCACCACTCCCTCCTCATCTATATTTGCTCCTCCCCTCCCTCCTTCTTCTGTATGTGCTTCCCCACTCCCTCCTCATCTATATGTGCTCCTCCCCCTCCCTCCTTCATCTGTATGGGCTCCCCCACTCCCTTCCTCATCTATATGTGCTCCTCCCCTTCCATCCTTCATCTGTATGTGCTTCCCCACTCCCTTCCTCATCTATATGTGCTCCTCCCCATCCCTCCTTCATCTGAATGCTTCTCCTCCACTCCTTCCTCATCTATGTGTGCTCTTCCCCCTCCCTCCTTCATCTGTATGTGCTTCCCCACTCCCATCCTCATCTATATGTGCTCCTCCCCCTCCCTCCTTCATCTGTATATGCTTCCCCACTCCCTGCCTCATCTATATGTGCTCCTCCCCCTCCCTCCTTCATCTGTATGTGCTTCCCCACTCCCTCCTCATCTATATGTGCTCCTCCCCCTCCCTCCTTCATCTGTATGTGCTTCCCCACTCCCTTCCTCATCTATATGTGCTCCTCCCCCTCCCTCCTTCATCTGTATGCTTCTCCTCCACTCCCTCCATCATCTATATGTGCGCCTCCCCCTCCTTCATCTGTATGAACTCCCCAACTCCCTCCCTCATCTATATGTGCACCTCCCCCTCCTTCATCTGTATGGGCTCCCCCATTCCCTCCTCATCTATATGTGGTCCTCCCCCTCCCTCCTTCATCTGTATGTGCTTCCCCTCTCCCTTCCTCATCTATATGTGCTCCTCCCCCTCCCTCCTTCATCTGTATGTGCTTCCCCACTCCCTTCCTCATCTGTATGTGCTCCTCCCCCTCCCTCCTTCATCTGTATGCTTCTCCTCCACTCCCTCCTCATCTATATGTGCTCCTCCCCGTCCCTCCTTCATCTGAATGTTTCTCCTCCACTCCCTCCTCATGTATATGTGCTCCTCCCCCTCCCTCCTTCATCTGTATGGGCTCCCCCACTCCCTTCCTCTTCTATATGTGCTCCTCCCCATCCATCCTTCATCTGTATGTGCTTCCCCACTCCCTTCCTCATCTATATGTGCTCCTCCCCCTCCCTCCTTCATCTGTATGTGCTTCCCCACTCCCTTCCTCATCTATATGTGCTCCTCCCCCTCCATTCTTCATCTGTATGCTTCTCCACTCCCTCCCTCATCTATATGTGCTCCTCCCCCTCCCTCTTTCATCTGTTTGCTTCTCCACCACTCCATCCTCATCTATATGTGATCCTACCCTCCCTCATTCATCAGTATGCTTCTCCTCCACTCCCTCCTCATCTATATGTGCTCCTCCTCCTCCCTTCTTCATCTGTATGCTTCTCAACTCCCTCCCTCATCTATATGTGCTCCTCCCCCTCCCTCCATCATCTGTATGCTTCTCCACCACTCCCTCCTCATCTATATGTGCTCCTCCCCTCCCTCCTTCTTCTGTATGTGCTTCCCCACTCCCTCCTCATCTATATGTGCTCCTCCCCCTCCCTCCTTCATCTGTATGGGCTCCCCCTCTCCCTTCCTCATCTATATGTGCTCCTCCCCTTCCATCCTTCATCTGTATGTGCTTCCCCACTCCCTTCCTCATCTATTTGTGCTCCTCCCCCTCCCTCCTTCATCTGTATGTGCTTCCCCACTCCCTTCCTCATCTATAAGTGCTACTCCCCCTCCCTTCTTCATCTGTATGCTTCTCCACTCCCTCCCTCATCTATATGTGCTCCTCCCCCTCCCTCCTTCATCTGTATGCTTCTCCTCCACTCCCTCCTCATCTATATGTGCTCCTCCCCTCCCTCCTTCATCTGTATGCTTCTCCTCCACTCCCTCCTCTTCTATGTGTGCTCCTCCCCCTCCCTCCTTCATCTGTATGTGCTTCCCCACTCCCTTCCTCATCTATATGTGCTCCTCCCCCTCCTTCATCTGTATGTGCTTCCCCACTCCCTTCCTCATCTATATGTGCTCCTCCCCCTCCCTCCTTCATCTGTATGTGCTTCCCCACTCCCTCCTCATCTATATGTGCTCCTCCCCCTTCCTCCTTCATCTGTATGTACTTCCACTCTCCCATCCTCTTCTATATGTGCTCCTCCCCCTCCCTCTTTCATCTGTATGCTTCTCCTCCACTCCCTCCCTCATCTATATGTGCGCCTCCCCCAACTTCATCTGTATGAACTCCCCAACTCCCTCACTCATCTATATGTGCGCCTCCTCCTCCTTCATCTGTATGGGCTCCCCCATTCCCGCCTCATCTATATGTGCTCCTCCCCCTCCCTCTTTCATCTGTATGCTTCTCCTCCACTCCCTCCCTCATCTATATGTGCGCCTCCCCCTCCTTCATCTGTATGAACTCCCCAACTCCCTCCCTCATCTATATGTGCACCTCCCCCTCCTTCATCTGTATGGGCTCCCCCATTCCCTCCTCATCTGTATGTGCTCCTCCCCCTCCCTCCTTCATCTGTATGTGCTTCCCCACTCCCTTCCTAATCTATATGTGCTCCTACCCCTCCCTCCTTCATCTGTATGTGCTTCCCCACTCCCTTCCTCATCTATACATGCTCCTCCCCCCCCCTCCTTCATCTGTATGAACTCCCCAACTCCCTCCCTCATCTATATGTGCACCTCCCCCTCCTTCATCTGTATGGGCTCCCCCATTCCCTCCTCATCTATATGTGCTCCTCCCCCTCCCTCCTTCATCTGTATGTGCTTCCCCACTCCCTTCCTCATCTATATGTGCTCCTCCCCCTCCCTCCATCCTCTGTATGCTTCTCCACCACTCCCTCCTCATCTATATGTGCTCCTCCCCTCCCTCCTTCATCTGTATGTGCTTCCCCACTCCCTCCTCATCTATATGTGCTCCTCCCCCTCCCTCCTTCATCTGTATGGGCTCCCCCACTCCCTTCCTCATCTATATGTGCTCCTCCCCTTCCATCCTTCATCTGTATGTGCTTCCCCACTCCCTTCCTCATCTATTTGTGCTCCTCCCCCTCCCTCCTTCATCTGTTTGTGCTTCCCCACTCCCTTCCTCATTCTTATGTGCTACTCCCCCTCCCTTCTTCATCTGTATGCTTCTCCACTCCCTCCCTCATCTATATGTGCTCCTCCCCCTCCCTCCTTCATCTGTATGCTTCTCCTCCACTCCCTCCTCATCTATATGTGCTCCTCCCCTCCCTCCTTCATCTGTATGCTTCTCCTCCACTCCCTCCTCTTCTATGTATGCTCATCCTCCTCCCTCCTTCATCTGTATGTGCTTCCCCACTCCCTTCCTCATCTATATGTGCTCCTCCCCCTCCTTCATCTGTATGTGCTTCCCCACTCCCTTCCTCATCTATATGTGCTCCTCCCCCTCCCTCCTTCATCTGTATGTGCTTCCCCACTCCCTCCTCATCTATATGTGCTCCTCCCCCTCCCTCCTTCATCTGAATGTTTCTCCTCCACTCCCTCCTCATCTATATGTGCTCCTCCCCCTCCCTTCTTCATCTGTATGGGCTCCCCCTCTCCCTTCCTCATCTATATGTGCTCCTCCCCATCTATCCTTCATCTGTATGTGCTTCCCCACTCCCTTCCTCATCTATATGTGCTCCTCCCCCTCCCTCCTTCATCTGTATGTGCTTCCCCACTCCCTTCCTCATCTATATGTGCTCCTCCTCCTCCCTTCTTCATCTGTATGCTTCTCAACTCCCTCCCTCATCTATATGTGCTGCTCCCCCTCCCTCCATCATCTGTATGCTTCTCCACCACTCCCTCCTCATCTATATGTGCTCCTCCCCTCCCTCCTTCTTCTGTATGTGCTTCCCCACTCCCTCCTCATCTATATGTGCTCCTCCCCCTCCCTCCTTCATCTGTATGGGCTCCCCCACTCCCTTCCTCATCTATATGTGCTCCTCCCCTTCCATCCTTCATCTGTATGTGCTTCCCCACTCCCTTCCTCATCTATTTGTGCTCCTCCCCCTCCCTCCTTCATCTGTATGTGCTTCCCCACTCCCTTCCTCATCTATAAGTGCTACTCCCCCTCCCTTCTTCATCTGTATGCTTCTCCACTCCCTCCCTCATCTATATGTGCTCCTCCCCCTCCCTCCTTCATCTGTATGCTTCTCCTCCACTCCCTCCTCATCTATATGTGCTCCTCCCCTCCCTCCTTCATCTGTATGCTTCTCCTCCACTCCCTCCTCTTCTATGTGTGCTCCTCCCCCTCCCTCCTTCATCTGTATGTGCTTCCCCACTCCCTTCCTCATCTATATGTGCTCCTCCCCCTCCTTCATCTGTATGTGCTTCCCCACTCCCTTCCTCATCTATATGTGCTCCTCCCCCTCCCTCCTTCATCTGTATGTGCTTCCCCACTCCCTCCTCATCTATATGTGCTCCTCCCCCTTCCTCCTTCATCTGTATGTTCTTCCACTCTCCCATCCTCTTCTATATGTGCTCCTCCCCCTCCCTCTTTCATCTGTATGCTTCTCCTCCACTCCCTCCCTCATCTATATGTGCGCCTCCCCCAACTTCATCTGTATGAACTCCCCAACTCCCTCACTCATCTATATGTGCGCCTCCTCCTCCTTCATCTGTATGGGCTCCCCCATTCCCGCCTCATCTATATGTGCTCCTCCCCCTCCCTCTTCCATCTGTATGCTTCTCCTCCACTCCCTCCCTCATCTATATGTGCGCCTCCCCCTCCTTCATCTGTATGAACTCCCCAACTCCCTCCCTCATCTATATGTGCACCTCCCCCTCCTTCATCTGTATGGGCTCCCCCATTCCCTCCTCATCTATATGTGCTCCTCCCCCTCCCTCCTTCATCTGTATGTGCTTCCCCACTCCCTTCCTCATCTATATGTGCTCCTACCCCTCCCTCCTTCATCTGTATGTGCTTCCCCACTTCCTTCCTCATCTATACATGCTCCTCCCCCTCCCTCCTTCATCTGTATGCTTCTCCTCCACTCCCTACTCATCTATATGTGCTGCTCCCCGTCCCTCCGTCATCTGAATGTTTCTCCTCCACTCCCTCCTCATCTATATGTGCTCCTCCCCCTCCCTCTTTCATCTGTATGCTTCTCCACCACTCCCTCCTCATCTATATGTGCTCCTCCCCTCCCTCCTTCATCTGTATGCTTCTCCTCCACTCCCTCTTCATCTATATGTGCTCCTCCCCCTCCCTCCTTCATCTGTGTGGGCTCTCCCACTCTTTTCCTCATCTTTATGTGCTCCTTCCTCTCCCTCCTTCATCTGTATGCTTCTCCACTCACTCCCTCATCTATATGTGCTCCTCCCCCTCCCTCCTTCATCTGTGTGTGCTTCCCCACTCCCTTCCTCATCTATATGTGCTCCTCCCCGTCCCTCCTTTATCTGTATGTGCTTCCCCACTCCCTTCCTCGTCTACATGTGCTCCTCCCCCTCCCTCCTTCATCTGTATGCTTCTCCTCCACTCCCTCCTCATCTATATGTGCTCCTCCCCCTCCCTCCTTCATCTGAATGTTTCTCCTCCACTCCCTCCTCATCTATATGTGCTCCTCCCCCTCCCTTCTTCATCTGTATGGGCTCCCCCACTCCCTTCCTAATCTATATGTGCTCCTCCCCATCTATCCTTCATCTGTATGTGCTTCCCCACTCCCTTCCTCATCTATATGTGCTCCTCCCCCTCCCTCCTTCATCTGTATGTGCTTCCCCACTCCCTTCCTCATCTATATGTGCTCCTCCCCCTCCCTTCTTCATCTGTATGCTTCTCCACTCCCTCCTTCATCTATATGTGCTCCTCCCCCTCCCTCCATCCTCTGTATGCTTCTCCACCACTCCCTCCTCATCTATATGTGCTCCTCCCCTCCCTCCTTCATCTGTATGTGCTTCCCCACTCACTCCAATATGTGCTCCTCCCCCTCCCTCCTTCATCTGTATGGGCTCCCCCACTCCCTTCCTCATCTATATGTGCTCCTCCCCTTCCATCCTTCATCTGTATGTGCTTCCCCACTCCCTTCCTCATCTATTTGTGCTCCTCCCCCTCCCTCCTTCATCTGTATGTGCTTCCCCACTCCCTTCCTCGTCTACATGTGCTCCTCCCCCTCCCTCCTTCATCTGTATGCTTCTCCTCCACTCCCTCCTCATCTATATGTGCTCCTCCCCCTCCCTCCTTCATCTGAATGTTTCTCCTCTACTCCCTCCTCATCTATATGTGCTCCTCCCCCTCCCTTCTTCATCTGTATGGGCTCCCCCACTCCCTTCCTAATCTATATGTGCTCCTCCCCATCTATCCTTCATCTGTATGTGCTTCCCCACTCCCTTCCTCATCTATATGTGCTCCTCCCCCTCCCTCCTTCATCTGTATGTGCTTCCCCACACCCTTCCTCATCTATATGTGCTACTCCCCCTCCCTTCTTCATCTGTATGCTTCTCCACTCCCTCCCTCATCTATATGTGCTCCTCCCCCTCCCTCCTTCATCTGTATGCTTCTCCTCCACTCCCTCCTCATCTATATGTGCTCCTCCCCTCCCTCCTTCATCTGTATGCTTCTCCTCCACTCCCTCCTCTTCTATGTATGCTCATCCTCCTCCCTCCTTCATCTGTATGTGCTTCCCCACTCCCTTCCTCATCTATATGTGCTCCTCCCCCTCCTTCATCTGTATGTGCTTCCCCACTCCCTTCCTCATCTATATGTGCTCCTCCCCCTCCCTCCTTCATCTGTATGTGCTTCCCCACTCCCTCCTCATCTATATGTGCTCCTCCCCCTTCCTCCTTCATCTGTATGTTCTTCCCCTCTCCCATCCTCTTCTATATGTGCTCCTCCCCCTCCCTCTTTCATCTGTATGCTTCTCCTCTACTCCCTCCCTCATCTATATGTGCGCCTCCCCCAACTTCATCTGTATGAACTCCCCAACTCCCTCACTCATCTATATGTGCGCCTCCTCCTCCTTCATCTGTATGGGCTCCCCCATTCCCGCCTCATCTATATGTGCTCCTCCCCCTCCCTCCTTCATCTGTATGTGCTTCCCCACTCCCTTCCTCATCTATATGTGCTCCTCCCCCTCCCTCCTTCATCTGTATGTGCTTCCCCACTCCCTTCCTCATCTATACATGCTCCTCCCCCTCCCTCCTTCATCTGTATGCTTCTCGTCCACTCCCTCCACATCTATATGTGCTCCTCCCCGTCCCTCCTTCATCTGAATGTTTCTCCTCCACTCCCTCCTCATCTATATGTGCTCCTCCCCCTCCCTCTTTCATCTCTATGCTTCTCCACCACTCCCTCCTCATCTATATGTGCTCCTCCCCTCCCTCCTTCATGTGTATGCTTCTCGTCCACTCCCTCCTCATCTATATGTGCTCCTCCCTCCTTCATCTGTGTGGGCTCTCCCTCTCCTTTCCTCATCTATATGTGCTCCTTACTCTCCCTCCTTCATCTGTATGCTTCTCCACTCCCTCCCTCATCGATATGTGCTCCTCCCCCTCCCTCCTTCATCTGTATGTGCTTCCCCACTCCCTTCCTCATCTATATGTGCTCCCCCCATCCCTCTTTCATCTGTATGTGCTTCCCCACTCCCTTCCTCATCTACATGTGCTCCTCCCCCTCCCTCCTTCATCTGTATGCTTCTCCTCCACTCCCTCATCATCTATATGTGCTCCTCCCCGTCCCTCCTTCATCTGAATGTTTCTCCTCCACTCCCTCCTCATCTATATGTGCTCTTCCCCCTCCCTTCTTCATCTGTATGCTTCTCCACCACTCCCTCCTCATCTATATGTGCTCCTCCCCTCCATCCTTCATCTGTATGTGCTTCCCCACTCCCTTCCTCATCTATTTGTGCTCCTCCCCCTCCCTCCTTCATCTGTATGTGCTTCCCCACTCCCTTCTCATCTATATGTGCTACTCCCCCTCCCTTCTTCATCTGTATGCTTCTCCACTCCCTCCCTCATCTATATGTGCTCCTCCCCCTCCCTCCTTCATCTGTATGCTTCTCCTCCACTCCCTCCTCTTCTATATGTGCTCCTCCCCCTCCCTCCTTCATCTGTATGTGCTTCCCCACTCCCTTCCTCATCTATATGTGCTCCTCCCCCTCCTTCATCAGTATGTGCTTCCCCACTCCCTTCCTCATCTACATGTGCTCCTCCCCATCACTCCTTCATCTGTATGTGCTTCCCCACTCCCTTCCTCATCTATATGTGCTCCTCCCCCTCCCTCTTTCATCTGTATGCTTCTCCTCCACTCCCTCCCTCATCTATATGTGCGCCTCCCCCTCCTTCATCTGTATGAACTCCCCAACTCCCTCCCTCATCTATATTTGCGCCTCCCCCTCCTTCATCTGTATGGGCTCCCCCATTCCCTCCTCATCTATATGTGCTCCTCCCCCTCCCTCCTTCATCTGTATGTGCTTCCCCACTCCCTTCCTCATCTATATGTGCTCCTCCCCCTCCCTCCTTCATCTGTATGTGCTTCCCCACTCCCTTCCTCATCTATACGTGCTCCTCCCCCTCCCTCCTTCATCTGTAGGCTTCTCCTCCACTCCCTCCTCATCTATATGTGCTCCTCCCCATCCCTCCTTCATCTGAATGTTTCTCCTCCACTCCCTCCTCATCTATATGTGCTCCTCCCCCTCCCTCTTTCATCTCTATGCTTCTCCACAACTCCCTCCTCATCTATATGTACTCCTCCCCTCCCTCCTTCATCTGTATGCTTCTACTCCACTCCCTCCTCATCTATATGTGCTCCTCCCCCTCCCTCCTTCATCTGTGTGGGCTCTCCCACTCCTTTCCTCATCTATATGTGCTCCTTTCTCTCCCTCCTTCATCTGTATGCTTCTCCACTCCCTCCCTCATCTATATGTGCTCCTCCCCCTCCCTCCTTCATCTGTATGTGCTTCCCCACTCCCTTCCTCATCTATATGTGCTCCTCCCCATCCCTCCTTCATCTGTATGTGCTTCCCCACTCCCTTCCTCATCTACATGTGCTCCTCCCCCTCCCTCCTTCATCTGTATGCTTCTCCTCCACTCCCTCCTCATCTATATGTGCTCATTTCTCCTCCACTCCCTCCTCATCTATATGTGCTCCTCCCCCTCCCTTCTTCATCTGTATGGGCTCCCCCACTCCCTTCCTCATCTATATGTGCTCCTCCCCATCTATCCTTCATCTGTATGTGCTTCCCCACTCCCTTCCTCATCTATATGTGCTCCTCCCCCTCCCTCCTTCATCTGTATGTGCTTCCCCACTCCCTTCCTCATCTATATGTGCTCCTCCCCCTCCCTTCTTCATCTGTATGCTTTTCCACTCCCTCCCTCATCTATATGTGCTCCTCCCCCTCCCTCCTTCAACTGTATGCTTCTCCACCACTCCCTCCTCATCTATATTTGCTCCTCCCCTCCCTCCTTCATCTGTATGTGCTTCCCCACTCCCTCCTCATCTATATGTGCTCCTCCCCCTCCCTCCTTCATCTGTATGGGCTCCACCACTCCCTTCCTCATCTATATGTGCTCCTTCCCCTCCATCCTTCATCTGAATGCTTCTCCTCCACTCCCTCCTCTTCTATGTGTGCTCCTCCCCCTCCCTCCTTCATCTTTATGGGCTTCCCCACTCCTTTCATCATCCATATGTGCTCCTCCCCCTCCCTCCTTCATCTGTATGTGCTTCCCCACTCCCTTCCTCATCTATATGTGCTCTTCCCCCTCCCTCTTTCATCTGTGTGCTTCTCCTCCACTTCCTCCCTCATCTATATGTGCGCCTCCCCCTCCTTCATCTGTACGAACTCCCCAACTCCCTCCCTCATCTATATGTGCGCCTCCCCCTCCTTCATCTGTATGGGCTCCCCCATTCACTCCTCATCTATATGTGCTCCTCCCCCTCCCTCCTTCATCTGTATGTGCTTCCCCACTCCCTTCCTCATCTATATGTGCTCCTCCCCCTCCCTCCTTCATCTGTATGTGCTTCCCCACTCCCTTCCTCATCTATACGTGCTCCTCCCCCTCCCTCCTTCATCAGTATGCTTCTCCACTCCCTCCTCATCTATATGTGCTCCTCCCCGTCCCTCCTTCATCTGAATGTTTCTCCTCCACTCCCTCCTCATCTATATGTTCTCCTCCCCCTCCCTATTTCATCTGTATGCTTCTCCACCACTCCCTCCTCATCTATATGTGCTCCTCCTCTCCCTCATTCATCTGTATGCTTCTCCTCCACTCCCTCCTCATCTATATGTGCTCCTCCCCTCCCTCCTTCATCTGTATGCTTCTCCTCCACTCCCTCCTCATCTATATGTGCTCCTCCCCTCCCTCCTTCATCTGTGTGGGCTCCCCCACTCCTTTCCTCATCTATTTGTGCTCCTCCTCCCTCCTTTATCTGTATGCTTCTCCAATCCCTCCCTCATCTATATGTGCTCCTCCCCCTCCCTCCTTGATCTGTGTGGGCTCCCCCACTCCTTTCCTCATCTATTTGTGCTCCTCCACCTCCCTCCTTCATCTGTATGCTTTTCCAATCCCTCCCTCATCTATATGTGCTCCTCCCCCTCCCTCCTTAATCTGTATGTGCTTCCCCACTCCCTCCTCATCTATATGTTCTCCTCCACCCTCCATCCTTCATCTGTATGCTTCTCCACTCCCTCCCTCATCTATATGTGCTCCTCCCCCTCCTTCATTTGTATGTGCTTCCCCACTCCCTCATCTGTATGGATTCCCCCACTCCCTCCCTCATCTATATGTGCTCTTCCCCCTCCTTCAACTGTATGTGCTTCCCCACTCCCTCATCTGTATGGGCTCCACAACTCCCTCCCTCATCTATATGTGCGCCTCCCCCTCCTTCATCTGTAGGGGCTCCCCCATTCCCTCCTCATCTATATGTGCTCCTCCCCCTCCCTCCTTCATCTGTATGTGCTTCCCACTCCCTTCCTCATCTTTATGTGCTCCAGCCTCTCCCTCCTTCATCTGTATGTGCTTCCCCACTCTCTCCTCATCTATATGTGCTCCTCCCCCTCCCTCCTTCATCTGTATGGGCTCCCCCACTCCCTTCCTCCTCTATATGTGCTCCTCCCCCTCCCTTCTTCATCTGTATGTGCTTGCGCACTCCTTTCCTCATCTACATGTGCTCCTCCCCCTCCCTCCTTCATCAGTATGTGCTGCCCCACTCCCTTCCACATCTATATGTGCTCCTGCCCCTCCCTCCTTCATCTGTATGCTTCTCCTCCACTCCCTCCTCATCTATATGTGCTCCACCCCATCCCTCCTTCATCTGAATGCTTCTCCTCCACTCCCTCCTCATTTATGTGTGCTCCTCCACCTCCCTCCTTCATCTGTATGTGCTTCCCCACTCCCTTCCTCATCTATATGTGCTCCTCCCCCTCCCTCCTTCATCTGTATATGCTTCCCCACTCCCTTCCTCATCTATATGTGCTCCTCCCCCTCCCTCCTTCATCTGTATGTGCTTCCCCACTCCCTCCTCATCTATATGTGCTCCTCCCCCTCCCTCCTTCATCTGTATGTGCTTCCCCACTCCCTTCCTCATCTATATGTGCTCCTCCCCCTCCCTCCTTCATCTGTATGCTTCTCCTCCACTCCCTCCCTCATCTATATATGCGCCTCCCCCTCCTTCATCTGTATGAAATCCCCAACTCCCTCCCTCATCTATATGTGCGCCTCCCCCTCTTTCATCTGTATAGGCTCCCCCATTCCCTCCTCATCTATATGTGCTCCTCCCCCTCCATCCTTCATCTGTATGTGCTTCCCCAGTCCCTTCCTCATCTATATGTGCTCCTCCCCGTCCCTCCTTCATCTGTATGTGCTTCCCCACTCCCTTCCTCATCTACATGTGCTCCTCCCCCTCCCTCCTTCATCTGTATGCTTCTTCTCCACTCCCTCCTCATCTATATGTGCTCCTCCCCATCCCTCCTTCATCTGAGTGTTTCTCCTCCACTCCCTCCTCATCTATATGTGCTCTTCCCCCTCCCTTCTTCATCTGTATGGGCTCCCCCACTCCCTTCCTCATCTATATGTGCTCCTCCTTATCCATCCTTCATCTGTATGTGCTTCCCCACTCCCTTCCTCATCTATATGTGCTCCTCCCCCTCCCTCCTTCATCTGTATGTGCTTCCCCACTCCCTTCCTCATCTATATGTGCTCCTCCCCCTCCATTCTTCATCTGTATGCTTCTCCACTCCCTCCCTCATCTATATGTGCTCCTCCCCCTCCCTCTTTCATCTGTTTGCTTCTCCACCACTCCATCCTCATCTATATGTGCTCCTCCCCCTCCCTCCTTCATCAGTATGTGCTGCCCCACTCCCTTCCTCATCTATATGTGCTCCTCCCCCTCCCTCCTTCATCTGTATGCTTCTCCTCCACTCCCTCCTCATCTATATGTGCTCCTCCCCATCCCTCCTTCATCTGAATGCTTCTCCTCCACTCCTTCCTCATCTATGTGTGCTCTTCCCCCTCCCTCCTTCATCTGTATGTGCTTCCCCACTCCCATCCTCATCTATATGTGCTCCTCCCCCTCCCTCCTTCATCTGTATATGCTTCCCCACTCCCTGCCTCATCTATATGTGCTCCTCCCCCTCCCTCCTTCATCTGTATGTGCTTCCCCACTCCCTCCTCATCTATATGTGCTCCTCCCCCTCCCTCCTTCATCTGTATGTGCTTCCCCACTCCCTTCCTCATCTATATGTGCTCCTCCCCCTCCCTCCTTCATCTGTATGCTTCTCCTCCACTCCCTCCATCATCTATATGTGCGCCTCCCCCTCCTTCATCTGTATGAACTCCCCAACTCCCTCCCTCATCTATATGTGCACCTCCCCCTCCTTCATCTGTATGGGCTCCCCCATTCCCTCCTCATCTATATGTGGTCCTCCCCCTCCCTCCTTCATCTGTATGTGCTTCCCCTCTCCCTTCCTCATCTATATGTGCTCCTCCCCCTCCCTCCTTCATCTGTATGTGCTTCCCCACTCCCTTCCTCATCTGTATGTGCTCCTCCCCCTCCCTCCTTCATCTGTATGCTTCTCCTCCACTCCCTCCTCATCTATATGTGCTCCTCCCCGTCCCTCCTTCATCTGAATGTTTCTCCTCCACTCCCTCCTCATGTATATGTGCTCCTCCCCCTCCCTCCTTCATCTGTATGGGCTCCCCCACTCCCTTCCTCTTCTATATGTGCTCCTCCCCATCCATCCTTCATCTGTATGTGCTTCCCCACTCCCTTCCTCATCTATATGTGCTCCTCCCCCTCCCTCCTTCATCTGTATGTGCTTCCCCACTCCCTTCCTCATCTATATGTGCTCCTCCCCCTCCATTCTTCATCTGTATGCTTCTCCACTCCCTCCCTCATCTATATGTGCTCCTCCCCCTCCCTCTTTCATCTGTTTGCTTCTCCACCACTCCATCCTCATCTATATGTGCTCCTCCCCTCCCTCATTCATCAGTATGCTTCTCCTCCACTCCCTCCTCATCTATATGTGCTCCTCCCCCTCCCTCCTTCATCTGTGTGGGCTCTCCCACTCCTTTCCTCATCTATATGCGCTCTGTCCTCTCCCTCCTTCATCTGTATGCTTCTCCACTACCTCCCTCATCTATATGTGCTCCTTCCCCTCCCTCCTTCATCTGTATGCTTCTCCTCCACTCCCTCCTCATCTATATGTGATCCTCCCCTCCCTCCTTCATCTGTATGCTTCTCCTCCACTCTCTCCTCATCTATATGTGCTCCTCCCCCTCCCTCCTTCATCTGTATGTGCTTCCCCACTCCCTTCCTCATCTATATGTGCTCCTCCCCCTCCCTTCTTCATCTGTATGCTTTTCCACTCCCTCCCTCATCTATATGTGCTCCTCCCCCTCCCTCCTTCAACTGTATGCTTCTCCACCACTCCCTCCTCATCTATATTTGCTCCTCCCCTCCCTCCTTCATCTGTATGTGCTTCCCCACTCCCTCCTCATCTATATGTGCTCCTCCCCCTCCCTCCTTCATCTGTATGGGCTCCACCACTCCCTTCCTCATCTATATGTGCTCCTTCCCCTCCATCCTTCATCTGAATGCTTCTCCTCCACTCCCTCCTCTTCTATGTGTGCTCCTCCCCCTCCCTCCTTCATCTTTATGGGCTTCCCCACTCCTTTCATCATCCATATGTGCTCCTCCCCCTCCCTCCTTCATCTGTATGTGCTTCCCCACTCCCTTCCTCATCTATATGTGCTCTTCCCCCTCCCTCTTTCATCTGTGTGCTTCTCCTCCACTTCCTCCCTCATCTATATGTGCGCCTCCCCCTCCTTCATCTGTACGAACTCCCCAACTCCCTCCCTCATCTATATGTGCGCCTCCCCCTCCTTCATCTGTATGGGCTCCCCCATTCACTCCTCATCTATATGTGCTCCTCCCCCTCCCTCCTTCATCTTTATGTGCTTCCCCACTCCCTTCCTCATCTATATGTGCTCCTCCCCCTCCCTCCTTCATCTGTATGTGCTTCCCCACTCCCTTCCTCATCTATACGTGCTCCTCCCCCTCCCTCCTTCATCAGTATGCTTCTCCACTCCCTCCTCATCTATATGTGCTCCTCCCCGTCCCTCCTTCATCTGAATGTTTCTCCTCCACTCCCTCCTCATCTATATGTTCTCCTCCCCCTCCCTATTTCATCTGTATGCTTCTCCACCACTCCCTCCTCATCTATATGTGCTCCTCCTCTCCCTCATTCATCTGTATGCTTCTCCTCCACTCCCTCCTCATCTATATGTGCTCCTCCCCTCCCTCCTTCATCTGTATGCTTCTCCTCCACTCCCTCCTCATCTATATGTGCTCCTCCCCTCCCTCCTTCATCTGTGTGGGCTCCCCCACTCCTTTCCTCATCTGTTTGTGCTCCTCCTCCCTCCTTTATCTGTATGCTTCTCCAATCCCTCCCTCATCTATATGTGCTCCTCCCCCTCCCTCCTTCATCTGTGTGGGCTCCCCCACTCCTTTCCTCATCTATTTGTGCTCCTCCTCCTCCCTCCTTCATCTGTATGCTTTTCCAATCCCTCCCTCATCTATATGTGCTCCTCCCCCTCCCTCCTTAATCTGTATGTGCTTCCCCACTCCCTCCTCATCTATATGTTCTCCTCCACCCTCCCTCCTTCATCTGTATGCTTCTCCACTCCCTCCCTCATCTATATGTGCTCCTCCCCCTCCTTCATTTGTATGTGCTTCCCCACTCCCTCATCTGTATGGATTCCCCCACTCCCTCCCTCATCTATATGTGCTCTTCCCCCTCCTTCAACTGTATGTGCTTCCCCACTCCCTCATCTGTATGGGCTCCACAACTCCCTCCCTCATCTATATGTGCGCCTCCCCCTCCTTCATCTGTAGGGGCTCCCCCATTCCCTCCTCATCTATATGTGCTCCTCCCCCTCCCTCCTTCATCTGTATGTGCTTCCCACTCCCTTCCTCATCTTTATGTGCTCCAGCCTCTCCCTCCTTCATCTGTATGTGCTTCCCCACTCTCTCCTCATCTATATGTGCTCCTCCCCCTCCCTCCTTCATCTGTATGGGCTCCCCCACTCCCTTCCTCCTCTATATGTGCTCCTCCCCCTCCCTTCTTCATCTGTATGTGCTTGCCCACTTCTTTCCTCATCTACATGTGCTCCTCCCCCTCCCTCCTTCATCAGTATGTGCTGCCCCACTCCCTTCCACATCTATATGTGCTCCTGCCCCTCCCTCCTTCATCTGTATGCTTCTCCTCCACTCCCTCCTCATCTATATGTGCTCCACCCCATCCCTCCTTCATCTGAATGCTTCTCCTCCACTCCCTCCTCATTTATGTGTGCTCCTCCACCTCCCTCCTTCATCTGTATGTGCTTCCCCACTCCCTTCCTCATCTATATGTGCTCCTCCCCCTCCCTCCTTCATCTGTATATGCTTCCCCACTCCCTTCCTCATCTATATGTGCTCCTACCCCTCCCTCCTTCATCTGTATGTGCTTCCCCACTCCCTCCTCATCTATATGTGCTCCTCCCCCTCCCTCCTTCATCTGTATGTGCTTCCCCACTCCCTTCCTCATCTATATGTGCTCCTCCCCCTCCCTCCTTCATCTGTATGCTTCTCCTCCACTCCCTCCCTCATCTATATATGCGCCTCCCCCTCCTTCATCTGTATGAAATCCCCAACTCCCTCCCTCATCTATATGTGCGCCTCCCCCTCTTTCATCTGTATAGGCTCCCCCATTCCCTCCTCATCTATATGTGCTCCTCCCCCTCCATCCTTCATCTGTATGTGCTTCCCCAGTCCCTTCCTCATCTATATGTGCTCCTCCCCGTCCCTCCTTCATCTGTATGTGCTTCCCCACTCCCTTCCTCATCTACATGTGCTCCTCCCCCTCCCTCCTTCATCTGTATGCTTCTCCTCCACTCCCTCCTCATCTATATGTGCTCCTCCCCATCCCTCCTTCATCTGAATGTTTCTCCTCCACTCCCTCCTCATCTATATGTGCTCTTCCCCCTCCCTTCTTCATCTGTATGGGCTCCCCCACTCCCTTCCTCATCTATATGTGCTCCTCCTTATCCATCCTTCATCTGTATGTGCTTCCCCACTCCCTTCCTCATCTATATGTGCTCCTCCCCCTCCCTCCTTCATCTGTATGTGCTTCCCCACTCCCTTCCTCATCTATATGTGCTCCTCCCCCTCCATTCTTCATCTGTATGCTTCTCCACTCCCTCCCTCATCTATATGTGCTCCTCCCCCTCCCTCTTTCATCTGTTTGCTTCTCCACCACTCCATCCTCATCTATATGTGCTCCTCCCCCTCCCTCCTTCATCAGTATGTGCTGCCCCACTCCCTTCCTCATCTATATGTGCTCCTCCCCCTCCCTCCTTCATCTGTATGCTTCTCCTCCACTCCCTCCTCATCTATATGTGCTCCTCCCCATCCCTCCTTCATCTGAATGCTTCTCCTCCACTCCTTCCTCATCTATGTGTGCTCTTCCCCCTCCCTCCTTCATCTGTATGTGCTTCCCCACTCCCATCCTCATCTATATGTGCTCCTCCCCCTCCCTCCTTCATCTGTATATGCTTCCCCACTCCCTGCCTCATCTATATGTGCTCCTCCCCCTCCCTCCTTCATCTGTATGTGCTTCCCCACTCCCTCCTCATCTATATGTGCTCCTCCCCCTCCCTCCTTCATCTGTATGTGCTTCCCCACTCCCTTCCTCATCTATATGTGCTCCTCCCCCTCCCTCCTTCATCTGTATGCTTCTCCTCCACTCCCTCCATCATCTATATGTGCGCCTCCCCCTCCTTCATCTGTATGAACTCCCCAACTCCCTCCCTCATCTATATGTGCACCTCCCCCTCCTTCATCTGTATGGGCTCCCCCATTCCCTCCTCATCTATATGTGGTCCTCCCCCTCCCTCCTTCATCTGTATGTGCTTCCCCTCTCCCTTCCTCATCTATATGTGCTCCTCCCCCTCCCTCCTTCATCTGTATGTGCTTCCCCACTCCCTTCCTCATCTGTATGTGCTCCTCCCCCTCCCTCCTTCATCTGTATGCTTCTCCTCCACTCCCTCCTCATCTATATGTGCTCCTCCCCGTCCCTCCTTCATCTGAATGTTTCTCCTCCACTCCCTCCTCATGTATATGTGCTCCTCCCCCTCCCTCCTTCATCTGTATGGGCTCCCCCACTCCCTTCCTCTTCTATATGTGCTCCTCCCCATCCATCCTTCATCTGTATGTGCTTCCCCACTCCCTTCCTCATCTATATGTGCTCCTCCCCCTCCCTCCTTCATCTGTATGTGCTTCCCCACTCCCTTCCTCATCTATATGTGCTCCTCCCCCTCCATTCTTCATCTGTATGCTTCTCCACTCCCTCCCTCATCTATATGTGCTCCTCCCCCTCCCTCTTTCATCTGTTTGCTTCTCCACCACTCCATCCTCATCTATATGTGCTCCTCCCCTCCCTCATTCATAAGTATGCTTCTCCTCCACTCCCTCCTCATCTATATGTGCTCCTCCCCCTCCCTCCTTCATCTGTGTGGGCTCTCCCACCCCTTTCCTCATCTATATGCGCTCTGTCCTCTCCCTCCTTCATCTGTATGCTTCTCCACTACCTCCCTCATCTATATGTGCTCCTTCCCCTCCCTCCTTCATCTGTATGCTTCTCCTCCACTCCCTCCTCATCTATATGTGATCCTCCCCTCCCTCCTTCATCTGTATGCTTCTCCTCCACTCTCTCCTCATCTATATGTGCTCCTCCCCCTCCCTCCTTCATCTGTGTGGGCTCCCCCACTCCTTTCCTCATCTATTTGTGCTCCTCCCACTCCCTCCTTCATCTGTATACTTCTCCATTCCCTCCCTCATCTATATGTGCTCCTCCCCCTCCCTCCTTAATCTGTATGTGCTTCCCCACTCCCTCCTCATCTATATGTGCTCCTCCACCATCCCTCCTTCATCTGTGTGCTTCTCCTCCACTCCCTCCTCATCTATATGTGCTACTCCCCTTCCCTCCATCTGTACGGGCTCCCTAACTCCCTCTATCTATATGTGCTCCTCCCCCTCCCTCCTTCATCTGTATGCTTCTCCACTCCCTTCCTCATCTATATGTGCTCCTCCCCCTCCCTTCTTCATCTGTATGTGCTTCACCAATCCTTTCCTCATCTATATGTGCTCCTCCCCCTCCCTCCTTCATCAGTATGTGCTGGCCCACTCCCTTTCTCATCTATATGTGCTCCTCCCCCTCCCTCCTTCATCTTTATGCTTCTCCTCCACTCCCTCCTCATCTATATGTGCTCCTCCCCATCCCTCCTTCATCTGAATGCTTCTCCTCCACACCCTTCTCATCTATGTGTGCTCCTCCCCCTCCCTCCTTCATCTTTATGTGCTTCCCCACTCCCTTCCTCATCCATATGTGCTCCTCCCCCACCCTCCATCATCTGTATGCACTTCCCCACTCTCTCCTCATCTATATGTGCTCCTCCCCCTCCCTCCTTCATCTGTTTGCTTCTCCTCTCCCTCCTCATCTATATGTGCTCCTTCCCCTCCCTCCTTCGTCTGTATGCTTCTCCTCCACTCCCTCCTCATCTATATGTGATCCTCCCCTCCCTCCTTCATCTGTATGCTTCTCCTCCACTCTCTCCTCATCTATATGTGCTCCTCCCCCTCCCTCCTTCATCTGTGTGGGCTCCCCCACTCCTTTCCTCATCTATTTGTGCTCCTCCCACTCCCTCCTTCATCTGTATACTTCTCCATTCCCTCCCTCATCTATATGTGCTCCTCCCCCCTCCCTCCTTAATCTGTATGTGCTTCCCCACTCCCTCCTCATCTATATGTGCTCCTCCACCATCCCTCCTTCATCTGTGTGCTTCTCCTCCACTCCCTCCTCATCTATATGTGCTACTCCCCTTCCCTCCATCTGTAGGGGCTCCCTAACTCCCTCTATCTATATGTGCTCCTCCCCCTCCCTCCTTCATCTGTATGCTTCTCCACTCCCTTCCTCATCTATATGTGCTCCTCCCCCTCCCTTCTTCATCTGTATGTGCTTCACCAATCCTTTCCTCATCTATATGTGCTCCTCCCCCTCCCTCCTTCATCAGTATGTGCTGGCCCACTCCCTTTCTCATCTATATGTGCTCCTCCCCCTCCCTCCTTCATCTTTATGCTTCTCCTCCACTCCCTCCTCATCTATATGTGCTCCTCCCCATCCCTCCTTCATCTGAATGCTTCTCCTCCACACCCTTCTCATCTATGTGTGCTCCTCCCCCTCCCTCCTTCATCTTTATGTGCTTCCCCACTCCCTTCCTCATCCATATGTGCTCCTCCCCCACCCTCCATCATCTGTATGCACTTCCCCACTCTCTCCTCATCTATATGTGCTCCTCCCCCTCCCTCCTTCATCTGTTTGCTTCTCCTCTCCCTCCTCATCTATATGTGCTCCTCCCCGTCCCTTCTTCATCTGAATGTTTCTCCTCCACTCCCTCCTCATGTATATGTGCTCCTCCCCCTCCCTCCTTCATCTGTATGGGCTCCCCCACTCCCTTCCTCATCTATATGTGCTCCTCCCCATCCATCCTTCATCTGTATGTGCTTCCCCACTCCCTTCCACATCTATATGTGCTCCTCCCCCTCCCTCCTTCATCTGTATGTGCTTCCCCACTCCCTTCCTCATCTATATGTGCTCCTCCCCCCTCCATTCTTCATCTGTATGCTTCTCCACTCCCTCAATCATCTATATGTGCTCCTCCCCCTCCCTCTTTCATCTGTTTGCTTCTCCACCACTCCTTCCTCATCTATATGTGCTCCTCCCCTCCCTCCTTCATCAGTATGCTTCTCCTCCACTCCCTCCTCATCTATATGTGCTCCTCCCCCTCCCTCCTTCATCTGTATGCTTCTCCTCCACTCCCTCCTCATCTATATGTGCTCCTCCCCTCCCTCCTTCATCTTTATGCTTCTCCACTACCTCCCTCATCTATATGTGCTCCTCCCCCTCCCTCCTTCATCTGTATGCTTCTCCTCCACTCCCTCTTCATCTATATGTGCTCCTCCCATCCCTCCTTCATCTGTATGCTTCTCCTCCACTCCCTCCTCATCTATATGTGCTCCTCCCCCTCCCTCCTTCATCTGTATGCTTCTCCATTCCCTCCCTCATCTATATGTGCTCCTCCCCCTCCCTCCTTAATCTGTATGTGCTTCCCCACTCCCTTCCTCATCTATATGTTTTCCTCCCCCTCCCTCCTTCATCTGTATGCTTCTCCTCTCCCTCCTCATCTATATGTGCTCCTCCCCCTCCCTCCTTCATCTGTATGTGCTTCTCCACTCCCTTCCTCATCTATATGTGCTCCTCCCCCTCCCTCCTTCATCTGTATGTGCTTCCCCACTCCCTCCTCATCTATATGTGCTCCTCCCCCTTCCTCCTTCATCTGTATGTGCTTCCCCACCTCCTTCCTCATCTATATGTGCTCCTCCCCCTCCCTCCTTCATCTGTATGCTTCTCCTCCACTCCCTCCTCATCTATATGTGCTCCTCCCCCTCCCTACTTCATCTGTATGGGCTCCCCCACTCCCTCCTCTTCTATATGTGCTCCTCCCCCTCCCTCCTTTATTTGTATGTGCTTCCCCACTCCCTTGTCATCTATATGTGCTCCTCCCCTTCCATCCTTCATCTGTATGTGTTTCCCCACTCCCTTCTCATCTATATGTGCTCCTCCCCCTCCATCCTTCATCTTTATGCTTCTCCTCCACTCCCTCCTCATCTATATGTGCTCCTCCCCCTCCCTCCTTCATCTGTATCGGCTCCCATACTCCCTCCTCATCTATTTGTGCTCCTCCCCCTCCTTCCTTTATCTGTATGTGCTTCCCCACTCCCTTCTCATCTATATGTACTCCTCCCCTTCCCTCCTTCATCTGTATGTGCTTCCCCACTCCCTCCTCATCTATATGTGCTCCTCCCCCTCCCTCCTTCATCTGTATGCTTCTCCTCCACTCCCTCCTCATCTATATGTGCTCCTCCCCCTCCCTCCTTCATCTGTATGGGCTCCCCCACTCCCTCCTTGTCTATATGTGCTCCTCTCCCTCCCTCCTTCATTTGTATGTGCTTCCCCACTCCCTCCTCAACTGTGTTTGCTCCTCCCCCTCCCTCCTTCATCTGTTTGGGCTCCCCCACTTCCTCCTCATCTATATGTGCTCCTCCCCCTCCATCCTTCATGTGTATGTGCTTCCCCACTCCCTCCTCATTTATGTGTGCTCCTCCCCCTCCCTCCTTCATCTGTATGGGCTCCCCGACTCCCTCCTCATCTATATGTGCTCCTCCCCTTCCCTCCTTCATCTGTATGTGCTTCCCCACTCCCTTCTCTTCTATATGTGCTCCTCCCCCTCCCTCCTTCATCATTATGCTTCTCAACCACTCCCTCCTCATCTATATGTGCTCCTCCCCCTCCCTCCTTCATCTGTATGGGCTCCCCCACTCCCTCCTTGTCTATATGTGCTCCTCCCCCTCCCTCCTTCATCTGTATGGGCTTCCCCACTCCCTTCTAATCTATATGTGCTCCTCCCCCTCCCTCCTTCATTTGTATGTGCTTCCCCACTCCCTCCTCATCTATGTTTGCTCCTCCCCCTCCCTCCTTCATCTGTTTGGGCTCCCCCACTCCCTCCTCATCTATATGTGCTCCTCCCCCTCCATCCTTCATCTGTAGGTGCATCCCCACTCCCTACTCATTTATGTGTGCTCCTCCCTCTCACTCCTTCATCTGCATGGCCTCCCCCACTCCCTCCTCATCTATATGTGCTCCTTCCCTCTTTCATCTGTATGTGCTTCCCCACTCCCTTCTCATCTATATGTGCTCCTCCCCCTCCGTCCTTCATCTTTATGCTTCTCAACCACTCCCTCCTCATCTATATGTGCTCCTCCCCCTCCCTCCTTCATCTGTATGGGCTCCCCCACTCCCTCCTCATCTATTTGTGCTCCTCCCCCTCCCTCCTTCATCTGTATGTGCTTACCCACTCCCTTCTCATCGATATGTGCTCCTCCCCTTCCCTCCTTCATCTGTATGTGCTTCCCCACTCCCTCCTCATCTATATGCGCTCCTCCCCCTCCCTCCTTCATCTGTATGCTTCTCCCCCACTCCCTCCTCATCTATATGTGCTCCTCCCCCTCCCTCCTTCATCTGTGTGGGCTCCCCCACTCCTTTCCTCATCTATTTGTGCTCCTCCTCCCTCCTTTATCTGTATGCTTCTCCAATCCCTCCCTCATCTATATGTGCTCCTCCCCCTCCCTCCTTCATCTGTGTGGGCTCCCCCACTCCTTTCCTCATCTATTTGTGCTCCTCCTCCTCCCTCCTTCATCTGTATGCTTTTCCAATCCCTCCCTCATCTATATGTGCTCCTCCCCCTCCCTCCTTAATCTGTATGTGCTTCCCCACTCCCTCCTCATCTATATGTTCTCCTCCACCCTCCCTCCTTCATCTGTATGCTTCTCCACTCCCTCCCTCATCTATATGTGCTCCTCCCCCTCCTTCATTTGTATGTGCTTCCCCACTCCCTCATCTGTATGGATTCCCCCACTCCCTCCCTCATCTATATGTGCTCTTCCCCCTCCTTCAACTGTATGTGCTTCCCCACTCCCTCATCTGTATGGGCTCCACAACTCCCTCCCTCATCTATATGTGCGCCTCCCCCTCCTTCATCTGTAGGGGCTCCCCCATTCCCTCCTCATCTATATGTGCTCCTCCCCCTCCCTCCTTCATCTGTATGTGCTTCCCACTCCCTTCCTCATCTTTATGTGCTCCAGCCTCTCCCTCCTTCATCTGTATGTGCTTCCCCACTCTCTCCTCATCTATATGTGCTCCTCCCCCTCCCTCCTTCATCTGTATGGGCTCCCCCACTCCCTTCCTCCTCTATATGTGCTCCTCCCCCTCCCTTCTTCATCTGTATGTGCTTGCCCACTCCTTTCCTCATCTACATGTGCTCCTCCCCCTCCCTCCTTCATCAGTATGTGCTGCCCCACTCCCTTCCACATCTATATGTGCTCCTGCCCCTCCCTCCTTCATCTGTATGCTTCTCCTCCACTCCCTCCTCATCTATATGTGCTCCACCCCATCCCTCCTTCATCTGAATGCTTCTCCTCCACTCCCTCCTCATTTATGTGTGCTCCTCCACCTCCCTCCTTCATCTGTATGTGCTTCCCCACTCCCTTCCTCATCTATATGTGCTCCTCCCCCTCCCTCCTTCATCTGTATATGCTTCCCCACTCCCTTCCTCATCTATATGTGCTCCTCCCCCTCCCTCCTTCATCTGTATGTGCTTCCCCACTCCCTCCTCATCTATATGTGCTCCTCCCCCTCCCTCCTTCATCTGTATGTGCTTCCCCACTCCATTCCTCATCTATATGTGCTCCTCCCCCTCCCTCCTTCATCTGTATGCTTCTCCTCCACTCCCTCCCTCATCTATATATGCGCCTCCCCCTCCTTCATCTGTATGAAATCCCCAACTCCCTCCCTCATCTATATGTGCGCCTCCCCCTCTTTCATCTGTATAGGCTCCCCCATTCCCTCCTCATCTATATGTGCTCCTCCCCCTCCATCCTTCATCTGTATGTGCTTCCCCAGTCCCTTCCTCATCTATATGTGCTCCTCCCCGTCCCTCCTTCATCTGTATGTGCTTCCCCACTCCCTTCCTCATCTACATGTGCTCCTCCCCCTCCCTCCTTCATCTGTATGCTTCTCCTCCACTCCCTCCTCATCTATATGTGCTCCTCCCCATCCCTCCTTCATCTGAATGTTTCTCCTCCACTCCCTCCTCATCTATATGTGCTCTTCCCCCTCCCTTCTTCATCTGTATGGGCTCCCCCACTCCCTTCCTCATCTATATGTGCTCCTCCTTATCCATCCTTCATCTGTATGTGCTTCCCCACTCCCTTCCTCATCTATATGTGCTCCTCCCCCTCCCTCCTTCATCTGTATGTGCTTCCCCACTCCCTTCCTCATCTATATGTGCTCCTCCCCCTCCATTCTTCATCTGTATGCTTCTCCACTCCCTCCCTCATCTATATGTGCTCCTCCCCCTCCCTCTTTCATCTGTTTGCTTCTCCACCACTCCATCCTCATCTATATGTGCTCCTCCCCCTCCCTCCTTCATCAGTATGTGCTGCCCCACTCCCTTCCTCATCTATATGTGCTCCTCCCCCTCCCTCCTTCATCTGTATGCTTCTCCTCCACTCCCTCCTCATCTATATGTGCTCCTCCCCATCCCTCCTTCATCTGAATGCTTCTCCTCCACTCCTTCCTCATCTATGTGTGCTCTTCCCCCTCCCTCCTTCATCTGTATGTGCTTCCCCACTCCCATCCTCATCTATATGTGCTCCTCCCCCTCCCTCCTTCATCTGTATATGCTTCCCCACTCCCTGCCTCATCTATATGTGCTCCTCCCCCTCCCTCCTTCATCTGTATGTGCTTCCCCACTCCCTCCTCATCTATATGTGCTCCTCCCCCTCCCTCCTTCATCTGTATGTGCTTCCCCACTCCCTTCCTCATCTATATGTGCTCCTCCCCCTCCCTCCTTCATCTGTATGCTTCTCCTCCACTCCCTCCATCATCTATATGTGCGCCTCCCCCTCCTTCATCTGTATGAACTCCCCAACTCCCTCCCTCATCTATATGTGCACCTCCCCCTCCTTCATCTGTATGGGCTCCCCCATTCCCTCCTCATCTATATGTGGTCCTCCCCCTCCCTCCTTCATCTGTATGTGCTTCCCCTCTCCCTTCCTCATCTATATGTGCTCCTCCCCCTCCCTCCTTCATCTGTATGTGCTTCCCCACTCCCTTCCTCATCTGTATGTGCTCCTCCCCCTCCCTCCTTCATCTGTATGCTTCTCCTCCACTCCCTCCTCATCTATATGTGCTCCTCCCCGTCCCTCCTTCATCTGAATGTTTCTCCTCCACTCCCTCCTCATGTATATGTGCTCCTCCCCCTCCCTCCTTCATCTGTATGGGCTCCCCCACTCCCTTCCTCTTCTATATGTGCTCCTCCCCATCCATCCTTCATCTGTATGTGCTTCCCCACTCCCTTCCTCATCTATATGTGCTCCTCCCCCTCCCTCCTTCATCTGTATGTGCTTCCCCACTCCCTTCCTCATCTATATGTGCTCCTCCCCCTCCATTCTTCATCTGTATGCTTCTCCACTCCCTCCCTCATCTATATGTGCTCCTCCCCCTCCCTCTTTCATCTGTTTGCTTCTCCACCACTCCATCCTCATCTATATGTGCTCCTCCCCTCCCTCATTCATCAGTATGCTTCTCCTCCACTCCCTCCTCATCTATATGTGCTCCTCCCCCTCCCTCCTTCATCTGTGTGGGCTCTCCCACTCCTTTCCTCATCTATATGCGCTCTGTCCTCTCCCTCCTTCATCTGTATGCTTCTCCACTACCTCCCTCATCTATATGTGCTCCTTCCCCTCCCTCCTTCATCTGTATGCTTCTCCTCCACTCCTTCCTCATCTATATGTGATCCTCCCCTCCCTCCTTCATCTGTATGCTTCTCCTCCACTCTCTCCTCATCTATATGTGCTCCTCCCCCTCCCTCCTTCATCTGTGTGGGCTCCCCCACTCCTTTCCTCATCTATTTGTGCTCCTCCCACTCCCTCCTTCATCTGTATACTTCTCCATTCCCTCCCTCATCTATATGTGCTCCTCCCCCTCCCTCCTTAATCTGTATGTGCTTCCCCACTCCCTCCTCATCTATATGTGCTCCTCCACCATCCCTCCTTCATCTGTGTGCTTCTCCTCCACTCCCTCCTCATCTATATGTGCTACTCCCCTTCCCTCCATCTGTACGGGCTTCCTAACTCCCTCTATCTATATGTGCTCCTCCCCCTCCCTCCTTCATCTGTATGCTTCTCCACTCCCTTCCTCATCTATATGTGCTCCTCCCCCTCCCTTCTTCATCTGTATGTGCTTCACCAATCCTTTCCTCATCTATATGTGCTCCTCCCCCTCCCTCCTTCATCAGTATGTGCTGGCCCACTCCCTTTCTCATCTATATGTGCTCCTCCCCCTCCCTCCTTCATCTTTATGCTTCTCCTCCACTCCCTCATCTATATGTGCTCCTCCCCATCCCTCCTTCATCTGAATGCTTCTCCTCCACACCCTTCTCATCTATGTGTGCTCCTCCCCCTCCCTCCTTCATCTTTATGTGCTTCCCCACTCCCTTCCTCATCCATATGTGCTCCTCCCCCACCCTCCATCATCTGTATGCACTTCCCCACTCTCTCCTCATCTATATGTGCTCCTCCCCCTCCCTCCTTCATCTGTTTGCTTCTCCTCTCCCTCCTCATCTATATGTGCTCCTCCCCGTCCCTTCTTCATCTGAATGTTTCTCCTCCACTCCCTCCTCATGTATATGTGCTCCTCCCCCTCCCTCCTTCATCTGTATGGGCTCCCCCACTCCCTTCCTCATCTATATGTGCTCCTCCCCCTCCATTCTTCATCTGTATGCTTCTCCATTCCCTCCCTCATCTATATGTGCTCCTCCCCCTCCCTCCTTAATCTGTATGTGCTTCCCCACTCCCTTCCTCATCTATATGTTTTCCTCCCCCTCACTCCTTCATCTGTATGCTTCTCCTCTCCCTCCTCATCTATATGTGCTCCTCCCCCTCCCTCCTTCATCTGTATGTGCTTCTCCACTCCCTTCCTCATCTATATGTGCTCCTCCCCCTCCCTCCTTCATCTGTATGTGCTTCCCCACTCCCTCCTCATCTATATGTGCTCCTCCCCCTTCCTCCTTCATCTGTATGTGCTTCCCCACCTCCTTCCTCATCTATATGTGCTCCTCCCCCTCCCTCCTTCATCTGTATGCTTCTCCTCCACTCCCTCCTCATCTATATGTGCTCCTCCCCCTCCCTACTTCATCTGTATGGGCTCCCCCACTCCCTCCTCTTCTATATGTGCTCCTCCCCCTCCCTCCTTTATTTGTATGTGCTTCCCCACTCCCTTGTCATCTATATGTGCTCCTCCCCTTCCATCCTTCATCTGTATGTGCTTCCCCACTCCCTTCTCATCTATATGTGCTCCTCCCCCTCCCTCCTTCATCTTTATGCTTCTCCTCCACTCCCTCCTCATCTATATGTGCTCCTCCCCCTCCCTCCTTCATCTGTATGGGCTCCCATACTCCCTCCTCATCTATTTGTGCTCCTCCCCCTCCTTCCTTTATCTGTATGTGCTTCCCCACTCCCTTCTCATCTATATGTACTCCTCCCCTTCCCTCCTTCATCTGTATGTGCTTCCCCACTCCCTCCTCATCTATATGTGCTTCTCCCCCTCCCTCCTTCATCTGTATGCTTCTACTCCACTCCCTCCTCATCTATATGTGCTCCTCCCCCTCCCTCCTTCATCTGTATGGGCTCCCCACTCCCTCCTTGTCTATATGTGCTCCTCTCCCTCCCTCCTTCATTTGTATGTGCTTCCCCACTCCCTCCTCAACTGTGTTTGCTCCTCCCCCTCCCTCCTTCATCTGTTTGGGCTCCCCCACTTCCTCCTCATCTATATGTGCTCCTCCCCCTCCATCCTTCATGTGTATGTGCTTCCCCACTCCCTCCTCATTTATGTGTGCTCCTCCCCCTCCCTCCTTCATCTGTATGGGCTCCCCGACTCCCTCCTCATCTATATGTGCTCCTCCCCTTCCCTCCTTCATCTGTATGTGCTTCCCCACTCCCTTCTCTTCTATATGTGCTCCTCCCCCTCCCTCCTTCATCATTATGCTTCTCAACCACTCCCTCCTCATCTATATGTGCTCCTCCCCCTCCCTCCTTCATCTGTATGGGCTCCCCCACTCCCTCCTTGTCTATATGTGCTCCTCCCCCTCCCTCCTTCATCTGTATGGGCTTCCCCACTCCCTTCTAATCTATATGTGCTCCTCCCCCTCCCTCCTTCATTTGTATGTGCTTCCCCACTCCCTCCTCATCTATATTTGCTCCTCCCCCTCCCTCCTTCATCTGTTTGGGCTCCCCCACTCCCTCCTCATCTATATGTGCTCCTCCCCCTCCATCCTTCATCTGTAGGTGCATCCCCACTCCCTACTCATTTATGTGTGCTCCTCCCTCTCACTCCTTCATCTGCATGGCCTCCCCCACTCCCTCCTCATCTATATGTGCTCCTTCCCTTCCCTCTTTCATCTGTATGTGCTTCCCCACTCCCTTCTCATCTATATGTGCTCCTCCCCCTCCGTCCTTCATCTTTATGCTTCTCAACCACTCTCTCCTCATCTATATGTGCTCCTCCCCCTCCCTCCTTCATCTGTATGGGCTCCCCCACTCCCTCCTCATCTATTTGTGCTCCTCCCCCTCCCTCCTTCATCTGTATGTGCTTACCCACTCCCTTCTCATCTATATGTGCTCCTCCCCTTCCCTCCTTCATCTGTATGTGCTTCCCCACTCCCTCCTCATCTATATGCGCTCCTCCCCCTCCCTCCTTCATCTGTATGCTTCTCCTCCACTCCCTCCTCATCTATATGTGCTCCTCCCCCTCCCTCCTTCATCTGTATGGGCTCCCCCACTCCCTCCGTGTCTATATGTGCTCCTCCCCATCCCTCCTACAAACTGTATGGGCTTCCCCACTCCCTTCTAATCTATATGTGCTCCTCCCCCTCCCTCCTTCATTTGTATGTGCTTCCCCACTCCCTCCTCATCTATGTTTGCTCCTCCCCCTCCCTCCTTCATCTATTTGGGCTCCCCCACTCCCTCCTCATCTATATGTGCTCCTCCCCCTCCATCCTTCATCTATATGTGCTTCCCCACTCCCTCCTCATTTATGTGTGCTCCTCCCCCTCCCTCCTTCATCTGTATGGGCTCCCCCACTCCCTCCTCATCTATATGTGATGTGCTCCTCCCCTTCCCTCCTTCATCTGTATGTGCTTCCCCACTCCCTTCTCATCTATATGTGCTCCTCCCCCTCCCTCCTTCATCTTTATGCTTCTCAACCACTCCCTCCTCATCTATATGTGCTCTTCCCCCTCCCTCCTTCATCTGTATGGGCTTCCCCACTACCTCCTCATCTATTTGTGCTCCTCCCCCTCCCTCCTTCTTCTGTATGTGCTTACCCACTCCCTTCTCATCTATATGTGCTCCTCCCCTTCCCTCCTTCATCTGTATGTGCTTCTCCACCCCCTCCTCATCTATATGTGCTCCTCCCCCTCCCTCCTTCATCTGTATGCTTCTCCTCCACTCCCTCCTCATCTATATGTGCTCCTCCCCCTCCCTCCTTCATCTGCATGGGCTTCTCCACCCCCTCCTCATCTGTATGTGCTCCTCCCCCTCCCTCCTTCATCTGTATGCTTCTCCTCCACTCCCTCCTCATCTATATGTGCTCCTCCCCCTCCCTCCTTCATCTGTATGGGCTTCCCCACTCCCTTCTCATCTATATGTGCTCCTCCCCCTCCCTTCTTCATTTGTATGTGCTTCCCCACTCCCTCCTCATCTATGTTTGCTCCTCCCCCTCCCTCCTTCATCTGTTTGGGCTCCCCCACTCTCTCCTCATATATATGTGCTCCTCCCCCTCCATCCTTCATCTGTATGTGCTTCCCCACTCCCTCCTCATTTATGTGTGCTCCTCCCCCTCCCTCCTTCATCTGTATGGGCTCCCCCACTCCCTCCTCATCTATATGTGCTCCTCCCTTTCCCTCCTTCATCTGTATGTGCTTCCCCACTCCCTTCTCATCTATATGTGCTCCTCCCCCTCCCTCCTTCATCTTTATGCTTCTCCACCACTCCCTCCTCATCTATATGTGCTCCTCCCCCTCCCTCCTTCATCTGTATGGGCTCCCCCACTCCCTCCTCATCTATTTGTGCTCCTCCCCATCCCTCCTTCATCTGTATGTGCTTCCCCACTCCCTTCTCATCTATATGTGCTCCTCCCCTTCCCTCCTTCATCTGTATGTGCTTCTCCACTCCCTCCTCATCTATATGTGCTCCTCCCCCTCCCTCCTTCATCTGTATGCTTCTCCTCCACTCCCTCCTCATCTATATGTGCTCCTCCCCCTCCCTTCTTCTTCTGTATGGGCTCCCCCACTCCCTCCTTGTCTATATGTGCTCCTTCCCCTCCCTCCTTCATCTGTATGTGCTTCCCCACTCCCTTCTCATCTATATGTGCTCCTTCCCCTCCCTCCTTCATCTGTATGTGCTTCCCCACTCCCTCCTCATCTATATGTGCTCCTCCCCCTTCCTCCTTCATCTGTATGTGCTTCCCCACCTCCTTCCTCATCTATATGTGCTCCTCCCCCTCCCTCCTTCATCTGTATGCTTCTCCTCCACTCCCTCCTCATCTATATGTGCTCCTCCCCCTCCCTACTTCATCTGTATGGGCTCCCCCACTCCCTCCTCTTCTATATGTGCTCCTCCCCCTCCCTCCTTTATTTGTATGTGCTTCCCCACTCCCTTGTCATCTATATGTGCTCCTCCCCTTCCATCCTTCATCTGTATGTGTTTCCCCACTCCCTTCTCATCTATATGTGCTCCTCCCCCTCCCTCCTTCATCTGTATGCTTCTCCACTCCCTTCCTCATCTATATGTGCTCCTCCCCCTCCCTTCTTCATCTGTATGTGCTTCACCAATCCTTTCCTCATCTATATGTGCTCCTCCCCCTCCCTCCTTCATCAGTATGTGCTGGCCCACTCCCTTTCTCATCTATATGTGCTCCTCCCCCTCCCTCCTTCATCTTTATGCTTCTCCTCCACTCCCTCATCTATATGTGCTCCTCCCCATCCCTCCTTCATCTGAATGCTTCTCCTCCACACCCTTCTCATCTATGTGTGCTCCTCCCCCTCCCTCCTTCATCTTTATGTGCTTCCCCACTCCCTTCCTCATCCATATGTGCTCCTCCCCCACCCTCCATCATCTGTATGCACTTCCCCACTCTCTCCTCATCTATATGTGCTCCTCCCCCTCCCTCCTTCATCTGTTTGCTTCTCCTCTCCCTCCTCATCTATATGTGCTCCTCCCCGTCCCTTCTTCATCTGAATGTTTCTCCTCCACTCCCTCCTCATGTATATGTGCTCCTCCCCCTCCCTCCTTCATCTGTATGGGCTCCCCCACTCCCTTCCTCATCTATATGTGCTCCTCCCCATCCATCCTTCATCTGTATGTGCTTCCCCACTCCCTTCCACATCTATATGTGCTCCTCCCCCTCCCTCCTTCATCTGTATGTGCTTCCTCACTCCCTTCCTCATCTATATGTGCTCCTCCCCCTCCATTCTTCATCTGTATGCTTCTCCACTCCCTCAATCATCTATATGTGCTCCTCCCCCTCCCTCTTTCATCTGTTTGCTTCTCCACCACTCCTTCCTCATCTATATGTGCTCCTCCCCTCCCTCCTTCATCAGTATGCTTCTCCTCCACTCCCTCCTCATCTATATGTGCTCCTCCCCCTCCCTCCTTCATCTGTATGCTTCTCCTCCACTCCCTCCTCATCTATATGTGCTCCTCCCCTCCCTCCTTCATCTTTATGCTTCTCCACTACCTCCCTCATCTATATGTGCTCCTCCCCCTCCCTCCTTCATCTGTATGCTTCTCCTCCACTCCCTCTTCATCTATATGTGCTCCTCCCATCCCTCCTTCATCTGTATGCTTCTCCTCCACTCCCTCCTCATCTATATGTGCTCCTCCCCCTCCCTCCTTCATCTGTATGCTTCTCCATTCCCTCCCTCATCTATATGTGCTCCTCCCCCTCCCTCCTTAATCTGTATGTGCTTCCCCACTCCCTTCCTCATCTATATGTTTTCCTCCCCCTCACTCCTTCATCTGTATGCTTCTCCTCTCCCTCCTCATCTATATGTGCTCCTCCCCCTCCCTCCTTCATCTGTATGTGCTTCTCCACTCCCTTCCTCATCTATATGTGCTCCTCCCCCTCCCTCCTTCATCTGTATGTGCTTCCCCACTCCCTCCTCATCTATATGTGCTCCTCCCCCTTCCTCCTTCATCTGTATGTGCTTCCCCACCTCCTTCCTCATCTATATGTGCTCCTCCCCCTCCCTCCTTCATCTGTATGCTTCTCCTCCACTCCCTCCTCATCTATATGTGCTCCTCCCCCTCCCTACTTCATCTGTATGGGCTCCCCCACTCCCTCCTCTTCTATATGTGCTCCTCCCCCTCCCTCCTTTATTTGTATGTGCTTCCCCACTCCCTTGTCATCTATATGTGCTCCTCCCCTTCCATCCTTCATCTGTATGTGCTTCCCCACTCCCTTCTCATCTATATGTGCTCCTCCCCCTCCCTCCTTCATCTTTATGCTTCTCCTCCACTCCCTCCTCATCTATATGTGCTCCTCCCCCTCCCTCCTTCATCTGTATGGGCTCCCATACTCCCTCCTCATCTATTTGTGCCCCTCCCCCTCCTTCCTTTATCTGTATGTGCTTCCCCACTCCCTTCTCATCTATATGTACTCCTCCCCTTCCCTCCTTCATCTGTATGTGCTTCCCCACTCCCTCCTCATCTATATGTGCTCCTCCCCCTCCCTCCTTCATCTGTATGCTTCTACTCCACTCCCTCCTCATCTATATGTGCTCCTCCCCCTCCCTCCTTCATCTGTATGGGCTCCCCACTCCCTCCTTTTCTATATGTGCTCCTCTCCCTCCCTCCTTCATTTGTATGTGCTTCCCCACTCCCTCCTCAACTGTGTTTGCTCCTCCCCCTCCCTCCTTCATCTGTTTGGGCTCCCCCACTTCCTCCTCATCTATATGTGCTCCTCCCCCTCCATCCTTCATGTGTATGTGCTTCCCCACTCCCTCCTCATTTATGTGTGCTCCTCCCCCTCCCTCCTTCATCTGTATGGGCTCCCCGACTCCCTCCTCATCTATATGTGCTCCTCCCCTTCCCTCCTTCATCTGTATGTGCTTCCCCACTCCCTTCTCTTCTATATGTGCTCCTCCCCCTCCCTCCTTCATCATTATGCTTCTCAACCACTCCCTCCTCATCTATATGTGCTCCTCCCCCTCCCTCCTTCATCTGTATGGGCTCCCCCACTCCCTCCTTGTCTATATGTGCTCCTCCCCCTCCCTCCTTCATCTGTATGGGCTTCCCCACTCCCTTCTAATCTATATGTGCTCCTCCCCCTCCCTCCTTCATTTGTATGTGCTTCCCCACTCCCTCCTCATCTATATTTGCTCCTCCCCCTCCCTCCTTCATCTGTTTGGGCTCCCCCACTCCCTCCTCATCTATATGTGCTCCTCCCCCTCCATCCTTCATCTGTAGGTGCATCCCCACTCCCTACTCATTTATGTGTGCTCCTCCCTCTCACTCCTTCATCTGCATGGCCTCCCCCACTCCCTCCTCATCTATATGTGCTCCTTCCCTTCCCTCTTTCATCTGTATGTGCTTCCCCACTCCCTTCTCATCTATATGTGCTCCTCCCCCTCCGTCCTTCATCTTTATGCTTCTCAACCACTCTCTCCTCATCTATATGTGCTCCTCCCCCTCCCTCCTTCATCTGTATGGGCTCCCCCACTCCCTCCTCATCTATTTGTGCTCCTCCCCCTCCCTCCTTCATCTGTATGTGCTTACCCACTCCCTTCTCATCTATATGTGCTCCTCCCCTTCCCTCCTTCATCTGTATGTGCTTCCCCACTCCCTCCTCATCTATATGCGCTCCTCCCCCTCCCTCCTTCATCTGTATGCTTCTCCTCCACTCCCTCCTCATCTATATGTGCTCCTCCCCCTCCCTCCTTCATCTGTATGGGCTCCCCCACTCCCTCCGTGTCTATATGTGCTCCTCCCCATCCCTCCTACAAACTGTATGGGCTTCCCCACTCCCTTCTAATCTATATGTGCTCCTCCCCCTCCCTCCTTCATTTGTATGTGCTTCCCCACTCCCTCCTCATCTATGTTTGCTCCTCCCCCTCCCTCCTTCATCTATTTGGGCTCCCCCACTCCCTCCTCATCTATATGTGCTCCTCCCCCTCCATCCTTCATCTATATGTGCTTCCCCACTCCCTCCTCATTTATGTGTGCTCCTCCCCCTCCCTCCTTCATCTGTATGGGCTCCCCCACTCCCTCCTCATCTATATGTGATGTGCTCCTCCCCTTCCCTCCTTCATCTGTATGTGCTTCCCCACTCCCTTCTCATCTATATGTGCTCCTCCCCCTCCCTCCTTCATCTTTATGCTTCTCAACCACTCCCTCCTCATCTATATGTGCTCTTCCCCCTCCCTCCTTCATCTGTATGGGCTTCCCCACTACCTCCTCATCTATTTGTGCTCCTCCCCCTCCCTCCTTCTTCTGTATGTGCTTACCCACTCCCTTCTCATCTATATGTGCTCCTCCCCTTCCCTCCTTCATCTGTATGTGCTTCTCCACCCCCTCCTCATCTATATGTGCTCCTCCCCCTCCCTCCTTCATCTGTATGCTTCTCCTCCACTCCCTCCTCATCTATATGTGCTCCTCCCCCTCCCTCCTTCATCTGCATGGGCTTCTCCACCCCCTCCTCATCTGTATGTGCTCCTCCCCCTCCCTCCTTCATCTGTATGCTTCTCCTCCACTCCCTCCTCATCTATATGTGCTCCTCCCCCTCCCTCCTTCATCTGTATGGGCTTCCCCACTCCCTTCTCATCTATATGTGCTCCTCCCCCTCCCTTCTTCATTTGTATGTGCTTCCCCACTCCCTCCTCATCTATGTTTGCTCCTCCCCCTCCCTCCTTCATCTGTTTGGGCTCCCCCACTCTCTCCTCATATATATGTGCTCCTCCCCCTCCATCCTTCATCTGTATGTGCTTCCCCACTCCCTCCTCATTTATGTGTGCTCCTCCCAGTCCCTCCTTCATCTGTATGGGCTCCCCCACTCCCTCCTCATCTATATGTGCTCCTCCCTTTCCCTCCTTCATCTGTATGTGCTTCCCCACTCCCTTCTCATCTATATGTGCTCCTCCCCCTCCCTCCTTCATCTTTATGCTTCTCCACCACTCCCTCCTCATCTATATGTGCTCCTCCCCCTCCCTCCTTCATCTGTATGGGCTCCCCCACTCCCTCCTCATCTATTTGTGCTCCTCCCCATCCCTCCTTCATCTGTATGTGCTTCCCCACTCCCTTCTCATCTATATGTGCTCCTCCCCTTCCCTCCTTCATCTGTATGTGCTTCTCCACTCCCTCCTCATCTATATGTGCTCCTCCCCCTCCCTCCTTCATCTGTATGCTTCTCCTCCACTCCCTCCTCATCTATATGTGCTCCTCCCCCTCCCTTCTTCTTCTGTATGGGCTCCCCCACTCCCTCCTTGTCTATATGTGCTCCTTCCCCTCCCTCCTTCATCTGTATGTGCTTCCCCACTCCCTTCTCATCTATATGTGCTCCTTCCCCTCCCTCCTTCATCTGTATGTGCTTCCCCACTCCCTCCTCATCTATGTGTGCTCCTCCCCCTCCCTCCTTCATCTGTTTAGGCTCCCCCACTCCCTCCTCATCTATATGTGCTCCTCCCCCTCCCTCCTTCATCTGTATGTGCTTCCCCACTCCCTCCTCATCTATATGTGCTCCTCCCCCTCCCTCCTTCATCTGTATGTGCTTCCCCACTCCCTTCCTCATCTATATGTGCTCCTCCCCCTCCCTCCTTCATCTGTATGCTTCTCCTCCACTCCCTCCTCATCTATATGTGCTCCTCCCCCTCCCTCCTTCATCTGTATGCTTCTCCTCCACTCCCTGCCTCATTTATATGTGCTCCTCCCCCTCCCTCCTTCATCTGTATGTGCTTCCTCACTCCCTCCCTCATCTATATTTGCTCCTTCCCTCCTTCATCTGTATATGATACCCCACTCTGCCCAATGCCCTTCTTGGACACAATGGGCAATTGCAGAAGCCCAGTATCCAATATACTGTATGTGTGCCTTCCTTCCTACTTTTTTCATAAACTACCTTGTTTGTGTATCATTTTTTTATCATCTTATCTGTGTTCTCACATATTATATAAAATCAAACTAAGGGCGCTAATCTACTGGATGACAGTATAAACTACAATAAAACTGCTGCTCTCAAAAAAGGGTGTTGGGCCCTTGTATAGCACAATGTAAAAACAAATGAGGCTAGATACCTCAAAAACAGAGAGCGCTGCTCAATTGATTGAGATTAAATTCATATATTTAAATAATGCATAAAAAACCTAGGCCCTCATTCAGACCCACTCGCAAGCGGGCGCACGTACGTTAGGCGTACGTACAAAATTATTTAAATTCAATGGCTCGCTCGTATTTTCGTTCGCATCAAAAATTCCTCCCTAAACTCAGGCGACCCCTCCTCTAACTAACGAGCGTGCGAAATAGCGAGCGTACATCCCCAAAATGGCTTGAAGGGAACGCACGCACAAGTGAAACCGGAAGTGGCCTTGTCAGATGTCGATTACCTGCTCCTTTATTCTGCCTACCTCCATCAATCGTATCATGCCAATCAATGTATCAATTAGCTTAATTGTTTTTTTTTTTTCAACACAATGCAAGAAACTTTACTCTTGTCCGTGTTTGTGTTTACCCGCAGAATACGTACGGATGGAACATTCGCTTTTATTGTTCAAAAACATGTGAACCACAATTAAACAATTGTTCTATTGGTGTGGATCCCCGCATATTTTCCGGGGTTCATTTCTTTATTTAAATTTGCAAACGCATGTCACTGCATCAAGCCTATCATAACTCTCCAGAGATTTCTGGCCCTGTTGAACACATGACTCATACACTAACCAATAAAATTGCTCCTGTTAATTTCCAAAATACATTAGCCAATCAGAAATTTTTTGCACACTTTATCAAAAATGTTTTGTATGAAAAACTCCATTGCCATCATGAGAGCCTCCGCATTCACCAGGCGCGAGCTGCTGGTGCTTACGGAGGTGATGGATCGCCGTATCACCAGCCAGCCTCCACCCATCACCAACCGGCAGAAGTGCTACGCGTATGCAGAGGCACGGTCCCGCCTGCAGTCCTTGGGTTCACGCCGCAACATCGGGCAGCTGGAGCGCAGGTGGTCAGACCTGCAACGGCGAACGCCCCGCTTGCTGGCATGCTTTCGCATGCAGATCCTGGAAAGTAAGTGTTATGTATTGTGGCTTTCATGTTTGTGTTTGTGGGGCAAACTGCGTGTGCATGTTTTCCTGTCTGTCCTATTTATTATTTGTCCTCATATCTGCGTGTGCATGTTTTCCTGTCTGTCCTATTTATTATTTGTCCTCATATCTGCGTGTGCATGTTTTCCTGTCTGTCCTATTTATTATTTGTCCTCATATCTACGTGTGCATGTTTTCCTGTCTGTCCTATTTATTATTTGTCCTCATATCTGCGTGTGCATGTTTTCCTGTCTGTCCTATTTATTATTTGTCCTCATATCTGCGTGTGCATGTTTTCCTGTCTGTCCTATTTATTATTTGTCCTCATATCTGCGTGTGCATGTTTTCCTGTCTGTCCTATTTATTATTTGTCCTCATATCTGTGTGTGCATGTTTTCCTGTCTGTCCTATTTATTATTTGTCCTCATATCTGCGTGTGCATGTTTTCCTGTCTGTCCTATTTATTATTTGTCCTCATATCTGCGTGTGCATGTTTTCCTGTCTGTCCTATTTATTATTTGTCCTCATATCTGCGTGTGCATGTTTTCCTGTCTGTCCTATTTATTATTTGTCCTCATATCTGCGTGTGCTTGTTTTCCCTCTATTTCAGTTTTTTTCATTCTACTCCTATTTGCATGTTTTTTGTTGGTGGTTTTTTTTTTTTTATTTGGGCCCCGGATTTGCCCAGAAACTAACCTCAATTTGTTTGACATATTTTAGGAGGACAGCCAAGACTACGCCGTCACCGTCCGGCCAGACGGCGTTCCCGGCCACTATCCCCAACCCCCAGCCAACACTCCACCCCAAATATTTCCCCTATACCCCACTCCTCCCCAGCCTTCCAAGACCCTCTCCCGGAACTGTCGGGCCTCCTTCCCCTCCGTCCCACTTCCCCCTCTCCTCCACCCACCCCTCTTCCAATTACCCCCTCCCCGGAGTCTGTCATTACCCCTCCCCGTTCTTTGGGGAATGAAGGCTCCTCCGAGGAGGAACATGGAGGGACTTCCGGAGCTCCCGTTTTGGCTCCCGGTATGTTTTTCTTTCACATTTTTTTTAACCACAAACTGTTTGTATGTAATCATGTGTCGTGCCTTTATTCGTGCTTGTTTGGTTTACTTTTGGTGATTTAGCAGTTTGCCTTTACCTCTTCCTGCTGATTTCAACATACACATATCACACCTGTGGGAATTTGTACATAGGCCTTGTATTTTTGGCAGCACCCCCTTTTTGTTTTGGGTTTTTTTTTTTAGGTTTAGGAGTGATTTCGTTGTGTTTTTGTTTTTTTTATGTGGATTCCCTATTGTTTTATTAATCCACACACTTTTCTCACCCACAGAGGAACAGAGGCGTCGACAAGAGGTGGACGAATGTGTTGGCCAGATGCGCCAACATGTCATTGGCATTCTTGTGGGCCTTGACCGGCTGTCTGGCATCCTTCGCCAGTAGTTTTTTTTGTTTATTTTCGTTTTTCTAAATAAATTTTTTAGTTCTAATATACGTTCTGGCTCATTCTTTTTTTCCAAAACAAAAATAGTTTTCCCTGACATAAGTAGACTGTTCCTGCAAGGATTTCCCTTTTTTAAAAGTTAGATTGTGTTTTGTATTTGTATGTTAAACAGCCACAAGAAACACATAACAGTAACAATGTCATTTCCCTTTTTGGGTGTAGTGTCAATTAGATATTTCAACATTTTACAGGTTCCTAGTTGGTGTGCAAGCTGCTTAGGCCAATCTTCAAAATCCAAAGGTTTGGACAGGCTTCCTTTTGGTGTGGGTTGGGAACCTGAAAACATATTTCAGTTTACATCAACTGGTGTCAGTACTGGATTACCCCTTAGTCAAATGTAAGGTGTGTTAACCTGGTTACACTTGCTGTTAACATCCAAAAAAAGGAAGACCATTTCACTCTCCAAACATTTATTCACAACATAAATGAGAAATCAAAGTGGTCACTCCCAAAAAAAAAAAACAGTGATAATCTCAAATACAACACATACAAATAAAATATTTAAATAAAAAAAACAATCAAGAACTGGTTGACGAAGGACCATGCCAACATGATTCCACAAACATGGCGTTGCGATATGGGTTCCAGAATATATGCCCAAAATCACCAGATCCAGGTTTGGTAAGGGTAGCAGGAAGTAGTGAGCATTGGAGTGGCAAAGATTATGTGAACAAACAGAAGATGGTGAAAAAAATAAAAATAAATTAGATGTTCGCAAACAAACACAAACACATTAGGTATAAACACTGTAGTTTGGGTCAAACTTACCTAAAAAATCTGGCCACCACATCATCGTGTATGGCCCCCCCAAATACTGACCTCCGACCAATCTCGGGGGGGCCATCCTCAGGTAAGGCATCCTCTGGCTGCATTGGGACACCACTCCTTATGGCGATGTTGTGAAATATCCCACACAGGACCACAATTTTCGACACCATAACCGGCAAATACATGAGCTCGCCACCAGAGCGGTGGAGGCATCTGAATCGGCCTTTTAAAAGGCCGATACAGCGCTCCACCACTTGCCTGGTGGCTGTAAGTGCGGAATTATACTCACTTTGTGGGCCTGGTGTGGGAGCCAAATAAGGAGTTAGCACCCAGATCATGCAAGGGTATCCACTGTCTCCTGTGAAAAATAAGAGACAACATCAGGAACACTGTGTATCAAGCTTAACATTGTTATGTACTAAAGGTCTCCACTTACCCAGAAGCCACGCATCACCAGCTTGTAGGTTGGTTAATTTCTGCCATATCCCTGATTGCCGGATGACGAAGGAGTCATGTGCACTTCCTGGTAATTTAGCATTCAGGGACAGGATCTGGAGGGAGGCATCACATACCACCATTACATTCAGGGAGTGATAGTGTTTCCTGTTTCTAAATATTGCCTCCAGCCGTGCTGGAGGCTGAAGTGGTATGTGAGTACCATCCACAACCCCTATGATGTGTGGGAAGCCAGCTATTTGGTAAAAATTGGCCTTGGCCACACTAAGGGCACCCATATCCAAAGGCATTTGAATAAAATGATGGAGGTGCTTGAAAAGTGCCTCCATCACTGCCCTCAGGATCCGGGAAAAGGAGGATTGGGAGATGCCCGCCACTATTCCCACCGTTGTTTGAAACGATCCTGAGGCACAGAAATGTAACACCGCCATAAATTGCGTCAGTGGTGGTATTGCTGTTGGACTGTCAATTTGCCGCTCAAGATCACTTTCTATTAATGAGAGAGTGTCTATGATGATTTTGGGAGGTAGACGGTAGCATCTTAAAACCTCATCATCGGGCATTCCAAAAAGGGTGACACGTGTTCGAAATATCTGGGGCCTTGCATGCCTACGATGCCTACGCCTGGGATGAGATTGAGGTTGGTCGGCTTCCGGGAGCATGGCCAGAACAATCCGCCCCAGATCAACCTGAAATTCAAAGATTTCAAAGTAAGGCTTTTGACCCACCCCAAAACTATATTAAAACAACTTAGCTTGATGATACCATCCATTGCTGCTTACATGCCGGGGTATTGTCATGATACGTCCAAACTGAAAATAAACACCAAAATTACTTGACACATTTCACTCTGTGCATTTTTGTTTATAAATTTTGTGCTAGACCAAAGTTAAAATATGCCAAACACCCATTTAGCAAAACCGCAAAGCGACATTTAACACAGTACATCAAAACGGGTCGAAATGTTGGCTCAAAAAGCGAAAGATAAACCACCAAAAAGTTAGAATGATTATTAAGCTGTTTAAAATGCGCTAATTAGTTCGCTAATACAAGTCACAAGAGTAACTACTAAAAATGCGCTAATTAGTTCGCTAATACAAGTCACAAGAGTAACTACTAAAAATGCGCTAATTAGTTCGCTAATACAAGTCACAAGAGTAACTACTAAAAATGCGCTAATTAGTTCGCTAATACAAGTCACAAGAGTAACTACTAAAAATGCGCTAATTACTTTGCAAATACAAGATAAAAAATGGACTTACCAAGAGCAAATATCTAAGATGCAAAATCAAAAGGTCTTTGGGGTCGAAAATAAACAAAATCTAAAATAGAAGAAATTAGGGATCCAAAAATTCCAAAATATACGAAACACAATTAAACAACAATTGAACAAAAGTTAGACTTCACAAAACTTACCAAATCAAGAAACGAGGTCCCAAAAATATAAACCAACAAAGATAACGAAAAAAAAAACGCAAATCTAACCAACAAACGAATCTCCAACCTCCAACTCCTTTCTACGCAATCAATAAACTCCAGCCAAGATAACCTCCAACAATCCAAAAACGCCACCTCGACTTGAGACACACCAAGCCATAAATAGTGTTTCGTTTCCCGCACAAATTAAGGAGGGATCATAGGGCCGCACAATCAATGATGCGGCCGCAAAATAAGGACGCATGTATAAATACGTCACAAAAACACATTCAAATTCTGGTGTATTTCTTGTTTGGACCTCAGACATGGCGACAGACCAGGGAAAAAATGCCCAAGAGTCAGGCGGTAAGTCTTTCATGCATTTTCTATCAACGATTAATTTGAAACATAAGATTAGGCAAGTTGTGATTTTGTGAATTCTGTAAATTTACACAAATAGGTGAGGAGGATGACATGGAAGAGGCTGCTGGGCCCAGTATTCCGGCCAAAGCGGGCAAAAAAAAAAGGCAGCCACATTTCACAAGAAAGGAGATGGAGGTTTTGATCCAGAAGTGTGTGGACATCCTGCCACAGGCAGACAGGAATATGAGTCTAAGCCAGAAGTCGAGAATGTGGGAAGAGGTAGCCGTTGCTGTCAATAGAGTGGGTGATTATGTCCGTCTAGCCCGGGATGTCAAACGGCGGTAAGTAAACCCTTGCCCCCCCTAAAAACAAACCCCATTTTAAACCAAAGGATAATGGCTTCCATTTTTCCCCACAGATGGGGCGACTTCAAATATCGCCTAAAGCAAAAACTCGCGGACAGGGCTAGGCATGCAAGGGGGACAGGTGGGGGTCCCACCCCTGTGTCATTGGAGTTGACGGATTTAGAAGAGCTGGCACAGGGGTGTGTGCAGCCTGTGGAGGTGTTTGGCGTGTCCAACATGGATACGGACATGCCAGACTTTGCGGCTCCTCATGTTGGCCCAGGTAAGTATTGTGATGTCACCAACTCTGAAATGCTATTGTGCCAATATGTAGATTCTAATGTGACTCTTTTCTCATTTTTCCAACAGAGACACAGGCGGATGAGTCTGCTCCAGAGGGAAGCCTTGGCCGCAGAATTTCTGCTGGCTCTGCAGGGGAGGAACCAGTACATCCGGCTGAGGACCCTGCAGAAGCCAGTCCAGGGCGTGCCCCCTCGCAGGCAGTGGGCCTCCTCACAGAACTCAATTTCAAATCGGATTTCCATACGGAGATTCTGCAGAGGATGGACGCCAGTCTGATACGGGTGGCTGAGGCCCTGGAGCAAAATGCTGCGGCCAACGTGACCATTGGTCAGGCCCTGGCGGAAAATACCAGGGCCAACATCCGCATCGCCGATGCCCTGGAGCAGCTCGTTCGCCAGCACATGGTGGAGCCGACCTACCTTCCTGCCGGAACATCAGGATCCTCCACCTCTGGCACAACATCAGCCAATCCTCCAAATGTGCCTAGCCCTGTGCCTAGTCCAGAGGCCACAACATCTGCCTCTGGACAGGCCAGCCCGATGGCATCCCGGACCCGGTCTGGTGCCCACCCTCCCCCATCCAAACGGGCGAAAAAACGGTGACAGCAATGGCGACTTTTCCCACACTCCTTCTGTGCTTGGCTCATATTCCTTTCTGGTCAAAACTTCCCTCTCCTTTCTTGTGAAATGTTTTTAATTTATTTTTGTACGTTTATGTTAGCAGTTATTGATTATTTATTTTTGATAAAAAGTATCTTTGCCAGAAAAAAAGAAAACAAAATATTATGCCAATTGGTTTGTGTTTAAACAATAAATTTATGATAAAAATCTGACATTGTATTGTGACATTATTGTACAAATGGGTTACATTTAATCCTGGCCCTAAAGGCAAAAAAGGACACAAAAAACCATTTCATTTGTAAAAAAAAAAGGCCTCTTGAAGGAACGTTTAAAAAATCACATAACGATGCAAATTCCACATTAAAAAAAAAAAGGGGAGCTAATTAAAACATGATGACATTATTGTCACAATAGGCCATAAACAACAAATTGAGGCCAAAAAACCCCCAAAAAATGTACGCCAATTGATTGTGTAATCCTGACATTAGCAGGTATGATTTCCACCTGCATACGGTTTTGTGCTATCCCAATAAACTGCTTTCCAAACACATACCAAGCCGGTTTTCAATACAACACTAATTGCTTTTGTGACCACCCGCGATTAATCGCTGCAACATCATGGAGTCCCGGGACGGAGGAGAAGGCCATCGCCAATGTGGTCGAGTAATCCAGACCCTAAACTGTGCGAGCATTTTGAAGGGAAAGAGGATGTTCCAGTGACGTATGTGACGGTCCAAACACATTTGACGTTCGCATCTGCTAATGTATGTACGCCCCAAAAACGCCTCGCCACGCCTGCGTTTTTCCATCTCCACCCCCGTCAACACCCAAAAACGCCCTGTTCTGTCAATCACATTTGACATGTCACTTCCTGTACGCTATTTTAGGAACGAGAGAAAAAAAGCTCGCAATCTGCCGTACGCACATGCGCAGTGTAACACCGACGCATGCGCGGTTAGTCAACATCGGAACGCAACGAGCGTACTGTTGGTAACGTGCGGCTCTGAATGAGGGCCCTAATTCACATATCAATATACATATTGCCGGCACAATGAATACACTGACAATTGTCATAGCGCTATTGTATTTACTTGGAAAAAGGATTGCAAGGTTACAACAAGCTCTCCTAACAATTGTGGAAGCTACACGTATACAGCAGCAGAGAGCATTGAACAATATATATGTGGTGAATTAAATTGGATAACCAATAGCTACTTGTTCTAAAATGCATGAGCTCAAACACTAACTCTAATATATAAGTGCTCATTAACCACTTCAAAGCCGCACTAACCATTTAGAGAAGCATGAACTGCATGATACACAATTTGTTTTCTGGACTATACTAACGTACTAATCGTTTCATATCCAAGCTGCTTTGTTAATCTGCTTGAGGGATATTAACCAGTTCCAGAAGGAACATTAACAATTGTGGGTTTCAACAATTGGCCTCTTTAAGGGGCCATCGGGACCCAAGGACATAATGCATTGCTATTGTTAAGTCAGCATAATCTGGGCTCTAAGAGTCTAGCTGCACAGAATCTCTTACATACAACTATGTGGAACAAGCTCACCCACTAGATGTATGTAATTGTTCACCAATATACCAAGCTTCCAAGAAATGCTACAGTTCACAGTTGACTCGAAGTATCTTCCACCACTTGTCCAGTATGTACACAGTATTATGATCACCAGCTGTCACCAAGCCCGGCACCAGAGGGGGACTATGGGTACACCTGTCCCGGGCCCCGAGGTTCAGAGGGGCCCTGAGAGGCACAAAGTGGGGCCGCGGACAGCAGACTCAGTGCTCCAGCCGCGGCCGCCGGTACCCGTATCCCAGCTCTTTTGCAGTCTGGCCCTAGCAGCGCTGGGCTCGACTTGCATGTAGCTCAGACATGTCCCGGGCCAGACATGACCTTTTCTATGCAACGCGGTGACGTGACATCATAGGTCACACAGCCGCACATCATCCCCGATGCAGGGATGGAAGTGGATAGATCCCTTTCAGAATGTACTGGGGCTGGGTGTGGAGGAAGGGACAGGGGGCAGCGGCTACGGAAGGTGAAGGGGTTTGGGGATGAGGGCTGGGAAACGTGAAGGGGGTGGGGGCTAAGACCTGGGGAAGGTGAAGGGGGCTAAGAGCTGGGAAAGGGGAAGGATGCTGAGGAATGGGGAAGGTGAAGGTGTTTGTGGGCTAAGGAAGGTGATGGTGGTCTGAGAATGGTGATAAGGGACTTTTGGGCTGAGCATGTTGATAAGGATTTGAGGCTGAGGAAGTTTATGAGGGGCTGAGGACTAAGGATGGCTGGCTACAGACACCATCCCTCCTACCCCTGAGGCATCTACAGCACTGTGATCAAGACCTGCCTGCATAATCAGTGACCGTGTGGTAAGTCATAGTGTATTTTTACTTTATTTAAAGGATGGCATATCTTTCAGTTAACATTATCATTCTTCACATATCACACATGCAGGGGAGTTATGTGTGGGTGCGAGGTCGGAGCTGGTGGTGGGAAGGTGGGGCCCCCAGAGACATTAGTGTACCGGGCCCCGAGATTTCTGTTGCCAGCCCTGGCTGTCATGTGTGCTTACTACTAATAAGACACCCCCATGCTTTTACCATATGTCCTTACCACTAACCCTGCCCAACTGCTATCTGCCTTTCTACTGCCACTACTCAAAAACATAAAAAGAGTTGGAACTGCACTAATGAAGGTGAGTGTTGTGAAATGGCATACATAATAAATTATCAAGACGTGTCTTAAACAATATAATACATTTAATATATTTATATAATAATCATGAAAACATGTCTTTCTGTCTGTCCGTCCTTTATGCACGGCCAGAGTTTTGGACCTAGCTCCACTAAATTTGGCATGGTGGTGTAGTTTGACCAGGATTAGGTTTTTGACTAGGTTTGAACTTCGTCAGGGCTACACACTGTCACACAATCTCTAAAAATGGTGACACTCTTAAATTACACTGGGGCTGGCTCCATAGGAAATTGTCAGTCTGCCAAAAACCTTTGTGAAATCTACAAATGTATGCTTTTAATCTAACAGGTTGAGCAAACTTTATGACTCATGCAAGTTCATAGTAAATCTAGAGTAATTCCTTTTTAAAGGGACCATATATATTAGTCAGTCCTCTGTGTTTGCATGCAAGGGCATAACTAGAACTTTGGTGGCCACATAGCAAGATCTTTAAAGGGCCCTCTCAGAGGTAAAAAAAAACCCACATATATTTGCTCCCACACAGAGCCCATTCAGGTTATGCCATGCAGTAGAAGTGGCCCATATGCATTATGCTACACAGTAATGCCCCTTACACATTATACCACACAGTAATGCTTTACAGATTATGCCACGTAGTAGTAGTGCCGCATATAGCACATTATTCCACACAATAGTAGTACCCCGTACACATTATACCATACTGTAATACCCCTTATAACATTATTGCCCCTAACACATTATGCCCCCCCCATGCATGGACAGATAGCGCCAGCACAATTTGAATGTAGCGGCAGTCATGAGCCAATCAAAGCTCGCGGACCAGCAGCCAATCAGGAGCTGCCCCTCGCTGATTGGCTACCGATCCACAAGCTCTGATTGCCTAGAAACCGGCAGTGCTTTATCTCCATGTCTGCCTTCCAGTGTGCCAGCTGTAATCAGCTGGTGGGCCATAACCAAATCAACATAGCTGACACCCTTGCCCCCATGGTGGCCCTGACTGGACTGTCCCACCTTCTGTGCATGACTGGGTGCAGAGGGAGCATTGGGCTACGGGCACCATAGCAGCTGCACCCCTTGTACCCATGGTAGTTATGTCACTGTTGGCATGCATGTTAGTAAACAGTGGAGTTCTTTTCAGGATCATTGGAATGGGGTTATAGGCAAGGGCAATGTAAACAAACAAAGGCTGCAGGTGTAATTCAGGGTCCAGTCTTCATCTCGGGTAAAACTGGGTATCCAAGCTAGTTGATAATAATAAATAATTAACCAATGCAACACAAAATTTTGCCTGTGCTACTCTCTACCACAGGATTTCTCTCCATCTTCCTACCAGACACTAAGGGGTATATTTACTTAAAAGTGAGAGTTTTTTGAAGTGCAGATCTTGCCCATAGCAACCATTCAGATTCTACTTAATATTTAACTAGCACCTTCTAGAAGATAATAGCTAGAATCTGATTGGTTGCTATGGGCAACATCTCCACTTCTAAAAACTTCACTTTAGCAAATTTATCCCTAAGCCTCTCTGCAAAATTTCAAAGGGCTTTAAAGTCCCACTTCTTGATCAAAGCTTTCCATCTCTCATCCTAACTCACCTCACCATGCTCCTTGCTTACTGTCTCTCCCCTCTGTATCACCCTTGTCTGTTTGCCCCTCCCCTTTAGACTGTAAGCTCCCATGAGCAGGGCCCTCTTCCCTCATGTGCTTTTCCTCACTTAAACCAACATCACCTACCCACTGCCAACAACAGCGCCAATCCTTTGTGATTAGCTGCCCCACTGCTTTTTTAGGTACTATTACTGTTGTTGCAGAAATGTTTCTAAAGCTTGTCTAAGTTCTGATATATTTTATAATATGTCATTTTTTTCATTTTCTGTTCATACTTTTTCTGTTTATGTGCTGTGTAAGGCACTGCGAAACCCGTGTGGCACCATGTGAATAAAGGAAAAAAATTAATAAAATAATAATAATACTTAAAATCGCAAAAGACATGAAATTCATGAAAGATAAATTTGCCCTCTCATAAAGTTGAAGCAGTAAGCTGCAAGTACTAGTGCATATAACATGTAAATAAATGTAGAACTTTAGAGAGTGACAATTATTTTTCCAGATAAAATAAACAATTACAGTAATTACCATTAATGAATAAATAGGATAGTCCATCTGAATGTCTATTCTCAAATAGCTGCTGTGTTGTTATGAATAAGTTACTGCAGGCTCATTGTGATCAGGCTGCAAGCGCGCACAGAGGAGGGGTTTCTGAGGGTGGGTTTCTGAGTACCCAGAAAACACAGCCTGCCCGCCGATCACTAAGTGAAGTGCGGACCGTAATGATGGCCTGATTCAGACCCGTTTGCTAGGCTGCATTCGCACATAGCCTGTCGATATTTGCAATCTGCACATGCGTATAAGATGCAGTGCGCGTGCTTGAACCATTACATGTGATCGCAAAGCAACAGTTGGCTGGTTGGATGTAAGTTGGTCTAGTGTGTGGCCAGCTTTACTCACTGGGCAGGCAGCCCACAAAGAGTAAAATTTGGCAGCACACTGCAGCAGTGCTGTGACTGGCCCCATGATGACAGCAATGCAGCTGCTTCATTTTGGTATCAATAGAACATTTCCTACAGGTTCAGGGGGGCTGCTTGTGAGGAGGGGGGCCCGGGGTTACTTGCCCCCCCTTAATCCGGCTTTGTCTGGACCACAGCCTACAGGTGGGTGACGGACCAGGAGCCTGCCTTAGCCATGCCACATCCCGGGGCGCCTAACAGCAGAGACTATGTGGACTCCCAGAGACCTCCAGGTAACTGTTCTCCCAGGCACCTCACACTCTCATTCTCCTGCTGAAGGTATACCAGGTATATGATTATAACCTGCACTGTTTTGCATTTCTGGATCTTCCTTTCTGTAGCTCTGGGTCTACCAGTCCTCGTTAGGATACTGTAGATTACTATCATCATGCTATCATCATGCTGATTTAGGAAAGGAGGTAGTGAGAGGTGCAAAGGGTGAGAGATGGATGCACCCCCTTATAACCGCCACGCCCTCGTGACATGTGGCCACACCCTTTTTTAAAGTGCCTGCGGCGCTCTCACTAAATACATTTCCATACCCCCACTTCAAAATTCCCACTTCGACCTCTGATTACATGTGTGTAAGACTTTACTAAATTAATATATTTGTATACATAGCAACTCATTAGCAGTGCTTTTATTAATTTTTCTATATTGGTGTAGAATCCAAGTCTTGCAAGTATAAGAACATTAGCTGAGTGCATTTAACATTTTTTTTACTTATTTTATTTATTTTAAATAGTGCCCATTCTGTTTACCTTAAGATGTGAATGTAAAGTTTTTGACTTGTGCTGTGTACAATTGCTTTAAGAATTTGCACAAATCAAGCTTCATGGTACTATAAGCCTTTATGTAAATATACCATGTTATGGTGATACATTTGCTGAGTTCTACTTCAGTTTGCTATTCCCCCCCCAAAAAAAACAATACTGTATTATGATGTACAAATGCCATCTATTAGTATCCTGGGGTATTTGATTTGCCAAAACCCATCAGTATTTAGGTGGAATTAAGAGTATAAAATGATACAGCTTTTGTCATGCCTTCAGCATCGTTTTATGGCCCTGATTCAGAGCCGGACGCTCTGACAGAGCGCTCGCTCTGAATCAAGGCCATCCTTCTGAATTTTTAGAGCGGCCTCCTGTGACCACCCACAGCTATAGCGAGCGGCCAGGAAGATGGTCGCAATGGTCAAGACCATCGCGTCCATCGGGCCCATCAGAGCCGAAGGCACTCCCACTGACATCACTTGTGATGTCAGTGGGGCCGGCCCCAGACGGTAGGCGTTCCCATAGGAACGCCTCCGTCTGGGCAGCCATGCTCCCCCTCACCCACCAAAGGGGGCATGATGCAATTCACCATCGACAGTATGCCCTCTTTGGTACGAGACCCATAGCGATGGCTTGGCCGTCGCTATCCAGGTCTCGCGCATGTGCACGACTTAGCCAGGTCCATCGTGCGCATGCGCACTGGGCCAACATCGACCCGCTTGCGAGCGCTCAGCGCTCGCGAGCGGGTCTGAATCAGGCCCTCTGTTTGTTGTACTATATGCACTTATTCTGTGCAAGCTCCAACTAGTGGTCAGCCTCATATCATCTTGGTTTGAACCTCATAGGCTTCCACTGAAGGTTCCCAATGCACCCTTGATATATGTCATGATCATTCACGGTATCTGATTCCAAAACATGGGCTAATACAAACTGTATGTTGTATTCATGTATATTCTGTATGGAAAATATGTTATGTTCCAACTGTATGTTCCTTTGCTAGAATTTATGAACCTTTGTACATATATCAGTATTGACATCAAAGGGTAGAGCCCACTCTGCCAGCACATCTATTAAAAAAATAAGAGTATTTATTAACCCCAGCATGACCTGAAGGAGAGGTCTGTGATCCAGAATGCCTTATTTTCTCCTTTGAAAGCACAAATGAATTATGTCACTGCCCTACAAAGATGACAAATCTTGTGAAGTCAACAACAGATTATATGACATTGCAGATCACTGAATGCAAAGTATTTCCTGATCAAATGGATAATACACGTCACATATCATTATGACAAAAGGTATATGGTAAATATTAAACCCTGCTAACCTGACAGGGAGACCCTGTTCAAGTGGGAACAAAAAAGACTTCGATGTCTATAAAAAGCAATGCAACCCAGCATTCAATGTCCATTTCCAGGAAGAAGCCTTAGGCTGAGATGTACCCAGCTAACTTTCCTGTGATCTCCTGCACAACAGATTTTTGACCTTGTTGTAAGTGTCCTAAAACTCTGTGGTATTCCTTTTTATTTCTGGAATTATTTGCATGTTAATATGTATGTAATTTTATTAATAATTTTTTGTAACTAAGCCTTGGAATTTTTTTTTGGATCAAATACATTTAATCTAGCATATTCTCCGTGATTCTTATTCCTGTGAGGCCCATGCTACATATCTGTGTGTAACTGAAGGAGAAATATTAATAATTTGTTCAGGATATGCAAAGGACCTGTTATTCCCTTTCGTGGTGGCAGTGTGATTTAAGTAAGTGACTGAGGTGCACCGTCATCAAGACCAGCTAGTCCAGATTGCTGTATATGAGAGTCATCCCGGGTCCGGCCCTCCTCTGTACAGCATACTTAGCCGGGTGCCTTCACATAAAATAAACAGGTAAGTATATGTAGGTGCGGCACTCCAGGCATACAGACCAACACTGTCCAGCGTTAAATGCGGTCAAGGTTTCCTGATGAAAATGCAATTGAAATGTCCGCATTTAACGCTGGACAGTGCTGGTCTGTATGCCTGGAGTGCTGTACCTACACCTACATATATATATATATATATATATATATATAAAAAACAGTATATGATAGCACATGTCCACCATTTTAGTATCTTCATGTTCACATGAAGAGATGCAGCTATACTCTACTCAGTCAAGAATCTACACCTCAAATTCATTTAATAGAAAACAACATCTTCATACAAAACAATGGCCCTCATTCAGAGCCACTCGCTAGCGGCAGTACGCTCGTTCCGACCGATGTTCGCACATCTGCGCATGCGTACGGATCGTTATACGCATGCGCGAACCAGTCAGTGCGGCCGAAATTCATGTGCTCGCAATATAGCGAATGCCTGCTATTTTGAGTGACAGAATGAGGCGTATGTGGGTGGTAACAGGGGAAGGTGCTTGAAAACGGGGAGTGGAGATCAGAACGCAGGCGTGCTTAAAGGTCAAAACGGGCGTTTTATGGGTGTGCATAATTAATACAGCAGCGTCATTGACCATGTCACTAGGTTATTTTATAGCCAGAACTGCTCGCAAGATTGTGGTAGCAAAAACCAACCACAAGAATAGCGAGCAGTTCATACGCTGGTCGATGTACTCGATTAATCTAATAAATAGCGGACATGACGTATGGTGCGAGCGGCCAGGGGGCGTTTTTAACAAATAAACGAGCGTATGTTTTGCTCGCTCGTTCAGACTTAGAGGTGTGAACAGACTGCAATTTGCGAACGGATCATTTGAATAGCCACCCCTTGTTTTTGAACGAACGACCGCAAATAGCGAACGGCTCTGAATCCGGCCCAATGTTCCAAACCAGGATTTCCAAAATCTTCATCTGTCAGTAACACAGCTATCATTGCCCGCACAAAAGCTGAAGCCGTGAAAGTATGGGTCAACTTTGCAGAGCAAGAAATGCAATTGAAAACAGAAAAAAAAATCATGTATCAGAAATCAGAAACAGAAAGAAATAGAGAAGTCACGTTTGGAGACAGAGAAAGAAATAAAGAAATCACATTTGGAAGCAGAGAAAGAAATAAAGAAATCACATTAACAAAATAAATTACTAGGCACAATGTTATTTGAACTGAATCCAGAGAGATTTTAATAATTAATTGCTGCTCCACAAGGTAATACTGGATTACCAACAATGTATCTAACTAGAAAGGAGAGGTATATATATTACTTTACCAGTCGGAGTGCAAATTCATAGTAAAAGCATATACATCAACCACAACATGCATAAAATGTTATGGTTCATATTTATTCACAAAAAAACTTAATTAAAGCACAATCACAATAAAAGTGACCATATATAAGCATATATTAATGAATGGCCCTTTTTGACTCCGACACTGCAATCAGTCTTATACAGTAAGTACAAAAAGAGAACTGGGAGCGCTGAAATTCACTGATAATGTATTGATGTATAAATATATTTAATACCTTGTGCAGAATATGAACATGAATAAAATTAACAAATTATAAATACCAATAAATGTATAAGACAGCAATGTCCAGAAAATTAACAATGGATAAAAAGAAGCACTGTGGCCACAGGAAAAAACACAAAAATGAATGATCAATGTCCCAGTGAATAAAAAATATTATTCATATATATATATATATATATATATATATATATATATATAATATATATAGATAGATAGTGGTGGCCAGCTTAACAAATTATTGCAATATTTTGGAACCAACATTCCCTGTATTTAAAGGAGTGCTCAATATCTCACAGCAACCAAGAAGATGCTCTATTAGATATATCCTTAGATAACAGAGAATGAGATCAATTAGAATGAAAGTATGAAATTGTATAATAAAAATGGTCTGTATTGAAAGTCAGGTCTGGGGATATATATCTAGAATCCACCAGGTAGTGACTTGGCATAGCCTCTGTTCAAAGACAGTTTGAGAAGGTACCGTGGTGGTGTTAGCACACCGTGGGTCTGGGAGAGGCCTCTCCTGAATTGTCCGGTAAGGAAATCCTTAAGATCTGGCGTGTAGCGGTACCGGTGTCTTCATGAATGGAGTGGAGGACCGCTGTGTAGCGTGGAATCACACAGACCGCTGTGGCACAGATGTGCCTGATGAATGAATGACGATCCCGTCGTGTGACAATATCACCGGAGTCAGCTGGATACTCAATAGGGATGTAATGTGATAGTCCCGGGTACATCAGCGTGCGGGCGTAAAGAGCCGGACACATTTCTCAGCCTTAAATGACCGGCTGTTTCTTCTGAGGAATTATTATTCATTTTTTTTATTTTTCCTGTGGCCACAGCACTTCTTTTTATCCATTGTTCATTTTTCTGGACATTGCTGTCTTATACATTTATTGGTATTTATAATTTGTTAATTTTATTCATGTTCATATACTGCACAAGGTATTAAATATATTTATACATCAGTGGTTTTCAGCGCTCCCAGTTCTCTTTTGTACATATAGGGTTAATTATATAGGGGCTAGCCTCCCCTTATTGGTGAGCTGCTTTTAGACCCACTACATCAGATCATTGTTGAAGTGCTCACCCCCCTCCTTTTTTTCTCTTATACAGTAAGTGTTCCAGGGCCATGATCCAACCCAGTGATTTTAATCAATTGCATACATGCACACAGGCATATAGTTGCCTTAAGTATTGTAATGTATTTAGCAAAACCATTCTCACTGCTTCAATAGTATTGCTGTCATCCACTTGGTGACAGAAGCAATCTTGGTTTTTGGTCTGTTCCAAACAGAGCCGGCCCTAGCCAACTCGGTGCCCTATGCAAAATTTGGCTGGTGCAGCGTGTCCGGCTCTCCCTGTTTAGATCAATGGCGCCGGGTGCCCGCACAGAAGGACATTTTCAATGAAAAACAGCGGTGGTGCAGCACTCCTTGTGGCTTTGTGAGATAACAAACTCTTAGGGAGGCATGATGTATGGCAACAATTCAGTGCCCTTTATATATATACAGCCATGACCAAAAGTTATGAGAATGACACAAGTATTGGTTTCACAAAGTTTGCTGCTTCAGTGTTTTTAGACCTTTTTGTCAGATGTTACTATGGTATACTGAAGTAAAATTACAAGCATTTCATAAGTGTCAAAGGTAAGGATATTGAATTAGAACCTCTATACACTCCTGCCTATACCTTCTAATATCCTGCCTATACCTTCTAATATCCTGCCTATAAACCGCTAGTTTGCGTACGCAGTCATATAGTAAATAAAGACTCCAGACCTTGAACCTGTGGTTCCAAAGCACAAAGTGATATTTCAAGTAAAAGTACAGTCAGTTACACGCTATGATCTAAGTACAATTTAGCGCAAAGAATTATACAGACCCAAGTACAGTTATACATACGCAGCGCTCTGGGCCAGATGTAGGCTTCAGCAAGAAACCCCTGTCTATCAGCATTCAGCAAGAAGACTCAGACTGGGGTCACAACACACACATTTATACTCTCACAGAAACAGATAACACAATAGAGAGGCTTGTCGCTGATGCCATTGGTTCCCAGGAGGATGCATCTGTTGCAGAGCATTTAACAGGTTGATTCAAATAGACACAGTCCAGCCTCTAACAACTGGTTGTCTCTGGTTTCCTGTTCATGCACATCCTAACAGTTGGTCATATAATGTACATTTCGGTGCTTTAAGTCTCTGCGGTCCATAAGTTGAGAATGCATGTTGCGATCTTCACACTGATGATATCAAAATGCTGTTGAAAGAGTGCAGATCAGTATAATATCAAACATGACTTACTTATCATGTATTAAACCTTAGCTACCAAATAACCTTTATTTCTCAGCAATTATAATAAATGAACAAACTTGAATCATATACTTTAAAGCTTATGAGACCTTTTATGTGAATATGTACTGTGTAAGTATTTGGGGTTTGATATAAAGACGCTAGTTAACTTGGGGCAGATGCGTGCGCATGAAGCTAATAAACAGCATTTTCATACAGGATCTTATGCATTCGTTAATATGTGACTAGTTAACAGCGCAATTGTGCGTATTAATGTGTGTATGAGAAATGGTGAAAATGCAATTGCATGATGCTAATAGTAATATCGCCATATGTACTTAAGTGTGAGTTTACCTAAAATGGCGCTTGGGCGGCCATTCGCAAAATGGCATCTTGCGATCTCATTTTCTAAAATGGCGTCTTGCGGCCAGTCGCAAGATGGCGTCTTTATGATCTAATTTTAAGCTGATCTTGTCTCAGCCAATTGTCCAGCTTCGACAGTCCACCCTTTGATAGCGAACAACATGCTATCACAATCTGATTTTAAAAATTAATTTAGTATTACATTTATATATTATTTTGTGTTATTATGGGATGGCACAAGGTGGTTCTTAATCCATCAATAATGTGTCTCTGAGTGGGGACATAAAACTACTATTATACACACACCGCGGATCTTGGAAGATCATGTGAAAGGTGTGAGGATACACAAGTCCTATAAAGGCAATCTTGAAGGGGACTTTACATTATCTGAGGTGTTTTAAAAATAACATTGCAATAATACATTCTATGCAGGTCTAAATATAATACATTAAATGATGGTATTTCCTAGTTCAGGGTTGTAATGCAGTTCTATATTTACCTCGGTATTCATATTGTCATTACTTACCACCATCATAATTTTGTTCTTTCGTTTTACTTTATTTTTACATTTTCCACACTTCAACACAATAGGAACACACCAGACACATATGCCAATTATTATGATGACAATCAGTATAAGGATCAAGAATTTGCCTATGCTGGCGATTACTTCCTGGACCCATTCCCCTAGACCTGAGAACCATATCACTGGGTTCAGCCATGAAACCCATCCTTCTATATTCTCCCCTACTTCAGCCACTGAAGCCTTATGGTTCTTACGAAACTTCCATTTTAGCTGCAGAATTTCATCCATCTTCCGGTCTATCACCTCCTTGGGGTCGCTGGTATCATTGGTGACATAGGTGCAACATTTTACTCCAAATTGGGTGGCCAAAGTTACACAGTACCCTCCAGTAATGGCAGTTAAATAATTTAACACTAGCCTGTGTTGCACCAGTTCTTTCTTGTACGCTTGCAATTCTCTCCCTGTATACCTGAATGTGTCATCATACATCTCGGTGATATTATCTATCAATTTAGCAAGTTCCTGAATATATCTACAATTTAATGTATCCTGAGCAATCCTGGTGGGATCCAGTGTGACTAAAACTTGGAAGCCAGTTGTCTCACTAATTAACTGAGTGGCTTTATGCACGTCACCAGGTATCATATTTCATTTGTCTCTGTGTTCATACTGCGTGTGAAGGTATGGTGATGGTGTGTTTTTATGGATACCAAGCATTTCAACATGTGTGAGGGTCATAACTTCTGGGACTACTCTTCCCAGGTAACACAAACCTTCGGAACTTGGGGAGAGCCACTTATATGCTTTTCTTCCTCATATAAAATACACATTATCGGGGAGAACATAAGGGATGGTATGCATCATAATCATTAAACACATTTCCCTTCCAAACAATCTTATCTCAGGCTCTTCCATCTGGTTTCTGGTTGTATTATTTTAGCACAATAACCATCTGGTACCTTACCAATAATTTCTTTAGTGGAACTCAATGTATACTGGTACCTAAAATGTTTCCCACTAGATTTAATTGAACGTAACAGATCATGATTTACGGACTCATTATCAGCTCTCTGTGAAAAGGTCATCGTCTGATTATTCCCTGTCACTTCCCAACTCCTGGGTTTATTGGGGTTGGTTATGTTCAAACACAAAAGTGATCTATCTACTTGGAATTGATAAAGTTTAAAATGAGGTGGTTTGGATGAGAGGAATTTTCCATCCTATATTTTCCCGTTTTGCAATTCTAAAATTTCCATGATATTCAGTGGAAATGGCACCAACCCTACATTATGCTGTCCCTGTGGCACATGTGAACACACCCAGCAATCAGTTTGATTTAATATTTTGCCTACCATGCTATGATAATCCTCTAAAAGATACCCACCCCAGTACGGGTTATATTTAGGCTGGCACTATTGAATACAGTTCTCATCAACTAGGGACCCACAAAGCTCACAAATACAGGAATCTTCAGACAATAAGCTTCCACACCATCCCCGAGTATCCGGAATAACAGCTCTCTTAACAATATCAGTACTAAGATTGGTCAGACACTCCCCTGATTGGCATAGCACTACTCCTGATTCCACTCCATCAGCCCTGCCATCAGCTCCCATCTCCTCAATCTGTCCCCCATCACAGAAATCGTATATCCCAGAACCAACCAGAATGGTGAACACTCTAAAAGAGAATATGAAAATGAACACAGCAGGCCCATCCATTGCCACAACAAGATCTGCAAATTCCTTTTAGTTCAGGTATCTCACTACGACCTTTTCAATCCTCCTGGAACAAGTTCGCGATCGACAGGTCCACGCTATCAGCCTTGTCTCCGACTTGTTTCTCCACTGGTTGATTGACCTTTTTGCAGTGAGTGGAATGGACCCAGGTATCTTTCTCAGCCACCTTCAAAGATGTAGTACTTGTCAGCAGCACCTGGTACGGACCTTCCCACCGATCAGTCAAACAACCTGAAGGCAAAAAATTTCTGATCATAACATATTCTCCTGGTTCAACATCATGACAGTTAGTTTCAGGCATATCATGGGACAACAATTCTAGTTTCTGCTGTTGCTGTTTTAATTGCTTACTCATTGATATAAGATACCTTACAGTTACCTCGTTGTTACCTTTCAAGTCTTCCTGTGGACTTATAATCAAATGAGGTTGTCTACCGAACAGTATTTCAAATGGGTACAGATTTAGAGGGGGTCTAGGAGTGGTCCTTATGCTATGCAGGACCAACGGTAACGCTTCTGGCCATCCTAGTCCAGTCTCTGCCATGATTTTACTTAACTTATTTTTAATAGTCCCGTTCATCCTCTCTACATTGGCACTGGCTTGCGGTCGGTAGGGGGTGTGAAGTCGACTATTAATACCCATCAGCTTACACATATTTTGGAAAACATCACCTGTGAAATTAATACCCTTGTCACGCTCGATGATTTTAGGGATACTGTATCTGCATACAAATTCCTGAACTATTTTCTTGGCAGTAAATGCAGCAGTATTAGTGGCCGCTGGGTAGGCCTCAACCCAATTAGAAAATACATCAGTGCACACCAATACATACTTGAGATTCCTGCAGGGTGGTAATTGGATGAAATCAATTTGTATCACCTGGAATGGTCCATCAGTCGGTGGAATGTGGGATGGTTTGGTAGGGATCGCTTTCCTCAAGCAGGTCAGGCAGGACAAGCAGGTCTTCCTCAAGCAGGTCAGACAGGACATTGCTCTCTTTTCTGCTTGTGAAGAAAAACCTGGTGCACACCAGTATGCTCTTACCAATTTGCACATACCTTGCTTTCCCAGATGAGTCAGACTGTGTGCTGCCTCAGCCAGGCTGGGGTAATATGCCTTGGGGGCTACTGGTTTACCTTGTCCTTCACTCCAGAGCCCAGAGGACTCTTGCCCACATCCCTTAGACTTCCAGATGGACTTTTCCTGGATTGAATACAAATTTTGCATCTCAATTTCAGCATATCAATTGTTTGGAAAGACATAATTTGTTCAGTTGGAGAAAACATTTTTAACCCTGCTGCCCATTTTGCAGCTTCATCGGCTCTGTTGATGCCCAGTGACACCGGATCATCCTCACATGTATGGGCTTTACACTTAATTACTGCCACCGCTTTGAGCAGTTGGATTGCTTCTAAAAGATGTTTTATGTGTCGGGAATGTGCAAATAGTGTGCCTGCTGCTGTCTTAAAATTTCTCAGATGTCACAGAGCCCCGAAATCGTGCACCACCCCGAACGCATACCTCGAGTCAGTGTAAATGTTAGCAGACTTGCCTGCTGCCAGTTCACAGGCTCTTGTTAGTGCTACTATCTCTGCCACCTGGGCTGAGTGAGGAGGACCAAGAGGTTCAGCTTCTATGATGTCTGTGTCATTTACAACAGCATAACCTGTACATAACTCATCTGTGTCTGTTTGTCTATGATAACTCCCATCCATGTAAAAAGTCACATTTACATTCTCTAAAGGTGTGTCACGTATGTCAGGTCTAGCAGTAAAGGTCTGATTTAGATATTCCATACAATCATGTGCATCATTATGTCCACTGAACTCACCTCCCACCAGCAACTCATTCCCTTCCACCCTTTGTACATCATGTTGTACATATGGTAAATACGTTGCTGGATTCAGTGTACTACAACGTTAACAGTGATGTTTGCAGGTGCAATTAGAGCTAGTTCCCATTTGGTAAACCTAGCCGAGGAGACGTGTCTGGTTTGAGCAGAGTTCAGCAGAGCAGATACAGCATAGGGAGTGTAGACAATCATATCATGACCCAATACTAGGTCCTCACTTTTACTCACCAATAGAGCAGTAGTTGCTACACTTCTCAAACAGGTGGGGAGTGATCTTGCCATAGTGTCCAATTGGACACTGTAGTATGCTACGGGCCTACTGGCATCACCATGTTTTTGTGTGAGGACACCTGCAGCACAACCATCGGCTTCCGTACAATACAAATCAAAAGGTTTTTCATAATCAGGTATTCCCAATGCAGGTGCTTTTGTCAGACTATCTTTCAGATTAAGGAAAGCCTGCTCTGATTCCTCTGTGTGTATGACATGATCGGGCTTTGAGGAAGAGACTAAGTCCTGCAAAGGCAAGGCCAAAATAGAAAAACCTGTGATCCACATTCTACAGTATCCACACATTCCCAAGAAGGTACGAATTTGCTGTTGATTCTGCGGCAGTGTCATGTTCTGTATGGCCTGGATTCTTTCATTTGTGACATGTCGTAACCCCTGGGTTAGACAGTGTCCCAAATATTTTACTCTGGATTGGCACGGCTGTAGTTTGTCCTTAGCCACCTTGTGTCCTGTATGCGAGAGATGAAGCAACAAAAGTTTAGTATCATTCAAACATGACAGAAACGATTCAGAACATAGCAATAAATCTTCCACATATTGAATTAGAACAGATCCATTGGCAGGTTGAAAAGATTGTAAACAGTCGTGCAAGGCCTGGGAGAAGATACTGGGGCTGTCTATGAAACCTTGGGGCAACCGTATCCATGTATATTGTACACCTCTGTATGTAAATGCAAATAAATACTGACAGTCAGGGTGGAGAGGCACAGAGAAGAAAGCAGAACAGAGGTCAATGACAGTGAAATGGGTTGCGTTTGGAGGGATCTGCATAAGAATGACAGCTGGATTTGGCACTACGGGGAATTGGCTCTCTACTACCTTATTAACACCTCTAAGGTCTTGTACCAGCCTATAACCCCTCCCACCACTCTTCTTCACCGGGAAGATGGGACTGTTGGCTACACTAGCTGTACGAACTAAAATTTCCTGTTGCAATAATCGCTCAATTATTGGAAAAACTCTTAATTCTACCTCCTGTTTTAGCGGGTACTGGGGAATTTTTGGGGCTTGCCTACCGCTTTTTACATTTACCATTATGGGGCTTACGTTTGCCATTAATCTAGTGTCCTGTCCATCCTTAGTCCAAAGGGAATCTGGAATTTGGGACAACATTTGATCTACCTGAGATGGATTTTCATTTAAACTTGTAGAGTGATACATTATCCTTTGGGGAGTGTCCAACAAATCCAGCACCTCGTGCGCAACTCTCCCTGGAATATCTAGAAATACACCATCAGGGGTGCAATATATAACACATCCCATCTTACATAACAAATCTCTACCCAGCAGGTTAGCAGCAGCCAGAACGAAAGAATGCCTTTTATGCAGCGGCCCGATAGTAACCTCTGTGGATTTTGTTAAAGGATAACGTTCCACTTTACCTGTTACACCCACTGTTGGTATTGTTTCGTTGGTTACCTGTAAATTAATGGGAGATTTTATCACTGACCTGGTTGCCCCTGTGTCTACAAGTAAAGGATATTTAGTACCAGCTACATCAACCATCATGACCGGTTCTTCCCTAGTACTTCCTGTTAACCTGACTATCTGTAGACTACAGGTATGACCTGACCCCTACCGTTTGCTTCCATTCTCAAATAAAGCATTAACGGCTACTATTGGAGCTGGTGCCTGTTGAACATTTGCTGGTCTCTGTGCATATCCCTTATGGGGATATGCAGGTTTTCCCTGATTTGGGGGTCCTACCCTTTTTGCTCTGCAGTTTCTACTTAAATGTCCTGGCTGGTTACAATTAAAACATGTTCGTGGATTGGATGAAGACACTGGTTGTTGTGAGGTTTGAGCAGGGGGAAAAGGTGATGGATATGGGTAGGGATATGGAGGATAAGGGTATTGCGGGGGTATGAAGTTTGTGAGTAGTATGGGACCTGTGGATGTGTAGGATTAGTAGAATAGAGCTGTGTTTGCTGTTGCGTGGGATTAGTGAGGTCATATAATGACTGTTCAGGTGTAAGTGTGTGTGTAGATGCAAGTGTGTCTGTTGGCTGTGATGTTACTGTCATTCCTGCCAGAGCTTGGATACTGACAGCGATTCGTTTTTCGCTCTGGGTCTCTCTCTTCTTTGAGATGGTTTTATCATGTTCTATGGCAGATTCTATGAGTGTATCTATTGTGACTCCCCTCCAGCCAGGTTGTGAGGTCTGAACCCGGGTTTTTAAGTTTTCTTTAAGACCGTCCATGAGTACCGTGACAATTATTCCCCTGTGGTGAGTGCTATCTTTAATATCTTCTATCGCAGTGTATTGGGTGATAGCCTGCAGAGCCCGGTCGCAATAATCTTCTGCAGATTCACTCTCCTTTTGCTTTATAGTGAAAATTTTGTTCCAGTTAACTACTACCGGAAAATAAATACCCAATTGAGTTACAATGCGGGAAATGTTTCCTTGGTTTACTTGGTCTGTCAAGGGAACGTCACCATCCAATACACAATCTGTGATAAATTTTGTCACGTCGGTATTGCGTGGTAGACAGGCCCTTAACACCACACGCCAGTCTTTATTAGTTGGCTCATGAGAACTACCCAAATTCCTCAAAAATCTTTGACATTTGGCTAGTTCCTTTTTGGGATGGGGGAAATCATTTATGATGGAATTCAGTTCTGCTCTTGTCCAAGGACAATGCCTTACCACTTCCCTCATGGGCACTACACCGTTCGCATCTGCATTTCCATTCAGAACAGTTATTGTCCGAATGGGATGCAGACCGGCAGTGCTGCTACCTTTGAACTTGTTACCTGGCCTCGATGTTTGTCCCTTTGCGCATGCGCACTAGGGAGCCGACTCCTTTGTGCGCATGCGTGAGACCCGCTACGACCAACAGCGCCGGTCGTAGCGGGTCTCATTCCAAAGGGGGCGAGCTGTCAATGTTGATTGACAGCCCGCCCCGTTTGGAGGGCGGGCCGGGGGGGTGGCAGCCCAAATGGAGGCGTTCCCTTGGGAACACTGCCATTTGGGGGAGGCCCCACTGACATCACTAGTGATGTTAGTGGAGAGCTTCCGGCTCTGACAGAGCCAGAAGCTCTCCGGGGCTTACGACAAGTGAGACCCTACCCTAGGGTCTCGTCGTAAGCCCCGATGGTCGCAATGGTGTATGACCATCGCGACCATCACCCTAGCGGTCGTTAGAGCTGTGGGAGTTAACCTACAGCCTAATGACCGAAACAGAGGTGGGCGGTCAGGATGCAAGCGGCCGCCCAGTTTCTGAGCGACCGCTTGCATCCTCCGACCACCTCTGAATGAAGCCCTTAGCCCTTAAAGGTCATATGGTACCTCTAACTTTAGGGAACAAGTTACCCCTACCAACAAATACTCACTGTTACACACTTTTTTCCTGCGCAGAAAAATACACGTTAACCAAGATATTGATAACAATTGAAAAATGTAAACCTCAACGGCTTTGTTTAAACACGTGGCAGCACAACCGGAGTACGTATACGCTATTGTGTGACCAGTCACATAAACAATAATGACAACCTTTAGCTGCGTACACAAAAGTGCGTCTTGACTGTGTGCACAACTGCGACTCAGCTGCGTGCTCAATACTGCGGCACCCCTTTAAACATAAGGTTCTATCAACAAAGGAAAACAAACTTTTTCCTCTCTTGTCCCTGGATTCTAGTCAGCATCACTGGCTCACACGAAAACGAATAGCGATTTCTCAGCACCGAGCGGTTGCAGGTAAACCCTGCATGTGGCCACTCCACCCTTTGGTGAGCTATCGATAACCATATGTATCGTGTGAGTAGGTAAGTGACTTCACTATGAGCCCCCAACTAAGGATATTGAATTAGAACCTCTATACACTCCTGCCTATACCTTCTAATATACTGCCTATACCTTCTAATATCCTGCCTATAAACCTCTAAGGATGATGCTAGTTTGCGTACGCAGTCATATAGTAAATAAAGACTCCAGACCTTGAACCTGTGGTTCCAAAGCACAAAGTGATATTTCAAGTAAAAGTACAGTCAGTTACACGCTTTGACCTAAGTACAATTTAGCGCAAAGAATTATACAGACCCAAGTACAGTTATACATACGCAGCGCTCTGGGCCAGATGTAGGCTTCAGCAAGAAACCCCCATCTATCAGCAAGAAGACTCAGACTGGGGTCACAACACACACGTTTATACTCTCACAGAAACAGATAACACAATAGAGAGGCTTGTCACTGATGCCATTGGTTCCCAGGAGGATGCATCTGTTGCAGAGCATTTAACAGGTTGATTCAAATAGACACAGTCCAGCCTCTAACAACTGGTTGTCTCTGGTTTCCTGTTCATGCACATCCTAACAGTTGGTCATATAATGTTCATTTCGGTGCTTTAAGTCTCTGCGGTCCATAAGTTGAGAATGCATGTTGCGATCTTCACACTGATGATATCAAAATGCTGTTGAAAGAGTGCAGATCAGTATAATATCAAACATGACTTACTTATCATGTATTAAACCTTAGCTACCAAATAACCTTTATTTCTCAGCAATTATAATAAATGAACAAACTTGAATCATACTTTAAAGTTTATGAGACCTTTTATGTGAATATGTACTGTGTAAGTATTTGGGGTTTGATATAAAGACGCTAGTTAACTTGGGGCAGATGTGTGCTCATGAAGCTAATAAACAGCGTTTTCATACAGGATCTTACGCATTCGCTAATATGCGACTAGTTAACAGCGCAATTGTGCGTATTAATGTGTGTATGAGAAATGGTGAAAGATGCAATCGCATGATGCCTTTAGTAATATTGCCATATGTACTTAAGTGTGAGTTTACCTAAAATGGCGCTTGGGTGGCCTTTCGCAAAATGGCGTCTTGCGATCTCATTTTCTAAAATGGCGTCTTTACGATCTAATTTTAAGCTGATCTTGTCTCAGCCAATTGTCCAGCTTCGACAGTGGCTTTTATTGACAATTACATAAAGTTTATGCAAAGAGTCAATATTTGCAGTGTTGATCCTTCTTTTTCAAGACCTCTGTAACTTGCCCTTGCATGCTCTCAATCAACTTCTGGACCACATACTGACTTATGGCTGCCCATTCTTGCCAAATCAATGCTTGGAGTTTGTCAGAATTTGTAGGTTTTTGTTTGTCCAACCGCCTCTTGAGGATTGACCACAAGTTCTCAATGGGATTAAGGTCTGGGGAGTTCTCTGGCCATGGACCCAAAATGTCAATGTTTTGTTTCCCCAAGCCACTTAGTTATCACTTTTGCCTTATGGCAAGGTGCTCCATCATGCTGGAAAAGGCATTGATCATCACCAAACTGTTCTTGGATAGTTGTGAGAAGTTGCTCTTGGAGGATGTTTTGGTACCATTCTTTATTCATGGCTGTGTTCTTAGGCAAAATTGTGAGTGAGCCCACTTCCTTGGCTGAGAAGCAACCCCACACATGAATGGTCTCAGGATGCTTTACTGTTGGCATGACACAGGACTGATGGTAGCGCTCACCTTTCCGACTCCAGAAAAGCATTTTTCCAGATGCCCCTAACAATCTGAAAATGGATTCATCAGAGAAAATAACTTTACCCCAGTCCTCAGTAGTCCGATCCCTATACTTTTTGCAGAATATCAGTCTGTCCCTGATGTTTTTCCTGGAGAGAAGTGGCTTCTTTGCTACCCTTTTTGACACCAGGCCATCCTCCAAAAGTCTTCACCTCACTGTGTGTGAAGATACACTCACACCTGCCTGCTGCCATTCCTGAGCAAGCTCTGCGCTGGTGGTGCCCCAATCCCGCAGCTGAATCAACTGTAGGAGATGGTCCTGGCACTTACTCGATGTTCTTGGGTGCCCTGAAGCTTTTTTCACAACTATTGAACCTTTCTCCTTGAAGTTCTTGATGATCCAATAAATGGTTGATTTAATCTTACTAGCAGCAATATTCTTGCCTGTGAAGACCTTATTTTAAAGAAATGATGACTGCATGTGTTTCCTTGCAGGTAATCATGGTTAGCAGAGGAAGAACCTTGATTTCAAGCTCCATCCTCCTTTGAAAGCTTCCAGTCTGTTATTGTAACTCAATCAGCATGACAGAGTGATCTCCAGCCTTGTCCTTGTAAACACTCTCACCTGTGTTAATGAGACAATCACCAACATTATGTCAGCTGGTCCTTTTGTGGCAGGGCTGAAATGCAGTGGAAAGGGATTAAGTTAATTGTCATGGCAAAGAGAGACTTTGCAATTAATTGCAATTCATTTGATCACTCTTCATGACATTCTGGAGTATATGCAAATTGCCATCATAAAAACTGAAGCAGCAGACTTTGTGAAAACCAACACTTGTGTCATTCTCAAAACTTTTGGCCACAGCTGTATATATAAAACAACCAGGGTCTGACACTCTCTTGTACAGCAAACTTAGTCGGGTGCCCTCACATATAATAAACAGGTAAGTATATGTAGGTGCGGCACTCCAGGCATACATACCAACACTGGCCAGCATTAAATGCGGTCAATGTTTCCGGATGAAAATGCAGTTGAAACGCTGACCGCATTTAATGCTGGACAGTGCTTGTCTGTATGCCTGGAATGCCACAACTACATCTACACACACACACACACACACACACACACACACACACACACACACACACACACACACACACACACACACACACACATATATACACACACACACACACACACACACATAGTCCTAGCCCCTCTAATGATCAGACTCAGCAGCAGCACAGGCCAGCACCCCTCTCTGCCCAGTTTAAGGCCCTGTCTCCCCTCTCCTCCCAGCCTGAGCTAGCAAACTTACCGAGAGACTGGAGAGGGAGTCACTGGGATCATCTCCAGTCAGTGCCTGTCTGCTGCTTTCTTCTTTACTTGATGCTGCTGAAGAATTGCCTGGTCCAATGGTGCTGTGGGGAGGCAAATATGGAGATGGAGCAGTGAGTTGTCACTCATGGCTCTACTCCTCAAAGGCCCATGGGAGGAGTGGCCTTGCCTGGGCATCTGCTGCTATCTTCATCTCCTCCTGTAGTCAGAATGAGCTTCTGTGTATAAGCTCATTCTGACCTGGCTGGCTCATGGTCACGTGTCACGTGACTGGCCAACCGCTGCGCTGGCCAATCCAGCTCAGATTTTGGCAGCAGTGGGAGGGGAGGGGGAGGCAACGGCAGGTGGATGTGCAGTGGCAGAGCCCTGGAATGCCCCTAGGCATTTCAGTTGCCCTAGGCATTTGCTTATAATGTCTATACCTAGGGCTGGTTCTGGATCCATTAATGGGACTGGGTTAAAGCAATTGCTTGTCACCTGGTGGAAAGAGCAAACACCCAATTAGATGCTTAACAGATGCTCCAGTTAATACTCACTTCCCCGGCTACAGTCTGCTTGCAAAGGACATTTCTCTGTGTCCAGGTTCTATTCTACTAATGCCCCAAATCTAGTATTGGATCTCCACTCCTGCGCTCTCTATTCAGCAGTGGTCACAGTAATAATTGGCCACGAAGGACCTCTGTTACTGATATTTTCTCCTGCAGTAGTTTGTGCGGTAACCGGAGGTATACAAAATGGTAGGTGGTAGTCAGGGTCATCAGCAGCACCCCACATTTAAAAGCAGAGAATGAAGTAGAGAAATCATGTCTAGAGACATAAAAATATATTTAGAAAGAATGGTTAGTAGTAGTTTCAGAGAAGGTCATTACAGAGAAGGAAACAGAGTTTCCATAGCTAAAGCTTAGTTTTTGGGAGACTGCAGAATACTCTGATATGATAATAACCATCAATGTACTTGGCTAAGAATAGAGATAGAGAAAATTATCCAATGCGCTGTTATCTGAAGCAGCCAGTGGGGTTGTCAGCCCCAACGAAATATAGAATATATGCAAGAGTTATTTCCATCGCTTATCGTTTTGGGGACAACATCAATATACCATCTTGGACACTTTGACACATGAAAATTGGACCAATGGTTATTACTATTGAAGGGAAGCAGCTACAAGTGGGTCCTATCCAGTCTACATTCTGTGCTTACACCAACAGGATTTTGGACAAAGGAGACACCTTCTGGACTGAGCAATCAGGACATTCCACTTGGTAAATATTTGCTGGACCCTGCATATGGAATATATACTAGTCCTCATCACAGTGTCGTAACAATTGGATTAAACAGTTCCCCACTAACGATTTTATTTGGACATTGAATCATATGCTCCTCAGATATAGGGTATTTTATATGTTATGTTTTTCATTTTTTTATATGCTCTATAGTAATATTATGAAATAAATGTGATTTAAATTGCACACCCATCTGTGTTTTAATTACAAACAGCAACTCTATCTAGCGCCGGTATATACTCTTGCATATGTACTTGGCTAAGAGCTTAGATGCCAAGATTCACTGCAACACACATCACAATATGTCTATCAAGTCTCTGAAACAAGCGACAATCCTCCCCCAGGGCAAGGTATGCAACCAGCCTTCATCAGTGAAACAAGCTATACAAGCTGTGCAGTGCGACCACAAGTAAGTAACAAACTGCAAATTTATGAGCAAGAAAACTCTATAAAAGGATGAACACACAATTGACAACCCTCACCCATACCAGGTGTGGGAGTCGGCAAACTACAACAAAGGCAGAGCCACTTGCACACAAAAGTGGTAAGCTACAGTCCAGGTTCAATCAAACAATTCAAGTAGGTATGACCGCACACCACTTACCCAACATGTCAATACACCAACAGCATATCCTGTAGCCAACCAAGACATACTAGGCTTTGCAAAGTTAGTTTGTATGATGAGAACTAGGAACAAATTAACTTTCAAAGTTTGATTATTGCCCTGAGAGCTTCACAGTTTGGTGATTCTCCCAATATCAATTCAGAGAATTAAAGTTTTTATATAGTGATTGTTATGATACACTTGAATTAATTGCATATGACCCCTAGAACCACAGTCCAGAGGCCTTCACATATAACAGCCACCCTTTTCCCATAGAGAGATATGCTCTCACTGGTACTGAGATGCAGCCAGGACTTGACTCAGATCAGTAGGGGTTTAAGCAAGTGATCACATGATTTTAGTCTGGAGTAGCTGAATACAATATGTGAATACACTGAAGCTTTATAGTTTAAACAAGTGGTTATACAATGACAAATTAAGCTGTATAGCATAAACAAGTGGCTTGACAATAGTAACTGAAGTAGTGTAATAAAACAGATGGCTGACATTGGTAGCTGCAGATAATGGCACTTTTCCAATATTAAGTAAAGCAATACTTGGGGGTGGTGACGGGGTGGGGGTGGTTGGAGAAACACAGGTGTGACTGAATGTGGATATGCCTAACGTAGCTATTGCTATTACATACGCAGCTTGAGTACTCACTGCGTGCAACAAGGTTAGCAATTTCGAAGTAAGATCAGGGCTGCTGTAATTCTGCATGAGAGGCCGATGGTACTCGATGTTACTGATGTTTGTGGAGGATTGCAAGTTATTACAGATGTGAGATAGCGGTAGTGGAAGGTAGTGGGAGTCTTTATGTTGGCAGTGCAATGGCATTGCAATTGCATTCATTAGTATATTTTTGCAGCAGACCTGTGTGCGGATTACTGAGCTGCAATAGCAATCCTTAATGAATCAGGTCCATAACAGAAATGTCACAAATCCCTGAGGAGAGTCTAAGTGTGTACACTGGGCCTGATTCAGACTCGCTCGTGAGCGCTGAGCACTCGCAAGCGGGTCGATGTTGCCCAAGTGCGCATGTGCACGAGGGAGCCGGCTCCATTGTGCGCATGCGCGAGACCTGAATAACGATGGCCAAGCCATCGTTATGGGTCTCGCACCAAAGGGGGCGTGCTGTCGATGGTGATTGACACCCATGGGAATGCCTACCATCTGGGGCCGGCCCCACTGACATCACTAGTAATGTCAGTGGGAGTGCTTTTGGCTCTGATAGAGCCAAAAGCACTCCTGGGCTTGCGGCAGCGAGACCCTACTGCAGGGTCTCGTTGCAAGCCCAATGGTCGCGATGGTCTTGACCATTGCGACCATCATTGTGGCCGCGCGCTATAGCTGTGGGTGGAGAAGGGACAGCCCTGATTCAGAGCGAGCGCTCTGTCAGAGCGTCCGGCTCTGAATCAGGGCCACAGTGCAATGTGTGGGCCTGACCTTTCTGATACTGTTGTACTCGCAGAGAAGCTGCCTTCCACCATTTTTGCAAATGGGGGGATATTTGTGTAGCTGACGCCGACGCTAATGAGAATGTTGAGGATGAGGATGTTGTTTGTGTAAGTCATGCACAAGTGGAAGCACCTCTTACCCCTGATAAGAGGCATGGGCATAGGACCAACAAAATGCACCTCTTATGTGTGAAATCATTTTTACCCAAATCCTTACAATTGCGTACTGCACATGCATCGCAGTGTGTGTGCGTGAAGGCACCACTGCAATCGCACTGCGATCAAGAAAACCACGCAAAGCAATCGCGGAGTGCTTATAATGAAGATGTATATGGGAAATACTGAAATACAAAAAGGTTATTACAATTTAGAGGCGTATTCAATTCCAGGTGAAAAGTCCTGTACTTTTCGCATGAAAGGACTTTTAGCCGACATTGTTGGTTTTCAATGCGAAAAAGTATTGCACGCATGCCCGCTTATCCCCATATTCAATTAGAAATCAGCAGAAACGGGACTCTAATATGCGAAAAGTTCTGTCAGATTTGGGGAGATCAGCCTGACACCCCTCAAAAGATGCACTGACATTGGGGATCACTGTAGATGCCCCCGAATAGCCCTGCTGAATGTATTTGGGGTACTTAAATGCTCTCAATAGCTGCTATTTAGCGTCTTTGCATAAGTGGTGAAGAATAGCATTTTGCTGGGGTTTTTTGAGAAAATAAGTAGTCCCAGCAAATTTGGGATACCTGAAAATGGGTGCTAGCATATTTTTAAGTTGCTAAAGAGAAGTTTTAAAATTCGTAAAAAACCCACCTGCTGCAATTACCTGCAAACTTAAAAACACTGTGGGCATACTTGGGAACCCCCTGGAGTCTAATTTTCTAGTTTTTAATATTGTCCCCCAACTTTGGACTTTTTCACCCCCAAAATGAAAGTACTTTTTTTGGGAGATCTAAAGAAATATTTTAACTTTTTTTTGACACAGTTTACCTTTGGAGGACTGTCCCAAGAGTGCTGGGGGGTTCCAGTAGCTTTGCACCCCAAATCTCCAATTCTGCACCTTTTTTTCGACACCAATTCATAGGCGAAACTTTTTTGAAGGTCCCATTGCATTGAGTTACCGCACCGGTGAAAAGACTTTGGAATTGAATACGGAGGAAACTTTTTGCAATGCTAAATTACATCACTCGTGATACTATTCTGCAGAAATTGACTTTTCGCACCTAATTGAATACGACCCTTAATGTAATAAAATAAAATAAAACGTTAACAGGGGTATTCAATTTGGAGCGAAAATTTCGGAATCGGCGATAAATTATCGCTGATGACGTCATTTTCGCCGATTTCAATTATCCCCGTATTCAATTTCAAAGACTTTTTGCAGGTTCGAAAAGTCTTTGGAAAAAAACAGGGATAACTTTTCACCACTGAATAGGTGGCGAAAAAAAGTGCAGAATTGGGGTTTAGGGGTGCAGGCTTAAAAAAATAGCCTGCACCCCTGGGAATGACATTTTAAAAATAACTGTGTCAAATAAAGTTTTTTTTAAAAAATAGGGACACCCCAAAAAATTAATAAAAAAATTGGGGTGAAAAAAAGGAATAAAATGTTTAAAAATAGGGAAATAGGTTCAGGGATATTCTGCAAGTATGCGGCAGGGGTTTCTAGAATAGGCTATTAGAGGCAGGTGCATGTTTGCAGAATTTAAAAAAAAACACTTTAGGGGCTTAAAAATATGCTAGTACCCATTTTCATGTACCCCAAATTTGATGGGACCACTTAAAAAAATGAAAAAAATAACCTAATTGCTCTTCTGCATCACTTCTTCAATGTCGGGAAAAAAACACCTGCCGCGGCTATTTAAAACCCCGAGTTTCATTTGCAAGCTAAAACGGGGGTACCCATAGTGATCCCCCATGTTTTGACAGCTTTAGGGGGGTCCTACAATTTATTCCAGGTAAATCCAGTTTTTTTTTGCCGATCCTATTTTGCCGACTTATGTTTTCGTAGCTTTTTAATTGAATACGGGGATAAAGCGGGCACGCGCCCGATACTTTATCCAAGGGAAAACTCTGATGTGGAGCGAAAAGTCCAGCATGGACTTTTCGCTCCCATATTGAATACCCCTCATAATGTCTATAGCTCTTTGAGCATTAAGTGATGGGACCCGAGCGGCGGGATGTACAGATTGAATAATGCCGTGGAGGATGGTGACTTCAGCTTGATGTTGGAGACACAGAGAGTCTCTCACTAACTGTCCCTACTCCTACCTGGTCTCCTGACAGCAGTCACTTCCTCGATGTAGTCAAAGCTCGGCGTGCTTCTCCTCCTGCCGTTGCTTGTCAGGAGTGCCAGAAGTGGTGCGGCATGACACTTTCGTGTTTCAGCGGATGTTCAGTATCTGGTAACCAACGCGTTTTGTGCTGGCGTGCACTTTGTCAAAGATACTGTTTCCTGCTTGGAGTCCATATTTATAGGCAGTGTTTTCAAAAAACTTTATTTAAAAAACGTCCTCTGCCAGATCTGTGTGTGCTACTAAAAAGGTACTCAGCATTGTAAATGGTGTGCAAATATATAAAAAATAGACCTTTTTTTAGTATATCTATAGGTATTTAAATTATGTGAATAAAAATAAAATCTTAATAATATATCATGGTTATATGTATTAAAAATACAGGATAGAATTATAATAAAATTGATGATAAAATCATAATAAATAATGATATGGTAATACATAGTGATATGCTAAGTAATGAATTTACCCACCTACCCATCTACATACCACTTTTTAAGTGGGGCACTGACATGAGGGCAGGGCACATTTTGTCATTTTTAAATCAGACAAGGCATGACGCCCCACTGAAACAGCCCAGCGGGAACACTACATGAATTTTATGCAGGTGTCAGTATGGGTCTGCTTCTCGTACCACCCGTCACATGTCATCCCTAACAACATACCAGCAGGCATTTTAAACAATTGTTACAAACTATAAAAAAACAGAAATTAGACTATACAAACATAAAGAAGTTTGAGTCCAAAAGACAAGGCTCAGAGGGCCACAAGCTGCCCTAGAGCCCCCATTTTCCCTATCACTGCTGTAGGATGTTACCTACAATCCAGCTTGCAGAGCTCTTTGAGAACAGCTACTGTAGCAATGACTATGCACACTGCTTCCTTATTTGTACAAGTATACAAGATACATTATCTTTAAAGAATAATTCAAGGTTTATTCTTGGAAGAACCACAGTAAGCTATGGGCATGTGGTAAACAATGAAAATAGAGAGATCGCATGAGAAATCTGTGTATTCTATGCAGCAACCCTCTTGCTAAATAATAAGAATCAGTAAAACCCCCTACCTTCTGCAAATAAGGGATTATCACTGCTACATACAGTAAATAGACCCCAGAGATAGTTCTGGAAATTCTACAGGAAAATATAATATGAACTCAATAAATAGTTTCTACACAGATATGCCTATGTTTTTTTATTTCTTTTGCAGAAAATGTACAGTACTGTATATGGTTACTGTGTTCATTTGCAAGATTGATCACGGGTGTAATTTTGTTGGCAATTTGCTTTCTGGTAGGAATTTTCCTTAATTTAACCATCAGATACAGGCAAACATAAAGTACATTTCACTAATTCCAGAAAAAAAAATAAACAATACAAAGCACAGATGATGTATTTCTGGTATTTTCATTACTATGCAATAACACTGGTTATCCTTAATTGTACACCTCATTTTAATGTGAAACGTGCTAGTGTCTTAACTATAAAATAACACCAGTTATTGATTTTTTTAAAGTGAGTGATTTCTGAAGAACCCCTTCAGTCTGAATGCATACTTGCTGACCTTTTGGCTGCCTCCTCCCTGGCACTGTTGGGGGTGGGGCTCTACGGAAGTGGAAGGATCTGGGGGCAGCAGTGGGCGGGGCTAGGTGGAGATGGGCGGACATGGGGGGCGTGATGCAATGGTGAGATTAGTGGCATTGTGGATTGGGGTGGAGCCACAATGACGTGATTCAATTTGAATTGCATCATCGGCCACCTGTGTCCCAGTCCCCGGGAGACCTATCCACCATTTATGGTGACCAGTAGCACCACCTGATTTTCAGGAGCCTTGCGGCCATTCCAGGAGGCAAGGCAAGTATGTCTGAAGGTTTACTTTGTTTGTGTTGTCTGGCAGTGATTAGCATTGCTCCCACATAGCACTGAGGTCATGGTTCTCTTTCAACCAGGGCCGTAGCCATCTGGAGGTTGTGGACCAGTTCAGAGGTGGATGCTATTGCTGCCACAACTGCTTTTTTTGCTGCAATGTGACTGCATCCTTATGCTAATGTTGCAGCTGATGGCTTTTGTACAGAGACGTCCACTGGCTGCGGCGTTAATCCAAGATGCACCTTTAGTCTTGTCTTTGAACATTGCACCAGATTATCCAGCTAAACATAACATTTAGTTGCAGTCGATGACTGAGGGATTTCCATGTCTCTTTAAACGACCTTCCCTGTTACCTTCCAGGAACGCCCACTGAAATTCCCAACTCGGGCTCCAGGCAGAAAAAAATCGGGACACAGACGCAGTATGACTTGGATGCATGTGCAGACTGAAAACATTGTCCGCTTACGTGCGGCATTGCATTATGTGCACCTGTGAATCAGGCCGTGTATGCTTGCTTAAGTTTCCATAAGGTGTTCTGGTTTCCTCCCATACTCCAAAGATATGCAGTACTAGTAGATTAATTGCCTTCTGACAAAATGAACCCTAGTATACCAAATATATCATCCATAAAATATATGTATTGCATTTCTATTGTCATAATATACATCTTGTATGTTTTTACCATTTTATCATGCTGAAGAAAATGTCAGTTCTACATAAATAAGATGGTAAAGTTGAGTGTGATTTTCTGTTAATGCAATGCCCTGCTGACTAGTGTCACTCCACACTCCATAGATGCTACAGTTATCGGGGTGATCCACCCAATATCCGCGTATCGCCACGATAATTGTAGTGTGTGTGCGGGCGACTGAGGGTTAAATATTGCTCGGTCGGGCATGCCAGATTGTCCAGCATGCCCTTCTGATGCGATATTTATGGGGTAAACTGTCGGCCGCATCGGGCTGTGTATGCCTAGCAGCGGCAAATATCCAAAAATGGTTGTTCAGACAAATTGGTTAAAACACACAAATTTAACCAATTTGATTAATTTCTTTTGTCCTTTTTTTCAGTGTTTAAAACCATATGATCGACTGTCATTTGCTCCAATACATTACCAGGTGTTCATTCCATCCAGCCAGATTGGACAGATATCTGACAGAAAATTGTGTAGTGGATGCCCAGCTTAACTGTTTGTACGCTGGGCAGTAAAGCTGCATTCAGCTGAGTGACACTGTCATTTAAACAGCAAGTTTCTCTTTACTAAGTGTTCCTGTCTATTGCAGACTGTGCATCTCTCTCTAGGTGATAGATATTAATATGATGTGGCTGTGGACAGGTGTCACACTCGATGAGTTTTTAAAACAGTTCTGGGAATTTTCCAACATTTTAACCCGGCCATTAAAGGCATATTTGTTTAGCCAAGAGGCTGAGCCAAGAGGCACAGAGGGAATAACATTTTTGGATGGCCCCAAGCGGTGTAACTTAAGTTCCAGCACTACAGGTGGAAAGCATTAGCGAAAAAGGGAAATCATTTAAGAGCAATACAAATACACTCGTTATCTTGGAAGCTTAATAGCCTTATTTTCTCACTCTGCTGTATAATGACAGCTCTCGGTGATGGCGCAAGCTGCCTCTCCCAGAGTCTAATTGTTTTTAAATGTTAATAGAAGCGGATCACACAGTGCCCATCAATCTACTCGCAGGTAAGTGAGACACAGCAGCCAGAACTCCACTCTCTCAAGCACTAATTCAGAGCTTCGGAGCAGGGGTTCTGCAGCAGGTAGCTACTGAGGGGCAACACTCATTAGAGCCTGAGTACAGTTCATTGTATGAAATTCAACTTTTTACATGATCACATAAAGGGACATACCACGGAAATTCCAATTAACTCACACCCCCCAAACAGCTGATCAAAGCTACTATTGTTTTATTTCTTTGCTTATCGGTCATACAATTATGTCATTTCAGACTATTATAAAATCCACTGCATTTAATTTAATTTACGATTGCAAATATTTATTCGGCTAGTGTACATATACTTGTAATGACTTATGGGTTTGAAGCACAAAACGTATGTTTTTTTTTTAATCGCCTGGATTGGTAAAAACAAACTGTACTGGATCCCCTCACTTTTAAATAACTTCTTGGCAGTAAAGACTCACATTTGTAATATAATGCTGGAAACAATTCCTCCATTGTTCATTTGTTATAATCTAGTCAGCAAAATTGTTTGTCCCATACTCTAGTGTACAGGTTCTCAAACTCTGGGGGTCATTCAGACCCGGTCGCAAGCACTGATGTGCTCGCAACCGGATTGATGGGTAGCCCTGCGCATGCGCAGTGGCCGCACTGCGCGTGCGCAAGCCCCGGAGCAGGAGAGAGACTCTCTTGCTCCAGAGCTCGCTACAAAAGGGGTGGCTGTCGATGTTGATCGACAGCTCGCCCATATTTGTAGGTGGGTCGGGGGGGTGGTTTCCAAAATGGAGGCATTCCTTAAGGAACGCCTACCGTTTTGTGGGCGGTCGCACTGACATCATCAGTGATGTCAGTGGGGAGCTTCCTGCTCCATCATAGCAGAAAGCTCCCTGGGGCTTGCGAGTGCCCAGACCCAACCTTAGGGTCTGGTCGCAAGCCCTGATGGTCGCGATGGTGATCACCATCGCGACCATCACCCTGGTCGCTAGCTAAGCTGTGGGTGGTAACCCACAGCTTAGCTTGTGACCAGGAGGCCGCACCAAAAAAAAAGAAGTGCCCGCCCTCATTCAGAGAGAGTGATCGCTTCTTGTGACCACCTCTGAATGAGGTCCTCTTTCTTCAGGACCCCAAACAGTGCATGTTTTCTAGGTATCCTCACAGAATCACAAGTGAGATAATTAGCTCCACTGGAGGAGCTTTTACAATGTGTCAGCTAGTAATGAATACACCTGTGCACCTGCTGGGTGACCTGGAAAATGTGAACTGTGTGGGATCCTAAGGACCGAGTTTGAGAACCACTGCTCTAGTGTCATGGGCCCTCATTCAGAGCCGTACGCTCTGAGCAGAGCGCACGCTCTGAATGAGGGCCGCCCTCCATAATTATGGAGCGTCCTCCTAGACGCTCGTATAGCTGTGGGTCACCACCCACAGCCTATACGAGCGTACAGTTTGATGGCCGCGATGGTCTTGACCATCGCGACCATTGCCACTGTGATCCGGAGCCTGCGTTTGAGTTTTTCAACCGCAAGGCCCGGAGTGATTTTGGCTCTATCAGAGCCAAAATCACTCCCACTGACATCACTAGTGATGTCAGTGGGCCGGCTTCTGACGCTAGGCGTTCCCTTGGGAACGCCCCCGTCACTGAGGCACGCCCCCGGCACGCCCACCAAAGGGGGCGTGCTGTCAATCAACATCGACAGCACGCCCCCTTTGATCAGACACAACGAGCGAAGGAAAGTCCTTTGCTCGTCGCGTCTGGCGCATGCGCACGACGGAGCTCCCGCCGTCGTGCGCATGCGCAGTGCACAACATCAACCCACTTGCGAGCGGACAGCCGCTTGCGAGTGGGTCTGAATCAGGCCCATGGTCCTGTGTCTGCATATTATGTGATTGTGCATGCACCAATTTGTACAGTGAGATTTCATCTCTTGCAAGGTAGCATTTTCTCCCCATGGAAGATGGATGGATTTATGTCAAAAAGGAATTTGCTATGGTTTTTACATCTAGTGGTATATTTTCTAAAGTCCAGTTTTAACAAATTTTGATCAATTGAAAATCGATCAACATCGATGTTGTGTTTCTGAGGCCAAATCACACATTTACTAATACTTAAAAAAATTTTTTCAAAATTGTCTGTTAGTACAAGTAAATGTGTGATTAAGGGGTCTATTTATCAAGCAGTGAAAAGTGTGGAGAAGTGAACCAGTGGAGAAGTTACCCATAGCAACCAATCAGCTCCTACCTATTATTTTATAGACTGTACTTGATAAATGCTACTTCAAAGCTGATTGGTTGCTATGGGAAACTTATACACTGGTTCACTTGTCCACACTTTTCACTGCTTGATAAATAGACCCCTAAGCCCCAGAAACACTACATTGGTTTGGATTGATTTTAAACCAATCTTTATTAAATATCCCCCAGTGTCAATTTGTGCACAATTAGTGCAAACCTATATCACCATTTGCACACCTTGTTTCTGTGTTCATGAAGTATAAATGAGCTTTAATGGAGGAGATCTGAGTAAATGGAGGGCATTTGCAAGTTGGTGCCATGCTATTTTGTAATCAACCCAGGCACTTTTTTCACAATGCAGTGGGAAAGTTCAGATGATCAATGGGAGACTGAGATGATGCAAACAGGTAAGCTTTTTATTCCAGGTATGAAAAGGCAGAGCCAGTGTAATGACTTCTTACATAAGGCAAACAGTTCAGGAACAATATTACAGCTTACATGGGACAGCAGTTCAAATAGGCAGAGTATTCCCAGTACAGTCATGGTTCAGACTGTCCAATATAGGGAGAGCTGTTAAAGGTGCAGACCCACTCTGTCACACACATGGTAAAACATAACATACCATTTTAGGTTTTATCTTCTGTATGTTGAATACAACTGAGTTCTTGCTCCCCAATTGTGTTTATCTGTTGTCAGTTACAAAGAGCCTAAATTTACAGATCAATAAGTTGATAACTGTGAAAGGATCTACTTTGCATAGTGTGTGTAATTTCATTTGAACAATATGTACAAACTTCTTGCTTAAACTTGTGAGACTGCCTCCTGCAAATACATTTGTTATGGACCTTACTGTTATATTGTAATTTTGTACCTGGCAGTTCAGTTACAACATTATTTGGCCTGATGGACAAAGCTGGCCACACATATAAATATATTACCTTTCCAACCAGTCAACTAGTTGGCTGGCTGGAACAAAAATCTAGTAATGTATGGGAGCAAATGACAATTGGCCGTTTGCTCCCAACCATTAGAAACCGGACAAGTTGCTTTAATCTGTTTGATTTAACTAACTTATCTGAACAACAGTTTTTGGCTGTTTTCCAGCATTTGAGAGCAAATGGAAGATTGGGAGAGTTGTATTATAGCGGCACAAATCGTGCCACTATAACTCTTCCTGCTTCGCCTCTTTACCGAGGTGAAGCGGGAAACAGTACCAATGAAATGTATAAACATCTCATCTGCCGGAGTGGGGGATTGAAACCTCCCCCGTCCAGTGATCCCGATCAGAACCCACAGTGCATCAGCCTAGTGCTGATTGTTGTGTCTCCCTTCCTGGCCAGCTCCACTGGGCAAGTCTGAGATCTCACAAGCATCACGATCTCATCGGCAACCGCCGCAGCCAGGGACAGTGATGTCACTGTATTGGAGTGGGCAATGACAGCTGCAGCTGTCTAATTCTATAGCTGCAGCAACAGTCAGTGCCACTGACCATTTATACATTGCCCGACATATCGGCGTGCTATATTGTAGATAGTGCCAATAATGACAGGGGAGCATCATTTACCACCCAACCCCACTTTAATACATGGAAAGTAGTGGATCCCCCTAACGCCCATTCATACATCTCCCCCATTGTCGTTTGCACCCATAAATTACCAGATTTTCATTCCAGCCAGCCAACTAGTTGGCTTGTTGGACAGATCTTAAATGTGTGCCCAGCTTAAGTTTTGCAGTTTATTTTTTCTGGCCTTTTACCTGTTTTGCTATTGAATAGCTGGGTCTATGTCATTAAGAACTGGAGAAAGTTGGCTGCAATACTGTACATCAAATGTATGCTCGCCTAACCTCATGTGTAAATAAACAGTTTTGTAAGATAACTGAAAATACTAAATCAAGAAACATATCACTTGAAATAAAAGCAGCACATATGTCTTCTATAATGAGTTAGATAATCCTTTAATGAGAGTTGAACAACCACTACATTGAAGGAAATTTGCAATACTGTAAATTAATGAGGGGTTGGCAAATCTATGCGAAAGTATTGAATATTGTATCTGCAAAACATTGAAGTCGCAGACATTAAAATATAATGTGTATGATAAAGGAAAGATTTTTTGTGGAAAAAGCCATAACACAGCTATATGCATATGACATACCAAACATGTTTTTTGTTTCTTATATTGTACGACTCCCATTGTCCATACAGGTAGATATTATAGTAACATATACTGTACAGTATTCTGCTTGGATCTCATACTGTGCATACACAGCTCACATTTTAGATTTAGTCGTCAGGTGTACCGGGGTTAATCTATAAAAACTGTCCTTTTCTTGTATTAATGTAAAACTAAATTAGTAAATTAGGGACATTTTTAAGAAAGGTGTAGGCTGACAAATATTAAAGCAGAGTACTGCACAGATGGAAATATTAAAGCAACGTATTAAAGCAGAGTACAGCACAGCTTTACAATATTAAAGTAGTGTATTAAAGCAGAGTACTGCACAGCTTTACAATATTAAAGTAGTGTATTAAAGCAGAGTACTGCACAGCTTTACAATATTAAAACAGTGTATTAAAGCAGAATATCGCACAGCTTTATTAGGCAAAAATAACCTCTTCTATTTTAAATAACCCCACAATACTGTACCTTGAAATAACAATATTCCTGACAAAAAAACATTTGCTAAAATGTATTTTACAAATTCCTTTAATGATGTTAAACAAATAAGATTTCATGCTTTTCAAAACTGTTTTGCAAAATATATGCCTTATTCCATTAACCTCTAATACCTAGCCAAAATCAGATATACAACATTCTCTATCTGCTGCTAGATGAATAGCCTGTTGAGTCTGGTTAGCCAGATAGTCATATTTGGGGTATTTGCAGTAGTACTGTAACTATTCTGTATGTAGCCAGAAATGAGCTATGTACATTTTTCTCCATATTTCTTGGCCCTGTCATGTGTCCAACCAGAATGTAAAATAACCAAGTGCAATAGTACCAGAGATGCTATTACAATGTTTTTCTCAGATGTTTAGAGTTTTTGGGGAAAAAAATCATTAACTTAAAGATTTAGTGAGTTTAAAATGTAATTTACAATTTAGCTATTGTGTGTCAAATGACAGTAAACACAAGAAAATATATACAAGTAAGATTTAAAAAAATATCTTTAGTAGAGATTCCACTTTATTGGTGGAGTATCTAACATTCCCAAATCATAGAGAACCATATAAATAACTATAATATTATTGCTCCCTGATATCCAAAATTTGCTCCATTTTTCGGGGCCCTGGTATCTGTCCATAAATTCTGTTATGCTAAATCATGTCAGCAGTGGCTGAATGTGTGTTGGTGTGATTTATATTGTGGCCTATGTTGTCAGGGGCGCCGAGAGGAAGAGGGTGGTTGGGGATGGTACTGATTCCCCCTTTGCAGTGCTGCAGAATTAATTTTGAATGCTCATAGTGTATCTGATTCAGAGTTGTGAGCAAAACAAGTAACTTTGCACCTAGACAATCCATGTTCCACTGCAGGAGGGGCAGATTTCACATGTGCAGAGAGATTTGGATTAGAGAGGTGCATGTTCAAATCAGATCTAAATTGTAGTGTAAAAATAAACTGTCCATTTGTGGACTACATGCAAAAGCAGCCAGTATTTACCTTACATGCAGAAAAAAAATAAGTATATGCACCCCTTACATTTCAACAGGGTTTGTCCAAGTGCAAGGACTCTTGTTTTTATTTTTTTTTGCCTACTCCGAATCATTCCCAGGATCCACCTTGGTGTGACTACTTTTTTTTAAAAACTGAGTAACTTCAGGTGAATTTCTTGTGTTCTCTGACATGTATATCATGGTGTACAAAAACTATAACACTTTGAAAACTAAAATATGCATTAGACTATATAATGTCGTCTTCCTTTGAATAAAAAGGCATAAAAGTGGTATCAAGATAAATAGAAAAAATGTTGGTCAATAGATGGAAAGTGGATGTAGCAATTTTAAAATAGTTATCTCTGAAATTAATGACATTTTTGTCATGTTCTTTTGCTTTTTACATAATGAATGACATGAAAACTTTTTATAAATATATGCTACAAAATGATAACCTTATCTGATCCCCAAAATATGTCAAGTTCACTTTAGTAACCTGAGAAAAAAAAGTTCTGTCAAGTTAAATTGTCACATTACAATAAATGTGAAAACTGGGCAGGTCATAAAGACCTTTTTAAAAATCTACAGTATATAGTATTCAGTATAAGTATTAGATAAAATAGTGTTTAAATAGTTTCTTTAAGAAAAAAAGTTGTCTATAAATCAGTTTTTAAGAAAAAAAATTGTATAAACAAACCTTTTTTTATTTTGTGCCTGTAAAGTTGTCCATATTGGAGCAGCAGTTTTTAAAAATGTATCCAAAAGGTTTAGGCATTGCTTATATAAAATCAGACTATTTAAACAAGTAAAACCTTATTTAACATTTTTAAAATAGCTTGCAGTTCTGTGATTGGTAATGGTAGAGTGAAATTTCTGAACATCTCTTAGATACCTCTAATTTCACCCAAAATGTGTACTGTATTGAATATCAAAGACTTAAAAAATGGCAATACACTGAAAGCAACAGAACTGTAACATTACTTTAGTTCTATTCAGAAACACTTTTACAGTTAGTGTCGTGAGCATGTTATGAATCAATCATGTGTTATCAGATTTCATGTAACCTTCTGTGTGTGTGTGTTAATTATTTTTTTTTCTGATTAGCATGGTGACTGCCAGGTGACCTGTTATCTAAAAGGTCCAGCTGCAGGGTTAATTATTTGTCTTTAAAAGTTTTTGGTTTCTCCCCTGTGACCTACTTGGGGACAGAGAGTCTTTACAAATGTAACTAAATGCCTATCTGAAAATAGATAACAGTTCATGAGTGGTCATAAAGTTGACCTGGACTGTGAATGGGCCATGAGGACTGGGTTTGGAAAACACTGCACAAGAGATTCTTAAGTACCCTGCATCCCCTTGATGAATTCTGAACCTGGACAAAATGCATTGGTACAACACCTCCATCCTGATTCCATGTCTTGGGACAGATAAGCACTAAAACACTTGCTTCATTGTACATTTTCTACTTACTATTGTATGCTGCTTTTATGTTTATGTGCATTAAATATCTTCATATTTTAAACCTTTAAGTATCTATGTAATTGGTGTTGTCATTTTGTTTAGCAAAAAAAAGGTTTTCAGGAAATATGCACAATGGTTTAATATGTTTTCTGTTTTTATATAATCCTTTTACAAATTAAGGGCCTGAGAGTGGTCTGAAGACAAAGCAACATTTATATTTTATTGCAATTTGCACTTTTATGATCACTTTGAAGGCACTGGTCACATTTGATTATTTAAGGTCATAAAATAATGTTTGATTTCTCATTTCAGGACAATATTAATGTCCCCTGACATGTTAAACTACTTCTAAAATTCCCATGCAGACTTGTGATATGCCACACACCCCTTCTTGCAAAAACTGATTCAATATCAACAACCCCTGCTCCCCAAAAAACTGTTGTTGACTGCTAGGCTTGGCTAATTTGCATCAATACAGAAAGCCAGGAAAAGGAGAGGACCATGAAAGCCTATATCAGGCATAGAGTGTCATGAAGAGCTATGCTCTATGTTCAATAATGGAAACCATCTACATAGGAGATTCATAAACCCTTTTTTTTGTCTTCCCACAAAAGCAGATTCTTGTAAGTGATACTGTTCCTTCATAATCCTTTTTATTTTATAAAAAAACTATTTGTTTGAGGATATCTGGTATGTCATTTTTATTAAGTATCTTTGTACATATGTTAAGCACTGTTAATATATTTTTCATATTACCTTTCATTTAATAAGATTGGTCCCTGTGATTCTTATCAGATCCATTTGCCTGTTGATTTGACAATAGGTGTTACAGGTTATTACTTGGGTAGTAATAGCTGGGTCTAAAGTGTAAGTGTAATGTACTCAGAATTTTCATACTTGGCATGTAATGCTCCTGAATTGACTTCTGTGGGGGCAGAATTTTTTTGTTTTACAAAATAATAGTGAGTGGGAGAGATATTGAGGAGGGTAATCATTTCTAGAAACAGGCCATGTTGTTGTTGTTTTTATTAACTCTATTACTGCTGACTTGACAAAAGATAATAACCTGAGTAAAGCTAAGCGCATATTACTGAGGTCATGAAACACTTCTGTTAGTTGCCCCCTTTAATAAAAATATTTGAAAACTTCTTATTCTGATTGAAATCACCAGAAAGACTCCTAATACTTATTTTCATTAATATTGGATCAACAATTAAACAACTATTTTTCTGGAGAAAAAATTGCCTTTGGGTCATTATACAATAAAATTGCTCTCTGTATTTTATTTATTTATTGCTATCATAGTATGATTTAGAATAATTATTTGGGCACAAATGATAACCTATTGCACAGCCCCACAATCTTAATCCCTTAACAAGCATTTGGAGTTTGACAGATTAATTTTTTTTGTTTTTATTATAGATGAGCAGTTCAGTTTTAGTTCGGATCTTCCTGCCAAGTTTGGATCTCACAATGAGGCAAAATTGCATCCTTCATGGACATCTTAGCACAGATGTCCATGAAATATTACATTTTCTCTGTGAAAGATGACATTTTGCCTCGTTTTCAGATCCAGACTTACAGCACAGTAGCAGTAAAATCCGAGTCAAAACCGAACAGCTAAATTTTTTTAATAAAACATGATTATTCTATGTCTCTCTTCATTAATTTATTTGCATGAAATCAGAATTTCTATTCATGTTATGGCATTAATAAAAATGTGGAATTAATATAATAGGTAGAGTCACAGCATATTTCTTACTATGTACTATAAATGCATTTCTTTTGGAATTGCACAAATTGCATGCATTATGCAATTTGCATAAAATACTCCTAATAGCATAAAATACACTATAGTATAGCTTACACAATTGATTTATCTCTTGAGTGTATTAGAGTTTGGAATCCCCATGGTCTGCCTCAGACCATAGGAAAACCTCACTTTATAAATAGAAGTACTTTAGCACTTCAAACTTATTCACATTCAAGCTCTGCAAGAAGCAAGTAATTGCTGCTAAGTTTTTTTTGCTAAGCCGAGAGAGACTACATGGACAGGGACAGAAAAGAACACCACATGTTGACCCCAGGACATGGGCAAGCAATAAATTGCATAGCAAGGGCTGCTTAGGGGTTTGTAATAGTATTAACATAGGTCCTTTTATGGGCATGCTGGCACTTTACTCATACATGGCAGCTATAAGAATGCTTAAGCTTGTAATACTATAAAAGCCAGGATTCACAACCATTTAAAGGTGATCATTGCATCTTGGGACCTATACTGTACCAGGGAAAAAAGTCTAATCTTGTCCTTTTTCATCAAAGGGTGTGAAAATATCACTTTTTGGGTTGGCGGGGGGATGAGAAGGGGGCACTCAATTTAGAAAAAAAAACATTTTCATGTCATGGAAGGCCTGTGCTGATAATCATGATAGCATTTATAAAAGGACATGAAAAGTTGTAAATGGGAGCTATGTGTGTCCTAGATTACTAGCTTTTGTCTGGTGGACAGAAGCTAATTGGCAACATTGATTGTCAGAGCACTTGTGGGAGGCCGATATAAGGTGTGTCAGTTGCTAGTCTCAGTCTTTCACTACCTGAGGAACATACAGCAGGCCTGCTGAGAGACACTGTGATTACTGGCTATAAGTACTATGTTAACACTGTTGTATTGTGAGAGGGAAGTTAAGCCCCTCTACTGTCAGTGTCAGAGAGAGAATCATTTTGTTTAGTAAGAGTTAGACTGGCTAGGCTTTTTTGTGTTTATCTTTATGCTGCAAATAAAACTAGCTGTGCATACTTGTGCAAAGACCCTGCACTGGTGTGCTACTAATTGGCTGCTGAGTGAAAGTGCACTCGTCTACCCAAGGAGACAGCATCCTTACCTTGATCTTGCCACACATTGTGGTGAATCTGAGCAAACTGCACTTACTTTGCAGTCATAAAAATCCATGTGAAAAAAGACGCACCCATTTTTTTTGCTATTGGAAAATACTATTATACTGTGAAATTCATAGTTATGCTTAGGGAAGCCAGATTCTGCTTCACCTCTACACCAAGAGCTAACATGGAAGACACTGCTACAGACTACAGGAGCTCAGAAGGAAGTTACCAGGGTGCAGCAATTGGCCATTGAGGGGGCCTAGAGATTACAGCAATTGGATATTGGGGAGATTTGGAGGCAACAGCAATTGGCCTTTGGGGCTGCCCAGAGACAACATTAAATGGATAATGAGGAGATCCAGAGGCAACAGCAATTGGCTGTTAAGGAATACCGCCACCAGCAGCACCAGAACTGTTGGGCCTTGCAAGAGGTGGTACAGCATCTGGCAGCACTATCTAAAAATGCTTGCACAGATGTCCCAACTAGCTCCAGCTTCATATGGGCCAGTCATTTTCTACAAAATATAACAAAAAGTGATGATATTGAAGCCTATTTAACATCTTTCAAAATAACTGCTGAGAGGGAAAAAATTGCCTAAAAGTCAGTGGGCAGGACTTTCAGTACTCTTCCATTAAGGGGAACCACAAAAAGCTTGACCCCTAGTCCAGCAATGGCGATCTCCAGTGACAACTGGTAAGACTAATCCAAGGCAAGAGAGGGCTGGGCGGTGGAGTGAACATAAACATCCTAAGACTGTAGGTTTGGAACCTGGAGATTGTCCAGCTGTGCAAGGAAGGTTCCCAACTTGACTTAATAAAAATGTGACAGATACTTTTAGACGTGATAAATTGGGCCATCTTCCTGCTACTTGTCCACTTACCTCTGAACCTATGCAATGGGATACTGCTTATGTTAAACACAGAGTATATCTCTTTGCTCAGCTAGCCTACAATGCAGACCAACCGGCTGATCCATGTAAACAATTGTGTATAATCATTGTTGAAGGAAAATGGGTAGAGGCTCTGTTAGATTCTGGTAGCTGTTACACTTGTAAAAGCTGAGTTGGTGAACCATTCAAAACATCAGTGGAGAACTGTTGGTGTAACCTGTATCAATGAGCATACTCTGTATTATGATACTGCTGAAGTGAACATAGAAATACAGTGTGGTCTGACAGTAGTCACTGTGGGATTGTGTCATTATTTGAAGTTTGATGCTATATTGGGGAGATATTTTTCCCACTTCTGGAAGCTGTAGGAAACCCAACTTGTTACTAATGTAAATAACCAAGACCCTTTTTATAATGTTACTGATACAACCACAGTGGGAGTTTTCCCCAAATGTGAAGTGCTCTCTTTTCAAGAATGGAGATTATGAGAGCAGCAATGTATGATGTACCTCTCGCTAAAGTAGAAAATATTATTGAGATGATTGACTATATTCCTCATCATGAAGTAAGATAAGAGATCTTTGACTCAGAGCAGTTAAACAACCCTACTCTGGTAAATTATAGAGAGAATGTAAAAGTGTATGATAGAAACCCAGTAGAACCTAATAGTCCTATATCTGCAAGATATCTTGGTGTAGAAAAAACTTTTGAGAGAATTTTACAGCAGTTTATCTGGCCAGAGGATAGCAATAGATATTGTCTGCCTGGGGTCATCATACATTTTATTAGCAATGGATTATGCTACCAGATACCCAGATGCAATACCATTATGCAGTATGTCAACAAAGACAATTGATAGGGAGTAATGTCTTACGCAGGCTGGAATACCTAAGCAAATCCTAACAGACCAGGGTACTCCTTTTATGTAAAAAAAACCCATGAGTTGCACTACCTGTTTAAGGTTACTAAGCTAAGGACCTCCGTGTATCACACACAGACTGATGTTTTAGTGGAGATAAACAAAACTTTATAGAATATGCTAAAGAAAGTGGTGGATAAAGATTGGGAAGATTGGAATTATTTGTTATCCTCTTTATTGCTGGTCATTAGAGAGGTTTCACAATCCTCCCCAGGGCTTTCGTCTTTTGATTTGCTGTATGGTAGACACCCAAGGTAGTAGTAGTACTGCTGATAGTGAGAAAGCACATGGAAAAGACAAAAAAGAGGGTATACAATCGTAATACACAATTGCACACTTTTGCTCGAGGGGACAGAGTGCATGTTTTGGTTCCCACAGTAGAAAGTAAATTTTTGGCCAAGTGGAAAGGACAATTTAAAATCATAGAAAATGTGGGTGAGGTAGTGTACCAGCCTGGAAAAAAAAAACCTAACAGATCTACCATGTAAATCTTATAAAACCTTGGAAGGATAGAGTAGCTCTGACAGTCACCCTGGTTTCTCCGGTAACCACAATACAGATGTGTCCAAGTTCATTGTGGCTGATCACCCACAAATGAGCACAAATGTTGCACTATGTGCCATGATACACCGCGCTATGTGCCATCCCCGATCGCAAGAGTGCGTCTCCATTCAGTCCTACGGAGACGCGAATGTGCATCTCTGATTGCGGGAGTCCATCTTGCTCCATGCATGGCACGATTCACTTTGCTACAGGCAAGGATGTAGCTGGGCATATCTGTACTTTTTGGTTCCTGGAGTAACAATACCCAAAACTCTCAACTCTTCAACAGCATGAGGCTAAAGAGTTTCACATAAGAGGTAGAGATTTGCTTTCTGACATACCTGGTAAAATAACAGTCATTACACATGACATAATTACTGAACCAGGGGTTAAGGTTAACCTAAAGCCCTACAGAATACCAAATGCACAATGGGAATTGGTGTCTAAAGAAATTTAAAATGTGCTGGTATTATATATGAATGTAGAGTCACATACAGTAGTGAGTGGTCAAGTCTCATTGTACTCATTCTGAAGCTATACAGAAGCTTTTGCTTTTGCAATGATTTCCATAAATTGAATAATGTGTCTAGGTTTGATGCCTGCCCAATGTCTTGTGTGGATGAACTTATTAAGAGGCTGGGAACAGCATGGTACTTAACCACTCTTTAACCACTATAGATTTAACTAAAGGCTACTGACAAGTGCTGTAGGCAGACAAGGCAAAAGAAAAGATGACTTTTTCTGCACCAGAGAGTTTGTACTAATATATGATGTTGCCTTTGGGTCACATGGTGCACCTGCCACCTTTCAGAGGATGATGTAAATATTCTAAGAACCCATAAAGATTATGCAGCTGCTTATCTCGATGATGTACTGTAGTCAGCTAAAGTCATGATTGGCAGTCTCACTTAGCCAGGGTACAAGCAGTGTTGGACTCCATCTGTGAGACAGAATTTACACAGTTTTGCTTAGGGATGGAAGAGGTGATGTATCTTGTATACACCATAGGGAGAGGTTTGATAAAGCCCCAACTTAATAACATTGAGGCAATACAAAATTGGCCATGGACCCTAAATAAGAAGCAAGCGAGAGCTTTCTTAGGAATACCAGTGTATTATAGAAGATTTATACTCCATTTTGTCACCATTGCTGTCCCTTTGACTGACATTACCAAGGTAAACAGTTAAGTGCAATCTTGAGGCAGAAAATACTTTTCAGGCATGGAAGGTAACATTGTGCATCCAACCAGTTTGGTGACGCCTCACTTTAAAAATGAATTTGTCATGCAGCCAGATGCATCAGATGTTGGAATAGAAATATAAACAAAGAGAAAACAGCACTAGTGGAATGATGATCTTAGTGCAACTGCACGAATCTAATACATGTACATTAAATTGTATGGAAAATATCAATGCGGCTTGGTTATACTTATAAAAGCTTGTTTATTACACATAAGGTAAATAATATAATTAAGCGTTGATTGCAATGAAATTAATAAAACTCCATATACTAAGTGTTCATACAACATCAGTTCCAACAAATTGGATAGGTACTAATAAAAATGGATGTGTTGTCTCAAAGCAAAGATTGTGAAGTAGAAAATTGAATATACATGAAAGAAATTATACCACTTTTGAAAAAGAATCATTTGCAATTAAGCATTTAATAACACTAAAGTGCTACCTTTTGGGGTGAAAATTTATATTGGATAATGATCATTCTCCATTGAAGTGGATGGCTGAGAATAAAGAGACCAATGGAGAATAACTAGGTTCTTGGTATTGCAAAATTTTAAGTTTTCAGTAGAGTATAGGCTGGGAAGCCAACTGGCCAATGCAGATGCTTTGTGCCATATTGTTTGCTCAGGGGATACATGTTTTACGCCAACAGGTCAAAACATGAGGGGGATAAGTACAAAAAAATCACTGTAAAGGTTGTGAAGAGGATAGATGTATTCCCCAAGTTTTTAGCTTCTGTCTGGTAAACAGAAGCTGAATAGCAGCCTTGATGGCCAGACCACCTGTGAGAGGCTGATAAATGGTGTGTCAGTCTCTGTTGACAGTCTCTCACTGCCTGGGTAACAGCGACCTGTTGAGAGACGCTGTGATTATTGAATATAAATGTGGTGCTAAAGAATTCCTTTTTGTGAGAGGGACATTAGGACCTTCCAATCGGAGAGAGGGAATCATTTTGTTTAAGACAGGACAGGATTTATTTTTTGTGATGCTAATAAAATTAGCTGTGGATTCTTGTACCAAGGCCCTGTACTGGTGTAATAATACTTGGCGGCTGTATGACAAGTGCATTTGTGTACCCTAGGAGATGGCACCATTACCCTGCTCTTGCCACAAAATTATATATATGCTGCTTCTTCCCACATCAGCAGTGTTGTCATGACCTTAATGTAGCCGGGCTATACCAGCCTACCCCTTCTCTCTTCTGTTCCACCTCTCCACGTTAGCAATGGCACAATGGGGAGATATGTCTCAGTCTGCATACACACTCACATATGCTTATTATTATGTTATTGCACATGCGCTGTACTGAGTAGAATATATTGAGCTTCTCAGCCCCAGACATTATCTGTAGAAGTACATTTATGAACCTGCAGTGTTTTATAAGACACTTTCTTAATGTTGTCTTACACCGCCAACCGTTTCTTTGAACTGAATGATCACATGGAATGTTTACCATTCCTTTAAATGATTTGCATGGATTTTCAGAACAATTTGTGCCTTGTAGATTTATTTATTTGTTATATCGCTGGGCATTTCTTATTATTCAAGTGACAAGATTAATTACCGAGTGTATAGAATAACAATAATACATTGCTGTTATACATTAAAAGGAAACATTCACACAATATGATTTAAGTACTATATAAAGCACTTCTACAATAGCTGCTTGCAGGAGTCTGACCAGCCACTGTGCCCCCTGATACATCACATCCCTCATACAAGCGATCGCAATAATTTATTTCCAAATGATGTGGATATTAAAGGACACATTGTAATTTCATTTGTAACTGTTATTGCAATGACCATAAAAGTGCCAATAATTTTAGACTTTTCAACTGAGAAAATTACATTTTATTAAGAATACATAGATCATTTCTTTCACTTCCCTTTGTCATTACTTACAATTTTCTGCCTGAAATGGTATTATCAAGTTATGTTATTATTTCATACATCTAGATTCTTACAACATTTTAGACCTTATATTAGACTGTGTACAGAGTCAGACAACAGCTACAATCAAAAATACTGAAATATCAGAACCAGATGAAAATATTTTTTAGTACACTAAGCACCCTATGAAACTATGTCAAGGATATCAAACTCAATCTACTGTTAATTAATTCCCTCCTTTTGCTCAGTAACAATTGAACTACAGATACAGCACAAATGTTGCATTTAGGACTCCCATGTGTAGCGATTTTTGGTTATTAGTTACTAGAATTTTTATACTTTGGAATGTCTTTTAGGACTCATAGATTTATTTTGTTAAAAAATAATTAAACGGAAAAGCTTTATGCAGTATAACTGTTTTACTGCATTTACCATTCAACTGAAGCTCAGGGTAACTTTTATAGACTGAGAAAGATCATGACACCGGAAAGGCTTTGTATTCTATAAATGTATTTGACAGTATTGGGACCTCTAAGGGCCGTGATGCATCAGTACATCAGAAAAGTGTCACAATAAGAAAAAAGTGATTCTTTAATATTTCTATGTACCTATGGAATCGGTATGTATGCCGGCTGCTGTTTAGCCGCCGGCTCAAATACCAACAGCGGCAGCCTGACGGATTGAAATCCCGACTGCAGGAGGTAAGTACCCTATCCCTCTCCTCTCCCTACCCTAACCCTAACTCTCCATTAGTGGTGACTAACCCTAACCTCCCCCCTAGTGCCTAACCCTAACCTCGCTCTGTTAGTGCCTAAACCTAACCCCCCCTAGTGGTGCCCGATGCGAACCCCCCCTTTCCCTACCCTAACCCTCCCGGGGGGTGTCTAACCCTAAGTACCCCTGGGGGTCCCTAAACATAACCCTCCCCCCATAGCTAAATGCTAAGACACCTGGCTTACCTTCATTCGGTATGCCGGGTGTTGGGATTTTGTAGTGGCGCTGATCATAGGCATCAGGATTTTGATGCCTATCTTTAGTCCCATGTTGGGATGTCAGTGTTGGGATATCGTCAGGTGGGATAGTGCCCACCGGTATCCTGACTACATCTGTAGCTAAACCCAGCCAGTGATGTCACTATAAATGTTGCTCCCCCCTGCCAAAAATGTTTCTGGTGCCAATATATATATATATTTCCATCTCATTACAGTGATGCTTGCTATCTCTCTTAATGGGGACACCAAGCACTGGGAGCACAGCAGCGGGAGCTGGCCACCTGTACAGCACCCATCTCCTGGACATCCCCTCGCAGGACCCGTTTCTCATCTTCCCAGCAGTTACTGCTCCCCGCGGCATCTTTGTCATCCAAAAACACCAAGTCCAACAAGTTGCTGATAGAGAGGAGACTGAACAGGGCTGTAAAGCAGTTATGGGAGTGAGTGAGGGACTGTCAGGTGCTGCTGCTGCTACTAGTAACACTCTTTTTTTATTACCTTGTTGGAGTTGGAGCTGCTGGTGACTGAGTCAGTGGCGTAGCAAAGTCCCTGCACCACCCCACTTAAGGTGTCCCCAAGCCACCGCGGGGTCTGCGTGGACCATTGCTACACCATTGTACCCAGTGATGGCATGATACATCATGCCTTCCATACAGCACAATGTGTAGTTCCATGCTGCATTTGGCAGCATGGGGTCTTTCATTTCTTCATGCTATCTGCTGTGCTGCACAGCAGATGGGACAATGTGACGAAAAAACCCGTGGGCACACAAGATTGAGTGCACACACTATGCGATCAGCACGATATATCATTGTGGTCTGCATTGGAATGATATATCGTGCAATTAATTGCCTAATGTGTACCCCACTTGACTTACAAATATGTTGGGTATAAAGAACCACTCTGGTGTGTAAGAATAAAGTAAAGATGCCCAAAATTGTGTAGAAATGTTTCTAGAACCTGTTTGTCAAATGAAATCTGAAGTTTGACAATTCTGCAAAATTTCCCCTAACTTTTGAATGACTATAAAATAGAGTTGAACTTAGAAATGCAAACAGATTTGATGATGTACAAGTCCTGATGTTATACATTAGAGCACATTGGTGCCCCCCCCCATTTTCAAATTGGGGCATAAACCACGCGTCTGAAAAAGAAGCATGGTCTCATGGGTAAGGGCCATGACAAATCTAATTTGTTCCACACGATAAGGTAGGGGTGCTAATCCCATTGTACCATTGTTATCCTGGTGCTACTGTCAAATAAAGTGTGAATCTAATGGCTGCAGTGATGATGCACAATAATTATGCAGTATCTCACCAGCTCTAGATGTAGGAGAGTGTTGGTGAAGCTTCACTTGCAGCAGGGTTTGTCCATCAGAACAGCCATGCACAAGCCTAGAGCCGGCAGTGTAGATCACCGACTGAATGTATAGAAAGAGTGCTACTAGTAGTGTATATGCAGCAAATATCATATGGTGGGGAGATGTGTGTATGTACCCTGTGTGCCAGCAGCTGAACTCACCGGCAAGGGTACTCGAGGTGTGCAGGTAACACCTGGGTCAGGAATCGGTGGCTGTGTTCAGGGCTGCCATCAGAAATTGTGGGGCAAATAGCTGTGGGTGTTAAATAAAAGAGGATGTGATTGAAGATGCTTAGGGAGATGGCCACATGGCCCCCCATGTGGCCATCTCCCTAAGCATCTTCAATCACATTGAAGCTACAAGTGAGAATATTTATAAACAAAAAATTGACAGGCCCAAACAGCGCCCTCTGTCCTGCTGTGCCCTATGCCATGGCACATGTTGCACCACCCTAGTTACAGCCCTGGCAGGTTTGCACATGATTGTGTAGGATCGCATATGTGTTAGAGTGGGTTTACATGCATTACAGCTTTTTGAATATCATCGACCAATTTCGAACATGTTTGAGATTAATTGATAGATTCTAAAAGTTTTTTTTATATGTGAACAATAATTCTCTACTGCAGAACAGCAAATTCAAACCTTGAACAAACTAATGTTCATTGTTTGATTTTGAAAAGTTCTAAATACTTTAAGTAACATGCTATAAAATAGCCATTAGGCATTTTAGTTCTGTAAAAAATATATATTTTATGATTTTTATACATGAACGTTTACAAACATAGAAGCAAACTGTACTATGTAAATAACGCTGGTGACCCATAAATGTCAAAAACATGAACAGCAGAAGAACCATAGTAGGAGAAAAGGAACATTTTTAATGCAAACAGTGTCCCTCACCCATTAATGCCAATGGCAAACTCCATGCAAATTGAACAGAAGCTGCAATTTTCAAACCGCAAAAACAAATCCGTACATGCTACAGATTGTACCGTTAACATTTTCGAGATTCTTGCACCAGTGAAATTGATCATATTACAACTAGTTCTAAATTTTTACTGGTATTTTTAGTAGAAAAACATTCAAAAGACAAGATTTGACATTCAAAAGACTTGTAATAGAAAGCAGATAAGTGAATGTACAAGCTATGGATATTTTGTGTTCGCATATAATTTATGTGGACATATGATTTACTAAATATGAACATCCATAAGCGATGAAAGATATTCAGACACCGAGAGACAACTGGAAATGGAATAAACCAGTAAACCAACAAATACTAATAAATCATTTATGCTAAGCTAATGTTGACCTGCAATTTAATTAAATGTTTGATTAGTATAATTATGAAAACACTTAATTTTATTTACATTTACAGGTTGAGTCTCCAATATCCAAATATTCAGAAATGCAGAATATTCAGAAATACAGAAGTTTTTTTCGATTTACTGAGATAGTGAAACCTTTGCTCTTTGATGGTTCAATGCACACAAACTTTTTTTAAGGCACAGAATTATTACAAATATTGTATAAAATTACCTGCAGGCTGTGTGTATAAGGTGTATATAAAACATAAATGCATTATTTGTTTAGATTTAGTTCCCATTCCCAAGAAATTTCATTATGGTATCAATTATTCAAAAATACGGAATATTCCGTTATCCAAAATACCCCTAGTCCCAAGCATTTTGGATATGGGAGACTCAACCTGTACAATCTGTAACAAGACTTTAAATTTCTACTTTGATAGACCTACCACCACTAAGGATGAGACGCAGTAGATTTTGTTGATAATTCAATTGAGAATTTATGTAGCAACCAGTAAGAAAATCGGGGGTCACAGACAAATCTAAATAAATAAAATACAAACCAAGGCCATGCACCTGGAGACCCAGAGCCAAGACAGGCATTGCTGACACAGGTAGAACACAAAATCAGAACTGAAACAAATCCAGGTGATATAATAACAAGAAACACCACCTATGGGCCAACAGTGCATTTCAATGAGAACTAGACCCATCTAATGGATGACTGAGAAAACTATTTGTAAATAAAACATTAGTACGGTCTAGTTGGCTCATTAATCATGCATTTATAGAGAACATAGACTAGAAAATCATACACACGTGACTGATAAATAGATTACTACATCAGTGATATGATTGCAGAGCAATTGTCACATTGGTGCAAGCAATAAATTAGATTAACATAAAATTACCCAGACACGCTAACATTTCCTGTGATCTATGGGAAGTAATTAATGATTTCATTTGCTTAAATTTCGAATGATTTAAAGAAAATAAAATGGATCTCAATTCATAAGTTTGAGCAGCTTGCAAATTTATATATTTGTTTGATGGGTAAGATCAACATAGAAAGGCAATTATTTATTCAGTCTAGCAAGAAATCAATGCAGCATCTAAATAAATTGCAGCCTTACATAAGGTAGAGCTAACATAAGCAATCAAATAATATTAAATAGCTGTCCTAGGAATTATGACAATATCCATATATGGACATACTGAAGATTAAAAAAAAAACCACTAACCACTGTGATCTTATGATTATGATTATTTTCTTTTTTTAAATGAAAATGTCTTTTACTGACAGGTAAAAATACCTCGTAGTTCTAGAAGTCAAAAATTACTAATACGATCCCTCTGTGGACAACTCAATAACTTTGCAGACCGTGCACTCAAGGACAAACCTTCCTCTGAGAAAGCAGAGCAATTTATTGCACAGCTGCTTTGAAAATGCAAACTTCCCCTATTGATTCACGAAGACCTAATCATGTAACACTCATTTCTGTTTATTAACTCAACACAGCACTTCGCTTCAATCAATATTATGCAGATGTTCATACTTCATCTCATAGAACTGTCAGAGGACACAATAATACACTGACACCACAGATCCTCCTACAAATAATTCTTTTGTCATACTTCAAAGCAAATCACAATATAGTTTTCATAATAACATGCTTCTACTAGTCAGTATTCACCATAATTTGTCCAGCAAGGTCACCAATTTGGGCTGAATTCTTCTCATACATATTCACCAATTAATTCCAAGACATCCACTGTATATTCTTTGTCTGTAATTAGAATGGTGTAATATAATGTGTATTGTTTACATTTATAAAGCAAAATGGGAAATCACAGCTAAATTCAACTTGAGTAATGCTGGGCATACACTGCCAGATAAAATGTCTGTCAGACCGACAGACATTTTATCTGGCTGCCTGCCAGCCGCAGATGTCGCCGGCATACACTGTGAGAGAAATCTCACAGTGTATAGCCCGACATCCGCGCTTCGCCCCCGGGGGAGGAGACATTTCCCTGTTCCTTCCGTAGGAAGGAACACAGGAAATGTCTGTCTGTCGGCCGCGCTGGGCATACACTGCCCGATGCGGCCGACAGTTTCCCAGGTAAATATCGCATCGGACGGGCATGCTGGACAATCCAGCATGCCCGACTGAGCAATATTTAACCCTCGGTCGCCCGCATACACACTGCAATTATCGCGGCGATCTGCCGATATCGGGCGGATCGTCCCGATAATTGCAGAGTGTATGGCCAGCATAAGTAATGTAAGTAAATGATGTCAACCGAAGCAAGCCACACAACCACTTTTCTAAGCACATGTTGATAAATATGCAGCATTAAGTAGCCATTCCATTCTTTAATGGTTGTCAATGATCAGCACATTTTCACATAAAAAAATAACAGGCAAATTATTGGTACTCTTCATCCCACATTCTGTGGAATTACAGTAAATGTATAAGGCTTGTCCTAAGCAGATTTAGGCCATTAATGTAGGCCAAGGGGTAAAATTACTAAATGGAAGTTTGTGTCAAGACCGTACACAAACCACCAATTTAGAAGACGTCACTAAACACATTTACCATTATGATTTTTTTTAGCACAAGTGAAGAATAGAAACCACCAAATTTATCAAGCGATAAAAAATGTAGGTGGTTTTGATAGAAGAGAGAGTTTAAAAGCTTACAGTCTGAGTTACTGTATCTGGCCAATCCGCAGATAAGGAAGCTCAATAAACTTATAATGAGGGCAATCATTATGTACTGACTAACTTATGTACCCGGTTTCACCCGGGTAGACCTTAGATATTTACTGTTTCCATTATCATCTCACCACTCCAGTATCAAATTAATCCTTCCCCTGTATAGTAATGCATCACTGCTATAGTAAAACATTACCCTCCATCATCTGTGTACTAACACATTCCACAACCTCACCTCTGTAGTAACACATTATCCTCATCTCAATTCTGTAGTAAAGCAGGGCATGAATCATAGATGGAAGCTAATGTGATAGCAGCTGCAATTTTGCACAGAACGCAACTGTGAAAATATGCTAATAGTTCCAAAGCTTACCTGAGTATAAGGACGCCCACCGCTGCCTTCTCATATGCATGCATCACTTACCTGCATATATATCAGTATCATCAACGCACATCTAGCAGCCATCTTGACCTTGCACCAGGTCTGACCAGCTGCAAACTCTGCAGCTCTCCTGACACGCAGAGGGCTCTCATGCTGCGTATGTACTTGCAATGGCTAATTTATGCATGACCATTTAATGATGTTTAAACGCTAAGTCACACCTGAGTTTTTCCGACCACCCCCTGTTACCTCCCCCAAATGCTGACAATATGCATGCGCAATGGCAAACAATCTCTCAACCTGCGTAAAAATCTCCAATTATGTCCATCGCTGAATCAGGCCCACAATTCCCTCCATCGCCCATGTTGTAACACATTTGACATACCCGTCCCTCAACTGTGTAGAAATTAGGGATGAGAGGGTTCGGATTTCTGAAATCCGAACCCCCCCGAGCCCACCCGATCCGAGGCTGATCCGAGTCAGGCTCGACTTTTCCCATCTGACTCGGATCTGAAATCGAGGCAAAATGTCATCATCCCGCCTTCCGGGTCTCGCGGATTTTGGATCCTATATAAGGTACCCGCTTCGGCGCCATTTTCTCACTCGGCTGTGGACAGTGAAGAGGGAGGGTGGGAGTTAGGGCTGGCCGGGCTGTGTAGTATAGTGTAGAGTTGTAGTGTAGTGTAGTGCAGTGTAGTGTTGTGCTGTGCTGTGCTGCGCTGTGCTGCTGTTGTCCACAGGGGCTGTGTCCACTACTTCAAAGTCCATAGGGGCTGGCTGGACTATATTGTGCAGTCAGTTGTCCATAGGGCTGTGTCCACTCCAAAGTCCTGTGCAGTGTCCCAGTCCTAAAGGGGTGCTGTAGTGTTGTCCAGGGGGTGCTCTGTCCATCAGGGGTGCTCCCCCCAAGTGCTAAAGAAAAAATATTTTTTCTGTGTTTGTGAATTGTGTGCACTGTGGCTGCACGTGCATCAACAAAGGAGCATCGCCAAGCGTGCGCCGGTGTCCCATAAGTAAAAGGCCGGCTGGCTTGTCCGTTAAAGGGTGCTGTAACCCCCAAAGGGCACTCCAAACAAAATAAGGAAATATATTTTTTTGTGTTTGTGAATTGTGTGCGCAGTAGCCGCACGTGCATCAACAAAGTAGTGCCAAGTGTGCGCCTGTGTCCCATAAATAAAGGGCAAGCTGGATTGACAGCTAAAGGGTGCTGTAACCCCCAAAGGGCACTCCAAACAAAATAAAAATATATATTTTTTTGTGTTTGTGAATTGTGTGCGCAGTAGCCGCACGTGCATCAACAATGTAGTGCCAAGCGTGCGCCTGTGTCCCATAAGTAAAAGGTTGGCTGGCTTGTCCGTTAAAGGGTGCTGTAACCCCCAAAGGGCACTCCAAACAAAATAAAAAAATATATTTTTTTGTGTTTGTGAATTGTGTGCGCAGTAGCCGCACGTGCATCAACAAAGTAGTGCCAAGCGTGCGCCTGTGTCCCATAAGTAAAAGGCCAGCTGGCTTGTCCATTAAAGGGTGCTGTAACCCCCAAAGGGCACTCCAAACAAAATAAAAAAAGATATTTTTTTGTTTGTGAATTGTGTGCGCACTAGCCGCACGTGCATCAACAAAGTAGTGCCAAGCGTGCGCCTGTGTCATAAGTAAAGGGCCGGATGGCTTGTCCGTTAAAGGGTGCTGTAAACCCCAAAGTACACTCCAAACAAAATAAAAAAATATATTTTTCTGTGTTTGTGAATTGTGTGCGCAGTAGCCGCACGTGCATCAACAAAGTAGTGCCAAGCGTGCGCCTGTATCCCATAAATAAAGGGCAAGCTGGATTGACCGCTAAAGGGTGCTGTAACCCCCAAAGGGCAATCCAAACAAAATAAAAAAATATATTTTTCTGTGTTTGTGAATTCTGTGCGCAGTAGCCGCACGTGCATCAACAAAGTAGTGCAAAGTGTGCGCCTGTGTCCCATAAATAAATGGCCAGCTGGATTGACCGCTAAAGGGTGCTGTAACCCCCAAAGGGCACTCCAAACAAAATAAAAATATATATTTTTTTGTGTTTGTGAATTGTGTGCGCAGTAGCCGCACGTGCATCAACAAAGTAGTGCCAAGCGTGCGCCTGTGTCCCATAAGTAAAAGGCCAGCTGGCTTGTCCATTAAAGGGTGCTGTAACCCCCAAAGGGCACTCCAAACAAAATAAAAAAAGATATTTTTTTGTTTGTGAATTGTGTGCGCACTAGCCGCACGTGCATCAACAAAGTAGTGCCAAGCATGCGCCTGTGTCATAAGTAAAGGGCCGGATGGCTTGTCCGTTAAAGGGTGCTGTAAACCCCAAAGTACACTCCAAACAAAATAAAAAAATATATTTTTCTGTGTTTGTGAATTGTGTGCGCAGTAGCCGCACGTGCATCAACAAAGTAGTGCCAAGCGTGCGCCTGTATCCCATAAATAAAGGGCAAGCTGGATTGACCGCTAAAGGGTGCTGTAACCCCCAAAGGGCAATCCAAACAAAATAAAAAAATATATTTTTCTGTGTTTGTGAATTCTGTGCGCAGTAGCCGCACGTGCATCAACAAAGTAGTGCAAAGTGTGCGCCTGTGTCCCATAAATAAATGGCCAGCTGGATTGACCGCTAAAGGGTGCTGTAACCCCCAAAGGGCACTCCAAACAAAATAAAAATATATATTTTTTTGTGTTTGTGAATTGTGTGCGCAGTAGCCGCACGTGCATCAACAAAGTAGTGCCAAGCGTGCGCCTGTGTCCCATAAGTAAAAGGCCAGCTGGCTTGTCCGTTAAAGGGTGCTGTAACCCCCAAAGGGCACTCCAAACAAAATAAAAAAATATATTTTTCTGTGTTTGGTTTGTGAATTGTGTGCACTGTGGCTGCACGTGCACCAACGAAGGAGCAGCGCCAAGCGTGCGCCTGTGTCCCATAAGTTAAAGGCCGGCTGGCTTGTCCATTAAAGGGTGCTGTAACCCCAAAAGGGCAGTCCAAACAAAATAAAAAAATTTTTTCTGTGTTTGTGAATTGTGTGCACCGTTGCTGCACGTGCATCAACAAAGGAGCAGCGCCAAGCGTGCGCCTGTGTCCCATAAGAAAAAGGCCGGCTGGCTTGTCCGTTAATGGGTGCTGTAACCCCCAAAGGGCACTCCAAACAAAATAAGTAAATATATTTTTCTGTGTTTGTGAATTGTGTGCACCAATGAAGGAGCAGCGCCAAGCGTGCGCCTGTGTCCCATAAGTTAAAGGCCAGCTGGGTTGTCCATTAAAGGGTGCTGTAACCCCCAAAGGGCACTCCAAACAAAATAAAAAAATATTTTTTTTTGTGTTTGTGAATTGTGTACGCAGTAGCTGCACGTGCATCAAAAAAGTAGTGCCAAGCGTGCGCCTGTGTCCCATAAATAAAGGGCCGGCTGGATTGACCGCTAAAGGGTGCTGTAACCCCCAAAGGGCACTCCAAACAAAATAAAAAAATATATTTTTTGTTTGTGAATTGTGTGCGCAGTAGCCGCACGTGCATCAACAAAGTAGTGCCAAGCGTCATAAGTAAAGGGCTGGCTGGCTTGTCCATTAAAGGGTGCTGTAACCCCCAAAGTACACTCCAAACAAAATAAAAAAATATATTTTTCTGTGTTTGTGAATTGTGTGTGCAGTAGCCACACGTGCATCAACAAAGTAGTGCCAAGCGTGCGCCTGTGTCCCATAAATAAAGGGTCGGCAGGATTGACCGCTAAAGGGTGCTGTAACCCCCAAAGGGCACTCCAAACAAAATAAAAAATATATTTTTCTGTGTTTGGTTTGTGAATTGTGTGCACTGTGGCTGCACGTGCTCCAACGAAGGAGCAGCGCCAAGCGTGCGCCTGTGTCCCATAAGTTAAAGGCCGGCTGGCTTGTCCGTTAAAGTGTGCTGTAACCCCAAAAGGGCAGTCCAAACAAAATTAAAAAAAAATTTCTGTGTTTGTGAATTGTGTGCACCGTTGCTGCACGTGCATCAACAAAGGAGCAGCGCCAAGCGTGCGCCTGTGTCCCATAAGTAAAAGGCCAGCTGGCTTGTCCGTTAAAGGGTGCTGTAACCCCCAAAGGGCAATCCAAACAAAATAAAAAAATATATTTTTCTGTGTTTGTGAATTCTGTGCGCAGTAGCCGCACGTGCATCAACAAAGTAGTGCAAAGTGTGCGCCTGTGTCCCATAAATAAATGGCCAGCTGGATTGACCGCTAAAGGGTGCTGTAACCCCCAAAGGGCACTCCAAACAAAATAAAAATATATATTTTTTTGTGTTTGTGAATTGTGTGCGCAGTAGCCGCACGTGCATCAACAAAGTAGTGCCAAGCGTGCGCCTGTGTCCCATAAGTAAAAGGCCAGCTGGCTTGTCCGTTAAAGGGTGCTGTAACCCCCAAAGGGCACTCCAAACAAAATAAAAAAATATATTTTTTTGTTTGTGAATTGTGTGCGCAGTAGCCGCACGTGCATCAACAAAGTAGTGCCAAGCGTGCGCCTGTGTCCCATAAGTAAAAGGTTGGCTGGCTTGTCCGTTAAAGGGTGCTGTAACCCCCAAAGGGCACTCCAAACAAAATAAAAAAATATATTTTTCTGTGTTTGGTTTGTGAATTGTGTGCACTGTGGCTGCACGTGCACCAACGAAGGAGCAGCGCCAAGCGTGCGCCTGTGTCCCATAAGTTAAAGGCCGGCTGGCTTGTCCATTAAAGGGTGCTGTAACCCCAAAAGGGCAGTCCAAACAAAATAAAAAAAATTTTTCTGTGTTTGTGAATTGTGTGCACCGTTGCTGCACGTGCATCAACAAAGGAGCAGCGCCAAGCGTGCGCCTGTGTCCAATAAGAAAAAGGCCGGCTGGCTTGTCCGTTAATGGGTGCTGTAACCCCCAAAGGGCACTCCAAACAAAATAAGTAAATATATTTTTCTGTGTTTGTGAATTGTGTGCACCAATGAAGGAGCAGCGCCAAGCGTGCGCCTGTGTCCCATAAGTTAAAGGCCAGCTGGGTTGTCCATTAAAGGGTGCTGTAACCCCCAAAGGGCACTCCAAACAAAATAAAAAAATATTTTTTTTTGTGTTTGTGAATTGTGTACGCAGTAGCTGCACGTGCATCAAAAAAGTAGTGCCAAGCGTGCGCCTGTGTCCCATAAATAAAGGGCCGGCTGGATTGACCGCTAAAGGGTGCTGTAACCCCCAAAGGGCACTCCAAACAAAATAAAAAAATATATTTTTTGTTTGTGAATTGTGTGCGCAGTAGCCGCACGTGCATCAACAAAGTAGTGCCAAGCGTCATAAGTAAAGGGCTGGCTGGCTTGTCCATTAAAGGGTGCTGTAACCCCCAAAGTACACTCCAAACAAAATAAAAAAATATATTTTTCTGTGTTTGTGAATTGTGTGTGCAGTAGCCACACGTGCATCAACAAAGTAGTGCCAAGCGTGCGCCTGTGTCCCATAAATAAAGGGTCGGCAGGATTGACCGCTAAAGGGTGCTGTAACCCCCAAAGGGCACTCCAAACAAAATAAAAAATATATTTTTCTGTGTTTGGTTTGTGAATTGTGTGCACTGTGGCTGCACGTGCTCCAACGAAGGAGCAGCGCCAAGCGTGCGCCTGTGTCCCATAAGTTAAAGGCCGGCTGGCTTGTCCGTTAAAGTGTGCTGTAACCCCAAAAGGGCAGTCCAAACAAAATTAAAAAAAAATTTCTGTGTTTGTGAATTGTGTGCACCGTTGCTGCACGTGCATCAACAAAGGAGCAGCGCCAAGCGTGCGCCTGTGTCCCATAAGTAAAAGGCCAGCTGGCTTGTCCGTTAAAGGGTGCTGTAACCCCCAAAGGGCACTCCAAACAAAATAAATAAATATATTTTTCTGTGTTTGTGAATTGTGTGCACTGTGGCTGCACGTGCACCAACGAAGGAGCAGCGCCAAGCGTGCGTCTGTGTCCCATAAGTTAAAGGCCAGCTGGGTTGTCCATTAAAGGGTGCTGTAACCCCCAAAGGGCACTCCAAACAAAATAAAAAAAAATATTTTTTTGTGTTTGTGAATTGTGTGCGCAGTAGCCGCACGTGCATCAACAAAGTAGTGCCAAGCGTGCGCCTGTGTCCCATAAATAAAGGGTCAGCTGGATTGACCGCTAAAGTGTGCTGTAACCCCCAAAGAGCACTCCAAACAAAATAAAAAAATATATTTTTCTGTGTTTGTGAATTGTGTGCACTGTGGCTGCACGTGCATCAACGAAGGAGCAGAGCCAAGCGTGCGCCTGTGTCCCATAAGTAAAAGGCCAGCTGGCTTGTCTGTTAAAGGGTGCTGTAACCCCAAAAGGGCCGTCCAATCAAAATAAAAAATTTTTTTCTGTGTTTGTGAATTGTGTGCACTGTGGCTGCACGTGCATCAACAAAGGAGCAGCGCCAAGCGTGCGCCTGTGTCCCATAAGTAAAGGGCCGGCTGGCTCATTTCTTAAAGGGTGGTGTAGCCCACAAAGTACACTAGTCTCCAGCAAAAATTAAAAATAATTTTTTGTGTTTGTGTGCGCCTTAGCCGCACGTATATATCAATATAACATAAATGGAGGACCAAACTTTCTCCGATAAAAATAAAATAGGGAAAGATCAAGAACCACTTCCTCCTAGTGCTGAATCTGCTGCCACTAGTCATGACATAGACGATAACATGCCATCAATGTCGTCTGCCAAGGCCGATGCCCAATGTCATAGTAGAGACCACATACAATCCCAAATGACAAAGTTCAGGAAAATGACCTTGAAAAAAACATTTAAATCATCTGAAGAGAAACGTAAACATGCCAATATGCCATTTACGACACGGAGTGGCAAGGAACGGCTAAGGTCTTTCCCTATGTTCATGACTAGTGGTTCAGCTTCACATGACGATGGAAGCCCTCCTCCCGCTAAAAAAATCAAACGAGTTAAGCTGGCAAAAGCACAGCGAAGAACTGTGCGTTCTAAGAAGATATCACAAATCCCCAAGGAGAGTCCAAGTGTGGTGGCGGTTGCGATGCCTGACCTTCCCAGCACTGGACGGGAAGAGGTGGCTCCTTCCACCATTTGCACGCCCCCTGCAAGTGCTGAAAGGAGCACCCACAGTCCACTTGCTGATATCCAAATTGAAGATGTCACTGTTGAAGTACAACAGGATGAGGATACTGGTGTAGCTGGCACTGAGGAGGAAGTTGGCGAGGAGGATTCTGATGGCGATGTGGTTTGTTTAAATCAGGCTCCGGGGGAGACAGTTGTTGTCCGTAGGATGAAAAAGCCCATTACGGTCATGCCTGGGCAGAAGACCAAACCTTCCACCTCTTTGGTCTGGCAATATTTCTATCCAAATCCGGACAACAACTGTCTTGCCATATGTACCATATGTAAAGGTGAAATAAGTAGGGGTAGGGACATTAACCACCTAGGAACATCCTCCCTTATACGGCACCTGCAGCGCGTTCATAAAAAGTTACTGTCAAGTTCAGAAACTGTGGCTAAGACCGTAAGCAGTCCAGGGACACCTAAATCCCTTTTTCCTGTTTTATCCAAGGAATCAGTGGACGAGGAGGATGAGGACGACATCTTGCCTCCGTAGAGCCAGTTTGTGCAGGGACACATTAATTGCCAGCTTGTTTTGTGGGGGCCCAAACGAATCAATCATTTCAGCCACAGTCATGTGGCAGACCCTGGCGCTGAAATGATTGGTTTATTAAAGTGTGCATTTCCTATTTATACAACATAAGGGTAGGTGGGAGGGCCGAAGGACAATTCCATCTTGCACCTCTTCTTTTTCTTTGCAGTATGTACTGTTTGGGGCCTAGTTTTTCAAACTGCCATCCTGTCTGCCACTGCAGTGTCACTCCTAGATGGGCCACATGTTTGTGCCGCCCACTCGTGTCGCTTAGCATAGTCATCCAGCTACCTCGGTGCAATCTTTTGGCCATAAAAACAATATTGTGAGGTGTGAGGTGTTCAGAATAGACTGGAAATGAGTGGAAATGAAGGTTATTGAGGTTAATAATTGCATAGGAGCAGAAAAACCCACAAATTCTGTGATTTAAGCTGTTTTTATGCTTTTTTTCAAAAAAATACAGATCCAAAACACAAAACCCAGAACCCAAAACACGGAAGGGTGGTTTTGCCAAAACCAATCCAGGTCCAAAACACGAAGAAAGATCCAGATCCAAAACCAAAACACAAAACACGAAAAGTGGCCGGTGCACACCCCTAGTAGAAATACAATCCTTCCCTCACACCTGTAGTAACATATTAGCCTTCACTCACACCTGTAGTAACTTATTCCCCTCCCTCACCTCTGGAGTAACACATTTCCCTCCCTCACCTCTGTAGCAAAACCTTACCCTCCCACTTACCACTGTAGTAACAAATTTTTCATTCCCTTTCATCACCTGTGTAGTAACACATCCCCCTCCCTCATCTGTGTAATAACACATTCCCTTCCTTCACTATTCATATAGAGGAGTCACACCAACTGCCAGCATTTGGGGTGAAAGTTGGTATTTGAATATTGAACTGTGCTGCAGCCACGATAAGTAGTCAGTCAGGACATTGCATTTAGGGAGGAAATATTTTGGCCCTTTTCACCCCCTTCGCAGTTAAATATTGAAAAATCCCTTCTTATGGGTACTTACAGTACTGTGCAAAAGTTTGCCAGAAAAAATGCTGCAAAATAAGAATGCTTTCAAAAATAGTAATATTTATTTGTATCAATTAGCAAAATGCCAAGTGAATAAACAAAAGAGAAATCTAAGTCAAATCAATACTTGGTGTGACCATTTTGCCTTCAAAACAGCATCATTTCTTCTAGGTACACTTCCACACAGTTTTTGAAGGAACTCAGCAGGGAGGTTATTCCAAACATCTTGGAGTACTAACCACAGATCTTCTGTGGATGTAGGCTTGCTCATATCCTTCTGTCTCTTCATGTAATCCCACACAGACTCAGTGATGTTGAGATCAGGGTCCGTGGGGGCCATATCATCACTTCCTTTACTCCTTGTTATTTTTTACATTGAAGATAGTTCTTAATGACATTGGCTGTATGTTTGGGGTCATTGTCCTGCTGCAGAATAAATTTGGAGCTAATCAGAAAATTCAAATCAAATCAGTATTTGGTGTGACCACTCTTCAAAACAGTATCAACCCTTCAATTCTTCTGAGTACACTTGCACACAGTTTTTGAAGGAACTTAGCAGGGAGGTTGATCCAAACATCTTGAAGAAGAAACCACAGATCTTCTGTGGATGTAGGCTTACATTCCATAATGGATAAGTACCTTCATGTATTTCTCTGCATTGAGGACACCATTAATTCTGACCAAATCCCCAACTCCATTTGCTGAAATGCAGCCCCAAACTTGCAAGGAACCTCCACCATGCTTCACTGTTGCCTGCAGAAACTCATTATTGTAAAACTCTCCAGCCCTTCGGCTCAGAAATGGCAGAAACCAGTGGGTACCAGGTATACCCATCTACTGTTTGGAGACATCTGTCCAGAAGTGGTCTTCATGAAATAATTGCATCCAAAAGCCATACCTTTTAACATGGAAACAAGGCCAAGCGACTCAACTATGCTTGAAAACATATAAACTGGGGTGCAGAAAAATGGCAGCAGGTGCACTGGACTGATGAGTCAAAATGTGAAATATTTGGCTGTAAAAGAAGGCAGTTTATTTGCAAAAGGCTGGAGAGCAGTACAATAATGAGTGCAGGCAACAGTGAAGCAATGTGGAGGTTCCTTGCAAGTTTGAGGCTGCATTTCAGCAAATGGAGTTGGGGATTTGGTCAGGAATAATGGTGTCCTCAATGCTGAGACGTACAGGCAGGTACTTATCCATCATGTAATACCATCAGGGAGGTTCAATATAGTCAAGCTGGTACTGGGCGCTGTTGAAATTGAAATATTAAGATAAGGATAAATGAAAAGAGAATAAGAAAAATAAAATAAGAATGAAGATAAATAATACAAATGAAAATACTGTAAATATAACAATAAAAAGCAATGTGGGAAAAATAATATAAAATAAAAGGAAGCGTATACTGTAAAATGTCACTGCTTATAGTGCAAATTATATGCATTAATAATGTTTATAGCCTATATAGGAAAATTTGGGGAGCAAAGATTCAGGGAAGGTAAAAGTTTGCTTGGTAGAAGTCCTCAATAAGTGGTTACAGCTGTCCCTAACCTTACCCTACTGAAGTATGTGGTCCTGCCATGGTCTTCTCCTGTTGCAGCGGCTGCCGGAAGTCTGTATGAGTGTGGCTCAAGTGAGTTGCCCCACCTCCTGACGTCAGACGCCCGCCGGTTGATGTTAATTGCGGCCCGCTAGCTTCAGCTAGTGCCCTCTTGCCTGGTCCTGCTTCAATCCAAGGCATTTCATACCACATAGGGTGCTTCAAAGATAAAATAAAAAATAATAAATGTAAACATTTTTTTTTTATATATTTTAAATTTTTTATATTTTTTATCTTTGAAGCATATACAATTAAATTCAGATCTCAGGAACATGTGCTTGCCACCTTTCCTGATGACTTCTGGAAATGAACTTCAATAAAGTTCAATTTCCACAGCGCTCAATACCAGCTTGACTACATTATATTGAACCTTTTTTTACTGAGCTGCTCCAACACACGAGCGCAGCAATACAATTTCTTGACACGATCAGGGAGGTGTCTGATTGGCTCCAAATGAATTATTGAGCAGGACAACGACCCCAAACATACAAGCAATGGCATTTGGAACTATCTTCATTGTAAAGAAGAACAAGGAGTACTGGAAGTGATGATATGGCACTCACAGAGCCCTGATCTCAACATAATAAGGTCTGTCTGGGGTTACATGAAGAGACAGGAAGATTTGAATAAGCCTACATTCACAGAAGATCTGTGGTTTGTTCTTCAAGATGTTTGGATCAACCTCCCTGCTGAGTTCCTTCAAAAACTGTATGCAAGTGTACTCAGAAGAATTGAAGGGCTGATACTGTTTTGAAGAGTGGTCACACCAAATACTGATATTATTTGAATTTTCTTCTATTCATTCACTTTGCATTTTGTTAATTGATAAAAATAAACTATTAACACTTGTATTTTTTAAAGCTTTCTTACCTTGCAGCATTTTTTCATACCTACCTAAAACCTTTTCACAGTACTGTATGTCATGGAAGCAGGGCCAGCCCACCCGTTAGAGCACTAGTCAGCAGAGGGCGCTGTGGGCGGCGGTCCCCGCCACCACAGTCCTTCCTGCACCCTAGCGCTGCCACCGCCATGCTCCTCCTCCTCTCCCCACCCCCCCATCGCCACCACCGCCACATACCCCCACACCCCTGGCAATGACAGCCGGAGCTCACTCCTGAGCTCTGGCTTCTGGCTACCCCCCATGGGCACTATGGGAGAGATGTCATGAAAGCACTGTTCCCAGAGTGACGAGAAAGGGGGGTGCGTCATGGTTTTGTTTTTTCCATGAGACCACGGCCCCTTAATTTGTTTGGGCACGCACAACAATATGCCTGGGGGTGCCAAAAAATATACTCTCTTGCCAAAAAATTTGGGCTAGGGCCGGCCCTGCATGGAAGGCATATACTCCCTGATCTTCATGTTTCTAGGTCCAGGAATTTGGGCTGGACACTGATGAGTCCAGGAGTCAGTCAGTCAGGACATTTGATTTTCTATATATAAATTAAGGATACAAATACAATTAATAAATGTTTAATGGGGACAGTATTATTTTATTATATGAAAGGATAAAATTAATGTTTATTTTTTGTAAGCGTGTAATTATATTAATGAAAGGGGCAACATTGATTCATTGTTAATTGGAGCAATAAAAATTTATTTATGATGGGGCAATAATTATTATTTTATGATGTTGTCAAGATTTTTAGAACCATAAAATAATAACTGTTGCCCCATTATAAAGATTTTTTTTTTGTTCAAAATTAAAAATTCAGCAGTGTGAACACACTTAAGATTCAAATCTGGATCAGCTGCATTATATAAGCCTGTCCTGTTTACCAAGGACTGCCGGTCTATTTTTTCTAATTATTTTAGTGAATGTGTTAGTGCAGAAGAATGAGTGATCAGAAATCATATTACATATGTTATTCACTTATGAATGTTTGCAAGTGCAAGGACTACGCCATAGTGTTCAAAAGCCATCTTACCACTTTGTCCTTGGTAAAAATAGTCTAGTATGCAACAGCCTTATGAAATGTTTTACCTTATTTTGATACAAATATGAATTATTATATCACGAAAAGCTATGTTTTAACTACTGTATATATCCTCTAGGCCAGTGGTTCCCAAACCAGCATTTTTTTCACAGCACCCCTAGGCCAAAAGTTTATTTTTGAGAAATTCAGCAAATTGTGTTTACATGTCTTTTTTAGGTTCAGTTATGTGGTGGTGGACAGAATTGCACTTCTGTTTGTCCACATATTTTATGACTGGCAATCACCAGCACTGAATTGGCCTATCACATTGACCAGAAATAATTTGATTTGGTCCTGGACCACCAATCCATGGCACCACTGTAAGCACTTTGTGGCACTCCAGGTTGCTAAACACAACTCAGTTTTGAAACCACTGCTCTAGGCTCTTTTCCTTTTTGCCCCCTTCTGCAAGAAAAGAAAATGTGGTGAACTAATTGTTGTTCAACTTTGGGTGCACTTATTTGATCCTCAGAAACCACATAAAGTAATACTAACACCACTAAACACAATATTTTGTTTCCATACATCGGCTTCTTCTATCCTCTGCTTAAGTGTTTGCAATAAAGAATTATTACAGAATTGCACCAGTGGTTTTGGGACATGTGATATTCCCCATAATTATGATCTGCATAAGGAGGACTCACTACAACCCCGAATAGTGCAGCAGATAATTGTTTCCAGACCGGCGTTACTCCACCAGGATTAACCAGGAGGGGAGAGCTGGGTAATTATACTGGGACTATGTGTTTGTATCACAACCTCTAATATATAACGCTGCAACTATTATGCTGGCGACTACAACAGAAATTAAGAAAATGACACGTGCGCACAAATAGCTGCCCCTCAAACTCCCCAGTAAAGCAGTGTCACCTTACACTTTAAATACAAATTGAAAGAACAAATATCACCAAACAGTCCAGGAGGCGCTTATATAAATCACTAAGATTCCACTTGAGTTTCCTTAAAAGTAGTCACTTCAGGGTAGTCTTCTCATTTACATGTTTCCAGAGTGTAAACCTCAAAGAAATATAAACAATATATTCATAGTGTAGCAAGTTTGTTAGACATTTCAGGTTATAAAGGAGCTTCAGTCCAGACTTAATTACCGTGTATGGTAGTCTACAATATTAGATAGACAAATAGGCACTTTGTAAGATAGGGTTATTCACCAATTGGCAAACAGCACTCTTATAGTGCACCTCAGGTCCTTATAATTCCACCATCACTCCAGATATATATGTAATAGATAGGACAAGTCTCCAATAGTGTAAAACTATATTTATTAAGATGACCAACAAAAAATGAACACATAAGGTGCAATGGACTCTCACTGAGTACCAGATGAAATAGTAGACAAATGTCGCTTTAGATAAAGGTGTCAGCCAGGCATCCCCAGGAACCACCATTAATTTATCAGGTAAGGTCCAACTACATGTCACAATAGACAACCAACTTTCCAATGCATTTCAATACATACAGTGTATATATTCTTCAAGGCATATGGAGGTAATGAAAAGAGGTCCCATATTTATTCCTTAAGGATACACACTGTTTGTATTGAAACGCTTTGGAAAGGAAGATGTCTATTGTGGGATGTAGTTAGACCTTACCTGTTAAATGGATGGTGGTTCCTGGGAAAGCGCAGTCTAAGGTGAACAACAATTAGTTCACCAAATTTTCATGTATATTATTAATTAGCACCATCAGAGCAATTAATTGGGGAGCAGAAATTTTATATGCTTTTTATATAGACTACTTGACATATTTATACATATTAGTATTGCGCCTGATTAATTTTATTTTTGTGTTGTAAAAAAAATTGTTATTTCTATATTATAAATTCTTTACTTTTTTTGTATGTATATACGATGATTCCAATGTAATGTTAGTAAAAAAAAATATACTTAAATAATCATTGTTTTATAATACATTTTTGTGCTGCAAATGTGATCAAATAAACATTTTCTGAGCCTGCAGGGCTCATTTGACAGTATGTTACCATTAGTGATATTTTGGAAGCTGTTGTTTGATGTAAACACATTTATTAACATTTGAGGAATGGGCCTGCCACAAGCTGACAACACTGAATGCAAAATATGTGCATAAAACACACAACTGACTATGAATTAGTTTTAATCAGAATAAAATCTAGTCACACAAATATAATTATCATCAGGGGCTGAGACCCCCAATGACAGCAAGACTCCAAAGAAGCAGGACATTTTATTACTGTAGGTATGGCTTTTATTATGGGAAACAAGGTGAATATGGGAAGAGGGGAACACCAGGATAATGACCGGTGATCAAATAAGAAGTACAATGTTAATATCACATGCAATATTCCCCACTTTGCTGTATTGATATGAATATATTACTCTAATCACTCTCTGGGAATGGAATAATAAACTAACATTTCACACTCTCAAAAAATATATTTTTAAATTCTATTACAAATTTATAAAATGAATCTAACTCTAGCACAATAAATACAATACAATGTTATATCTTATCTATACAAATGCATGCAATGTTTCAGTAACTGACAAAAGGCCTTTTAGAGTTGATCATTTGCTTACACTATTAGATGTTCAGTTTTACTGTTAGTATCCATTACCCCTCCTGAAGGGGTATAATGCAATATAGAACTGAAAGGGCTAATTACCTTCAAAGCTGGGTTAAAGCTTTCACTGACAATTGCTGTTTCATATTCCTTTCTGTAGTGTTGTCAAACGTTTGTAGTTAAAAATATTGATGAATTCATCTGTCCTGCATTTATGTGTATTACCACATTTTTGTGACAGTAATTTAATGGTACATTTATCTGTTCCTGGTGAGTCCAAAATTAGCCACTTTAATCTCATCTCTCACCTGCACTTCCTCTTCTAGTACTTATTCCCTTTTGATATATCACTGATTCTTTCTCCTGTGCTTTCACTCTCTATGCAACTCTAATTGCCATTTTTTTTTACCCGTGACTGAAATCTGTATCTAGCTAAAATCTGCTGAATTAACGTTATATTGTTTTGCTTCTCCATATAATTAATGGAATACCCCTATTCTCCTCAATCTACTTTTTAAGTTACTAGAAACTAGAGATGAGCGGTTCCGTTTTGGCTATGATCTTCCGGATAAGCTCAGAAAAAGGCAAAATGTCATCTTTCACAGACATCTCGGCACAGATATCTGTGAAAGATTATATTTTTCCTCATTCTGATATCTGAACTTGGTGGGAAGATCCGAGCCCAAACCAAACCACTCATCTTTACTATAAATGCAATCACTTTTCTTTTAATCTCATTTTCAATAGTGTTCTTCTCTGCTACTGTACTGTATGTCACTTTGATAAAGGGGTACATTTTTCTAAAGAGTCATTTGCTGAAACTGTTATACCTCGCCGCCATGGGGTATCATACTGCAGTACCCCTATTCTCAAACCTGTAGCTGCGAAAGTGCTGAATGCAGTTCTGGATTCACATTGCAGGGGTTGGTTCCTTGATGACAGCGTGTGCTTCCGGCTGGAAGGGGTAGGCATGTGCTGCTGCATTTAAAAAGGGTGAGCTGTTAAACGGCAGTTGGTCAGTACTCTCTGAGATATCTAGGACTGGAGTGGCCCTGCGCTTGGAGGGTCTAGTGAGGTGACACAGAAAAGAAGACAGCCACATTAAAGAGAGAGATGGGTGATTATAAGCAATCTTCACCCACCTCTAAGGCCAGCTGCAAAAGGGAGGGACAGAGAGACTGAGCCTGCCTCCCCCCTGGAAAGCTGACAGGGCTAAGCTTGCCTGTGTGTCTGGGATCTGACCAGTGCTACACTGCTGTTCACCTGCTGATGGAATAAGACATTAGTGATAACAACCAATAACAGCAGAGAGCAGATAAAGAAAAGTAAGCCTAGGAGTAACCTTGAAATAACTCTCTCCTTAAAGGCTCTCCATTGAGAATAGAAGCCTAATCATAAACTTTAAGGAATAAAATAAGGACTTTCTAGTATCCCATTGAAAATATTGCATAACACTTTTTTATTAACTGATTCAGTGCATAGGGGACTTTAGAGACAATTCATAGTTTTATTGCCCCTGTTAACAAGTATGACCCATCTTCAGCACAATGCCATTGAATCTGTGGCTCTATATCTATATACATAGACTTGCACTACCTGTTACAGCTGTATAACATATTTACACAATGGGCAAGGAATACAGCCTATTCCCATTTGGATTATCAACAGTCAAGTATAGCCATTTTCTAAAATATAAGGGAAGGAGACTAGCTCACACAGATATGCCAAATTCAGAATCTTTTTGAACAGGCAAATCCTAGTATTTCCAATGTCAACCACCATGTAAGCTACTTTATGAGCCAAGGGCCATCTATAGGATTATGCTAGTATTAATGTGACTTTCCAAATAGCTGTTGGCAGTAAACCTCTCTGGAACTATAAAAGAGTATTGTGAAAAGGTTGACTGACTCCAAATTGCCATCCCAAATAAGAAATAAGTCATCTTTGTATCTGCCATAAAGGACCAGGTTTGCCACAAACTCACCACCCCAAATGAGCCTCTCTTCGAGTAGGCACATATAGAGTTTGGTGAAGCTCAGAGTGAAACTGGTCCCCATGGCAGAACCCCAGGTCTGATGGAAAAATTGATGATTAAAACAAAAATGATTATGGGTAAGTATAAAAGTAATGCTACAAATTAAATAAGCAATTATGCTTTGTCTTCTCCAAATTGGCAGAGAGCTAAACAAAAAAAAACATATTTCCATCCTTAAAACCATCCTTTTCAACAATCAAACCACATAGACACAAATAATCAAAGGCTAGGACCATTCTCCACCAAAAAATTTTTATGAGCACCAAACAGATCAAGAGACAGGTATGGAGAAGAAACAGAGGAGGAAATAAGACGCATAAGAAAAAATTCAAAAATCCAATAAAACCTAAATGGATGTTCAATCTGTATTCTAAAACACTTACAGATTCACAAACAAAACTACTTATGAAGGATCTTAAGTTTGCACCAACCAACAAGCTGAATTTGTTTGATTTGTTCAGAATTAAATCTGTTTGTTAGGTGCTTGTGCAGATAAAGGTATTTTACCATCAAACATATCAACAAAACAAAAAATAAGAACCAGTTCAGCCCATTATTCTATATTCAAATGATGCACAGTATGTAGAAATGTTTGATGAACTCCTTCAGGAAAATTCCAGTATCAGAAGTACATCTGTGTCATCCCCAATGGTTAAATGATATCAACAATAGCACCATGGTGATATATAGAGATCATTATTAATTTGTATTTAAATAACAGCCCGTCACCACCACTTTTTACAATTTACACACACAAGTCCCTTACAAAGCCCCTAGGATGCCCAATCATATCTGGCATAGGTTCCCTCTCTTTTTTGTCTACTCCCATCTCCTTAGTTAGAGCTCTCAAATCAAATATTGTATCAAAGATACCACACAGTTTTTAGGAATGGTAGAATCAATTAAACAGCAACCCACATATCTTTTCCTGACCTGTGATATACAGGCCTATACAGATGGGCCCAGCTAGTTTGTTGCTCCATATGCAATGTAGCACACCATGCATCTTGCACCACACAGTAGGCCATGAGTCATGCCACACAAAATGTTTTGTAAGGGAACGTAGCGTAGCACTGGAAAAAAGTCATAATATGTAATACAGCTTTTTTTCCACCAGGTGTCACTTTTCCTAAACTACACAGTGCACATGTCAGATTTCCAATGCATTTTCTGTATCACCACCCGATGATTGACTGACAGAAACTGTGATTCGTTACACTATAGTACAGCTTTTTCCTCATGGAATCAGGGCTGTAGAAGAATGTCTAATAAAGTTTTAAATCATTACATTAAGTATGTGAGTCCTGTACTATTTTATAAAAATAATTCACACGCACGCACAGCTTTTAATGAGGCGGGATAAATATTCACTAATGCACCCCAACCATCTGGTACTGTATTTGTGTTGACCAAAAAGACACACTCCTAGCATTGCATAAAGACCGAGCAATTGAAGTTCAGTGTTCTTATCAAAGCCTACTGAACTCAATACATTGTCCACAACTTCATACCAGCTGGCATTTCGATGCTACTTTATGCCACTGTACTGCTGATGCACTGCGTGCTCAAGAAAGTTGTGTGTGGTGCTCCATACAGTATGACACGTAATGCACTGCTAGTTGTACTATGGCGTATGGAGTCTCATAGTACTGCGCATGCCTAGTGGAGCCAGTTGGGAGTGACACAGTACATCAGCATTATCATTCCTCACAACCATGGTGTGGAGGCCACCAGACATATTTTGTACTCAAATGAGACAATTAAGAATGGCCTAAATATACATTTCAGCTAGCATTACTTTTATACTTACCCATAATTTTTTTATTTTTAATAATCAATTTTTCCTCCAGACCTGGAGTACTGCCATGGGGACCAGGTTCACTCCAAGCTTCGCCAACCTCTATATGGACCTACTTGAGAGGCTCATTTGAGGTGGCGAGTTCACTGCAAACTTGTTCCTCTATGGCAGATATGTTGATGACTTATTTTTAATATGGCTTGGCAATGTGGAGTCAGTCAACTTCTTTGTACAATAACTTAATACAAATCTATACATTCTCAACTTGGCGAGCACCTACAGTGCACATTGCATTAACTTTATAGATATCACTTTTTCAATTGTTGATAATCAAATTTCTACATGTACATTTCAAAAAGACACAGATTCCTATCATTTTATTCATTTAAAAAACAATCATTATCGCAAGTGGCTACAAAATACACCTTTAGGCCAATTATGTTGTTTACATGGAAACTGTTCCAATCCTTTAAAATTTAAACCACATTCATAACAATTAATAGATGCTTCAAGAAAGAGGGTGTCAGGAATGTCTACTGAAAGATTCCTGGAACAAGGTCTCAGCAATGGATCAAAACATCCATTTTGCTATTAAAAATAGGAATACCTAATCTAAACAACAAAATTTCACCCAAGCCATAACATTTATTATGAGATTCAAATCCATAGCAGACAACATTAAAAAGTTTAAATGCACAAATCAAAAGATAATACAAACAATAAGTCAGGCACTCTCTACTGGGTTTCAATATGTGCTCCTATAGTTAAAAATTACTTTCTTATTGTTCACATAAGATTTCAGTCACAGATCTCCATCCATCGACGTAGATAGTTAAGGTAACTTTTTATCAATCATATGGCCCACAGGAACAGCACATAAAAAAGAAGATAAAATCACATATAGTGAAGTACAGTCAACAATTCTGAATTTCTAAAACAAACAGTGGGATAGAACTGCGTACCAGAGGCAGAGGCGTAATGCGTACACCAGCAATCATGTAATGAGCAGATTAATATCCGGATTAAAAACCTGGTCCAGCACAAGCTAGTGCAGATTATCCTTCAGGATGTTCCCCTCTGGTCAGCTCCCTCCTTCCACCAATGCATTTTGAACACTAGGGTCTTTGTCAAGGTGTGTGTATTAGGTGGATTTCAGTCCTTATAAACCCCCTCCCTTCCTGTCATTGGTTGTTAGTGGGATAGGCTGATTTCATAATAAACAGTGCAAAGTACAGTATACATAGCGGTACATCAATCATGATTATAATACTTTCTTCCAAAATTTATTCTTACATGATATTACCTTATATGTATAATAATAAATATGTTACTTCCGGGGTCCAAATAATGAGTGACACACACCCAAAGGCTGCTGGATGACAGAACACTCTCATGTGACCTGATCACATGCCCTGAGCTACCTGGTCACATGTCCTGTGGTGATCTGGCTACACAAGGTTATACTATGGGATTGTATAGCATCCCACACTCACTGGGCACCACAAACACGTGACCGGGTAGCTCTGGTCATGTGATCAGGTCACGAGAGTGTTCTGTCATCCAGCAGCCTTTGGGTCGAAAGACCCTAGTGGTTGAAATGTGTTGGTGGAAGGAGAGAGCTGACTTACCCGAGGGGAACATTCTCCTCTGCAATAGCTTGTGCTGTAACAGGATTTTAATCTGGATATTAATCTGCTCATTACATGCATGCTGGTGTACTGATTACACCTTTGCCTCTGATACGCAGTTTTATCCCACTATTGGTGGAGATTTTTAGTTTTAGAAATTCTGAATTGTTGACTGTACTTCTCTATATGTGATTTGTATCTTCTTTTTTATTCCTGTGAGCCATATGATTGATTAAAAGTTACCTTAACTACCTATGTCGATGGATGGAGATCTGTGACTGAATTCTTATGTGTACAATAAGAGTCATTTTTTACTATAGGAGCACATACTGAAACCCAGTAGAGAGCGCCTGACTTATTGTTTGTATTATTTGTAAGATTTTTGAAGACAGCGACCTAAAATTTGAAGTGTAGTGGCTGCACTCATTATTGAAGCGCAAATTATATCTGTTTTGTATTCCTACAAATCAAAAGATCCTGTGCCCAAATCCTTTTAAAACAGGATTTGGCCACAGGTACCAAAGTTAGACAAAAACTTGGGAAACATGCTTTCTCCATCCTTCTTTAAATATGATAATAAAGATATAGATAGAAACAAAGTCACAACTAACAAGGTTTCACAAACCAAATGCTTACATATTGGTTACTTTTGTGATGTAAACAAAAAAAACAGAAAGGGGGATGTCCCCCACCAAACACTATATTGTACCTGCCACAATACTTGAAAACTATATGGTAATAGAAATTCAGAAATATTTGTTGCATGCATTTGCAAATACATGATAAGCCACCAGGCCAACTTCATGGCTTCTCTGATACTGGTGGTCCCTACATTTCATGATAACCGTAACCACTCTGGGCCATGTAATTGTCTATTGCAAAGCCTCATGGTAAAGCATATACAGAAATACATTCAAATTGAGAGCCTGCTTACCCGGGAATCATGCTTGGGACCTCCAAATAGCACTATAAGAACCACGATGCCCTCAAATTGCTGGTTCCATCTATGCTTCTCAAAAAAGCAAACATAACAAAGTGGAAGCTGCACAAATTAATTTGGCAATACTCTTCAGGTGCATGAAAGGGAGGGGTCATACTAAACAAAAAAACAGAAAGGGGGGTGTTACTTTTGGGATGTTACAGTTGTGGGTTGACTAGGTGCATAATATGTATTTTCTCCAAAACAAAACCACATCCTTCACTTCATTTATTACTAAGGAAACATTTAACATCAAATCATACACTAATTGTACTTCAACATACATAGTCTCTCTTACAATAGGCCTGTGTCATGCAATACATTGGATGCACACCTCGCATACTGAGAGATAGACTATTGGATCTAATAGACTATAGACTAATGTCACAAACAGATGTGTAGAACATACTGTACCAAGACACTATATAGAATGAAAGAAGGGGGATTTTAAATGCATACAAATAGTAGGGATAGAAACTATCCCACATACAGCAAGAGGGTGCGATAGAAAAAGATATGTACACAACATCCTGAAGGTTTAAATTAAGTCATGGAGATGGACTTTGACATGTAGCCAATGGATGAAACCACAGTTTCTTATTGGCCAATGTGTTTGAGCTTTCATCAGATTCTAACCCAAGAGAAGCTGCTTGTTATTAACCACAATATGGAGCTACAGCACGAATTCATCTAGCTGTCAGTACCGCTAGATACTCTCGGTACTAGCTCCATACAGAAACCTATTTCCTAACAGCTGAGGAAACTTCAGTCCCATTCAGAGTACAGGCAGCAATCATCACGCACCTGGAGACTGTGCATGGGACAATAACTGCAGCTTATTTATCGCAGCTCACTGACCAGAGGTGTAGAGGACGCCTAATATCCCAAACACTGCCAGAACATTGTGGCTTACAATTGCCTGATTACAATTCTATTGGAAACATTCTACATCAGTAAACACTATTGACTGTTTGTGCAGATAAAAGATGCTGCTGCAACATTTTCTAACCCTAAAATGAGCATACTCTGAAACCATTCATTGAAACTATCATACAGAGACAAAATCAGCTGCACGGTTTCATCTGAAGTGTGCATTAGTTAATTATTCATATCCTATTTTGGACTTTATAAAAATTTTATTTATTAACAGTAAGATTACTTCCTTTTAAGCCTCTAAGTGTGATTTATGTAACAAGATTATTTTAATGTCTTCTATGTGTAACTAAATAAAATTTATCAAACTTATAAATTCATTTTTTTACAATTATGTGGGACTGTATGTGATGCAGCTAATTATCTTTATAAACTATTTTAAAGTACTTGCACTATCTTCTTCATTGGCAGCAATGCTGTATCACTTTAAGTTTCATTGGAAGTGCTATTTTAAAGCAGTTTATTTTCAATTCATGTAAATATGGCCTACCTGAATGCACTTTATAGTTTGATGACAACAGTAATAAATGGATAATTATACTGGTATATAGCATTAATAGGTTGGTATGTATTAATATTCAATCTTTATGAGTGTGACTGCTAGGGTAAGGGATATTAGGTGGGTAAAATGTACTAAAATAGTATTTAATAATAGCGTTTCTAGAATTCTCTTGGGGTGTATATAATTCTATATATGTTCTATTATATGTTCTATAATAAGAAACTAGGACATGCTTAAATATACTGTACAGTGTAATCAATATACCTAACTTTCAAAAGCAAGCCAGAGCTTTGGAGATTACAGATAAAATAAAGTTGAAATTAGCCTCCTTGTTTGTGCACATTATTGTGTTGGAATTGGGACCACTTGCCTCTCTGCTGTATTGTGGGAAAAGAATAATGGCCCTTTCTAGAGTATTGGAGAGAGAGAGAGAGAGAGCGCAGATATTTGTCTACCACTCATCAACTCCAGCTACAGTATAGTGGAACTGTGAGTACTGCAGCTGCTGTTTAGCTCTGTTACAAAGCAACATGTCAAACTGCCACTTATTAGTCAAAAGATGTGGTTCTGTAAGTGAGGTAGCTCAAACCACATCATCGCATTATTCATGTAACACGTCGCTCCTGAGACCCCAGAATCAGACCCCATCACTTACCTTTGCGGGCGCTGACCTGCGGTATCTTCCAGCTCCCACACTGTGCGCTGCTTCCTCCTCTCTCAGGGCGGGTCCCGCTGTTGTCCTCTGACAGGTCCTGCTGCTGTTCTACCTCCATGCCAGCTCCTGCTGACTGCTTGGTCCCTGCTGCTCACATCCAGGAAGCACTGTCCTCTGGTCCATGGGCGTGACCATCTTGGATTCACCCATGTGACTCCACTACCACCAATGAGGAGCCTTCTCCTTCTCTCTCAGCCTACCAGCTACCAGCGTCCACTATAAAAGGATCTCCACTGCTGACACAAGTTGCCAGTGCAACAAGTCCCTTAGTCCAACTAAGTGAGCCTACCCACTGCGCTCTGTAGGTGTTGTCACCACCCCAAGTAGCTTCCATGCTACCAGCTTCTCCACACGGCTATCCAGCCGCTCCAAGTAGCTTCCATGCTACCAGCTTCTCCACATGGCTATCCAGCCACTCCAAGTAGCTTCCATGCTACCAGCTTCTCCACACGGCTATCCAGCTGCTCCAAGTAGCTTCCACGCTACCAGCTTCTCTACACGGCTATCCAGCCGCTCCAAGTAGCTCCCATCTACCAGCTCCTCTACACAGCTAACCAGCCGCTCCAAGTAGCTCCCACGCTACCAGCTCATCTACACGGCTGACCAGCCACTCCAAGTAGCATCCACGCTCCCACCGTCTCCCCACGGCTATCCAGCCGCTCCAAGCAACTACCACGCTACCAACGTCCCGATACGGCTCCTTAGCCGCACCAAGCTGCTTCCGCATTACCCAAATCCTCTAACAGTCTTCTGCACCCTCTCATGCGGAGAAACTTTATCAAGCCAAGTCTCCTCCAGCGAGCATCTGAGCCGAGTAATACAGGTCCAAGGCCCAGCCCGGGAACACATTATAGTAAATGTCTTGCCATTAACATTTTTTTTATGTTGATAATGTTAACATTTTGGCTCTGCAAAACATAGTAGATGTGAAAGTTATACCATCAAGTAATTGTGGAACATGTGTTTAAAGATTCAACAGAATACACAGTGGTTGTTTTGATATTGCAAATTAGTTATGCTTAGTTTGTACATGACTCTGGCTGGTGAGGGAAATTAAGGGGAATTTCCATCACTGACTATTCTGATATCCACAACACCCTCTTTATCAATGCATGACAATGTATTTCACTGACAAGGTGAGGTTCCAGGAATATCTGAGGTTAAGCAAATCATTGTGAGGTCAGAAGAATAAAAAAAGGTGCAGTTGCAGAACAGAAGGGTGTTCATGTATTGGATGTAACCTGTCAGTGCGGATGTGGGGGTAATGTCTCTGGTTGGACTTAGCAACTTAACTGATGATTCTTTTAAAAAAAAATGGAACTCAAGAACTGTTGTATTTCTAAAAAAGTTTTATTAAGTTCAAAACGCTTTAAAAATTAAATAAAAAATATGGCTAGTGGGTGTCTTGCACTACCACGTGTCTATAGGCACCCATTGCAAAATTTCCACCCACTGTAAAATTCCCATCCCACCTCTATTGGCAATGAACCCACCCAGTGGCAATTTCTCCCCATTAGCATTACCCCACTCCCCCTAGTGGTAAGAGATCTCCATAATCCCCACTCCCACTCACCTCCACATATTTTCACACACCCCTCCCCTCCTCCTCAAGTGACATGTGTCATTTTAAACTATTTCTCCATGTCCCAGTGTCAATTGTTTATAATGAGACTTTATACCCCCACCCCCAATAGAGTTCCGCCATTTGTATTAACCCCATTCCCATGGGGCATTACCCCTCTCCCTCCCTCACATGCAGAGTGCAGTGGAGCGTCATCAGGGGTGACTGATGGTCAGTCCCCCCTGCTTCAGCTAATTTCTGCTGTTGCACAGATCAACCAAATAGTGCTTGGGGGTGGAAGGGACTAAGTTTCCTCACACTTTTGTCCCCGATGCCGGCAGGCCAGACAAGATGGTGGAAATCCAATTTCCTCTTTAAAAGTGAGGAGATGCAATATGATGGCATGTTTAAATGGGATGGGACCATCTCAGCTTAAGTCCTACTGGCTATGGTTGCATCCCGTGCTACTGTGCCAATTAAGTGGTTAACACGGGATGGCAAGGATCAGTTGAAAGGAAGACTTTAAGTGGCAAGAAGTGCCTGCAAGTGGACTGAAAAGCTTCCATGCTACTTGCTGCACCCATCAAAAGTGGGAAGACACTGAAATAGGTCGCTACCATGTGGGCAGGGGAGTGAATAATTCAGCAGCCAGGAGGGACTGCAGCAAAGACAAGAGTGAGCTATAGGAATATATATATATAATTTATGGTGTGATGACCCCTGTGGTATTGTCACATTTATGATTTGTGTTGTATACTTCTATACAATAGAATTGCTCATATTTCACCAACTATTTGCCAAGGATGTTTATCTAACCCATGTTGAGTTACCAGAAAAGTTAGGGGTGACCCATAAGGATAGACCTAGGTGCAGAACAGTGAGATGGAAAGGGCAAAAGAGCTAAACATTGTCCTCGTATCTTCACTTCTTCGAACTTGCTCATCTCATACTGAGAGTTTATCAACGGTAATTTAATATGCAAACTTTCACAAAATATATCTATTGGGAGCTGTAATATTAAGAGACTCCTACTCCAATTAATTAATCAAAAATTTATAAATTGTGCTGAAGTATTGCAGCCACAGCAAATTTTTCATTTTAGCACTATAACCTACAAATCAACTTCATTAAAACAAGTCACATAGAAACAACCAATCCATTTGTAACCTTAATACAACCTCCACAAAAAAGAAAAGAGAATCCCTGTTTCTGGCATGAACAGAACACGCTAGAAAATAGTAATTTGCCAAATTAAGATGACTATTTATTGAGATGAATAATTCGTAACATAGAGTGAATTAAGTATCAGTTATATTAGATTTGAAGGTATTCGATTACACCGATTTGGAGAAGATCATAAAACCCAGTCCATAGCCAGCACACAAAAGAAAATAACTGAATATTGATTTTATCATAGCTAATGAGCATAGATCCATTACTGTTGGGCAAATAAAATGCTACATAGTTGTCCTTCCTCATAATATCATCCAAATTCATAAATTAAATGGTCAAAAAGTTATTTGTAAACTAATATGTAAAGACATTCTGTTACAAAAGATAGAAGATAAATCTATTAACTCCACTTAAACCCAAATCACATTATACAAATATGCAATGAAACAACAAAAAATATTAACAATAAAAAAAATAACAGTACTAAAAAAGATTAACCACTCAACATTAAGTTATTCTAAAAATCAATGGTTACAGAATGGTATAATATCTTATGACCAAAGCTTTTAATATAATTTTGTCCCTGATCTTTATTAGTAAACAAATGCCTCAGTTTATCATTTTTTGATTAAAACTGCTACATATTGCCATGCATCAAAAGTAAATTTGCCCTCCAAGCTGCTAGATTTATTATATAGTGGTTTTAGAGGGTTAAAACTCCAATTTTTTTTTAATGTGAGGCGGCTTCAATCCTGCCGAAACCCTCAAACCACATGTTTAAGGACCATCTGTGATTATAAAAATTGCCTTTATTTGTTTGGCCTATTTATAATGACTGAAAATATGTGCGATTTGCACCTCACCTGCTAGCTACTGCCTTCAATTAGTTGAGAAGGAAAAGAGACATTAGTGGAGTGCTGTAAATTGCCTATTGATTGCTAAGAGATTTTTATTGTGCTTGTGTTTTGTTTTCTTCAATTTTCTCTATTTAAAATTGATTGCTAATTGTGTTTTTTTTGTTTTCTGTTTGTTGTGTTATCTGTGTATGAGTAATGTGTGTATATGTTTTAATGTGTATTTTTTGTTTTCTTTCTTGCCTGTCCATTAGGTTGTATCTGATTTGTTTGTCCTATAAATTGTGTTTGGGGTTTCTATCCTTTAGGTTGTATCTGACTTGTCAGTCCTATAGGTTGTATCTGATTTGTCTGCCATATAGGTTGCATCAGATTTGTCAGTCCTATGGGTTGTAACTGATTTGTCTGTCATATAGGTTGTATCTGATTTGTCAGTCCTATAGGTTGTATCTGATTTGTCAGTCCTATAGGTTGTATCTGATTTGTCAGTCCTATAGGTTGTGTCTTATTTGTCTGTCCTTTAGCTTGTATCTGTCTTGTCTGTCCTATAGGTTGTATCTAACTTTTCAGTTCTATAGGTTGAATTTGGGAGGCCAAGGATTGTAGTCAGGCAAAGGTAGACATTCTCTGAGGACAGCACACAGGATAAGCAGGTGGAGAGAAGTCAGGTATTCATGTGACTACTGGTTCTGTCTTGGAAACATTTTCTATAAATGTCAGTTTCACATACAGATGTATCCTGCTACATCTTTGCTCATACCACCGTATTCTGGCCTCCCTGGCACAACATGTCAGTACACGTTATGGCAGATACTACACGTTATGTCATGGCATGGTGTACTAAATGCTACAAAAGACTACATGCCATGCAGTACACAGTTTAACCACTGGGTGGCTAATGCTCCACGGATGAAACGTACAGTACTGACTACAATACTGTAGCAGTGCACGGTAATCTGTGAGAGGCTTGCTAACCATGTTCAGGCAGTGTAAACAGTCACTCTTCATGCTTGAAATTATCACTTTGTTTCAAGACTACAGTAAACTGCTACAGACGAGAGATCATGTCAGGTTCACTTGCTACTTTTCAATGCCACCACATGCTGAGCACGCTGTTGACATTGTATACATTTCCAGCTTTAATTCGCACATGTCACATCAAATACACAACAGGTGCGGGCTTCAATATGGCTGGTGTGTGTGGGATAGAGGTTTGGGTGAGTGCCTTGCAGAGTGGGCATCCCGGGTTTGAGTCCTGGAAGGGGACAATGGCATATTGGACATCGGTATTTTCTTCTTTTTTTTACTTCTTCATTACAGGATTAAAAATAAATCACTTGGTGTGAGTTCTGTCATTTATACAAATACATACAGGTATCTGTGCTGACCAGAAGACGCACACCCAGCATTGCAAAAAGACTGAGCAATTGAAGTTCAGTATTTTTATGTAGGTCTACTGAATTCAATGCATTGCCCTCTTCTTCCCACTACCTGGCATTTCTATGCTACTGTATGCCACCCAGCAGGATTTTACGCTAAACCACTATGCAGTAGACATTGTATTGTACACATTACAGGGCCGTCTGTATGATGCTCGGGAAGTTTTTCATAAAGAAAGATCATTTCAGATTCAATAGTTTTAAAACACAGTACTCTGCACTTCCATCTTTTCTTCCTCTCTGTGTATGGCCACCCAAGTCCCTTCATCACCTCCCCCTACCATCATGCAGTACTATTCAACCTCACTGAGCTCATTGTATGGTTCACCATCATCCCCCCACCATCATTTGCTTCTATTCAATGCTGCCACATGCTGAGCCCGCTATTGACATTGTACACAGCATTTAGCGTATAGAAGTTCAATGTAGCTAAAGGAAAAAAGTGTGATAAAAAGTCTTGGATATGAAACTAGGTGGCAAGTCACTTGTATCCAAATGTAGAGATATAAGAATCTTCTATGGATGTGTAAATAATTTGTTCCAAGGTAGAGTGCGGTATTATCCATTAGAGGTAAAAGGAATACATTGAAAACAGCAGCTAGGAGAGATCCTTATTACTCACGGCAGCACAATCTTCTTTAACAGACTGCAGACTGTAAATCTGTTAGGTAATCCAGCGTCTGTGGGAAGAGTTATGATGTGCTGGGCTGTCGGTGATGGACAGTGCGGGCCGGCTCAGGACAGTCCCTCCTGAATAGCCTCTGGTTCCCCAAATAGGTCTCACTGGGCCTCCGTGTGCAGGATCTCTGTCAGGCTGTGAACGCTTGCTCCAGCAAACTGAGTATTCTGACAATCTGACTGTGGATAAAGTGTGCAGTAGGTGTTTCGACGTGGAAGACACCTATGGCTTCGACAAATTTCTCCATGGTGCTTTCAAGAAGCAGGTGTCTGAATAAGCAATAGTAAAGGTGATCCTTTATAATGAAGTTATTTAATTAGATCAGGTGATATTTGGAAATGAAAGAGGGTCCTCTTTCTAGTTTCCTATTTTTCTGCAGTGTTTTAACTTCTAATAGACTGTTTGTCTATATAGATACCGTATCTTTAAATGCTTTCGCTAGGATATTGGGAGGGTAATCACATTCCACAAAAGCATCTGAAAGTTAATATGCTTGTGTCTCAAAAATCTTTTGTGAGGTGCAATTCCTGCATAGTCTATACATCTGGCTCTTGGGTAAATTAGTGAGCCAGCTCTTTTTATGATCACTAGAAACAGGAATGAAGTTCAAAGAATTTACTAGTTTTTTATAAGTAGAGGTATGTATAGTTCCCTCTATAACTTCCAGCGTGATATCTAGAAAATTTATATGTAAGGGACTGTGAGTAGTGGTGAAGGATAACCCCAAATCATTGTGATTAATAAAGGACACAAACTCAATAGCAAAATAAATATTCCCGTCCCAAATAAAAAACAGATCATCGATATAGCGACCATAGAGGACCAGCTTCGCAGCAAAGGGGCCATTCCAAATGAGTTCTTCTTCCAGGCAGCCCATGTAAATGTTTGCAAAACTGGGTGCGAACCTAATCACCATCACAGTACCAAGGACCTGTAGATAGTGAACATGATCCAAAAGAAAATAATTGTGCGTCAAAATAAATGTGAATACAGGGCCATCCGTATGATACTTGGGAATTTTTTCATAAAGAGAGATCAAATCATGTTCAATAGTTTTAAAACACAGTACTCTGCACTCCCATCCTCTCTTCCTCTCTGTGAATGGCCACCCAAGTCCCTTCATCACCTCCCCCCACTATCACGACTTACTATTCAACCTCACTGAGCTCATTGTATGGCTCACCACCAGCCCCATCATCATTTGCTTCTATTTAATGCCACCACACATGTCAACAAATAAATGCCAGAACTCATACACCAAGTCATTTATTTTTAATCCTGTAGTGAAGATTTTTTTTTTTTAAAAAGAGAGCAATAAAATATCAATGTCCAAAATGCCAGGACTGCAGGATGCTCTGCAATGTGTACAATACAATGTCTACTGCATAGTGGTTTAGCATAAAATGCTGCTGGGTGGCATACAGTAGAATAGAAATGCTATTTCACGCATGCACTGTGCAAGTTAAAGAAAGTGACATCTGGTGGATAGAAAGTTGTATTACACACTTCGGCTTTTCCAGCGCTTCAGTACGTTACGTTGTGTCTTACTGCAGTATGCTGCAATATACATTTCCACGGCATGACGTGACTAGCATGGCGTGGTGCTACATGGCGTATGGAACAAAGAAGTAGCAGGAGACATCTATATGAGAAAAATTGTAATCTTGTATCAAGTAATGTCCTGTGCTATGAGTGCATTTTGGAAAACCTAGTTGTAAAAGCTTTGATGATCAAATAATGTCAGCTATGTTATTGTTAAAAATGAGTCTGGAAAACTGCAGAAAGAGAATATTACTTGTCAAAAGGTAATTGAAAAAGATAATGTCTGTGGGAGGAAGAGCAGCATCTGGCACGGGAGGAGGTCTATCCCTTCACACAGGGCTGCATTAGATATTTCAAGACCCCATTCAAATGCTTCTTCCCTGTACTTTTGAATCACCTCCTTGACACACCCCTCCCTTTCAACACAGTCTTTTGCATGTTCCCTTTCAAAAGGCCCCTCCCCATTTCTCAAGCCTCCTTTTACTCCCTGCCTTTTGTAACACCCCTGTTAATATATATGTACAAAGTTGTTCCCAAAATAATAAATATGCACAGTGGTGTTCCCAAAATAAGAAATCTGTAAACTTGTGTGTGCCCCCAAATCAACAAATCAGTTTGGCACACAAAGACAGCCACACCTTGCCAATGTTGTCTGCATGTCTTTTCCTAATTTGTCTTTATTAGCTAGTGCTCTGTAGACCATAGTGAAGAGAAATACATTTGGAACTGCCCTGTTTATTGAGGCAATCAACCGTAACATTTAGAATTTAGCCATTTCATGAAAGAGGGCCTTCAGCAGTGATTGTATATGACACGTCATGCACTGACACAAAAATACCAGGCAATGGGTCTACAACACCCACAGAACACTCCCCACCCGCCAAATTTGCAGCGGTGGGCCCCCTGTCCCAAACAGAGCTCATGGTATGAATAAAAGAAAGCATCCTATAGTGGGTGGTTGGTGTGCAGCCCCCTATATTGTCCAGCCCCTACATGTACTGACTGTACCCTCCTGAGGCTAGCCGTGCCTTCACATAGAATACACAAGTCATGTAGAAGAATTGAAGCTCATTTTTCTTTATAAATTCCAGTATGGAGTTAATATTAAAGACATGTACAGGACTCCCGCGCAACCCCTGTCTTGTGAGTATGCTCAATATTGTTTCACTCAAGGCAAATCTATAGATAATTTTACAAGTTTGACATTTAAACAAGCATAATACCTAGTACTTTATAGAGATTACATGCCTGACACATATAGGTATATTAATATTCCATGACTAGCATATTTTATTTTTTTCACCTGCACCAAATACAGTAATATCTAAATGGATTGAAATTAAAGCCACAGATTTATCTCAAAGCCAGGGCATGACAGAACTCAACTACCAAGCTGAGGAAGATGTCAACATAACAGATGCATCTGCCTAGAATAAATAAACATTCAATAAGGATCTTGTACTTACTGTACCTCAGTTTCTAAACCACAAAGCACAAAACACAGCTCAAGATGAGGAAGTTCAAGTAACATAGATGTCCACAACTGTGATACTTACACTATGTTTCTCCTTACAGACAGGGCCTTTGAGAGATCAATGGGGCCCAGATACAAAGGGGGGCATGGCCAAACCTGGGAGTTATGACCTCGCCCTCTAAAAACCCTGAATGCATATCGCTGTGAAGTGCTGCAAACTGCTCTCATTTCAGAGACCACCATCAGACTCATCCAACAGTACCGAGCAAGAGGAATCAGTACCCCTCCACTTCTCTCAGTGCACCTGCTTACAGGACCCTAAAACCCCCATGATCTCCATACTTCTCATCATCTTCTTGAACAAAAGCAAGCAGCAAATCACACATAAGAAGATTCCTCTCAAAGCAACATCTCCTTTAGGTAACTTGCCTAAACATCCATAAACCAACGGCGTATCATGTAGTTTTCAAGGAAAGCATGTGATGGAAAATTTTTAAAACTATTTTTGCATTTTTGAATAGGGATGCATAAGAACATAAGCAAAGGTAAATATATTTTTCAGATGTACAAGAGCAGCTTCTATATAAGAAGACCAGTTAAGCTGAACATCTTTTAAAGTAAGCTGAGATATATTATAAGAATTCTAAAGAAGTCTTTATAAAATCAACTGTAGAAGATTGCAAACCATTCACCTCTTTTCTTCTCTTTTTTTAATAATTAATAATTCATTCCATTATAAATTGTATTTTGTGAGGATCCACACTTGGGTCTTCTGGAGTGACTATGTGTCCAAGAAATGGGATTTGTGTCTTATCTAGTTTAATGTATGGTATACTGGTGGAAATTCTCTAAAACAACTTTGACTTCCTGGTGATCTTGAAGAAAATATCAGAATTACATCAAAATAAATCATCACAGACTGGTTCAAGAAATCCCACAGGAAAGTTAACAGAGTGCTAAATTGTTGCCAGATTACTACATAGGTCAATGGAGTAGCTATTCCTGTTACACTTAAACAGTATGGAAAGTAGTCTTCCATGTATCCCTTCTTCTGGTCAGTTTTTTTATTTAGTTTAAGGTAGTCAATACATTATTATTTGAGAATGTTCAACTCTTCTCCAGAGACAGAATATATATCACCAAAATGTACTACAGCTTCTGGCAGACGTTCAGTGGGGCAATCATAAGATCAATAGGAAGCAGTTAATCATCATTCTTCTTATTGAAGACATGTTGAATGTTATGCTACCTAGGAGGCACTCCATACATTTCCTGACAACCTGTGTCATAGCATGACAGTTAAGGTGACAATATTTAAAAGAAAAAGCCAAAGTATTAGTCTTTCCATCAATGGAGTGATTTTGAGCCATACACAAAGGAATACTAGTGCACTCGGGAGAAGAGATCAGATGAAAATAGATGATTTCACTGTAACTGCACTCAGTTGACAACTTAGTGTTTTTGACTACCCAATAACAAGTTCTCAAGTTTATATGTGAACCACTCAGCACTTCCATTTTAATAGAAGATGATTTGTACAAACTCATCTTTTATTTTTTCTGATAGCCTCTATAAGGATTACAGTAGATAAAGATTTCAAAGATGAAATAAAATTATTGCACAACTGTTCAAATTGTTGCACCACATTTGAAGCCCACATGACAACCCTCTGCCATGAAGACCCACAGAGGCTGTGCATTTTGCTGAATCTTACATATGTTGCTGACAGTACTTGGAATGTCTCTAGACATAGACATAGATATACTGTAGATCTGTCATGTTGAAGTAACTTTTATGCCCAAGTCATAACTTCATCTGCTTACAATGAACCCAAAAAAACAATATTATCTATTTTTGAGTGGGTCCTAGAAGATCGTGGTTGGAAATGTAACCTTTACTAGTTTAGAGAGCCCTGTTAATTGTATCGATATCCACTGAATCTTGGAGGGAGAGATACATGGGTTTCCTGAGAATTTAAAGTTTTGTCACGATGGACATATACTGTACTTGCTGTGTCTGTGGTATATTTGCAAACCTGGCCAGTAGCATTCTTAATCTGATTTTGGAGAACTTGTGTAACCTTGACCTGAGTAAGCAAATTTGATTCATATCAATACTTGCTGGGTCATATCAGAGTCTGCTCCAGTGGACAACATTGTTGGAGCTTCTGTAACAGATATGATAAAAGAGAAGGAGTCCAGCTGTCAGAGTGAAAGAAATTATGAAAAAACTAGGGTTAGTGCAATCATAAGTGTAGAGTAAAGTAGTTACACAAGCTGAAGTCAGTATTTGGGTGATCAGAAGAGTAGTGAAGGAGATGCTGGCTCAGTACACAAAGAAAAATGGCAAACAGTGAGGGCTAAATTGGATATTGCTTCCTCTGATTGACAACTAATAAAGAGCAAATAACGTTCAATGAAATATACCTGGAAAGAATACCCATCTTACCAACGGACTAACAACATTCGTTAAGGCCCTGGCAGGTTAGATTATGTGTAGCACCAGAAAGCACTAGAATTTAAGTGTAATAAGTATAATAAATATACCTAAAATGATAGCAAAAGATTATTAGCAAAAAAATAATAAAAAAATGTATAATAGAATAAAAACGGATTTGCATGGTGTAATCAGTTAATTCAATACACATAAAATGCACACTTAAAGAGCTGGAAACAGTGAATACCGCTGACCCTAGGAGCCGCCTTCTCAGTCAGGAAGAAAAACAGCACGTCGGCTAACTGTACTGGCTGTGGACAGAAGATCACTCGGTAGGGTAAAACAGGGAAAGTTTTTCAGTTCTTCCTGTGCCTGACCCCGGGACGTTAATCACTACATTCATATGAAAGGGGCCATAAACATCTTTTAAGTGTGCATTTTATGTGTGTCCTATTAACTGATTACTCCCTGCAGATCCGTTTTTAGTCTATTATACATTTTTTATAATTTTTTTTGCTAACAATCTTTTGCTATTATTTTAGGTATATTTATTATATTTATTACACTTAATTTCTAGCGCTTTCTGGTACTACACATAATTTAAGACAATTTACTTTGTTTATGAAAGCTGCTTTTATTTCAAACTAGCTGGAGTACCCGGCGTTGCCCGAGATTTTAAGAATGTTTGTTTATACATCATCCTCCAACAAACCTCTCCTTAGGCAGGCCACACAAGTAGTGTGACAAACTTCCCCATCCACAGTCCTAAGGTCTTCGAAGGAAGTAGGACCTGTAACCGTGTAAAGCAAACTTCAGATATAGAAGCATTCAAAATTTGTAGGATGTACAGTGTAAACACGGCCAAGAGCTTCTGTTGCTCTCATACCAGGATGACTGTACTTCCTGGTTGCTGGATCGCACTATGAAATGCACAGCAACTACTTCCAGTTCCATGTGCAGCTGTTTCCGGCATTCAGGGTCACCACGATGTATAAGATTCATCCAACTGGTTTTACCCTTCAGGGGCTGACAAAGGAATGAACCTGAAGTAGCCTCTGTGCATTCCATAGTGCGGTCCAGCAACCAAGGAGGTACACAAAAAAGTTTGGTCACCACTGTTGACACCATCTAGTTGTGTAAGCTCATGCATGAGCAAGTATAAATAAAAATTTCTGCTGCAGAGCTGCGTTTTTGCATCCCAGTATAGTTGCCATCTTTATGGGCCTGATTCTAAATCAGATGGATGCAGATAGCAATTTTTACCATATTCAGACTCATAATAAGCCTGGCTTAATATCAATAAATAGATATGTGCGCCAACCCTCGTGTTTTGGTTTTGGATTTGAATTTCCCATGGTTTTGGATCTGAATCTGGTTTTAGATTTTTTTCCTTGGTATTTTGTTTTTCGGTTTTAGTTTTGGATCTGGATTTTTTCTTAAAATATCATAAAAACAGCTAAAATCATATAAATGGGCCTGTTTTTGTTCCTATAGTATTATTAACCTCAATAACATTTATTTCCAGTATTTTCCAATCAATTTTGACCACCTCACAATAATATGTTTTTCATCTAGTTAAGGCCAAAAGGTTGCATCCAGCTAGCTGGCTGACTAAGCTAAGCGACACAGTGGGCAGCATTAACATGTGGCAGTCCAGCTTCCACATTCCAACACAGATACAGTGTGTTATACAGTGTGGGTTGGATACACCAATAGTGCACTTACTGTGACAGCAGTGTCAGCAGTGTGGGGTTGCTGGCGGTGTCCTCAATGCGGAAGTGCCTTCAGTGTTGGCAGTGTGGCGGTGTTGGCAGAGTGGGGCCCTGGCAATGTCCTGAGTGCATAGTGCCTGCAGTGTCGGCAGAGCAGGGGTGCCAGCAGTGTCCTCAGTGCAGGAGTGCTGACAGTGTTGACTGTGCACGGATGCCCTCGGTGTGGGAGTAGTGGATCGCTGATGGAGTCCTCAATATGTGTGGTAGTAGTGCATGGGTGCTGACAGTGTCCTTAGTGCAGGGTGTCGGCAAAGCAGGGGTACCAGCAGTGTCCTCAGTTCATGTGTGCTGACAGTGTCCTCAGTGTGGGAGTGTCGGCAGTGCGGAGGTTGCTGACAGTGTCCTCAGTACATGGGATGGCAGTGCTGCAGTGCTGGCAGTGTCCTCAGTGAAGGGTACTGGCGATGTCGACAGCGTGGGGGTGCCAGTGGTGTCTTTAGTGCAGGTTTGCTGGCTGTGTCAGCAGTGCAGGGGTGTTCTCAATGTAGGGTGCTGGTGGTGTTGGCAGAGCGGAGGTGCCAGCGGTGTCCTCAGTGCATGTGTGCTGACAGTGTCAGCAGTGCATGGGTGCTGGCGGTGTCCTCAGTGTGGGAGTGCTGGCAGTGTTGGCAGTGTGGGGGTCACTGACGGTGTCCTCAGTACGTGGGGCAGCAGGGCAGGGGTGCCGGCAGTGGGGGATTCTGCCAGTGGGGGTGCTGGTGGTGTTGGTAGTGGGGGGTGCTGGTGGTGTCAGGCAGCGGGGGATGGTGGGCGCCATCTTCTTTTGCTATCTGTGTGCATATTAAATGGCCTTAATGCTGATTGGCTGAGAGCCGTGACAGATGGCTCTCTCAGCCAATCAGCGTTAAGCCCACTCAATACAAAACCTCATGACCCATTAGCGGGATCGCAAGGTTTTGCCTCGGGTGAGGCTCAGATCGCCCTGGATCCCCGAAATTTGGGTGGGTTCGGTTCTCTGAGAACCAAACCAGCTCATCCCTAATCAATAGTGGTTATAAATTCATACGGCATTTAAAAGGTACTGTAAACTCCATGCAAGAGCCATAGTAAATGATGTTCAGAGACTTAGATTATATGATACAGAATAAAATTCCATAATTCCTTAGTATGTAGCAAAATGCATGTTATAAAATCAAATTATGAAATTAAACAAAAATAACATTTTAATATTTTTATTATTGACCTTGCAGATGGCTCAAGATGAATGGTGTCCAAATCTTCATCTAACAATAAACCAAACAGGACAATGCTTTTATTATTCTTTGGTGTTTTAGGTGTAGAACCATGAGAGGTCTTGGCTTGTAAACTGTGGATTTGTATAGAAAGACAGAAGGAAAAATTTTCACTTTTATATAGTAGATAGTAGAGATAGAAAAGATAAAATAGCAGATAAGCTAAATCCTTTCCTAATTCCGTACCTGACCTGTAGAGGGTGAATGCTATGCAAAAATTGTGGTTTTTAATGAATTAAAAATGGACAGTAATTAATTTCTAGTTAACATTTTTTTAGTTGCCTCCGCCGTGTTTTAATACACTCGTATGTAAAATTTCACGATCTTGGCTTGTAAACTGTGGATTTGTAAAGAAAGAAGGACAGAGTGACAGAAGGACAAATTTTCAATTTTATATATTAGATTAGAAGCGCTTGACCACATTCTATACCTGGCATGTTAGAGCCTGATTCTGAGTTGCATGTGATCTGCCCACAATCCAGATGCATATGGCGATCGAAAATCTTTGTGAACATCCGTCTGTCATTTCTATACGGCAACCTTTAATGCAGGTTGTAGTTGGCATCCCAGCACAGACAATGCCGGAGGTCAAAATCATGGCACCGGAGTCCTGACAGAATAGGGGGAAGGTTAAGGTTAGGCTGTGGGAGGGGAGGGTTAAGGTCAACCTGTAAGGGGAGGCGGTTAGGGTTAGGCTGCAGGAGGGGAGGGTCAGGGATATGGCTGCAGGAATGGTGGGTTAGGTTGGGGTTGCATTAGGGAAAGGGTTGGTTACTTACCTCCATGTGTCAGGATTTCCACTGTTGAATTACACTGCTGAAATTCTGACTGCCGGCATTTTCAGCACTGGGATCACATACTCTACCCTTTCATGCATAGGTTTAAGTTTCAATGGATCTCCTCCTAAATTCCTAAACATTACTGAAACATGTTTCTATATTTTATCATCCATTAGCTGCTTTCATGGCTGAAAATGTATTTAACTTTCTTTAAGACTATCTGGTCAGTTTGATGAGCATTATATACTGTACATAAGATACAAAGTTCTTTGGGTGGCATGACAATTATGACTGTAGTGATTTCCTTACTTCTGAGGCTGGAAATGATATTGGAGCAAACTGAAATGGGACACATTTGGCACCATTGGTCTGGACCTCTTTTCCTGTAAAATGTGGCAATATGACAAGGCTGATTGAGATTTCCCTCATGAGGATGAGCATATCTCTTTGTATGCTAGAGATTTCCATTAGGAGATGCTTAGACAAGAGTAATCAGCAGCATTTTCAGAGGCAATATTAAAGTACCAGCAGTGGTCTCAGGGCAAACACCGACATTGTCCCCTTTAATGGTGAAGTGATTCAATAGGTGGAAAACTTATTTAAGGGAAGTCCACTAAGAAACTAATTGTTTTATTTTGCTTATTCCTTTGGCACAAACAAAATTAAGGGCCCCATTAAATAACAGATCTTACTACCAGTGGCAAATTTTGTTCAGTATTTCAGTGAAACTAATAAATATGCCACTGGTATTCAACATTACTTACTTCTCCAGCGAGGTCCAGCAATGCACCCTCAACAGTGGTGTTCTCCGCTCCAGCTATGGGGTGCTCCGCCATGATCATGCCCAATGGCCAGTCTGCACATGCACATGACTCTTTCACATGGTGTGGTCTCGGCAATGCCTGAAAGTCTTCACTGAGTCCACATTGCTGGCATTAAGGACCTTATCGCTCTCACCATCTATTGATGGCGTAAGCAATACAGGAACCCTGGGGAGAGGTTAGGCTTAGGCACCCCCACCGGGACAGTTAGGTTTAGGGTGCTGGAAGGGGGAGTTAGGTTTAGACACCACTGGGGGGACTTAGGGATAGGTACCACCCTGGGAGTTTCAGGGTTAGGCACCACCGAGGGAGGGATAGGGTTGGGGGGGGCAGGGGAGGGTTAGGGTACTTACCACCCGGTGCCAAGATCTCCTCCTGTTGGGCTTCAAAAGTCGGGATTTGAACTGCCGCCAGTATTTCCATCCCATTCTGTGACAGACAGCTGTAATCTACCACTATTTGTTGAATACTGAAAGGAGGACATAACCTCTTTAGTTAGTGCTAAAGTGGTTATGTCTCATTGTTATATGGAGCCTTAAAAGTTTTATCTGACAAGGCCACTGTATTTTTTTTATGGGTCAGCCTAGACTGAAAATGGTTCTCTGGTGATCTTTGCTCTTCTGTGAATCACAATCAGCATTTTCCCACCAGTACACTGATTTCATGTTGTGTTAATAAGCAGTTATTATTCCTTATGTGAAAATCAATGCAGATACCAAATTGCAATGCATTAGCATTCACAGCATTACCCTGCATTCATTACTCAACCATTCCCTGGGTTTGTGCCAACTCTACGGTGTGCCCTGATTCTGTTGTCAGAAACCTGTAGCCAATTATTCTCGTATTTTGGAGGCACAGATATGTACATTTGTCATTGGATGTACAAGTATTCATATTTTTCTGTCACTTTCCTTCATGACTTCAAATACATTTAAGACAAATATTCTTCATGTGCAAAATAATTAATCATTCTGCAATAAATCAATGTCTGATCCAGAATAAATTTTTAACGATACTGAATAAGAATTCCAAATACAGCATTGTAATACCTTTTATATATAAGATGTTATCTTAATAAGGTATACTTATACTTAAACTAGATCTGTACTTGCTTACACTTGGGAATTCTTTTGCTGATTTCCTTGCTCTCCAGTGATACTGTAAGTAATAATGACACAGTGCTTGCCATGTGAATGGCTTATGCTTGAAGTGAGTGTTAATAACTAGGTCCATTTTGAGTGCTAGGCACAATAGAAGTGACCTGATAGAAGGTGGTTAGATGTTAAGTGATAGGAGTAAGCAGAAAGTTAATGAACCAAGGTGATTTCTTGTTTATCCATCATTTGCAGTTTCTGTCATTCGCTTTGCTGCATACTGACCTTTGGGAATCACACTCGACAGATGATCTGTAATGGACCTTCTGGACTAGAGAAAGCTAACGCATTCTTAAAATGTTTTCTCTGTCATAAGTATGGGTGTGATCCTCTATTGTATAATGGATTGTATAATGGATCAGACACAATTGACTAGTGGATGAGCATAATTCATAATATAAGCTTAACTCATAATGTTTGTTATCATTTGTGCAGGCATGTACTCATTAAAGGCATCCACTTCTAAAACCATTAACATAACCTTCCCCCCACCACTCTATAGCAAATAGAAATAAAATGGTAATTATTGGAAGAATAATCCAGCTGAAAACAAGTTTGTGGCGACCAGAGAACCTACTTGTTCTGACATTACCCAGAAGTATAAAAGCTCATCTTTATATTGTTCTCTTCATCTATTATTGTTTTATTCAGGTTGCCAATTGGGGTTGGGTATGGGATCCCGGCAATCAGGACCAACTTCTGCATCCTGACAGTCAGAATCCAGACAGAATTTGGTAACCCTAACCCTCCCCTCCTGCAGCCTACCCCTAACTCTCTCCCTCCACAGCCTATCCCTAACCCCCCCCCCCCGCCAGCCTAACTCTGCTGTCAGGATAGCAGCACTGGGATTCTGACCTCCAGCATCCTGACCATTGGGACTACATCCTGCCAATTGTTTAGAAGGGTAAAATTTCCTAATCTCGCCATTCAGAATGTTGACGCGGTCTGAATATCGACATTCAAAATGTTGACATTTACAATTTTGACAGTGATAGAGTCTTGACATTGTGAATATTGATAGTCAGATTGTCAACAGCCAATTTTTGGGTAGAGTTTAGGATCTAGGTGCGTTTAGAGTTAGGTTTAGTACTACAAGTACCAGCATGTACAACCACCTAAAGGCAGCCTAGGCATGCTGGGGCTGGTAGTTACCTACAGAAAAAAATATGTACTTAATTTATTTAATGTTATTTATTAACACGCACCCACCCATCAGGGGTATAGGAGTAACTGTGGTGAGGATGGAATGGGGCTAGTTTGTCCTACTGTAGGTCTTAAACAACATTCAGGTGACCTCACACTGTGAGTTTATCTGCTATATTACCACTAGCCTCTGCTGGCATAGCCTGGTGCTGTTATCGTCAATTTCAACAGGACCCTGTTGATTATCATCAGCACAGATCTTGCATCAATGGGAAACAGCCATAACAGATATACACTTATGAGGCATACATGCACCTGATTACTGTATCTCACTACATACTATGTAAGGAGGAAAAAACAAACCAAGAATCCTGTCCACTGGAGCAAAAGAATCACTAATAGTATTTAATATAAATTGGAAGCTGCCTCCTTATGAAGTATTGCAACTCCAAAAGATAAAAGCATATGTATATAATATACAATTAAAATTTATAAGCAGAATTAAACTAACTTTTTATATATAAATTTCAATGTATTAAACAATGCACAAAAAATAAAAATTACAAATTTACATACAAAAACATAGGTTATGATTGTAAAAAAAAAAAACACCTTTAGATCAAATATCCAGCTCAGGGGCAATCTTTTCCAAATATCTGTCTGTGTAAGAGTTTAGCAAAATATGTTGCAATTAATATTGTCAAGAATGTTGCAGTTCCCAAATGTAACAGCAAAAATGTAACAGTGTATATTTTCTAATGTATATTTGATAATGGCAACTGTATTAGATGGTATAATGTTACATTTTCCAATAATAGATAATAGAAATCAGTGAGTGGGTAGAATAAAACGTGGTTTATTTGTGTAAGTTAGTAAATTGTCCAGTCTGTGGTAAAGATGGTGAAATACTAAGGGGTCTATTTACTAAGCTGTGTTAGGATATAAAGTGAACAGTGATAAGGTACCAGCCAAACACAGCTTGGTAAATAGACGCTGAAGGAACAGATACAGCGTGATGGCAGTAGTCCATGTAATGTTACCAGGATTCTCTAGCTAATAATACCTTGCTCTGCAAACACAGCACAGATGAGCACTGATGTGCGCCACACTCAGCATTCCCACTGGTCACTGTGACCAACCAAAGGTTTTGGTTTGCGGCATATGGACCAAAGTTCTGCCCACATATATACGTCTCTCATAGGCCACTGACACATTTCATTCTTCCTGGAACTTTTTCAAAGTGTGCCTGTTTGGATACTTGGAAGACCTTAGATACTTGGTTGGTAAATCCACAGCCCCTGTTTTTTAATTAATCAGTCATTATAACCCATTTGTGGGTATGAGGAAAGAGAATGTTCATATATTCAATATATTTTTGAGCATGGATAGCTACCTGAAAATATACCAATAATCAAATAAAAAAGCATGGTAATTAAAAATAATAATGCTAATAATAATATAAACTTAATAAAATAAAAAAAATAAATAATAAAATTTATTGAACAGTTTCTAATATAGTGTAACATATTCCTTTGCGCTTTACAATTATAAACTATACACAAATAAAACAGTCAGTAATAGTAGTATGTCATACTATTTAAAAATGCCTAGCTAAATTATCACTGTCTGTACAGCCATGGATAAAAGTTTTGAGAATGACACAAGTATTGGTTTTCACAAAGGTTGCTGCTTCAGTGTGTTTAGACCTATTTGTCAAATGTTACTATGCTATACTGAAGTAAAATTCCAAGCATTTCATAAGTGTCAAAGGCTTCTATTGACAATTACATAAAGTTTATGCAAAGAGTGAATATTTGCAGTGTTGATTCTTTTTCAAGACCTCTGCAATTTGCACTGGCATGCTGTCCATCAAATTCTGGGCCACATACTAACTGATGACCACCCATTCTTGCCTAATCAATGCTTGGAGTTTGTCAGAATTTGTGGGTTTTTGTTTGTCCACCCGCCTTTTGAGGATCGACCACAAGTTCTCAATTGGATTAAGGTCCAGAGAGTTTCCTGGCCATGTGCTAAAAATGTTGATGTTTTGTTCTCCGAGCCACTTAGGGCCTGATCCAGAGCCACTTGTAAGTGGCAGCTCGTTCGCTCCGAGCGATGTTTGCCCAACTGCGCATGCATACGGATCGTTATACGCATGCGCGAACCAGTCAGTGCAGACGAAATTCATGTGCTCGCAAAATAGCGAATGCCTGCTAATTTGAGTGACAGGATGAGGCGTATGTGGGTGGTAACAGGGGAAGGTGCTTGAAAACGGGGAGTGGAGATCCGATCGCAGGCGTGCTTAAAGGTCAAAACAGGTGTTTTATGGGTGTGCATATTTAAAACAGCAGCGTCATTGACCACGTCACTGGGTTATTTTATAGCCAGAACTGCTCGCA